>JBBGZY010000855.1:600000-1200000 GCA_037952925.1 Lithobates clamitans | reverse complement strand
ATATAAATCGCTTCCCAGAACTGCATGTGAGGGATAATGTCAATATGAGTTATGTCTTCCTATAACTTCAAATGAAGTCTGCTGTTGACTGTCACAAGATGAACAATTCCCATTACTCCATCAGCGTTGCACAGCTTGTTCACTTAGAAAACTGCTACATGTTTCTTTTTTTTTTCTTTTTTTTTTTCCCGTCAGGAGAGCAGATAAGTCACACACTGGGTGTCGTTGTGGCACATCAGCAAATCTAAGGCCTTTGCAAAAGATAGGACATGAACAGAATTCTTTTTTAATTAAAAGGTACCTTTGGTTATGATGGAAAGCCTTGAGGAGTATTTGGTGCAAGCCCTCAAGGTGCTCAAGGTCATCCATCCCCACTTGTAAAAAAAAGGCTTTTCTGGGTTTTCTCTTGTATTAATGTCATGAGTCCTGGGTGTTCCTCGTTTCTGGGTCATCACTTTCTGTGTCATCAGAGGGTGAAGGGCAATTTGCCGGCAGTCAAACCCTTTGTGCTGAAGGCGTTGTCCTTCTCTTCCCATTATTGTGTTCAGAGTTGTGGATTGACGGCTATTCTCAAACACTGTGCATGATAGGAGGTCATGCTCCTCCATACCCATTAAAAGCACCATGTGTGTCTCAGAAGGGCATGAAAAAAGGTAACCCTTGGTTTTGATGGAAGCCTTGAGGAGTATTTGGTGCAAGCCCTCAAGGTGCTCAAGGTCATCCCCACTCCTAAAAAATGGCTTTTCCAGGTTTTCGCTTGCATTGTGTCCTGGGTGTTCCACTTTTCTGGGTCATCACTTTTTGTATCATCGGAGGGTCAAACCCTGTGGGCTGATGACATTGTCCTTCTCTTACCATTATTGTGTTCAGGCTTGTGGATTGACCGCTATGCTCAAACGCAGTGCATGGTAGGAGGTCATACTTCTCCATACCCATTAAAAGCACCATGTGTGTCTCAGAAAGGCATAAAAAAGATGTGTAAAAGTAAGGTGCGTGTGTGTGTGTGTGTGTGGGGGGGGGGGGGTTAGTAAGAGACCCTGTTTAATAATATACATTTTTTTATTTAATAAAATGTATTTTTTTATTTTTTTTATTATTTTACATTTGTTAGTTTAAAAAAAAAAATACTAGTATGTAATAATAATAATAATAATAATAAGATAGTCCCCTGGCTATCATGCTGATCCATGCTGGGGGAGGGCGGGATGGCTGCGGACTCTGATGTAAAAAATGGGGGGGACAGGACTGAGGGCACCGATATAAAAAGATAGGGGGTGGGGTTGTGGCTGAGGACTCTCATGTAAAAAGATGGGGGAGGGACTGAGGGCTTCAATGTAAAAAGGGCGGGGGGGTTGGGTAACTGAGACATTTTATGTAAAAAAATTGGGGAGGGACTGAGGAGTTGACTCTGATGCAAAAAGATGAGGGGGGCTGAGAACTCTCATGTAAAAAGATGGGGGAGGGACTGAGGCCTCTGATGTAAAAAGGTGTGTGTGGGGGGGGGGGGGCTGAGACCTCTTATGTAAAGGATGTAAAAAGTTGGGGAGGGACTGAGGCCTCCATTGTAAAAAGGGACCTGAGACCTCTTATGTAAAAAGATGCAAAAAAGATGGGGGGGGACTGAGAACTCTTATGTTAAAAGATAGGGGAGGGACTGAGTAATCCGATGTAAAAAAAATGGGGGTTACTGAGAACTCTCATGCTAAAAGATGAGGGAGGGACTGAGGGCTCCAATGTAAAAAGGGGTGGGGGTGGGGGAATAGAGACCTCTTATGTAAAAAGATGGGGGAGGGACTGAGGACTCTGATGTAAAAAGATGGGAGGGGGGCTGAGAACTCTTATGTAAAATGATGGGGAAGGGACTGAGGTCTCCGATGTAAAAAGAGGCGGGGGTAGGGAACTGAGACCGCTTACAGTATATAAAAAGATGGGTGAGGGAATGAGCACTTCAATGTAAAAATATTGGAGGGGGGGGACTGAGAAGATGTAAAAAGATTGGGGTGGGCTTGAGAACTCTCATGTAAAAAAGATGTGGGAGGGACTGAGAACTCTGATGTAAAAAGGGGCTGGTTGGGGAACTGAGACCTCTTATGTAAAAAGGTGGGGGAGGGATTGAGGACTCTGATGTAAAAAGATGGGAGGGGGGCTGAGAACTCTGATGTAAAAAGATGGGGGAGGGTCTGAGGGCTCTGATGTAAAAAGATGGGGGGGGGACTGAGAGCTCTGATGTAAAAAAGGGGCTGGGGGGACTGAGAACTCTGATGTAAAAAGATGTGGGGGCTTTGATGTATAAAGTTGAAGGGGGGGGGGGGTTAGTGGCTGAACACTCTGATGTGGAAAAAAGGCAAAGAGGCAAGGGGGGAACTGGGGACTGTTAGATAAATTCAAAGGTGAAAGAGGGTTGGGGGGAATTGAAGACTCTGATGAGGAAGGGGGGACTGAGGACTCTGATGTGAAGGGGGGGACTAAGCACTCTACTTTGACAGGAAGGACAGACTGAAGAATCTGATGTAAAAGGGGGGATACTAAAGACTCTAATGTGAAAAGGGGGAGTGGGAAAGTGAGAACTCTGATGTGAAAGATGGGGGGGGGTTCTGATGTGACAGGGACCCCCCATTTTAGACTGGAGTGACTCAAGATTTTGAAAACTTTAGTAACTTAAAAAAACATTGAGAAACACTGCTCTAGACCATTAGTGTCTACATAAAGTTATAATTTAGGTGACGGGCCATCCTTATCCTCATTACTGTAGAACAGACAATAGAAGTGACTGCCAGGCATAGTATCATAATATCTGCTTGCACAAAATCCAGTAATTAGTAACCATAAAACAGAAATAAACATAAATGCTAACACCTTTCACAATCTGTCATTAGTAAAGGTTATTGCCACGTGAACTCTTTCGTTTATTATATTAATTATGGGTCTTCATCGATCAATTTTATTAGTTTTATAACACGGCTCCTCTAATTACCTTGTTTGAGGTTTCCTCTTTGTACCACTTCCTGACATGATATTTACCTAAATGGCTCATCAAGACTCTGCTCCTGGTCACCGTTATTGCCTCCGCGCCCCTCCGGCCACCTTGTTAATGTGATTAATTGTACCTGTATGTAGATACAAAACAACCCGAACATGGGACTTCCGAGATCCTGGAAATTCAACCAACAAAATACTTTGTTTTTACAATCGCATCATCCCTAATGCCCCGTACACACGGTCGGATTTTCCGATGGAAAATGTCCGATCGGAGCGTGTTGTCAGAAATTCCGACTGTGTGTGGGCTCCATCACACATTTTCCATCGGATTTTCCGACACACAAAGTTTGAGAGCATGCTATAAAATTTTCCGACAACAAAATCTGTTGTCGGAATTTCCGATCGTGTGTACACAAGTCCGACGCACAAAGTGCCACGCATGCTCAGAATAAATAAAGAGATGAAAGCTATTGGCTACTGCCCCGTTTATAGTTCTGACGTACGTGTTTTACGTCACCGCGTTCAGAATGTTTAGATTTTCCGACAACTTTGTGTGACCGTGTGTATGCAAGACAAGATTAAGCCAACATCCGTCGGAAAAGATCCATGGATTTTGTTGTCAGAATGTCCGATCAATGTCCGACCGTGCGTACGGGGCATAACAGTCCCAGATCCTGCGTTATGACATTTGCCCATCTTTCCATGCTGGGATGGCTAGCATGGAGGGGTCAGCAGATATTTTGCCCTATGGAGGCATGACCATTTTTTGCGCTACGGCACTTGTGTTATGTTAACTGACAACTGCGCGGTCGTGCGACACTGTACCCATATATCATTTTTTCACACAAATTGAGCATTCTTTTGGTGGTATTTGATCACCTCTGCCTTTTCTATTTTTTGCGATTTAAACCAAAAAAGACAGACAATTTTGAAAAAAAAAACCCAATATTTTCTATAAAACACATCCAATTAAAAAAAAAATTTCTTCATAAATGTAGGTCAATATGTATTCTGCTACATTTTTATGGTAAAAAAAATATCCCAATAAGTGCATATTGATAAGTTTACGTGAACATTATAGCGTCTACAAACTATGGGATGAATTTATGGAACTTTTATTATTATTTTTTTTTATACTAATAATGGCGGCGATCAGCGACTTATAGCGGGATTGCAATATTGCGGCGGACATTCTGACACTTTTGACACTTTGCGGGAAACAGTGACACTAATACAGTGATCAGTGCTAAAAATATACACTGTCACTGTAATAATAACGCTGGCTAGGAAGGAGTTAACATCAGAGGCGATCTGTGTGCCTAGCCAGTGTTTTTGTGTACTGTATGCAGTGCTTTTTAGAGCAACGAATGGAGTGCGGATCATTTTTTCCACAGTACGCGCGTCCCCCCTGCAGGCGGAAGTGCAGGATTACATATACATATATATATTACACACAGCCAGATAAGCCTGATGAAGAGCAGTATCGCTCGCAACTGTACAGTGGCTTGCATGTTTTGTACATATTTCTGAGAATCAAGATAAAGGATTGCATTGGAGTTCGTGTCCCGACTTTTTTTCTTATATATATATATATATATATATATATATATATATATATGATCCAGAGCAGAGCTGCTGCCCTGTAGCAGTAAAACTGCTATAGGTAGTTTCAACAAGTTGTTAAAGTGTATCTAAACCCAACAACATGTATATATTGCAACATACCAATCCTCAGATGGGGTGGTTGCATTCGTTTTCTTTTATTCATCCTTTTTTTCCCCTTTATTTTCACCTGATGATCCTGCCAGTAACTCACTTCCTGTCCTGTCCTTTCCTAAGGTTCTGTATGGAAAAGCAGCGTTGTCACCTTAGGACCGGAAGAGTATTAGAACTACATAACCTTCCCCTTTTTTCTGTAGTCCTAACACTCATCTCTGGTTACATACTCACTGCACTAGGGATGGCACTGGATTTATGGCAGGATCAACAGGTATTGTTTTTAACTTATCGAACAGTGCAAACAAAAAAAAAAAGCACTCACTTTTTTATTTTTCTTATGTAATTGTGTGAGGGGGGAGGGGGTAGGGCTAAGAGCCAAAAAAATTGTGTTACTAGGGAAGGGTCATCTTTAAAGCGGAGTTCCACCCAAAAATGGAACTTCTGCTTTAAGTGTAGGTGACCCCCTGACATACCACATTTGGCATGTCATTTTTTTTGGGGGGGGGGGGCGGATACCCTCTTTTTAGAGGCACCCAGCTCCCACTTCCTCCAGGGGCTCCGTGACGCCAGAAGGAAGTTCACCTCTCCCCCCTCCCTCCCTGCAATCTTCTGGGACACGTCACAGGTCCCAGAAGATTGCCCGGCCATTCACAGTGCACAGTGCGCCTCGCACATACGCAGGGCGTGCCAAGTTGTGAAGCCACAGCCGGGCGCCCACGGTTACTATGGCAGCCCTGCAGAGAGGAGGGGGAGAGGAGTGGGGCTTCGTTCTCCCGCATCGCTGGACCGTGGGACAGGTGAGTGTCCGATTATTAAAAGTCAGAAGCTACACTTTTTGTAGTTGCTGACTTTTAAATGGGTGGAACTCCGCTTTAAGGACTTGTTTACACCAGTTGAGGGGCGGTAAAACCCTGTGGTTTAAAATTCCATATTTGAACCCTTTGATTGCCAGTAATGCTAATACACACTATATATATCTCCATTACTAGTATAGTGTCTGAATGTATCAATATCTTTGATCTGATCAGAACTATACTAGCGTCTCCAATAGTATAGGGTTCCCAAAAACGCAGCATTAGCAGGATCAGCCCAGACACCTGCCAGCACCTGCTTTTAGCCCCTCCGCCCAGCCCACTCAAACAAGTGCAGTATCAATAGATCATTGTCACTTCCTATACACAGTACACAAAACCGCAGAGTTAGCAGAGTCAGGCCTGATCTCTGCTAGCACATTTTTTTGTAGCGGTACAAAAAGTCCTCGACAACTAGGCGCTTTTTTACCTGTGAGTCACACGAGGTACCTATAAATTTATTGGCCAATGGCCAAAATGTCAAAGGAAAGGTACTCTATTGAAGAGGCCTACAGGATACTGAGCATGACAGATGAGAGCGATGGGGAGTCCTCACTGTCAGATTCAGGCTCAGTATTCAAACCTGTAGAGACCCTGACAGATAGCTCTGATGACAGAGTAGTGGTCCCTGCTAAGGTCAGGCATACCCGACCCCGTTCTTCTGTTGCTGAGGTGCAACAACCGCATGATTCTCGTATGCAGCAGAGTGTCAGTACTAGTGCCGCTCTACCTTCTGCTGAACTGGCGAGCACCAGCGGCCTAGTACACCCCGGTCGTAGACAAACTATCACTGCAGTAACACGTGGTGATGTGGCGAGTCCCGCAAGTGCAGTTCAAGCTGGAGCGGTGGCTAGCACAAGTAGTGGCCCGAAACCAAGAATTCGAACACAGGTCCGTAGAGCCCATTCCTGATGCGCTTGCGAATCCTGATTGGAAGCCCACAGATTCTGCAGCGCCTGTACCCCCATTCACTGGCCAACCCGGAATTCAGATGGAAAGAGCAGACTTAATGCCCCCTGATTTTTTTGAGCTGTTTTTCATGAAGATCTGTACGGATCTATTGTGGACCAAAGCAATTTGTATGCTAATCAATTTATGGCCGCAAACCCAAATTTGACCCTTGCTAGACAATTTGGCTGGAGACCTATCACGGTTCCTGAATTTAAGACCTTTCTGGGCCTATTCCTCAACAAGGGCATCTCTAAAAAGAATGAGTTGCGGTCATATTGTTCCACTGACTCAATTCATCACTTGCCCGTGTTCTCTGCTGCCATGGCCAGGGCTAGATACGGGCAAATATTGCGTTTCATGCACTTTAAGAACTATGAACTCTGTCATCCTCGGAATGACCCTGAACATGATCGGCTCCACAAAATTCGGCCCCTTGCAAACCACTTCAACCAAAAATTTGCAGCCTTGTACATCCCCGAACAAGATGTCTGCGTTGATGAGTCCCTGATTATGTTTTCTGGCTGCCTTGTTTTCAAACAGTTTCTCCCCAGCAAGCGTGCCAGATATGGGGTCAAGATGTAAAAGCTCTGTGACAGGGCAACAGTTTCGTGGTTTATGAGGGAAAAGATAGCAGTGTGGAGCCCCCAACTGCCCAGACTACATAGGGAGCAGCGGCAAAATTGCTTGGGACTTGGTGTCACCCTTACTCGGAAAGGGGTACCATTTATACGTGGACAAATTCTACACAAGCGTGCCACTTTTTAGACACGTCTTTCTATTTTGGCACTGTGCAATCTAATCGCCGGGGCTTCCCCCAGCGGCTTGTAAATGCCCCACCTAGTCAGGGGGAGAGAGCCTGCTTGAGGTGCAATGAATTGCTTGCAGTGAGGTGGAAGGACAAATGGAACGTTTTCTGTCTTCCATTTTACAAATTACAATGGCGACTGGTGTTGTTGAGAAGCCACTCGGTGTCCATGACTACAACCGTAAAATTGGAGGGGTGGACTTCAATAACCAGATGATGGGGCCATACTTAGTTGCCCCTAGGGCCAGATGCTGGTACAAAAAAAGTGTCTGTATACTTATTCCAATTGGCTCTGTTCAACGCTTATGTACTATACAAAGCGTAAGGAAGAAATGGATCCTTCCTAAAATTCCAGGAAGATATCATCACAGCCCTTTTGTATCCAGAAGGTGCTGTGGCCCAATTTCCCAATCAAGATGCAGTGAGTCGGCTGCATGAGAGGTATTTTCCGTATGTCCTCCCTGGTACCCCTACCCAACGAGCACCCCAAAAAAGATGCTGTGTCTGTAGCAAGTGCTGATACAGGTGTGACACCCGCTATTTTTGTCCCTCCTGTCCTGGCGAACCTGGTCTCTGCATCGGGTACTGTTTCCGTTGCTACCACACACTAGCGGAGTATTAGTATAGGGTACAGCATGGCACCGTCCAGGGCACACTTTCACACAGGGTCTCGGAAGATGTTAGATGGCTATCACATTTTGAGAGACCCTAACCTGTAACATTTATAGTTACAAAAAAAGCGTAAAAAAAAGAAAAAAAAAAAACACAAATAAATAAATAATTAAATAAATAAACCAAAAATAGTTGTCGTTTTATTGTTGTTACTGTTTTACTGTATTTTATGCTATACTGTAATGTTTTATTGCTGCTGTGTTAACTATTGTTTGTTTTGCAGGTATGTCATTCTACTGTTTTAGGCACCTTTCACACGATCGGACCGTTCAGGTCCGCCTGTCATTTTTGACGGAGGACCTGAACGGGCGCTACACGTTAGCCTATGGAGCGACGGATGTCAGCGGAGACATGTCCGCTGACATCCGACCCGGTCCGATCCACAAAAAGCAGACGGATGGCCCTGTGTCCAGATCCGTCGCTGGCGTATCGGGTGAGATCTAATGAAAACGGACATGCTGTCCGTTTTCATCCGATCCCTCCATAGGCGGCAGCGGCGCCTGCCAAGCTCCCCCCCGCTCAGTGAGCAGAGAGGGACCTGTCATCCGCCGGCTCAGCGGAGATCAACGGACTGATCTCCCGCTGAGCCAGCGGACAGAGGCGGACTCCGTGGAAGCGGAATCCGCCTCGTGTGAAAGGGGCCTTACTGTACTGTTACTGTGTTTTATTATTAACCATTGTTTGCTTTGCAGGTACACCATTCAGCTGCAGCACTGATTTGTTAATTTTGACAGCAACAGGGTTTGCTCTCACAATATGTAAAATCTGTGACTCCAGTGCTGTAGGAGGTGATTTCACCACCGCAGTTAAAAAAAAAAAAGAAAAAAGCATATATGCCGAAGCATAGGGGCTGGGGTGGACATAGGGGCGGATCGTCCCTATGCTTCTGCATATATTTTTTGGCACAGATTGCAATAATAAAAAAAGTTGTTTTATTGAGTTAATGTTTTATTGATACTGTGTTTTATTGTTAACCGTTGTTTGATTTGCAGTTACACCATTCAGCTGTAGCACTGATTTGTTTATTTTGACAGCAACAGGGTTTGCTCACAATACCTAAATCCGTGACTCCAGCGCTGTAGGAGGTGATTTCACCACCGCAGTTAAAAAAAAAAAAGAAAAAAGCATATATGCCGAAGCATAGGGGCTGGGGTGGACATAGGGGCGGATCGTCCCTATGCTTCTGCATATATTTTTATTCACTTTTCTTAGCACAGATTTCTTCATCCACATCGATCAATGTGACTGGAGAAAAAAACAGTGCATGTATGCCCATCATTACAAGTGGGTGGATGCAGGGCGTTATTCTAATGGTGGGCATACCACCGACCGATCAATATGAATGGAGGAATCTGTCAGGCTGCATGAAAAAAAAGAACTTTAAAATATATGCCCAACAAGGACCAGCAACATACTGGTACTTTGAGTGGTTATACCAGAATGATGCCTGCAGGTTTAGGCATCATCTTGGTATCATTTTTTTCAGCCGGCAGTCGACTTTCATGTAAAAGCAATCCTAGCAGTTAATTACCACTAGACTGCTTTTATAAGCAGTGGGAGTGGATGTCCGCCCCCGGCCTCCTTCCATGGTTTTCTTAGGCTCTCCTGCCCCACCGGGGAACCTTAGAATGCAGCCGGTGGTTCCGCCAGCTGACCATAGAGCTGATCAGAGACCAGAATGGCTCCAATCATCTCTATGGCCTGAGAATTCGGAAGCTACGAGCATTTCATGACTTTGGTTTCACCAGATATAAACAGCACCATTGGAAAATCGGGAAAGCATCTTATCACACCGATCTTGGTGTGGTCAGATGCTTTAAGGGCAGAAGAGTCTAGAGTCTAATAGACCCCACATTTTTCAAAAAAGAGTACCTGTCACTACCTATTGCTATCATAAATCATTCATTTCAAAAATGAAAGGGATAGTGTAAAAATATTATAAAAAAGCAAAAAAAAAATATGTATGTAAACAGCAATTGCACCATGCATGTGAGGTATCATTGTGAACGTCAGATCGAAGGCAGTAATTCTAGCAGCAGACCTCCACTGTAAATCTAAAGTGGTAACCTGTAAAGGCTTTTAAAAATGTATGTAGTTTGTTGCCGCTGCACGGGCGTACGCAATTTTAAAGCATGTCATGTTTGGTATCTATGTACTCAGCATAAGATTGTCTTTTCAATTTCACCAAACATTTGGACAATATAGTGTGTTTTTGTGCATTACAATTCAAAAAAGTGTTTTTTTTTCCCAAAAACTTGCGTTTGGAAAATCGCTGTGCAATTAATATTGTGTAACAAAAAAAAATTGCAACACCCACCATTGTAATATGTACGGCCTCCAATGTTTGGGGGTTCAAAGTAATTTTCGAACAAAAAAAATGAATTTTTTCATGCAAACAAAAAGTGTCAGAAAGGGCTTGGTTTTCAAGTAGTTAGAAGAGTGGGTGATGTGTGGCATAAGCTTCTAATGTTGGGCATAAAATGCCAGGACAGAACAAATGACGACTTTTTGGAAAGTTGACACCCCAAGCTATGTGCTGAGAGGCATGTTGAGTCCATGGAATATTTTATATTTTGCCACAAGTTTTGGGAAAATTACAAAAAAAAAAATTACACCCAAAAATACATTCCACTTCTTCTACTGAGTACAAGGATACCACATGTATGCGACTTTTTGGTAGTCTAGCCGCGTACAGGACCTCGAAAAACCAATCACCGCCTTCAGGCTTTCTAAGGGTGTAAATTGTTGATTTTACTCCTCACTACCTATCACAGTTTCAGAGGCCATGAAATGCCAAGATAGCACACAAACTCCCCAAATGATGCTTTTTTAGAAAGCAGACACCCCAAGCTATTTGCTGAGAGGCATGTTGAGTCCATGCAATATTTTATGTTTTGCCACAAGTTTCTGGAAAATGACAATTTTTTTTACACAAAGTTGTCACGTAAATGATATATTTCTAAAACATGCCATAGGTATATGTGAAATTACACCCCAAAATACATTCTGCTGCTTCTCTTGAGTACGGGGATACCACATGTGTGAGACTTTTTGGGAGCCTAGCCGCGTATGGGACCCCGAAAACCAAGCACCGCCTTCAGGCTTTCTAAGGGTGTAAATTGTTGATTTCACTCCTCACTACCTATCACAGTTTCGGAGGCCATGACATGCCAAGATAGCACAAAATATATTGGAGAAAAGGTGGACCTGGTAAGCTCAAAAGAAAAAGGATAAATTCCCACTGTGGCACCATCCCATCATTTACAAGTTCCATAGATGGTTAATTCCCCTATTTAAGGAAAGCCGGGACCCATCTGGATACAAGGTTATTCCTCCACTGGGGATGAGACTTTAATTGTGCCAAACAGGTGAAAGAATCAAAACCACCAATTTGTATATACAAAAAAACTTCATGTCATTAAAAACTTCAGTTTATTCTATCTTATTTAAAAGATCCCATCCAAATTTAAAACCAACAGTACAAAATAGTCAGGCAAATGTACATAAGCAATACAAGCGATTTCACACGCTTCCCCTGTGGAGGAATAACCTTATATCCAGATAGGTACTGGCTTTCCTTAAATAGGGGAATTAACCATGTATGGAACAAGATAGCACAAAACTCCCCTAAATGACCCCTTTTGGGAAAGTAGACACCCCAAGCTATTTGCTGAGAGGCACGTTGAGTATTATGCAGATCTCGCTTTTTGTCACAAAGTTTTGAAAATTTAAAAAAAAAATATATATATATTCTTTAGTTTCTTGATTTTTAAAAACAAATGAGAGGTGCAAAATACTCACCATGCCTCTTAGCAAATACCTTGGGGTATCTACTTTCCGAAAAGGGGTCATTTGGGGGGGGTTTTGTGCTATCTTGGCATTTCATGGCCTCTGAAACTGTGATAGGTAGTGAGGAGTGAAATCAACAATTTACGCCCTTAGAAATCCTGAAGGTGGTTTTTGGGGTTCTGTACGTGGCTAGGCTCCCAAATAGTCTCACGCATGTGTCCTGTACTCAGGAGAAACAAAGAATGTATTTTGGGGTGTAATTTCACATATACTCTTGGCATTTGTGAGCAATGTAATTTTTTAATCACTTGTGACAGAAAATTGCTTGTTGAATTTTTTTTTTCCCCAAGATATGTGGTTGAATACATTTTGGCCTAAATGTATGAAAATAAATGAGTTTGTTGGATTTTTTTAATAACAAAAAGTAGAAAATATCATTTTTTTTCAAAATTTGTGGTCTTTTTTCATTTATATCGCAAAGAATTAAATTCCCAGTGGTGATCAAATACCACCAAAAGAAGCCTCTATTTGTGGGGAAAAAAGGACGCAAATGTATTTTGTGTACATCATTGCATGACTGAGCAATTGCCAGTTAAATCAGCCCAGTGCCAAATTGCAAAAGGTGCTATGGTCAGGAAGGGGGTAAAACCTTCTGGAGCTGAAGTGGTTAATTCAGCTGCTGAAAGTCTTTAAAAGCTGAGGGTTGAATATGACTTTAAGTTCCTCTCTAGGTGTGCTAGAGGATGGCTTTTCATTTCTTCAAGAGAAGAAGGAACGTGGTGGATTATGGGTGAGCTCTCATGAATAACAATGGCTGCAACCATTCTGCCTCTTGCTGTGAATTTCAGAGTCTTGTGTGATCTTCTGGAAGTGTTCTGTGAAGGGATCTGCAACTGTTTTGCCAGCATTAGCACCTCAGATCCATAACAAGCCACAATGGCCCCTTTTTCTCCAACAATGCTGTAGCACTTCTTAATGGCTACAATTTGTCTTCCCTAATGTGATATAGACAGAGAGGGGCTTTTATCAATCCTCCGAAATGAATGATGAATCTTCCTTTTAAGGAACCTTTCAATACTTTGTTTAAAAACAAATCTGTATTTTTAGTGGGTACATACTGCAAGTTATTGCTATTATGGTTGCTTAAAAGTCAGTTTTGATGTAACTTTTGCATTTATATATATATGTGCTTGTTGTACTATTTTCCCATGACTTTATTACATACAGTATACGAGGCAGTAAAACTATACAGGTTATGATGAGAAGAGACTAATGGAATCAAAAAGTTCTCCAAACTACTCAAAACCCACATCTTACTGACTCGTACAAAGAGGACAAACACATGTAAAATACAAAAGGTTTATTACAAAGCTAAAACCATAATTTAACCACTAATGCTGCCTACACATGAGCAGACTTTTCGACCGGACTGGTCCGATGGTCTATCTGAAAGACTTTCGGCGGACTTCCGATGGACTTTCCTAATGAACGGACTTGCCTACACACGATCACACCAAAGTCCGACGGATTTGTACGTGATGACGTACGACCGGACTAAAATAAGGATGTTGATAGCCAGTAGCCGAGTCCGTCGGAAAGATTTGAAACATATTTAAATTTATAGGTCCGTCTGATTTGTGGGGAAAAAAAGTCCGCTGGAGCCCACACATGATCAAATTGTCCGACGGAGTCTGGTCTGCCGGACCAAGTCTGTCGGAAAGTCCGCTCGTGTGTACGTGGCATTAAGCCCCAAAAGCATTTGCCCCCTTATGACCAGGCCATTTTTTGCAATATGGCACTGCATCGATTTAGCTGACAATTGCGCGGTCGTGAGATGCTGTACCCAAACAAAATGAATGTCCTTTTTTCCCCACAAATAGAGCTTTCTTTTTGGTGGTTTTGGTGGCCACTGTCTCGTCCCCCCCTATTGTCCTGTGGCCTGCCAGGTTGCGTGCTCGGATAAGGGTCTGGTATGGATTTTTGGGGGGACCCCACGCCATTTTTTTTTTACATTTTGGCGTGGGGTTCTCCTTAAAATCCATACCAGACCTGAAGGGTCTGGTATGGATTGTGAGGGGGACCCCCACGCAATTTTTTTTTTAAAATTTTGGCATGGGGTTCCCCTTAATATCCATACCAGACCTGAAGGGCCTGGTATAGAATTTAGGGGGACCTGCATTTTTTTTAAATTTTGGTTTGGAGTTCCCCTGTGAGGGAATCCCATGCCATTTTTATCAATTAACTTTTATGTGTATTGTCGGACCGACAATTCATTAATAGCCGCAAGTAGTTTTAAATGACTTTTTTCCTTTAGAAATGTCATTTTGCTGTCAGACTGTTCTAAACACGGGAAACATGCGCCCCTTTACAGGCATACTATAGACACCCCCCAGGTACGAAATTTAAAGGGATATTACACTTTTATTGTTTCACTTTAAGCATTATTAAAATCACTGCTCCCAAAAAACGTCAGTTTTTAAAACTTTTAAAACCAGGTCCCCATACACTTTTTATGACAATAACTTGCATATTAACCTTTAAAATTAGCACTTTTGATTTCTCCCATAGACTTTTAAAGGGTGTTCTGCGGCTTTCGAATTTTCTGCGAACACTCCAAATTGTTCGCTATTCGGCGAACAGCCAATGTTCGAGTCGAACTCATGTTCGACCTGAACATAAAGCCCATCTGTCAGAGAGGATCTCGGTTCAGGACACTTGCTGGGCACTCTGGAGTGCGCCGCATCGCGCTGGCGCACGCTGGCTCGCTTTCGTGCGGGTGCGCGCTCCTGGGCGCGGTCGGGGTGTTGCCCTTTTTAGGTTGCTAGGATGCTGTGCTCGAATTTTCTGCGAACACTCCAAATTGTTCGCTATTCGGCGAACAGCCAATGTTCGAGTCGAACTCATGTTCGACCTGAACATAAAGCCCATCTGTCAGAGAGGATCTCGGTTCAGGACACTTGCTGGGCACTCTGGAGTGCGCCGCATCGCGCTGGCGCACGCTGGCTCGCTTTCGTGCGGGTGCGCGCTCCTGGGCGCGGTCGGGGTGTTGCCCTTTTTAGGTTGCTAGGATGCTGTGCTCGGTGCTGTCCGATCATCAGCTTCCTGTTCCCGTGCTTCCTGTTTCTTGTGTACTGTTTGATCTCTCTGTGACCCGGCTTGTTTACTGGACTCTGCTCTGCTATCCGCCTGCATCTGATCCCGGCCTGCCTCCGACTTTAAACCTGCCTGACCCCTCTGTACCGTGCCGACCGCCTGCTTCCAAACCTGCTTGTGACCTGGACTTTGTATCTGCCTGCTCCTGCTCTGCACCTGTAGCTGACCTGCAGCCTACCTACCATCTCCTGCCAGCTTGCATCAGGACTCTGGGCCTCATCCCTGCTAACCACCCGCCAGGCTCTCATACCATTCTGTGCTCCCGTGCCTTCTGTGTGCTCTATCAGGGGCCGGGAACCAGATACGTACGGGAGGCCATCCTCTGCTATGTCGGGTTCGTCAGTCTGATACGGGTAAGTCTGACACCATCACTAGTGATGACGCGGTGCCTGGACCGACTTCTTTGACGTCAGTAGAGAGCAGACTTCAGCTCGCTCTCTGCTGAAAACGGGTCACAGGACTGCACTCCTGTGATGCACAGGAGAAGTACAACCAAACAAGCTCTGGCTGTACTTCTTCTTTAAGCTACTATTAGTCCCCAACGATAACTAGTAATGGCTAAGGCAACACAATAAACCATCCTTTTTGTACCCGTAAAGTCTGTAAAATGTGGGTTTTGTGTTGTATAGCTATTGGATGTGGTACATTTAATAGCGTCCCTAGCATACGAATATAGAGCTCTCTAAACAGATCAGTGTGTAGCGCAGTAAAGCCTTCTAAAAAAAGAAGGTGTTCACATTCCCATTCCATTGTGTATCCTAAGGCCTCATGCGCACATGGCATTAAAAAAAAATTAACAGGCTGCAAAACCAGAACCGACGCCAGGAAAAAGCGGCTGTAAAAACACTCTTTTAGAATCGTTTTCCATTGGCATCAATGGGCGTTCAGCCGCGTTAGCGTTTAGCAGCGTTTCTCTGCCCTCTTCCGTTTCCCACTCCCAAATACAATTACTAAAGCTTAAAAACGCGGCTTACGCGTTTAGCCTCGTCAGGCGTTTTTACAGCTGTAATGCTGTTGCTCCAGAACGCGCTGGCCCTGGTGTTTTTTTGCAGCTTGAAAATGCCAATGCCACTTACAGCTCCTAAAAGCCTTTTGCCCCGTACACACGGTCGCACATTGATCGGACATTCCGACAACAAAATCCATGGATTTTTTCCGACAGATGTTGGCTCAAACTTGTCTTGCATACACACGGTCGCACAAAGTTGTCGGAAAATCTGATCATTCTGAACGCGGTGACATAAAACACGTACGTCGGGACTATAATAAACGGGGCAGTAGCCAATAGCTTTCATCTCTTCATTTATTCTGAGCATGCGTGGCACTTTGTGCGTCGGATTTGTGTACACATGATCGGAATTTCCGACAACGGATTTTGTTGTCGGAAAATTTTATAGCCTGCTCTCAAACTTTGTGTGTCGGAAATTCCTATGGAAAATGTGTGATGGAGCCTACACATGGTCGGAATTTCCGACAACAAGGTCCTATCACACATTTTCCATCGGAAAATCTTATCGTATGTACAGGGCATAACATGTTTGGTTTTTTTTAAATAAAAAAGGAACCTTTAGTTATCCTTTAAGTTAGATTAGCATCCAGAGCTAATGGTGTATAGAGCAAATACAATTAAATATTATGGAGCCATTTATTCCAAACTGCATACAGCTGTCTCCAACTTGGCTCAGGACTTGGGACCCAACAAGACAGCATAACCATATAGGTTCTGGTGAAAAGGAATTGAAGTAAGCCAAAATCCCTCCAATGGCAGGAACTGTCAGGAAGGAACTGTCCGGTGAAAAGGGGGGTACCTGTCAGGAAGGCTCTATGGGGCCCCATGATTTCTAATGGCAACCCTGGATGCAGTGATAGATTTAAAGAGGGAGTCCACCTACATCAACCTAAAAAAAAAAATATTAAAAGCCAGCAGCTATAATACTGCAGTTGCTGACTTTTAATACATGGCCACTTACCTGTCCCAGGGTCCAGCGATGTCGGCAGCCGACGCCGATAACCCGCTCGGTTTTCGGCAGCTGCCACCGCCATCCTAGGTGAGGGAATCAGGAAGTGAAGCGTTGCGGCTTCACTTCCTGCTTCCCTACTGCTCATGTGCGAGTCGCGCTGCGCATCGTAACTGGTCCCCGCTATCTCCTGGGACCTGTGTGTTTCCCAGGAGACAGCGCGGAGGGACAGGAAGTGGGTGCAAATACCTGTGTTAGACAGGTATCTGCACCCCCCTCCCCCCTGAAAGGTGCCAAATGTGACACCGGAGGGGGGGGAGGGTTCCGAAAAGCGGAAGTTCCATTTTTGTGTGGAACTCCGCTTTAAGTCCTGCTATAAACAATCTAGACCTGAACAAATTATATCTAGCACAATATCTCACTCAGTTAACAGAGCTTCAGGCACATGACCGATTCTTCTGCCCAACTCACACATTTACAGATGCACAGATGCAGGCCATAGGCTGCTGACTCTTTCTCATCATCCCAGACATCCCAACCTCCAAAAACTTTCAGGGAGGTTTCAAACTCATTTCAGGGAGGTGACGTTTCGCGCTGGCGCCCACACCCTCCCCCCCAATAAAATGCAGCCTTACCATTGCCAATTAAATGCAGCCTGTTCAGTGCCAATTAAATGCAGCTATACCTGTGCCCAATGAAATGCAGCCTGATCACACAGCTGCTGGGGCTGGGTTAATGGCCCTGGGGTCTGGCTGCTAGGGCCTGGCTGCTGGGGCCAACAGTCTGACTGCTGGAGCTAGGCTGCTGGTCCTAGGGTTTGGCTGCTGGGGCCAAGGGTCTGGCTGCTGCAGCTGGGCTGCTGGTCCTGGAGTCTGGTTGTTGGGGCCAGGGGTCTGGCCGCTGGGTTCGGCTGTTGGGGCCAGGGGTCTGGCTGCTGGGGCCAAGGGTCTGGCTGCTGGAGCTGGGCTGCTGGTCCTGGAGTCTGGCTGCTGGTCCTGGAGTCTGGCTGCTGGGGCCAGGGGTTTGACTGCTGGAGCTGGGCTGCTGGTCCTGGAGTCTGGCTGCTGGGGCCAGGGGTCTGACTGCTGGAGCTGGGCTGCTGGTCCTGGAGTCTGGCTGCTGGTCCTGGAGTCTGGCTGCTGGGGCCAGGGGTCTGACTGCTGGAGCTGGTCTGCTGGCCCTGGAGTCTGGCTGCTGGGGCCAGGGGTCTGACTGCTGGAGCTGGGCTGCTGGTCCTGGAGTCTGGCTGCAATGGGGCTGGTGAGCCATCCCAGTCAGAGAATTCCCCAGAAGGAAGGGAGTGGGCTGAGGCAGAGGGGGGCAGCCCATACTGCTGTCCCCAGCATGCTGCATGGGTACTTTTTTGGGGGTCGGTCCAGCGGATTCAACAGGGAAGGAAGGGGTTGGGCGGAGGCAGAGAGAAGACTGTGATCTGCAGGCTGTAGCAATTAAAAAAAAAAAACTTACCCCTGTCAAGCGGACTCTTTCTCCACTTTCGGGTGCCGCTGCGCAGTGATCTCCTGTGTGACAAGTACATGACAGTCCTTGTCTGCCCGCCGTATTGATATAGAAAGATCTGAATGTGATGCTGGGGCTGCAATTAGCCCAGGTCTATACTAGAGCCTCTAAATGCCATAAAGGGATCAGTGGGTAATTCAACCAGTAGCCACAAACAGAAACGTTAGTGCTGAAGAGAATTGTCTTTTAACTACATTACAGTGGTGCAATATTCTCCTTCCTTTACCGGGTTCTGAATAATGTCACCACGTCACCTAAATTAGAAGAATTGTCACATATACAATGTCTACCAAAAGTCCTAATAATGAAGACATGTGTATATGTTACACATTTGTGTTAATTCCCATTAGAATAAGATGGGATAACAGAGACATTTCATAAAGAAGGAAAAATTGGCATGAGACTCACACAGAGAATATTGGTGATTGCTATTCATGTCTATTTGTGCTCCATTCTATCCTTTGCCATTCATGTTACAAAAGCTTCAAATTACCATAAACTGTTTCATCAGCTCAGCTATATTTAAAGTCTCTTGGAACAGTCGGTTTCCCCGGAATCTGTTTTGCCGGGAAAGCGGATAAGGACCACTCGTTTTCATAGACACTGAAGAGGCGCTTGTGAGACAGCTGTTGGAACCTTTAAACTGCCAGCTGTTAAATTAAAGGGCATCTATAGTGGAGTAATATGGCAATGCCACTGCTGACCTTTCCACCGGAAAATGCTACTTGCCTAGCTATCACACAGAACCTATAGTTTTAATGCTTTTGGAATTTTAGCCTAAGAATCCCCAGCTCCCACCACTTTAAAAAGAAACAAAACTTCCACAAAGAATCTATTGTTCAGATTTACAAGGAGATGGACAAGCACACAGTATACACACGTGATCTTTCAGCCTCCGGATGGTGATGGCAATGACAAGCCCGTCAAAGTCCCTCTTCATGACAGTTTCCAACCAGTCTTGTCGCTATACCTCTTTGCCAACATCATCATACTTTCACAATAATCAGTGCAGAAGCAGTGGCCGTGTCATTAAAGTGGTGTTCCGGCCGATATTATACTTTTTAAATAAAAATACCCCTATAATACACAAGCTTAATGTATTCTAGGAAAGTTAGTCTGTAAACTAAGGTCTGTTTTGTTAGTTTATAGCAGTAGTTTGTTATTTTATAAACTTACAGCAGGCCGTGGCCATCTTAAGTCTGGGCATCTGAAGCCAGACTGTATTTCTTCCTGGATATCACCCTTGCAGATCTTGCACATGCTCAGTGCAGCACAAGCAGTGTAATAGGTTTCAGATGAGGTTTCCATAGCAACGGCAGTGTCAGGAAGTTGCTGCCCCTTCCCAGAAGGCATTGCAAACAGGAAATGATGCGATGGGCCGTGGCCGGGGAGGAGGAAGTGAAAAATGAATACAGCAGATAAACAGTAAGTGCTGAGAAAAAAAAAATATATATCCAATTCGTTTACAGTGCACAGTTTAGTGAACAATGCTGAAGAGTTGTAAAAGTGGGTGGAACTAGACTTTAAGATACCATTGGCCATTGGTAGGAATGCCGAACCACATTTCATTGATGGAGAGTAGAGGACGAGACCACCAGTTCTCGTGGGACTGTGGAGTACAGTGAGTATCACTCATTGTTGGCTGTTTTTTTGCAAGAGCAAACAGTGGTTTATTTATGAGTCGGAGGTTGTGACAGGTGGAAATTGTTTTTAGTGGATGGAATTCTGCTTTAAAGTCCAACTCCAGTGGCTAGTATCAAAAAAAATGCAATAGTAGCCCAATGTAAAAACATTAAGAGGCTTCCCAAAGACACATGGATTGCCTCCATAGGGGCTCCTGGGGCAGCGCCCCACCAGTTTTGTTGCAGGAAAAAAATAAATAAAAATAAAGTATGTAAAATATGTTTTTTTCTGTTGAGGTTTTCTCTCTCTCTCTCTGCTGCTGTTGCTAGGTAGATTATAAACAAAAGTCTAATCATGATTAGACTTTTTTTTTTAATAATCTGCCTAGCAACAGGACGTCCGTCTGAAAAATCATTTAGAAGTTGTATCTAGAACACTGTAAACTGAGTTCTCCACCCTTACTGGCTGTCTGCCAGTTTCCTAATGTGTTAATGGGAGCTCATTAGGGCAGGCCGAAATACCGACCCTGGCCCGCCTACGGAGCCTAATTTGGTTCCTCCCTGCACCAAGGGTGGAGAAGATCTTTCCCTGCAGTTGCACTAGTGGCTGGCCTGCTGCCAGCCATGTCCCCCCCCCCTCCGGTTGTCGGACTCCGACACTTGGAGGTTGATTTACTAAAGGCAAATATACTGTGCACTACAAGTGCACTTGGAAGTGCAGTTGCTCTAGTTCTGGGGGGAAGATCCAAAATGAGGGGAAGCTCTGCTGATTTCTATCATTCAATCATATACAAGCAAAAAATGCTGTTTTTTTATTTTCCTTGCATGTCCCCCTCAGATCTACAGCAACTGTACTTCCAAGTGTGGCGGGCTATGGTGCCCTCTCCTCCTCTCCTGAAGTGGGGGCAGCGGCGGCTCCGGTGTTCGCTCCCCAAGCTTCCTGAGCCGTGTGTCTCCTCTTACGCCAAATCGCTAGGCATCCAATAAGATTGCCTGTTGCTTTGGACAGTTGGGAAACAAGTCTCACGACCTGACTCCTGATTGCTGGGGAGGAACTTTAGTGTGAAAATAGCGAAAATTCATTTGCGATGGTCACACAACTGGGTGGACTCAGAGCGCAATGCCCTGCTCTCCGAGCCCACCATTTTTTGAAGCCTATTAGAGCCCCTGGCTCTAATCAGATGCTTCAAAAAAACACCCACCCCGCAATGGAATTCATAGTCTGGTGCCCTGATATGAAGATCAGGGGACAGGATGCATGGATAGGGGAGGCGACGCCCGTGCGCCCTCTATGAACGGCCGCCACTTCCTCTCCAGCAGTCAGTGTCCTCTATAGTCTTTCCACCCCAGGCCTGCCATCTTGTGCACAGAGCGAAGGATGACGTGACAGACTGAGGAGAGTGAGAGGAGAGAGCAGAGCAGACTCAGCAGAGCAGACAGGTCAGGAATCAATCAGGAATTCGGGATGTGCTGTGCACTGTCATGTCATGTCATGAGTGTGAGTTCAGTTCTTGTTGAGTTCAGATTGGGCCGGGGGGGGAAGGAGGAATCACCCCCTTCTGTTTGCTGCAAGGAGCTCCATCTGTAGCTGGGTCAAGGGCAGCTGAGGGCGGCATGACCTGGCTGAGGGTTAAGAATTTCAAAACCAGCCTCAGGCTCGATTCACACCTATGCATGTTGCTTTTGAGCGTTTTTGGAGGTTTTTTTTCATGCTTGCCACGTTTTTGAGCCGCGTTTTTGCCGCGATTTTGCCGCGATTTTGCCGCGATTTGCGTTTTGCGTTTTTTTTTTTTTCCTTTTTTTTTTTAGTCTTTAAAAAAATTAAAAAAAAAAAAAAAAAAAAAAAAAAACGGCAAAAGCGCATCAAAAACGCTGCAAAAACGGTGCACTTGCGTTTTTGATGCTTGTCCATTGAATTCTATTACATGCAAAACGCTGCATTTTGCATGAAAAAAAGTCCCCGACCCTTTCCAAAAATGCAGAGAAACAAAAAAGCATTGATGTGAACATGTTCCATAGGAACTCATGTTAAAAAATTCCCGTGCATTTCTGCAAAATGCATCAAAAAACGCGCTAGTGTGAATGGAGCCTCACTGAATGTGTCATGTTTTAACTTTTGAATAAATAAATGTCCAGCTTTAAAAAAAAAAAATGGATGGGCTATAATAGGGAAAGCTCTTAAGATGCAAACCATTGGTGTCACTACTGGGATTACCAACATTCCTTCTTAATGATGCTCATGCTGATCTCCAGTCTGCCAGACTTGCCAGTGCCAATGTGCCAGCCAGCCCAGCAGCAGATAATCTGAATCAGTGTCCCCGGCTGATGAGCATCATTAAGAAGGAATGGTAATCCTAGTAGTGACAACAATGGTTTGCATCTTAAGAGCTTTCCCTATTATAGCCCATCCATTTTTTTTTTAAAGCTGGACACTTATTTATTCAAAAGTTAAAACATGACACATTCAGTAACACATTAAAGTGGTGTTCCACCCTAAAAAAAAAAAAGTCATGATTGTGCCTAAAAAAAAATAAAAAAAAACATTTGGATATTTTTTTTTTTTTTACTTACCTCTAAATGCCTGTTGCTAGGTGGTCCCTCGTAGTCTGCCTCTTCCAGTGCCTGGGCTGGTGACGTCACTTCCCCCTCGGCACAGGAAGGGCTCAGCTCTGCTCCCTCCCCCCTGTCAATCATCTGGGACCCATTACAGGTCCCAGGTGACTGAGCAGCCAATCACGGCCAATCACAGATTCACAGCGCAGTATTCCTTTAACTTTATTTTTAAACTTGTTTGAAGACCTTGGTGAAGGACTCCTTTTTTTTTTTCTTTTTTGGAAACATTATTTTGGGATCCCTGTGGATGTCAATGGACTGGTGGTAGTTGCACAGGAGGGTGCTTTACTCACTATATACACCACTGGCCACTTTATTAGGTACACCTGTTCAATTGCTTGGGGCTTCTGAGAAGTGGGAGGGCGGGGGGAAGGGCGGGGTCTGGCACCACACCATCTTAAAACTTCACCAGCCGCCACTGAGCGCATGTGCTTAAAGCCACCACAAAAGGCTAAACTTCAGTCACCTTAGAAATGTTTTAGGCTAGGTCAGGATCACTGTAAAGCCTAATTCCAACCAATATATTTACATTCATTTTCAAAAGAATGGGAACGGGTCAACGTCTCCTGTAAGTTTTTATTTTTTTCTGTGACATTTTTTTCTTTTTTCACTCACTGCCTGTTGGTGTGACACCTGTGCTAGAAATGATGGATTCGGTCTCTACCAGGACAAGAGGCACAGACAGCAAATAAAAAACAATGTTGGATGTTCTAACTTTTTACCAGTTTACTAAAATTGTGTTTATGGAGTTGTCTGTGCCACCGTTGGAAAGTTTTTCCCTGTCCTTTCCTGATATTAAAACTGAATGAGGTACTCACACTTGTTGCATTTTGTAATAAGAAAGGCATATATCTAAAGCCAACATGTTTTTTGTTCTTTTTAGATATGTAGCACCCTCCTAGCTGGGCTGCTAGGTAACTTTAGTTCTTGGCTTGCTCTGTGATCAGAGGGGCAGTGATTGTTTAGTCTAGTCTGTTCAGGGTTTCACAGACTGGGAGTTTGATTGCTTCCCCCTGCCTCTGGAAGACGTTTCTAGAGCTTAGGGAGTGAAAATTCAAATAACCAGCCTGAATATTTAACAGAACCTTGCTGATCCCTGGAGAGGTGTGCCCAGATGGTGGTTGGGGATGCTGTTAAATAGTCTGCAGCCCTGAGGAAATGGTCTTTTTCCCTCTGTAGGGATGAATCAGTGAGCTGAAAGGAGATGGGGGACTGATTACCCTCCTAGAGCCTTTGGACTGGACACTGAGCTGCAAAGAACAGAACTTATGGATTATGCTGCCTTAGGATTTGTGAGTAGAGCTTCTTTCTCTGCTGCAACTTGATTCAAGGCTTCTGGCTGTGGACCTATAGACTGTTCCAGTCAACTACTTGTTGTGCTCATACTGCTGCATGTTCTTCAGACTGTCCTACTACTTCCTATGCTTCTGCTACTGAGAAAGAAGACTGGGCTTAATGTTTTTTGGAGTATTCCACATTCTGTCCCCTCCTGATACAAGCTCTTTCAGCAATAAATCAGTGTTGCCAACCTCCAGAAGTGAAATTGACTGACAAGATGGCAAAAATTTACTGACAGCACCCATTTTTTTTACTGGCACGACCCATGAAATGTACTGACAGAGACAGATTTTTTACTGACACTTCATAAAAGTACATAAAATGACCATTTTCAGTGCAAAACAGTGGCAATATCAATAATTAAGCTACAAGCATGTAGTAACAAGTAACAATGTGTTTAACCACTTAAGGACCGGAAGGATTTGCCCCCTTTATGACCAGAGCACTTTTTACAATATGGCACTACCCTAATCTAACTGGTAATTGAGTGGTCATGCAATGCTGTACCCAAACTAAATTTGCGTACTTTTGTTCTCACAAATAGAGCTTTCTTTTGGTGGTATTTGATCATCTATGGGACTTTTTTTTTTTTTTGCGATATTAATGAAAAAAGACCAAAACATTTTGAAAAAAAATGATATTTTCTACTTTTTGTTCTAAAAAAATTCAATGAACTCAATTTTAGTCATACTTTTAGGCCAAAATGTATTCAGCCACATGTCTTGGGTAAAAAAAAAATCAATAAGCGTATCTTTATTGGTATGGCGCAAAACTTATAGTGTCTACAAACTACGGTACTTTTCTGGAATTTACGCAGCTTCTAGTTTATGACTGCCTATCTCATTTCTTGAGGTGCTAAAATGGCAGGGCAGTACAACCCCCCCCCCCAAATGACCCCATTTTGGAAAGTAGACACCCCAAGGAAATTGCTGAGAGCTATGTTGAGCCCATTGAATATTTTATTTTTTTGTCACAAGTGATTGAAAAACAACAAAAATGTCACTGAAATGATATATTGCTCAAACATGGCATAGGTATCTGTGGAATTTCACCCCAAAATACATTCTGCTGCTTCTCCTGAGTACGGGGATACCACATGTGTGGGACTTCTTGGGAGCCTAGCCGCGTACAGGACCCCGAAAACCAATCACCGCCTTCAGGTTTTCTAAGGGCGTAAATTTTTGATTTCACTCCTCACTGCCTATCACAGTTTCGGAGGCCGTGAAATGCGAGGATAACACAACCCCCCCCTCCCTCCAAGCGACCCCATTTTGGAAAGTAGAAACCCCAAGCTATTTGCTGGGAGGCATGTTGAGTCCATGGAATAATTTTAATTTTGCCACAAGTTTCGGGAAAATTACCAAATGTTTTTCTTTTATTTTTACACAAAGTTGTCATTAAATGATATGTTGCTCAAACATGTTATGGGTATATGTGGAATTACACCCCAAAATACATTCTGCTGCTTCCCCTGAGTACGGGCATACTACATGTGTGAGATTTTTTGGCAGTCTAGCCGTGTACAGGACCCTGAAAACCAATCACTGCCTTCAGGATTTCTAAGGGCGTAAAATGGTGATTTCACTCCTCGCTACCTATCAAAGTTTTGGAGGCCATGAAATGCCCAGATAGCACAACCCCCCGCCCCCCAAATGATCCCATTTTGGAAAGTAGACACCCCAAGCTATTTGCTGAGAGGCATGTTGAGTATTTTGAAGATCTCACTTTTTGTCACAGTTTTAAAAATTTTAAAAAGAAAACAAATGAGAGCTGCAAAATACTCACCATGCCTCTTAGCAAATACCTTGGGGCGACTACTTTCCAAAATGGAGTAATTTTGGGGGGTTTATCTTGACATTTTAGGGCCTCCGAAACTGTGATATGTAGTGAGGAGTAAAACCACCATTTTACGCCCTTAGAAAGCCTGAAGGCGGTGATTGGTTTTCGGGGTCCTGTATGCAGCTAGGCCCCCAAAAAGTCTCACACATGTGGTAGCCTCGTACTCAGGAGAAGCAGCAGAATGTATTTTGGGGTGTAATTCCACCACATATCTGTACCTGCAAAGCAAATAATAATTAACAATAAAACACAGTAACATTACAGTATAACAGTAGGACATACCATACCTGCAAAGCAAACACAATAAAACGCAGTGCAATAAAACATTACAGCATATCATAAAATACAGTAAAACAGAAGAGAACAATAGAGAGAGAACAATAAAGCAACTATTTTTGGCTTATTTATATATTTATTTACATAAATTACACATATCATTTCTAGACTACCTCTTATGCCCTGTACACACGACCGGTTTTGCCGTTGGAATAAACTCCAAAAGTTTCTCCGACCGAAATCCAACGAAATTCCATTCAAACGGTCTTGCCTACACACAGTCAAACCAAAGTCTGACCAAAGTCTGACCATCAAGAACGCGGTGACGTACAACACTAGAAAAAGGAAGTTCAATAGCCAGTAGCCAATAGCTTCCGTCTCGTACTTGCTTCAGAGCATGCGTCGTTTTTGGTCCGTCGGAAGAGCATACAGACGAGCGGGTTTCCCGATAGGAATTGGTTCCGTCGGAAATATTTGGAACATGTTCTATTTCTAGGTCCCTCAGAATTTTCTAAAAAAAAAGTTCTATGAGGCCTACACACGATCGGAATATACGATGAAAAGCTTTCGTCTGACTTTTCCTTCAGACATTCCACTTTTGAAGTTCCCGAAGCATGAGGACGGTGGAAACGCCCAAAAAATGACCCCATTTTGGAAAGTAAACATCCCAACGTATATTCTAATGAGGCATAATGTGTCTTTTGAACGTGTCATTTTTTTCCATAAGTTGTTGGAAAATGTGGAAAGAAAATGAAAACCCATTTTTTTTTACACAGAGTTGTCCATTTAAAGATATTTCTAACACATAGCATGTGCATAGCAAAAATTACACCCCAAAACACATTCTGCTACTCCTTCTGAGTATGGCGATACCACATATGTGAGACTTTTCTACAGCCTAGCCACATACAGAGGCCCAACATCCAGGGAGCACGGTCAGGTGTTCTAGGGACATAAATTTCAAATCTAATTTGACTACCTATTACACTTTTGTGAGGCACTGATGGGCACTGTAGTGGCACTGATGTGGCAAGGTTGAGAACTGATGTGGCATGAATGTGGCGCTGATGTGGCAAGGATGAGCACTGATGTGACACGGATGAGCACTGATGTGGCTTGGATGTGGCACAGATGAGCACTGATGTGGCATGGATGTGGCATGGATGAGCACTGATGTGGCATGGATGAGCCATGGATGGGGATGGATGAGCATGAATGAGCCATGGATGGAGATGTAAAACCGGGAACTCTGATGTGTGTGTGTGTGTGTGTGGGGGGGGGCTCTGTTGACCACAGACCATCTTCCACAGAGTCAATACACTAAGGTAAGGGGAGGGGTACTGATATAAGGGGGAACTTTTATATCAGTGTCTCCTCTTACAGACTATGTGGTCTGGCTGGCTGGGAGCTGTCACTGACCTGACCTCCAGGCTCCTCCATTGCTCGCTCGGTAATCCTAATAAATGTATTTAAAAAGAGCAGTACTGTATATATTTTTAAAATAGGTATAAGGTATAATACTGTCAAATCAAAACTAAGAGTACACTGCAGCAGACACCTGGTTAGCTGATCCCTAACAGATAGAGAGGTAAATGAATAAATGAATAAATGCTGGTGCAATAATCAACACATAAAATGTATGACTATACAATAAAAACTTGCTGGGTGCTAAAGTGCCAAGTGAAAAGTGAAACAAATATAGTTTCTACAAATAATAAACATCCATAACTAATAATAAAATAACATCCATAACTAATAATAATAATAAAAGCTTGGAACCAATCATATAACAATAAATCAATTGCTGAAGTGGTTAATAGTGTATATACAAATACAAAAAATGAAAAGTCCAATGTGCACTCTAAATAAGAGTGTCTTTAATATGGGAATACAATCAAAACAATTCTGTGACAGTCTAAAGGTATTAAAAATGGGTAATATATCCATCCACCGTGAATAGACAAAACAGCCGGTGCCAGGCTGATCCTCTGTAGTAACACCTGAGTGTGTACAAGCCCCTCTCCTTATTGCTGTAAGGTTGCAGCATACCGTATACAGGGGGTCCCATAGTTACAAACATCCAACTTACAAACGACTCCTACTTACAAACGGAGGGAGACAACAGGAAGTGAGAGGAAATCTACCCCTAGGAAGGGAAATTTACTCCTGTAAGAGCTATTATGGAGAAAAGGTACCTCCATTGATGCTTTATCACCAAGGCTTGTTTCCACAACAACCCAAAATTTTCAAAATCCAATTGTCATTGGGACAGAAAGTGGGGTGAAATCTTCTGAACAGGGGCACAGACAGCAAAACAAATGTTACAGGGGTGATAACCCTTCCCTATGCTATACAAAAAGCTTAAAAATAGTTTTCTTGGCTGGAGCTACACTTAAAAAATGTACCTGTTCCGACTTACAAACAGATTCAACTTAAGAACAAACCTACAGTCCCTAACTTGTTTGTAACCCGGGGACCCCCTGTATACTCGTGTATAAGTCAAAATTTTCAGCCCCTTTTTTGGGGCTGAAAGTTCCCCCCTCGACTTATACACGAGTCACCGCCCTCTGCCTACATGATCAGCGTGTCATGCAGGCAGACGGCGGCCAGCGTGTGCTACATAGCACTCGGCGGCGGCTCTCGGCTCTCACTGTTCAAAAGCCGCGCCTCCTTGTCTGTGATAGGCAGTCAGTGTACAGCCTATCACGGACATTCTCTCATCCTCGTCCGTGGTATGAGGATGAGAGAATGTCCGTGATAGGCTGACCGCTGACTGCTTGGAAATTGAGTTTTCTGCCTATCATGGACTAGGAGGAGGCGTGGATTTTGAACAGTGAATGGCCGCTGCACATGCTGATCGGTTCGGAGCGGCACACGGAGGATGCACAGGACACAGGTAGGATGCACACAGACACATGCACACAGACACATGCACACAGGTACATATACACATGACACATGCACACATACACAGGACACAGGTACATATACACATATACACAGGTACATGACACAGGTACATATACACATGACACATACACATATACACAGGACTAAGGTACATGACACATGCACATATACACATGACACATATACACAGGACACATGACACATGCACATATGCACATATGCACAGGACACATGACACATGACACATGCACAGGACACATGCACAGGACACATGCACAGGACACCGGGAGGTATACAGCTGCAAATGGGCATTGTTGACCCTCTGCATTTCTCACCCTCGTCTTATACTCGGGTCAATAAGTTTTTCCCATTTTTTGTGGTAAATTAGCGCCTTGACTTATACTCGAGTATATACAGTATATGGATCACATGCAGCAGTCCTCAGGGGATCCCTCTTTGATGGTTACAGAGATGGATCATAATAAAGCCTTCTTCTCTAGTATGCTCTGTATGGGGAGATGAGAAAAATGGAAGAAAGGTGCCGATAGCGTAATCACTTTTTGGTTTAAAAAAAAAAAGTCAATAATCCACGAGCGCCGAGCTCGTATACTTCTGTCACTGCTGGTTCCGCCTATTGCTCCAATCCCGACGCGTATCTTCACATAATGTGACTTCATTAGCTGTATATCAATAGACAACCCAAATGGCAAAATATGCGCTCGCTCCTATACAATCTGAGCAGCTACCACAGCACTAGAAAATTGCGCACATACTGAATAAAAAACAAAACGTGTAGCGCTAAAATGAAAACAGAAGGAATAAACAACTGTAAACTGATAAGGTGTAGAACCAGTATGCTATAAACAACTACATTTGGATATCTCATGATATGTAGGAATTAGGAACAGTGCAAAGTCCATGTATAGAACATAGATGAATACTTTTTGTATGTGATGTGTGAACCACCTTCACCAAAGTAAAATTCTATAGTCTTTAAATAAAGTCCAAAATTGGATAATTTGTAAATCGGCTCTGAAACATCACCCCACGGTGTCTTCACACACATGCAAACCACTCTGTGGTGGAGTTGGTAAAATTGAAGGCTTACCGGAGGGTTTGAACCCAAAACAGCATATACTGTAAGGGTCAAACCGGCTTTTATTGCTTAGTGGCAATGGTGGGAAGACCTTGGCGGCGTGTAGCGATCCCAGAGAGTTCATAAATTCGTGTCTCCTCCGATCATGACATAGGATCACCCCGTTTGTAGCTCATATAGAATATGAAAGAAGCCACATAGTGTGATACCATAAAAACCGTAATTTATTTAAAAGGAAATACACTTACATGATAAAGTTGTAAAAAAGCGCTTGTACATAAAAGAGGCAGCAGTGGAGTCCTCCCGACGCGTTTCGTCTGAGTAGACTTCGTCTTGGGGTACCCTCCGCTGCAGCCTGACTCCTTAATATAAGAACTACAATCATCTTGAAGTGACTCCAGCCCATTCAATTGATAAATTTAGCACTTCCGGGTTCGCAAGATGGCGGACCCGCGTGCGTTCCAAGCCTCCCATTAGTAGGTGTGCTATGCGTTCCACCTCCCATTGATGGCTTACCGATCCCCCTATGTGTGACTTAAGGTGGCTCTTATTCCGGAAATTTATAAAGACACTGAAAACCCAAATGTATAAAACACTAAAAGCATAAGGGACACCCAGTTTATATGGTTTGTATCCCCAATGCGTACGGGGAGACAAATCCCGCTTAGTCTCGCGATATAACGCTGTCCCCTCGTGAAGCGGAAGCGGAAATACATAACAGGGTCTGGATGTTTGCGTTCCAGCTTGAATGTAGCCGGAAACGTGAAGCGGAAGCGGAAATACGTAACAGGGTCTGGATGTTTGCGTTCCAGCTTGAATATAGCCGGAAACGTTCAATACACCAAATCTCAATGAGTCTCGCGATGTGACGCCCTGAACATCACACCGCGAGAACGGAGGTGTGTTCCCCCAAGGCTGAGTTTGCGTTCCACCACTGATTGGCCGGAAATGCCTAGTGGGATAAAAAGTAAAAAGTAAAAAACGGTCATTGTTGTACTGCTTGCATCCTGCATTAAAAACGCAATTGCAGCAAGCATTCCGCAAAGGTCAAATTAATAATAAAAGAGGAAGGTATACAGCCATACCTCTGTGTTCACATAAAAGAATGCAAAAAGACCCCGATTATATCCATTTCAGTATGTGGTTATATATAGTGAAAAAAATGTGTATGGAAAAACCCATGAACTAAATTGTTAAAGAAAATTGAATTTAGTTCATGGGTTTTTCCATACACATTTTTTTCACTATATATAACCACATACTGAAATGGATATAATCGGGGTCTTTTTGCATTCTTTTATGTGAACACAGAGGTATGGCTGTATACCTTCCTCTTTTATTATTAATTTGACCTTTGCGGAATGCTTGCTGCAATTGCGTTTTTAATGCAGGATGCAAGCAGTACAACAATGACCGTTTTTTACTTTTTACTTTTTATCCCACTAGGCATTTCCGGCCAATCAGTGGTGGAACGCAAACTCAGCCTTGGGGGAACACACCTCCGTTCTCGCGGTGTGATGTTCAGGGCGTCACATCGCGAGACTCATTGAGATTTGGTGTATTGAACGTTTCCGGCTATATTCAAGCTGGAACGCAAACATCCAGACCCTGTTACGTATTTCCGCTTCCGCTTCACGTTTCCGGCTACATTCAAGCTGGAACGCAAACATCCAGACCCTGTTATGTATTTCCGCTTCCGCTTCACGAGGGGACAGCGTTATATCGCGAGACTAAGCGGGATTTGTCTCCCCGTACGCATTGGGGATACAAACCATATAAACTGGGTGTCCCTTATGCTTTTAGTGTTTTATACATTTGGGTTTTCAGTGTCTTTATAAATTTCCGGAATAAGAGCCACCTTAAGTCACACATAGGGGGATCGGTAAGCCATCAATGGGAGGTGGAACGCATAGCACACCTACTAATGGGAGGCTTGGAACGCACGCGGGTCCGCCATCTTGCGAACCCGGAAGTGCTAAATTTATCAATTGAATGGGCTGGAGTCACTTCAAGATGATTGTAGTTCTTATATTAAGGAGTCAGGCTGCAGCGGAGGGTACCCCAAGACGAAGTCTACTCAGACGAAACGCGTCGGGAGGACTCCACTGCTGCCTCTTTTATGTACAAGCGCTTTTTTACAACTTTATCATGTAAGTGTATTTCCTTTTAAATAAATTACGGTTTTTATGGTATCACACTATGTGGCTTCTTTCATATTCTATATGAGCTACAAACGGGGTGATCCTATGTCATGATCGGAGGAGACACGAATTTATGAACTCTCTGGGATCGCTACACGCCGCCAAGGTCTTCCCACCATTGCCACTAAGCAATAAAAGCCGGTTTGACCCTTACAGTATATGCTGTTTTGGGTTCAAACCCTCCGGTAAGCCTTCAATTTTACCAACTCCACCACAGAGTGGTTTGCATGTGTGTGAAGACACCGTGGGGTGATGTTTCAGAGCCGATTTACAAATTATCCAATTTTGGACTTTATTTAAAGACTATAGAATTTTACTTTGGTGAAGGTGGTTCACACATCACATACAAAAAGTATTCATCTATGTTCTATACATGGACTTTGCACTGTTCCTAATTCCTACATATCATGAGATATCCAAATGTAGTTGTTTATAGCATACTGGTTCTACACCTTATCAGTTTACAGTTGTTTATTCCTTCTGTTTTCATTTTAGCGCTACACGTTTTGTTTTTTATTCTGTATATCAATAGGCTGTCATTAATGTCTTTAAATAGTGTGTTGAAATTAATTGCCGGTGGCCATTTTCCTGTAGTCCGTATATTTTTGTGTTTTTTGAATATTTTACTAAATTCCCTACTCCATCCTGTTTTCTAAACTTATGTAAGGGCTTCAGAACCACACATGCGCGGTTCCGAAGCCAGCCCATGCCCATATTTTCTTCCGGGTAGCCGCCATCCGTAACGGACATTTACAGACTGATTTTTACAAACTGTTCGGAAATTTACGGACTGTTGGCAACCCTGCAATAATCCTTTAAAAAAAACATCCCCTAGACTGTTCAATGAGCCAGAGTGAATGAACGGTTGTTGTGTGCCTGGCTGCCGATGCACTGTTTTTGGAAAGACCTTTTACACTCAGCGGTTCCCACAGGGGTGGCACTACAGATAGAGAAGGGAATGGTTAAACCCCCTGCAATATTATTTTTGCAATCTGATTCCCATCCAGATATTTTCATTTCATGTAGACAGTATGTGAGAAAAGATCTCTACAGGGAGGGAATTCCCCTCTAATTCATTTAAACAAGTGTCCCCATTGGAAGATTTTCTATCTATTTATGTCCTGGTGACAATTCAAAATTTGGGATTTTCCTTTGCTTTCAGTTTTGGTGACAGTAGTTGTCAGAAGCAAAGGAGACAGTGAATCCTTCTAGCAGGGACACATACAGCAATTAAAATACTGGCAGAGGTTCTAAGCAAGGCTACTCAAAACTAAGTGTTCTGGAAATTCTGGAAATTCTATAGATAGGCAACTCCTATCCTCATGTTCATGAGTGGTTACAAATTAATAATAATTATTGCAGTAGGGAATATACACAAAAGATACACTCAGCATCTTTCCAAAATACTGTAACTGTTCCCTACTGTGGTAGTTATTATTAATTTGGAGGGGAGATTGTAAAGGAAATGTGTAAATTCTGTATAAAATTGTATTTTATTTGGTATGTTTGCTTACGTATTGCACACTGCACTCATTTTGTACACAGCACTAATAATGTTCTAATTTTTTCAAGTCCTGATTAGAATTAGCCTGCCTATGTTACGCCCCTTGTTACCATAAAAGCACAATTGTAATATTAATGTGATAATCTACCTATGTAATTGTATGTATAAAAAAACTTCAATTGCGCCGAATAAACAGAACAGTTATTTTGGAAAGATGCTGAGTCTTTTTGTGTCTGTTCCCTACTGCAGTAATTATTAATTTGGAACCACTAATCAATATGAGAATAGAAGCTTCCTATCTATAACATTTCCAGAACACTAAGATATACTTTTATTTTTTTTAGTAGATACAATAATGCATGACTTGATGTTTTTTAAATTCGCTTGAGTTTAGCTTTAAAAATCTAAACAAATTTTAAAATATGTTATGGATTTTATTGTTTTATGCAAAAAAAGAATATAATTAACTGCATGTTAAAAAATAAAAATAGCACGGCAATATAAAGAGGTAATGCTATTTACCATATTGAGATAATTAACTAAAGAATAAATTCAACACATACCAAGTATGAAAGAAGAGTCCTTCTGAGCTTTTAGGACTATTGGAAATTTACGTCAATTAATCTAAGCCTGCTGTCGACTTTCCCCAATTTGGAGATATCCAGATGTCTTTGCGGTTGATAAATAAGATCTGGTGGGATGCCAATGGTTTTAATAAGATTCTGTCTTTCTGTGCTTGGCTTGATGCTCCATTGGGTTGTGGTCTGCCAGCCACAGTTTAAAGTGTAACTCCAGGCAGCAAGTAAAATCAATAAACTGTTAGTATAATTCCTTTCTGGAAACACTGCCACCATCAGAACATCCAGATCATTTTCATGTTTGACAATTATAGAAGAAATCGGTTTTATTAGATAATCCAAGATATCACCAGCATGCCATATTTAGATAAGCAGACAGGACACTTTATTGTCACCAACAGAAAGGAGTGATGTTTCAAGGCCACTAGGGGCCCCTTTTTCAGGTAGCAGTCACTGCAGCCTGAGGAAGAGGTCCCTGGTGGCCTCAAAACATTGCTTATTTCTGTTGGTGACATTAAAGTGTCCTACTTTTCTAAACATGGTGCACTGGTGATATCTTGGATTGGACTTATACTTTGATGGTACCATCTACATTTTTACCACACCCCCCTTCTATTGCTGGGTCTCATTGCTGCGTGGAGTATGTTGGACTGGAGTATGTGTGTATTTTTTCATTAGACAGTCTCACTATAGAAATGGGCATAGTTGTCCCTCTTCCCGAAAGTGGCTTCAACAATTCCCTTGATCTTCAACATGTGCTGGCAAGTTTGCAGGGTGCAGGTTGGATGTACAGGATGGTTTTTGTAGATCCAAGGCTATTTAGGAGATAAGAGTATAACAACTAGACTAGCAAATAGTTTTGCGTGTGGGAGCTGTACTAAAAAATGGATTGGATCTCAAAAATGTGGGGAATAAGAAGGGTTTAGAGTGAAGTGGCACTTGATGGGCAACTATCTTACCCAATGAAAGCCTCTTGAGGGCATTTCTCATAAGATCAAAGGGATATAGTAGAAAGAAGTGCACACCACATGGCTGTTAATGGGTCCACCATGTTATTTTACCATAACAATCCAACAAGGCTTGTTGTATCGTTGTGATAAAAGTAACCTACTTGGACTTTTAACGGACAGTTTGGTATTCTCTTTCTTCTTTACCACATGGACCTATAGGTAGTCACATGAAGAAGATACCAGAATAAAAATCTGGGCTGCTCTACAAGTAGGCTGGTCCAATCAAAACTCACCTAAACCCAAATATAAATATTTATGAGCCGTAATGTATTCAAAATGGAAATACAGGCAAGACCTTATTTTAGTTTTGGATTCAGTGGGGAAGGGGAAAGGACCTCTAACAGATTTTTATTGTTGGTTTTGTTAGATTTAAGGGGATAGGCCTCGCTTCCCGTTCTGAAAACAGGTGTGTCACTTCCAGCTCTGATAGGTGGAGAACAACATAGATACTCCACAAGCTTATAGCACTCAGCCTCACGACCTGTTGATAAGGCTAAGGCACCTCAATCACATCAAGGCGTCATATGCTCCATGCATTTGAAGCCTCGTTAGTCATTGGTCATCACTGTGTGGATGCCCAATGTACTATGCACGTTCACTCCAGACTCTATACTCTTATAGATCTGCTCACATAATCCTCTGCAACAAGTTGCAACCTTCCAGTTCCATCACCAGGCACCAACATGTGTCATTTTATTTTGATTGGATCCATGGAAAAGCCAACCTTTCTGGCTGCATAGGCTTTCATTGTTGGTTTAAAGTGGAACTTTAGTCCAAAAACAAAACATGGGTGAACAGACAGGATTTTTAATGCAGAAGTGTCATGCTTAGTCTCTTCTGCATTAAAGCTGTTTACCTGCCTGACCGCCCCTGTACCCCTGTACAGTGAGCTCTGCACGTGATTGTGAGTTATTGAACTTTCTTTTAATAAGAGTGGGAGAGAAAAATGCTACAAAGAAGATTTTCGGCAAATGGCTGTGACCCTAATGCACTACCATGTGAAGCTGGTTCCCACAATATATATATAGTGATGCATAAACTGGAAGCAGCCAAACCCAACTTAGGAAATCATTCTTTAAACCCCCCCCCCTTCCCCCACCAACAGGTGTTCACAAAAAGAAAAAGCAGCTCAGGCTGCAATACCCTCCTTCAAAACAGAGCTATTCTCTGCTGTACCCTCTTTTACCCACATGTCCTCAGTCTTCTGGGTTAAATAACACCAAGTGTCACTTAAAAAAGTATGGCATTTTTTTTTATTTCAGAATCATACTTACCTAGGTGGATGCAGCATTGGTCTGATGCTGCATCTGTTCCCGGCTGACTCTAAGGCTAAGAACCGAGTGATCAAACACTGCCGATCACTCGGTTCTCCCTTAGCAGAGAGCTGGTGACTGTTAGTCACCACTGTCTGCTCTGCCCCTCCAGCGCTCACTGGTGCGCTGGGCTTTGGAGGGAGCGGCCGGCTCAGGCTCTCAGCGGCTCGCTGACAGGATGAGCCGGGTGTCGGTCCAGGCAGGTGGGCAGATCCCGATAATACGGTCGGCTCTGTGATGTTGGATCTGTGATGTCAGCCGTCCACGGGCTTTAGCCACAGGAGAAGTACAGTCAAGCGATCTTTGGCTGTACTTCTCCTTTAACCCAGAAGAATAATGTGTGAGTGGGCCTGCCCGCTTAGGGGAAGTCACTACATGCCCTTCATTCATTATGTGATGCTGCAGACATCAGGGCTGATGTAATCACCTTAGCACTGTTATCTACATCAGTTAGGACTGCCCACTGTCTGGCGAAGACCAAAGGAACCTAGCATGTCATGTGACCAGCCAGAAACCTTTAGAAAAAAGTAAGTGCATTGTGGCTTCACATATACACTATATTACCAAAAGTATTGGGACACCTGCCTTCACACGCACATGAACTGTATCGGCATCCCAGTCTTAGTCCATAGGGTTCAATATTGAGTTGGCCCACCCTTTGCAGCTATAACAGCTTCAACTCTTCTGGGAAGGCTGTCCACAAAGTTTAGGAGTGTGTCTATGTGAATGTTTGACCATTCCTACAGAAGCGCATTTGTGAGGCCAGGCACTGATGTTGGACGAGAAGGCCTGGCTCGCAGTCACTGCTCTAATTCATCCCAAAGGTGTTTTATCGGATTGAGTTTAGGACCCCAAACTTGTTCATCCCTGTCTCTATGGTCCTTGCTTTTGTGCACTGGTCCAAATCATTTGGTGCAGAGGGGATTATGGTGTGGGGGTTGTTTTTCAGGGGTTGGTTTTGGTCCCTTAGTTCCAGTGAAGGGAATGCTTAAGGCATCAGCATACCAAGACATTTTGGATAATTTAATGCTCTTAACTTTGTGGGTACAGTTTGGGGGACGGCCCCTTCCTGTTCCAACATGACTGCGCACCAGTGCACAAAGCAAGGTCCATAAAGACATGGATGAGCGAGTTTGGGGTGGAGGAATTTGACTGACCTGCACAGAGTCCTGACCTCAACCCGATAAAACACCTTTGGGATGAACTAGAGGGGAGACCTTGAGCCAGGCCTTCTTGTCCAACATCAGTGCCTGACCTCACAAATGCGCTTCTGGAAGAATGGTCAAACATTCCCATAGACACACTCCTAAACCTTGTGGACAGCCTTCCCAGAAGAGTTGAAGCTGTTAACAAAGGGTGGACCAACTCAATATTGAATCCTACGGACGAAGACTGGGATGCCATTACAGTTCATGTGCATGTAAAGGCAGGTGTCCCAATACTTTTTGATAATATAGTGTATTTACAAGTCTGTGCAACACAGACCTCTGTTTTAAACCAGAGATGTTAATGCAGAGTGTGTTGGGAATTTTTTTTGCATTGCAGTGTATATTGCCCTGCCTATATGCATCTTTCTGTTTTTGCTAGCTTTAAATCAATCCAAGCGGCTGTCTTTCTTGCCTTCCTTAAATGTAAGGTAAGTAATACAGCCTCTTCTTCTCCTCCTAGACTTAGAAGTGATTGTAGAAGGTTTTTTATCCTAATGCATTCTATGCATTGAGATAAAAAGCCTTCTGTGTGCAGCAGCCACCCCAGCACCCCCCCAATACTTATCTGATCCCCATCTCTGTCCAGCGATGTTATAGGAGTGTCTCGGCTGCCCGGTCCTTCCCTCCTCATTGGCTGAGACAGCAGTGCAGCGCACTTCCAACCTCCCGCAGCATTTTTTACTGAAAAAACATGGAAAACTTACTGGCGGAGCACATTTTTTACTGGCAACCTGAGAAATGACAGAACTCCTATTGAAAACTAACACAGTGAATATTTGAACAGTATAAACACAATATGGAAACACTGAAAATACCTAGAACAAAGTAATTTGCTTGATTTACACTTAAACTAGAACTAGATGGACTTGTGTCTTTTTTCAACCTGACTATGTAACTATGATCAGCCCCTGATATTTACTGGCAGTTGTGTAAAAATCACTGATTTTTACAAACTGTCAGTAAATTTACTAGCGGTTGGCAAACCTGGTGCAGCGCCATTGGCTCATGCTGCTGTCAATAAAAGTCATTCAGCCAATGAGGAGAGAGAGAGAGACAGGGCGGGCCAGGCCATGGCTCCATGTCTGAATGGACACAGGGAGCTAAAGGCGGGGTTCCACTCAAATTTTTAACTTAATCTTACCCCCTTCAGTTAATTGCATAGATGTTCAAATGCCGCACAAATTTTTTTTTTATCGCTGTAATTACCTTTACTTTTACTGTACTGTACCTTTACTGTACTTTATTGTGGCACTTCCTGTCTCTCCTCCAATGGGAGTAGGCGTGTTTATTGCCTTTCCCCGGCGCCGCACTGTCTCCTGGGAGATTAGTGTCAGGTTTCCCAAGATTCAGTGCGGGAACAATGATCATGCGTGTGAACAAGCTGTGAATGAACAGCATTCACTGCATCCAGGAAATCAATGCTTGTGGGCTTCACATGCCCACAAGCAAGATGGAAACAGCCAGCATCACATTTTTAAAGTTATTCTTCAGTACGAAAACAGACAGAGGCGGAAATATTACACCCAAACTGTGAATATTATTTTGGGATTAGCAAAGTGTCTCAATGACCTAAAAAAAAAAAAAAGAATGGTCGCCGGACTCCCACTTGAAGCTTGGCTTGGGTGTCCCCATAGCAAGCTGCTTGCTGTAGGGGCACTCGGCAGGAGGGAGGAGCCAGAAGCACTGAATCTGAATAGGGACCTGAGAAGAGGAGGATCCGGGCTGCTCTGTGCAAATCCACTGCAACAGAGCAGGTAAGTATAACATGTTTGTTATTTTTAAAAAAACACAAAAAAAAAACGAGACTTTAGACCCCTTTCACACTGAGCCACCCTGGGTGTCGGCGGTAAAGTGGTGCTAAAAGCCGCTTTACCGTCAGTTTAGCGACGTAATTCAGCCGCCAGCAGGGCAGTTTTAACCCTCACTAGCAGCCAAAAAAGTCTTAAATCCACCTGCAAAACGCAGCTGCAGCGGTGCTTTGCTGGTGGTATGGCGGCGCTGCCCCATTGTTTTAAATGGGCAGGAGCGGTGGAGGAGTGGTGTATTTACCGCTCCTCCACCACTGCAAAGAAGCTGCTGGCAGGACTTTTTGTGACCCCCTGCCAGCGCAGCGCCCCAGTGTGAAAGCACTCTGGCTTTTACACTGGGTTTGCAGCTGAGGCTTTTTTCAGGCGCTATGCAGGGCGCTATTTTTAGCACTGTAGCGCCTGAAAAACGCCTCCAGTGTGAAAGGGGTCTTAACAAGCATTTAACCCTTTGGGGGAGGGGGGGGGCACGGTTTTCTTTCCTTCCAGCCCAGGATTGGGCTTTCAGTTTTGGCATGTAGGGATGTATGTGTGGGAGGTGTGCCAGCTTACACATAAACCTCTTTTGCTAGCCAAGAGATTACTTATTTTTGCCTTTTACCTGGTAAACCCTGATCTCTAAGCTCCGCACAACACAAAAGCACATGTGTATCTGTTCCTGTTAGAAAACAATATCATACCAAAGCTACTTTACTGAGGTGTCAATAAGAAGCCAAGAGGTTAGAGAAAAGCATCATTTTATACCTCCTCTAAGGAGGTGCTTCAGAAGACCAGAGTTCTACCAGAGTTTGTGGTAGGACCGCCCCCGAGGAATGTACCTTCTGATCTCAAGATTATTTTATATGCTTTATATAAAATAAACCCTAAGAGAATATAAAGAGTTTTTTTAAATTTTAATTAAAATCGCCCTGCAAACAGCAGAAATAAATAGTTTTAAGTTTTTAAACAGAAAAAAAAAATAAGCCATAAATTTACAATGTTTCAATTTAATTAATTTTAAATGACATATTCTCATCTGCACACCGCCTTCTTCTGATTAGCAGTTAAGTAGCTTAATTGGTTCCCATGGTAAAGTCCTACGAGTCTCTCTTCCAACAAAGGGCACCTCCCAATGACTCATTCTGGGACCTTCTATTCCTTTTTTTTTTCATGTAGTTGTCCAACAGAGTCTCAGGGGATTTCTCTACCATCACCTACACAATTCTCCTACCGGCTATAAAATACAGCAACAGCTTGTCGGTAATGGATCAGACAAGTGAACTGTAAAATATTCATTTTCTACTTGAGCAGCCAGATAAATCTCCCGGGATGTGGATGGGAATATTATTATGCACATCAGGGCTGAAGTAGTAAGAGTAACGCGGCTGATAAGAAAGGTTTTGCTACACTCAATAGTTAAGGCTTTATGGCACTGCAGTGCTCTCCAGCAAGGGGAAGTGGAGGTTTACCTGAGCTCCAAGGCACTGTGTAATAAGATGCTTGTTTATTAGGAGGACTACGAGGTTTAAAGCAGAGCTGTATGTAAAACATTATAGTTGCCCTTATAACAAGAGTACAGCAAGAGCATACAAAGAATAATAAAAAACAGCTAATGTTTTACTAAAAAGGCTAAATATTAGGGATGGCTTCGGTGAACTTAATTCTGCCTTAATGTGTCATTGCCAAAATTCCAATTCTTCTAATACTTAGAGAAAATGTACTGAAAAATAAATAAATCTCTTCTTTTTTTTTTTTTAATTAGACAGTTTTTTGTGTATTTAGAGCTGTGTTTTTTATTTCATTTGAGGGGCCTATTTCAAAACCAGTGGTATGGTTTTACCCAGTGGTGGCTGGTGCTCAAAATTTTTTTGGGGTGGAGCAAACAAACTAAAAAATTCTTTAAAAAAAACCCCATCAAATGCAGCCTCACTGTACCATCAAATGCAGCCACTGTGCCATCAAACGCAACCACTGTGCCCATCAAACGCAGCCACTGTGCCCATCAATTGCCACCACTGTGCCCATCAAATGGAGCCACTGTGCCATATCAAATGCTCCCACTGTGCCATCTAATGCTGCCACTGTGCCCCATCAAATACAGCTACTGTGCCCATCTTATGCAGCCACTGTGCCCCATCCAATACAGCCACTGTGCAGCATCCAATACAGCCACTGTGCCCATCATATGCAGCCAACTGTGCTCATCAAATGCAGCCTCACCGTGCCCATCAAATGCTCCCACTGTGCCCCATCAAACGAAGCCACTGTGCCATATCAAATGCTGCCAGTGTGCCCCCCGCCCCCCCGTCTGTACCCTGTCTCGGTGGCGGTGGGACAGCTCATCAATGTCTTCTCCCGTCCTCTGCTATGATTGGACACCTGACAGGCGTCCAATCACAGCGCCTGTCGTTGCAGCCAATCAGGTGATGGGTAACACAACCGAGCACCTGATTGGCGGAGAGGCGGTTTAGTGTTAAGAAAGCGAATATTAACACAGCTGAGTGACCTGTGAGCGCCCAGCAAGGCGCTCGCAGGTCACCTTGTTTGACGCCTTTTAGAGCCTATGGCTCTAATCAGGTGCTTCAAAAAAAAAAATCCCTGCCGCTGTAATTCAGGCGCCCGACGCCCGAAAAGGAGCAAGAAGCCTGAATAGGGGGGTGGCAGCGGCGGCCATAGATAGATTCATGCAATGCATGAATCCATCAATTGATGCTAGGGGGGTGGCTGGAGTGAGGGGGCGGCTCCTGTGCGCCCTTATGAACGTACCACCACTGGTTTTACCATGGCCATACAGCTGTTAAAAGATAAGTTCACTTTTTAACCACTTCAGCCCCGGAACGGATTTGCCCCCTTAATGACCAGGCAATTTTTTGCGATGTGGCACTGCGTCGATTTAACTGACAATTGCGCAGTCATGCGACGCTGTACCCAAACAAAATTGATTTCCCCACAAATAGAGCTTTCTTTTGGTGGTATTTGATCACCTCTGCGTTTTTTATTTTTTGTGCTATAAACAAAAAAAGACCGACAATTTAAAAAAAAAACAATATTTTTTACTTTTTGCTATAATAAATATTACCAAAATAATAAAAAAAAATCTTCATCAGTTTAGGCCAATATGTATTCTACATATTTTTGATAAAAAAATCACAATAAGGGTATATTGATTGGTTTGAGCAAAAGTCTACAAAATGCAAAATAGGGGATATATTTATGGCATTTTTATTATAATTTTTTTTTTTAACTAGTAATGGAGGTGATCAGCAATTTTTAGCGGGACTGTGACATTGTGGCAGACACTTTTGACACATTTTTGGGACCAGTAACATTATTACAGTGATCAGAGCTAAAAATAGCCACTGAATACTGTATAAATGTCACTGTCAGGGAAGAGGTTAAGTGTTCCCTAGGGAGGTGTTTCTAACTGTGGGGGGAGTGTAGTGACAGGGACTAGAGAGATCGCTGTTCCTGATCACTAGGAACAGACGATCACTCTGTACTCCCCTGAGAGAATGGGGATTTGTTTGTTTACATTGACAGATCCCCAGTCTGGCTCTCTGTGGAGCGATCGCGGATGGCCGGTGAAAATCACGGCCGCCAGCCAGGCGCATCTGGCACCTCCTATAGCTGTTAAAGGGACCGACGTACACCTAGAGCGATTTGCGCAGCCAAGACAACCTGCCACAGTATAATGACGGCGGCTGGTGTGTTAGAACACACTTGATCTATAAAGTTGTATATAAAATGCACAGGCTATCGTTCAAATAGTGTTTCCCGGTGCTAAACCTTTCATCTAAATTGCTGCATTTGTAAATTTCGAAAGCCGGTATAAAGGAATAGTAGTGGTAAAAAAAAAAGCCCTTGTGGGTTTAACTAATATTTTTTTTCGGTATAGTTATCCTTTAAGGGGGCGTGGCAGGGGGTGTGTCCTATGCCTACATACTCTTGCTAATCGGTGTCCCTCATTACCATCTCAAAAAGTTGGGAGGTAATAATAACATAATACAACCAACATAATACAACCAACATAATACAACCAACATAATACAACCAACAATCCAATGATCCTACCACAAACTAGAGCTGGGTTTGTAAACAAGGGGAACCAAAGCACCCAAGGGAAAAGCATACAAGCAGAACACGCAAACTCCATGCAGATAGTGGGTCTTGAGTTCAGGAGCCCAGAGCTGAAATGCCAGACTGCTGATCACTTTGCACATTACATTGTTTTAGTAACTGCACTATAATTTATGTTACTATATACATATAAATATATTTAATGTGGAACTTCACTCTGCCAATCAACATTGATTATTTTTAATATCCATGCTGCTGGCATTAGTAAATAGATAGAAAAGTAAGTCCAACCATTTTCTGATAATAAAATTGAGTGATTTTTTAAGAATCTCTTTGACTCATATCTGCTGCTAAAAAGCCCCAAGGGGAATCCTCCACTTTTTTCAAGTATATCATATTTACCTGTTTTAAAATGATATTAAAGTCTTGGGTATTTAAAAAACAAAAAAAACCAAACATGTTATACTGACCTCCTCTGTGCAGTTGGTTTTGCACAGAGCAGCCCTGATCCTCCTCTTCTCGGGTCCCTCGCCGGCACTCCTGGCCCCTCCCTCCTGCAGAGTGCCCCCACAGCAAGCAGCTTGCTATGGGAGGCCCCCGAGCCGAGTCACAACTCCCTGTGTCCATTCAGGGCCCCGCCCCCTCTGTCTCCTTATTGGCTCACTGACTTTGATTGACAGCAGCAGGAGCCAATGGCACCCGCTGTGTGTCTCATCCAATGAGAAGGGAGTGTCCCGGACAGCCAAGACTCTCATGCAACATCGCTGGATCGAAATCGGTCTCAGGTAAGTAGTAGGGGGGCTGCTGCACACTGAGGGCCAGTTCACACCACATGCAGTTCAGTGCGTTTTTTTTTCTGCATCAAAAAATGCATGGAAAGTAGGTTACATGGTTTGCAATGGCATAGTTCACATCAGTGCTTGCAGTTCCAGTGCGTTCCAGTTCCAGACAAAAAAGCAGAACATGCTGCATTTTTCCTGCACTGGACTGTACTGGAACGCTGTAAAATGCATTCAAAATGCACTGGATTACCCCGAAATGCACATAAACACACAAAAAATGCACTGGAACACACATGTCAGTATTTAAGGTTAAGAAAAAAAGGAGGAAAAATGCACTGGAATGCATAAAAAAACGCATGAAAAACGCACTGGTATGCAACAAAATCGCGCATGCAGAAAAGTATCAGGAGCACACCCGGACTGCGTTTCTATGGTATGAACTGGCCCTGAAGGTTTTTTTTTTTTATCTTAATGCATAGAATGCATTAAGATAAAAAAAAAAAAAACTTCTGCCTTTACAAACACTCAACTTTTATTTTTTTTACACTTCTTCAGTTACTTCCTGTTTACTTGCCTAGCCAAATGATGTCATACATGCCAGGAGTCTTCAGGAGGGTAGAAAAGGAGGACGGGTTTTCTCAGCTCCTGCATGCATGCTTGTGCTAAGGGCAGACAGATTCCAGGAAGTAAATGCTACATGAATCACCTGTCCTTACTCAAGATGGCCATGGCAAGAAATGCTAGGGGCTGTTTTTCAAAGTGATTTATCAGCTAAATAATGTATGGAGACATGGAGGGATGGGGGGGAGTTTGCTCTAAATATTAAAAATGAATTAAATAGTGTTTTTGGTTTGTGGTGCTCAGAGGCAGTGAAGACCCTTTTTAAATAAATGATGCACATTAAGCTTGCAGATTAAAGTAGCAACCTACGTAATTTATTTTGTTTTATCGTATAAAAAAAAAATAGTTTGTGTACCCTCTTCACGCTCCAGCGTGGTTCCTGATTTCCTCCTCAGTCCAGAGTAGAAAGTCCTTTTGAGGGACAAAACAACACTGTAGTTCTGATCGTTTCCTGTGAGCTCAGCCTATCATTTCCCCTAGGGGGCGTATCACCATGCACGCTGGGCTCACAGTGCTCTAGGAAAGATCATCACTCATACATCAATACATGAGGGCCACTCAGTCCTGGAACAATGCCCGCCACCACTGGCGGCTGCTGCTCAAAATATTTTTTTGGGGGGCGCAAACATTTTTTGCAAAAAAATAATCAATTGCAGCCACTGTGCCATCAAACGCTGCCACTGTGCCAACAATTGCAGCCACTGTGCCCATTAAACGCTGCCACTGTGCCCACTGTGCCCATCAAATGCTGCCACTGTGCCCATAAAACGCAGCCACTGTGCCAAACGCTGCCACTGTGCCCATCAGACTCTGCCACTGTGCCCTCAAATGCTGCCACTGTGCCATCAATTGCAGCCACTGTGCCAAACGCTGCCACTGTGCCCATTAAATGCTGCCACTGTGCCAAACGCTGCCACTGTGCCCATCAAACGCAGCCACTGTGCATATCAAACGCTGCCACTGTGCCCATCAAACGCTGCCACTGTGCCATTAAACGCTGCCACTGTGCCAAATGCTGCCACTGTGCCAAATGCTGCCGGTGTGCCCATCATATGCTGCCAGTGTGCCCGTCAAATGCTGCCAGTGTCCCCATTAAATGCTGCCAGTGTGTCCTTGAATGCCCCCAGTGTGACCCCCGCCCGCTCGCCGTCTGCCCGGCACTTACCCTGTCTTGGTGGGGCAGCGGGTGATGGCACCGAGTGAGGTCCTCCATGAGTCTCCTTCCATGCTTATCTCCCAACCTCTCCTCCTGATAGATGTCCAATAGCGGCGCCTGTTGTTTCAGCCAATCAGGTGACGGGTAACAGACCCGAGCACCTGACTGGGTGAGAGGCGGTTTAGTGTTAGGAAAGCGCTTTTCTAACACAGCTGAGTGACCTGCGAGCGCCCAGCATGACGCTCGCAGATCACTTATTTTGAAGCCTATTAGAACCTATGGCTCTAATCAGGTGCTTCAAAAACACTTTCCGCCACTGTAATTCAGGCGCCCTGTGCTCGAAAAGGGGCCAGGCGCCTGAATAGAGGGGGGGGGGGCGACGGCCATAGACTGATTCATGCAATGCATGAATCTATCTATTGGTGTAAGAGGGGGTCGCTGGAGAGAGGGGGCGGCTCCTGTGCCCCATTAATGCACGGGCCGCCACTGCCCGCTACCTCCAGAAGAAGGAGAAGAACCTGCTCTCATATCAACACAGGAAGACTTGAAGGAAAAACGTTTACAGATTGTGTAATTTTACACTTCCCAAGAGCAGATTGTTACCATAGCTTGTAGTAGGACCACCCCTGAGGAATGCAGTCTATTTTTACGGAATCTGTAGTGACTAGTTAAAGTATATCTAGAGCCAAAACTTTTTTTTTCTCATTTTGGTTAAAATAGAGAATGGTTAAAACCCTGGTCACATCCTGGTATGTCCAATTGAAGATATTTATTTTCAATCCCTCTCCTGGAGACACAACAGGAAGTGAGAGAAAATTTCCTCTTGAACATTTGTCACCAGAATAAGTGTCCCAAGTGGATGATTCTCCCCCCTTTCCAGCTCTGGTGACAACACACAATTTAGGGTTTTCTTCCACTTTTCTTCCACTTTCAAAAAAATGTAAAGAGTGAATCTTCCAACCAGGGACACAGGCAGCAATAAGCACTTCACGGAGGGTCTATCCCTTCACTACTCTAAAAATTGTTTTGGCTTAAGGCGCGCTCTAAATCCTTGTAAATCCCATGGTTTATTTTATCTTGTCTGTCTGTATCCTATTTTCCATTTCTCCCTGTGCTTGAGAAACTATAGGAACTAGAAGGAAATCTCTCCAAACTGAAGGGAAGGGCCTTCTCTTCAGAACAAGTGTTCCCTTTTAAGGATTTACCTTCACTTCCTGTTACGGTCACAACCTTAAAAATGTGGATTTCCCATTGCCGTTCTGTCCTAGTGGCAAGGGTCACCAAGACAAATATTGAAGATACACAGTACTGTGCAAAAGTTTTAGGCAGGTGTAAAAAAATGCTGTAGATTAAGAAAGCTTTCAGAAATAAAAGTGTTAATAGTTTATTTTTTGTAAAATAACAAGATGGAAAGGAAATGAACAGGGGGGCATTTAAATCAAATCAGATCAATATTTAATATGACTACCCTTTGCCTTGCGCCACAGTTCCTATATTTTTGTACATAGTTGAGTCACTTAGCCTTCCACATCCTATGCATGATGACAGAGCAACTGGGGTGCAGAAAAATAGCAGCAGCTGCTCTGGACTGATGAGTCAAAATGTGAAATATTTGGCTGTAGCAGGAGGCAGTTTGTTGGTGAAGGGCTGGAGAGCGGTACAATAATGAGTGTCTGCAGGCAACTGTGAAGCATGGTGGAGGTTCCTTGCAAGTTTGGGGCTGCTAATGGAGGTGGAGATTTGGTCAGGTTCAATGGTGTCCAAATCAAATTAATATTTGGTGTGACCACCCTTTGCCCTGAAAAACAGCATTGATTCTTCTAGGTACACTTGCACACAGTTTTTGAAGGAACCAAATACCTTGGAGAACTAACCACAGATCTTCTGTGGATGTCGGCTGCCTCAAATCCTTGTGCCTCTTCATGTAATCCCAGACAGACTCAATGAGGTTGAGATCAGGGCTCTGTGGGGGCCAAACCATCACTTCCAGGTCTCCTTGTTTGTCTTTACGCTGAAGATAGTTTTTAATGACATTGGCTGTATCTTTGGGATCATTCTCCTGCTGCAAAATACATTTTGGGGCCAATCACACACCTTCTGATGGTATGACATGATGGAAAAGTATCTGCCTGTATTTCTCAGAATTGAGGACACCATCGATCCTGACCAAATCTCCATTTTGCAGAAATGCAGCCTCAAACGTGCCAGGAACCTCCACCATGCTTAACTGTTGCCCACAGACACTCATTATTGTACCGCTCTCCAGCCCTTCACCAACAAACTGTCTACAGCCAAATATTTCACATTTTGACTCATCAGTCCAGAGCACCTGCTGCCATTTTTCTGCTCGCCAGTTCCTATGTTTTCATGCATAGGACTGGGAAACAAGGCTAAATGACTCAACTATGTACAAAAACATAGGCAAAGGGTAGTCATATTAAATATTGAGATACATTGAGACTTTGTATGAAACATGCAGCCAGGGAGGAATCAGGACATGAATGTGTCTGGCTTGTAATTATGAGTTGTGACCATATATATTGCATAGTAACATAATACATACAAAAATGTAATATAGATAAAATGTATTCCATACATATTACATAATAACATGGTAGCATAATAGCATAGCAACATATTGGTTCACAATGATATCGTCATATAAAACACCAAACTCATTATTGCGTGTCTCCACAATAAAAAAAACATGATTTAAATTGGTAAGATCCAGGAGAACATAATGTTGGTAACAATCTTGAGATGTAAGCAAAGGGGAATCTAATAGCTCAACGTGTTTCGTGGCAAACTTCCATTCTTCAGGAGCAGATAAAGGATAGGTGTTTATAAAAATGTTAAAAATCAAATATTCAATTGGGTATGTCTATAAGAGGAGGAGGGAAAGGAAGGTGAAAAGGTGGATCCCCCACTCTTACTTATAGACCAACTACCCTGTTTCCCCGAAAATAAGACCTAGCGTGATTGTCAGTGATGGCTGCAATATAAGCCCTACCCCCCACATAAGCCCTACCCTGTTTCCCCAAAAATAAGCCCTACCCTGAAAATAAGACTTACAAGGACTTTAACTACAGCTTATTTGGGGGGTAGGGCTTATATTGCAGCCATCACCGACAATCACGCTAGGTCTTATTTTCGGGGAAACAGGGTAGTGTTGGGCACAAGCGTGGAAAGCTGGAGGCCAGCTAGGAGGATCATCAGCCCCGGGAGCTGAGGCAATGACCTGCATGGCACTGATGGAAAACCAACAGAGATGGCAATCCCCCAATGGAAGATCAAGGGTGATGTAAACCACCTCAAATTATCCCATCTAAGGAAAAGTGTAAATTTGTATATAATATAATGAAACGTGAAAATATATAACATAGTGGCTAAACCCCTCTCCCATGTATCTCAGCATTAGGGATGGAGGCACATATTAAAATCGCCTCCAACTATGAGTTTGCCTTTTTTTAAATACCATCAGCTTTTTTAAAGTTTTTCTCAGAAACCGATCTGGTTCTCTGTTTGGGGAATAAATACTTGCAAGAGTACAATCCGTATTAAATAATTTCCCCTTTATAAAGAGAAATCTCCCCTCTGGGTCTGCCAGCTGCTCCTTTACCAGGAACACCGTAATTCTATCAAATCCTATGGTGACTCCCCATGAGCGACTCGATGTGGAGTCCCCATAAAACCATGTGGGAAACAAATGTTTCATATAAAGTCCCAAACCCCTATCCCATGTATCTCAGCATTAGGGATGGAGGCACATGCACTGTGCCTCCATATAAAGTCCCAAACCCTCTTTTCTCCTCATTGGCTTAATAAATATTGATTTTTTGTTAATTGATAAAAATAAACTATTAACACTTCTCTTTCTGAAAATAATCTGAATTTACAGCATTTTTTCACACCTGCCTAAACCTTTTGCTCAGTACTGTATCTCCCCAGTAAATAGCAATAAAAAAACAGTTTGGGTTTTAAAGTGTTACTAAACCCACAACAGTAAAACCAGTCTGTAAATGCAGTAAAGCATGCTTGTTATACTTACTGCGGAACCTAAGGGGTTAATCCTCAGCATTGTGTAAAAAGGCTGTTTGATCTTGTTTTCTCTGATCCTCCTCTTCTTCCATAGTCCCCTAATAATTACCTGATAACACAGAGTCTATGGAGTCAGTCTGCACATGCTCAGTTTGGTGTGTATTACTAGAGAGGGTTTTTTTTTTTTGAGAGTGCATGTGATCAGCACAGGGCCAATCAGCACTGTCCAGACAGAGGGTCGGGGGTTCTGAAGTCTCATAGGACAGTCAGAAAATTCCTCCTACAAGCTTTAACCAGACACTGATAGAAGTCACAAGACTGCTGATGAGAGAAGGTATTTAGTAGTTTATATTTACTAAAATAATTGCATTTCCATGTTCTGTGTACTCTGGGAGACCAGATATAGTGAATACAGGGTTTAATAACACTAACTTTTTCCTAAGCTATCCAAAAAGCTTATAAAGAAAAGGTTTGGCTAGAGATATAATTTAAATAATAGATGACACCTTTCTAAAATATGATACAAATAACTTCTTAGGAAAATATTTGCCAATCAGAAATAAGCCAGATATTTTCTGGGCAAAGAAGCTATATTTAGAAGATTTTTCTCCAAATCAAAATCCTTCATTTGCCAAAAAAAAGTGTTTATGACCAACCCAAGGAAAAAAAAAAAAACTTAAAAAAAAACGCTGAAATGTAAAAATCCAATAATTTAATTGCAATAACAAACTCAGTCAAGTGTGTTTATCTCACTTTAACATGCAGGGATTTAAGAAGAAAAAAAAAAAACCCTCACCTAACGGAAAAGTGGTTTTGTGCGCTAAAACTCAAACTCAACGATGCGACATAGGGAAGTTATTAAAATCAGTTCGTTTTCTACAACTTTGAATTCTAAATCGGAGTTCCGGCTAATCCAGGAGAAAATTAACAAAACTTTCCCAGTGGGAAAAGAGAGATCGCCTAATGAAAAAAAGTGTTCATTTAGTACAAATGAGTTTGGCTATTGTTAAAGAAATTTGCTTTATAATTAACCATTATCTTAAAAGACAAACGAGGAAAACGAGAGAGAAACAAAGTGTAGGTGCCTTTGGATGTCGGCTTTTAGAAGCTGACATAATTTTCAGTCGATTTATCCTTACTATTAGTATTTACACAGCACTATATAGAGAGGAATAAAATAGGAACATGCTTCAGATAGGACATTTTAATCATTGCCCTCCGTTCACAGCTAATAGCTCAGAACTTGATGTTCTTCGGTTCTTGGATGACTGAAGGACTAAAAGCTGAACTTCAACTTCAGAATAAAAAAAAATAATAATATATATATATATATATATATATATATATATATATATATATATATATATATATACACAGAATATATACAAGAGTCATTGTGTGTGTATGTGTGTATATATGTATACAGTGCTTTTTTTCTCAGAGAATAGGTGCAGGAACGCAGGAACTCCCCCTGTCTAAGTGTCTAAGTCACTCCTTTTTTCCGTCTCTACCCACCTCCGGGCACCATCCCTTGGTTCCACCCCCTACCCACCTCCCAGTATTGCCCTACAGAACCAAGTATCATTTTGTGGTGCTAAATAATTTGTAAGGAATTTGATCATTATAACAAGAAAAGTAGTAACATAGATCCCCTGCAGCCAGTAACAATAGAGCTCCCACCAGCAATAATAGATCCCATAACAACAATGGACCACCTGCCACAAAATCCACCCCCTAGACTCCCGGCAGCAACAACAGATCTCCCCACAGCCAGCATCGATAGACTCTCTGGCAGCCAGCAACAATGGACCCCTCCTTCAACAGTAGATCTCTCCCAGCAACATCTGACCCCCCCCAGCAATATAAGACCCACCCCCACTAACAATAGGTCCCCCGCCAGCAACAATAGACCGCCCTGCAAAAATTGATCCTCTCCAGCTAGAACAGATCCCCTAGCAGTGAGCATCAATAGACCCCGCAGCACACCCCAGCACCCCTTGCCATTACTGCGTTCCCCGCGTTTCCACTGAAAAAAAGCCCTGTATATATACAGTATCTCACAAAAGTGAGTACACCCTCACATTTTTGTAAATATTTTATTATATCTTTTCATGTGACAACACTGAAGAAATGACACTTTTTTACAATGTAAAGTAGTGAGTGTACAGCTTGTATAACAGTGTAAATTTGCTGTCACCTCAAAATAATTCAACACACAGCCATTAATGTCTAAACCGCTGGCAACAAAAGTGAGTACACTCCTAAGTGAAAATGTCCAAATTGGGCCCAGTTAGCCATTTTCCCTCCCCGGTGTCATGTGACTCATTAGTGATACAAGGTCTCAGGTGTGAATGGGGAGCAGGTGTGTTAAATTTGGTGTTATCGCTCTCACTCTCTCATACTGGTCACTGAAAGTCCAACATGGCACCTCATGGCAAAGAACTCTCTGAGGATCTGAAAAAAAAGAATTGTTGCTATACATAAAGATGGTCTAGGCTATAAGAAGATTGCCAAGACAGAGACTGAAACTGAGCTGCAGCACGGTGGCCAAGACCATACAGCGGTTTAGCAGGACAGGTTCCACTCAGAACAGGCCTCGCCATGATCCACCAAAGAAGTTGAGTGCACATGCTCAGCATCATATCCAGAGGTTGTCTTTGGGAAATAGATGTATGAGTGCTGCCAGCATTGCTGCAGAGGTTGAAGGGGTGGGGGGTCAGCCTGTCAGTGCTCAGACCATACACCGCACACTGAATCAAATTGGTCTGCATGGCTGTCATCCCAGAAGCTGATGCACAAAAAACCCCGCAGTTTGCTGAAGACAAGACTAAGGACATGGATTACTGGAACCATGTCCTGTGGTCTGATGAGACCAAGATAAACCTTTTTGGTTCAGATGGTGTCAAGCGTGTGTGGCGGCAATCAGGGGAGGAGTACAAAGACAAGTGTGTTTTGCCTACAGTCAAGCATGGTGGTGGGAGTGTCATGGTCTGGGGCTGCATGAGTGCTGCCCGCACTGGGAAGCTACAGTTCATTGAGGGAACCATGAATGCCAACATGTACTGTGACTTACTGAAGCCGAGCATGATCCCTTCCCTTCGGAGACTGGGCCGCAGGGCAGTATTCCAAAATGATAATGCCCCTAAACGCACCTCTGTGATGTCATCATGGAGGAGTAGAAGAGGACTCCAGTGGCAACCTGTGAAGCTCTGGTGAACTCCATGCCCAAGAGGATTAAGACAATGTTGGAAAATAATGGTGGCCACACAAAATATTGACACTTTGGGCCCAATTTGGACATTTTCACCTAGAGGTGTATTCACTTTTGTTGCCAGCGGTTCAGACATTAATGGCTGTTTATTGAGTTATTTTAAGAGGACAGCAAATTTTCACTGTTATACAAGCTGTACACTCACTACTTTACATTGTAGCAAAGTGTCATTTCTTCAGTGTTGTCACATGAAAAGATATAATAAAATAATTACAAAAATGTGAGGGGTGTACTCACTTTTGTGAGATACTGTATATATATATATATATATATATATATATATATATATATATATATATATACAATATATGGCTTTTTTCAGTGGGAACACGGGGAACGCAGTTCTGGCACCTCCACCACTGAATCTATGTAATGGTAAGGGGTGCTGGAGGGTCTTATTGATGATGGATCTACTGGCAGGGAGCTATTATTGCATGGGGGTCTATTGTTGCTGGGGGGTCAATGGTTGCTGGGAAGGATCTACTGTTGAGGGAGGGGTCTATTTTTGCTGGCTGCCAGAGTGTCTTTTGATACTAGCTGCTGGGAGATCTGTTGAAGATGCAGAGAATCTATTGTTGCGAGGGTGGTATTTTGTTCGCAAGGGGGGTCAATTGTTGTAGAGGGGGGTTTATTGTTGCTTGGGGGATCTATTGTTGTTACGGGGGTCTGTTGTTGGTAGGGGGTGGTCTATTGTTGCTGGCTGCAGGGGATCTATTTTATTGCTTTTCTTGTTCCATAAAATTACTTAGGGTCCTTTCACACGGGACAGATCCGTGATGATCCGCCCCGTGAACATCCGCTTGCTCAGCGGGGATTGCTCCGTTGATCCCCACTGAGCCGGCAGATGACAGGGTGGTCCCTACACACTGTGCAGGGACCGCCCTGTGAGATCTCTGCTCTCCCCTATGGGGGGATCGGATGAACACGGACTGTCTGTCCGTGTTCATCCGATCCGCTCTGCAGACGGATAGAAAAATAGGATTTTCCTCCGACTGCAAAATTGGACTATAGCGGGGACAGATGATATCGGGTGTCAGCGGATGTTCATCCGCTGACACCCGCTATCCCATAGGGATGCATGTATGTACATATTTCATCCGAAAATGGATGGATGAGATACGGACATACTGTCCGCACGTGTGAAAGGGGCCTTAGCGCCACAAAAAGATACTTATCTCTGTATTCTCCAAATGCGATGGTACTGAGAGGTGGGTAGGGGGTGGGACCAAATAACAGTGCTTGGAGGTGGGTAGGGGTCGGAGACAGGGGTGACTTAGAAGAGGGGAATTACTGCACCTACTCTGTCACATACCTGGTCAGAGGCCAAAGTGTTGAGAGGGCTTCCCTTGCAGCTGAGTGCAAGGGGGTCCTGAAGGTGGTGACAGGGAGTACTATGCCCAACGAAGCAGGGGTTGCTAGCTGCGATAGGCTGAATGATGAGATGCCTGCTGGATGGTGGCTGGAAGAGTAGGATACACTGCTGGGCAGGGGTCCTCAGATGAACCAGATGAGACTTGGTCGAAGGGAGAGCCAGGTGCAGGGTCAGGAGCCAGGCCAGTAGTCATACACGGAATATCAACCTGGGGTAAGGCAGCAAGCAAGGTCAGGAGTAAGCCGGGGTCAGACACTGGAAATCAGGCAGCAGAGAAGTCCAGAAGAGAAGCCAGAGGTCATACACGGGTACAGCAGACAGGAGCAAAGTCAATGGAACAAGCTGAGGGTCAAAGCCAGGAATGGAGACAAGACAGGTCAAAGACAAGCTGGGCCAGTAACAGGAAATCCAATAATAACAGAAAATGTAGCTCAGAAACACACGGGGGAGCTAAAGATCATCCAGCAACTATTTGGCTCATGCTGCTGCATTTAAATAGGCCATTGGGCGCCAAAATCTGTCACATATTGCATGCGCATTGGTGCACGCGTGTGTGCACTGGCACATTAATCCTTGCGGCCATTCGTGCCCGTGCGCGCATGCACATTAGCATTGGCAAATTGCTATGTGCAATGACGCAGGGCATTGCCAGATGTGCCAGTTATTCTGCGAACCGTTGAACTCTGCGAACTCTGACATACTCTCTGAGAAAAAAAGCCAATCATGTGTATTGTTACTTGAATCTTGGTGTGCTTTGTGTATTTCTTCCAGATTTGAACAATAATCCAGTGTGACTTTTCCTGTAATAAAGACTGCTCACTGCTGCTCTCTCTTCTTGTGCAGGGTGACTGGTCTTGTCTCCGCCCCCTCCTGTAGTTTTCTGCAGGCAGTTTGTAAAGGGTGGAGCCTGCTGGGATCCTCCCACAGCTCTGCTCTCTGCTTAGGCTATGTTCAGAACCAGAGGCATAATTAGAACCTTCAGGGCCCCGGTGCAAGAAACCATGTAGGGCCCCCCTGAGCCTCAAGCGTGGCCCTTCCCACTGAGCCGGGGGCCTTTCCCTTCTGAGACCAGTGGCAGAATGCCAGGACCCGGTCCCAAGTGCGACCTTTGCGACCCTTGCACTAGAGTCAGTAGTTTTTCGTTTTTGTTATTTTATTTTGTTACCATTTCATTTTATAACTTTTTTTTTACAATTTTATTTATTGTTTTTTTACATTTTTTTAGAAGCTTTGGTGAAATATCAGCGGTCTAAATAAACCTCTGATGTTTCACTTTTGAGACAGAGAAAGGAGATTGAGGAAACAGCCCTCAATCTCCATCTCTGCAGCCTCAACTGCACAGAATGAATGTACAGAACTTCCCATTCATTCACAAACTGAAACATAGTAAACACGGTCAGTGATACCAATCATTGACGGTATCCATTCAGAATAGGAAGGGGTCAGTAAATGACATATTTACCAGCCCCTTCCCTGCTCTCTATCCTGACACATCCCTTGCAGCAACCGGTGGGAGAGGGAATGGGGAAGCTATCAGAACTGTGGGTGGATGAGGGGGAGCCAGCGGAGCACACAGGGACCCGGGGTCAGCAAAAAGAACAGGAAGCTGGATAGGAGGGGCAGCAGGGGCGGCATATAGAAGAAACAATCCCCTCCATCTTCCTCCTGCAGCTGTTGAATGCCAGTGGGAGGGAGAGGAGGAAAAGCAGGCTTTCAGTGGCTGCAAATAGAAATTATGCCACCCCCGCTGCTTATCCTATCCAGGTGTACAGGGGAGCCACACGGACCCCCTGGAGTATGGGGTTGGGTTGCAATTGTGACCCCTGCAACCCCTGTAGTTACGCTACTGTACAGAACAGTGATGACGCCACTGCCAATTTTACAAGGTAATGATTGCATTTGCAAAGGGATTGGGTGCACACAAAGCAGCTTTATATTCTTTGTGGTTTTTAAGGATTAATGTATGTAAACAACATAGAATCAAACGTTTTTATGCTCAGAGTTCAGCTTTCAAGTATATCCAAGCCAAGAATCAAAATTTAATTTATTATAGTTTAGCAGTATTTGGCATTTCCTTTTGGCTATTTGTGGTAACTCTTTGCAGTAAATCAAGGAAACCACCCAGTAGTATATTAATGTGCTTTTAATAAACAAGAGTGTTGCATATACAAATTACTTACAGGGAAAGCTATACAAGATATACAGAGTGCTACAAATATGCTTACATATACAAATGCACACACTATATTGTCTTGCCTTGATTATGAGCATTGGTAATCATCTGTATTAATTAGCGATAGACTAAAAGTCACTTAGCTTCTGTTATAACTGGTCAACAAAATCAAAAACCTAAAGAGTGGCGCAAAAAATTAGAGTCCAAAAGAGTAATGAAAGAGTTAATTATTATTAAAGAGGTAAGGTAAAGTCCTCTTCATGTGTGACCTAAATTCCAATACATGTAGTAAATAGTGTAAAAACCTTATGGTATGTTTATTTAAAATGCAGAATGACACTTAAGTCAATGTGGTAGTAAAACAATTAAAAACATGCAAGACAAGCAAACCATACTTCTGGGAACTGAGGTAAGCAATGACATCAGCACATCGCTCCGCCCTACGTGTTTTGTCACAGAAATGCTGTGTGGAGCATTGTTTATATTTTTGGGAAACTGATAACTTCCTGTGCTCTATGCTTGTGCTGGAGGGGTCATGGGGTCATGGCGTTAAGGCGGGGTTATGCAGTTGAAGAGGCGGGAGAAGATAAGCAGGTGTTATGGAGTTAAGAGGAGATGAGGAGGCTCCTTTATTCCTTGTAATTCATCAAGTCATCCAGTAGGAAGGGTTGACACCACATGAAACACCACGGAATTCAGGGCTATGTTGTTAAAGAGGAAGGCAGAAGCTTCTAACTTCAGCTTATTCAATTAAAAAATCTTGGAAGCTCCAGAATCTATGCAGAGCTGCACCAGATTTTGTAAGGAGGATTGGGGAGGAAATGACCAGGACTGCTCCAAATCAGGTCCTGCCTCACCATAAGGAGAATGTGGACTATTGCGGTACCATATAATAACATACAGTAAGGGTAAAATTTACAGTTTATTCAATTACAAGCGCTAAAAAATCCATATACATAATATAGATTGATAACAGTACAATCTAAGAACTGTTACAAAACAATAGTAATTGTTAAAAAGCGATATAGTAAAGCCCGCATAGGTAAATGGAGGCAAGCTGATATACTCAAGGACATGAACCTCAACAATTTCGCGGCGTAGCTGCTTCCTCAGGAGGCGTCCACATACAGTATCTACAGAGTAAAACAGAGTTACAAAATAAATATTGGTAACAGGTAATACAGAGACCAGATTTTGCACTTTGCAGTTTTAGTAAGTCAACCCCTATATATTTCTGGCACATAAGCAGTTTTTTTCTGTATTTGCAGCATATTTAATGGGTTAAGGAAAAAGAGAAAAGTTCCCCTATGGTGGGATTTTTTGGCAGCAAAGTACAAATGTTGAGTCAAAGTATGTATAAAATTGAAAAAGTTTATTTTACAAAAAATCACATATCATGAAAGTTAAGAAATGAGCTCCAGTAGGAAGTATTTTCCTTTTGAAATCGACATACACTATACAGACATATTTCCATTATAACATTGGACAAAAATGTCAACGATATGAAAAATAAACCTGACGTGTTTCAACCCATATGCTAGGGGTCTTCTGCAACCAATCGAGATGTCGCTCTCAGGTGGAATGAGTTTGTCCAACAATAAGCCCACAAATTGAAAGGATCTCTTCCTGGGTATTTTAACTTGCTACACAGTTCTGCAACTGTATAGCAAGTTAAAATACCCAGGAAGAGATCCTTTCAATTCGTGGGCTTATTGTTGGACTCTAGCTGTCATTTACAGCTGGTGGTTCATTTGCTAGTGCTGGAATGGGATTTCTATGAGTTGTAAGCTGTTTTCCTCTACAAACTCATTCCCCCTGAGAGCGACATCTCGATTGGTTGCAGACCCACACATCATCTGACATTTACGGTCGCCCTGGATGGGACTCTCCGCCAGGATTTTCCAGTCTGACACCTCTGGGATCGTTTGACCCCACAAGCTTGCATGACACTCCACCGTATGGTGACTGTGTCCATCTCCTCTGGTAAGGGTATTCACTTCTGCCATTTACAGCTTTTGAGTTGGAATTTAAGAAGATCTATGTGTAAACTGATATCCCTATACTTATTTGGCTCCAGCCTCTACCTTATGCCTTGATGCGGCACTTTATATGCCCATGAACCTTAATTCACGATATATGACTTTATACACCTATAGGATGTAAACGTACATTCCTATCGCTCATTTAGCGCTGCATGTGTTTAGTATCTATTCATTTTTTACACTGTAAACCACATTGTTACATGATGGCAGCTATCACTTGCAGTTTCTTCCTGTAATAGCGCAATTATTTATTTGTCTCATTTTGTTATGCAAAGTGATGGCCAACAAAATCTTATGGAGTAATGGCAACCATCAACCAAAAGGTATCCTTGGAGAAATCAACAAATTGGGGCATACTTGGAGCAGTCCTTGTCATAAGGTAGCAGTCAAACCAATTCCGCACTCTCCTACCATTTGGTCTGGCACTCCTTTTGGTACATACATACTATGGTTCCATAGTCCTTTTTGGAAGATACTGATGGAGGCTGCAGTGCAGAACAGAGGCGGGCCACCGGAGAGGTGAGTATACTGCCTCTTTTCTTTTAAGGAGCTGCTGTTTTCATTTCTCTTCTGGGGTTTTTTGGTAGGTTTAGGGCAGGGGTCTTCAAACTGTGGCCCTCCAGTTGTTCAGAAACTACAATTCCCATCATGCCTAGTCATGTCTGTGAATGTCAAAGTTTTCCAATGCCTCTTGGGACGCGTAGTTCCGCAACAGCTGGAGGACCGTAGTTTAGGGCATCCCTATGCTAATTTTCTTTATCAGAATGTTTACCTGTTGAACCTGCCAAACCTAATACCGTATATACTCGAGTATAAGTCGTTCCGAGTATAAGTCGAGGCCCTAATTTACCACAAAAAAATGGGAAAAACTTATTGACCCGAGTATAAGACGAGGGTGAGAAATGCACAGCTACTGTAAGTGGAAAAGAGGGTCAACAATGCCCATTTGCAGCCTCACTGTGCCCATTTGCAGCCTCACTGTGCCCATTTGCAGCCATAGGTCCCCTGAACTTCAAACTCGGTAGTTAAGGGTTCCTAGATGCCCCCTAGCTGCAGCCAAAATTTGGGGTCTCTGAACCCAAAGGGTCCCGAAATGACATTGCAGCAGATGGACACAGTTGACCGAATTTGGGGCCCTGTATCTCAGGGCCACTTAGTGCTAAGAACCCCAAATTTGGTGTGCAAACCCAGTGGAACTAGCACCATAACATTTCCAAAGCTGGGGTTTCTAGCACCAAGTGGCCCCGAGATACAGGGCCCCAAAAATCAATTCAGAAAATGTCAAGCACTTTTCTACAGTAGAGAATGACATTTTCCTAACCAGTTTGGGGGCCCTGTATCTCAGGGCCCCTTAGTGCTAGGAACTTCAGCTTTGGATATGTTGTGGTACCAGTTCCACTGGGTTTGCACACCAAATTTGGGGTTCTTAGCACCAAGTGACCCTGAGATATGGGGCCTCAAACTCGGTTCAGAAAATGTCAAGCACTTTTCTGCAGCAGAGAATGACATTTTCTGAACCGATTTTGGGGCCCCGTATCTCGGGGCCACTTAGTGCTAGGAACTTCAGCTTTGGATATGTTGTGGTACCAGGTCCACTGGGTTTGCACACCAAATTTGGAGTTCCTAGCACCAAGTGGCCCTGAGATACGGGGCCCCAAAGTCGGTTCGGAAAATGAAATTTTTTGCTGCAGAAAAGTGCTTGACTCGAGTATAAGTCGAGGGGGGCACTTTCAGCACTAAAAAATGTGCTGAAAAATTCGACTTATACTCGAGTATATACGGTAATCCACTTTCGATCTTTGGGTGACAACGCTGGATATACCCACGGCGTTGTCAACTTGCCCCCTTTGAAGTAGGTGGTACAGGCTGATGCAGTGTCTTCTTCATAGGTGTGCACAGCCTAATGCATTAGGGTGTGCACCCTTAAAGTGGGGTTCCACCCAAATTTTGAACAATATCTGTATGTATTCTCTTCCTTGCCTAGATGCTGACATGCCGTTTAAAAAAATTTAAATTGCCGTAATTACCTTTTTATTTTTCTATTCTTCTTTGCACTTCCTGGTTCTCCTCCCGTGGGAGTAGGCGTGTTTCTAGCCTCTCCCAGACTCCTGGGAGCTAGTCTCAGACTTCCCAGGATGCCACTGAGCATGTGCGGCAACGAGCAGTGAATGCTGGGAGCACAGCATTCACCACATCCAGGAAATAAATGCTTGTGGGCTTCAAATGCCCACAATGAAGATGGAAACCGCCTGCAGTGAATAATATAAGTTATTCTTTCCGATGAAATCTGACACAGGCGGACATATTACACACAATATGTGAGTATGTAATGCTGAGAAGAAAAGTTTGTGAATGAACTCAAAAAAAAAAAAAAATGATAGATAGGTGGACCCCCGCTTTAAGCACAAACATACATGCATGTGTATGTATCTACATATATATGACCCCGGCACATTGATCTTCCTGCTGGCACAGTGAAAGAGAAAAGGATAAACACTTCTCTTATGGCAGAGCCGATAAGAGGGAGATCTTTCCCAAGTTCCTGTTGCTACACAGAACGATAACACTAATGGGCATGGGGGGATTAGAGTGTGCCTGGGCACTCCCGGCACACCCTGTGCGCACACCTATGGTCTTCTTCTCTAAGCAGTTCACCATAGTCACTGTGGAGGAAGAGGCCGGTCTGCTCCCTTCTGTGTTAAGTACTGTATAAGGGAGTTGCTGGGGGGGACCAGATAGCAGCATCATTAGAAAGGACATTCCAGAGTAATTTCTGCATAAACAACATTACCCCTAATATACTGATACAGAGGGACAAAGAAAGTGGCCATGTAACCACTGGAAATCACAGCTTACAAAGGTATTTATGGCAAGAAAAAAAAACTTGGAAAACTGACAGCATCTTCTAATTGTGCTATACCAGCCCTGCAATTAATTTTTTTTGGCTCATCTTCGAATCAGCTTTAATTATAACTCACATTGGCAATTTTACTAATGCATGACAACGATCGTTTTTTTTTTTTTTTTTTCTTTTCAGTGATTTACAGAAAACTAGATTTGTAAAATGGCCATAGAATAAACCCCCATTGTACAGCATTCTATTTCACCTTGTAATTTTCCTAATCATAGCCCATATATTTATTTTTTCATAATGACCTTGTGAACTGCATACCCAAAGGGGACACCAATACCTGCTTAAAAGGTTCTTTTACTAAATTAACCAAACAGGCCAGAGGATATGAAATTCACTGAGCGGATAATTTGGACAAAAAGTTAAAAGTCATACGTACAGCCATTAAGGCAACTTTTACATTAAATGCAGCATTTGGGGCTATAATGGAATTACAGTTTTATAAAACTGATGCTTTCATTAATTTAGTAAGAGTGCCGGTGATTTTGCAGCAACAAAAACAAGGTGGTGAAAAAAACAATTACTGCCGTATTTGTTGAACTATACTTATAAAATATTGGAACTGCAGACATTGTGGAGGGGGATTTACTAAAACTGGTGCAGAAAGAATCTGGTGCAGCTGTGAATGATAGCCAATCAGCTTCTAACTTCAGCTTGTTTAATAAAGCTTTAACAATAAAAGCTGGAAGCTGATTGGTTTCTACGTAGAAGTGCACCAGATTTTGCACTCTCCAGGTTTAGTAAATCTCCCCCCATTGCGTTGTGTTAAATTTCAAATTGTTCCCCAAATCTTTGTGAAGCTTCCTTAGATTTTAGGCCCTTTTTGTACATGGAAATTACATCAAGCTGAGGGCTTCCTAATACCATCTCCATCAGCCAGCAAGTAGCCCCAATATCATTATTGCTAGGATGTGGTCTGGAGGAGATGCCTATTATAGTGGTTGATTAATTCAACAACGCCACAAAACCGTGAATATACTGTGGGGGTTATTTACTAAAGGAAAATCCACTTTGCACTGCAAGTGCACTTGGAAGTGCAGTCACTGTAGATCTGAGGAGGACATGCAAGGAAAATAAAAAACAGCATTTTAGCTTGCACATGATTGGATGATAAAATCAGCAGAGCTTCCCCTCATTTCAGATCTACCCCTTAGATTTAGAGCGACTGCACTTCCAAGTGCACTTGCAGTACAAAGTGGATTTGCCTTTCGTAAATAACCCCTTGTATGTTGTTTTCTACAGAGACCAGCTATGGTCCATTTTTTTATCATGGTTTCCATATGGTTTGCGACTCAATACATTTTCCCTCCTTTTTTAACCACTTCCTTACTGGGCACGTTTACCCCCTTGCTGCCCAGGTCAATTTTCAGTTATCAGCACTGTCACAGTTTGAATGACCATTGCGCGGTCATACAACACTGTACACAAATACTTTTTTTTTTATCATTTTCTTCCCACAAATAGAGCTTTTTATTTGGTGGTATTTAATTACATCTGTTTTTTTTTTATTTCTTGCTAAAAAAAAAAAAAAAAAAAAGAAAAATATTGAATATTTTGAAAAAAAAAAGTTAGTTTCTTTTTTGTAAATAAGTAATTCTTCTCCTTCACTGCTGTGAGCTGATGAGGAGGCACCAATATGCAGCACTGATAGGCGGCACTAATGGGCACTGATAGGCGGCACTGATAGGCGGCACTGATAGGCGGCACTGATGGGCACTGATAGGTGACACTGATGGGCAGGGCCAGGACAAGGGATGGGCAGGAAGGGCGGCTGCCCAGGGCACAGTGGTATCATGTGAAGTGGGGAGGAGGCACAAGGAGATTGTGGGTGAGGGGATTTGTGTTGGAAGGGGGAATTTGGGGGGCAGCAGGGGGTAAGTATTGTTTTAGGAGCGGAAATGGGGGGATGGGGTGGTAAGAGTGATGATTTAGGGGGATTTGTGTCAGGAGGGGGGATGGGGGAAGAAGATTTGTAGGAGGGGGGATTAGGGGGGAATTTGAAGTGTGGGGGGTGTATTAGGAGGGGATATTTTAGGAGTAGAGGATTTGTGCTTTTGGGTGGCAAAGTTTTTTTGGGGGGAGGGGAGACTTGTGCTGAGAGGGGGTATTTCAGCCGGGGGGCAGATTTGTACAGGGAGGAGGGGGAATTTATGCTTAGGGGGTAAGCATGTAAATTAGTGCTCAGTGTTATTGTGGGGGGATTTTTGCTGACACATAATGCTTATATATCTTTGGGGGTGGCACAGTTTGGCATGTTCTCCTTGGACTCTAGATGACCTTGTCCCAGCACTGCTGATGGGCACTGATAGGCAGCACTTGAGCAATGATAGGTGGCACAAATAGGCAGCACTGATGGCCACTAATGGGCGGCACTGATAGGCACTAAAAGGCAGCACTGATTGGCCTCACTGATGGGTACAGACTGGTGTCACTGATGGGCACAGATTGGCATCACTGATGGGCACTGTTGAGGCTGCACTGTAATCAGGGCACTGATGATCAGTGACCTGATTACCTGTACAGATCTCCCCTGTGATGAAATGCCACTGATCGGCTCTCCTCTCTTCACACTCTGTCAGTGTGAGATGAACAAGACGATAAACGGCATTTCCTTGTTTACATGTGATCAGCTGTCACCCCCCTGTCCCAGGGGCGATGCGATCGCAGTGAGATTGGACAATGTCATAAGACGCCGGGCCTAGAACAAGAGGTGATCCCGCCTCCCCGTCATTTGTATATACAGCGGGCAGGAGGCAGTTAAAAAATAAAAATTCAGTTTCTAGTGGATTCGATTTTTTTATACTTGTTTGACATTATGGGACACTTCAAGAATCAGCATGCCAAAGTTGATAAAATCCTAAGCGCTTATATAGAGATCAATTGGTGTTTGTAGCCCTTTAAAAGTATTTTATTCCTTGGGGAGTATCTCACAAAAGCTGAAATTCCCATTGCACAGGATGCCTAAAACCTGACTTGTGTCTTAGTGCAGACCTCTGGGAAAATCAGTAAACCAGCCACACAAGCAGGATATGACATTTTTGGGGGTGTTCGGTACACAAACGGTGTAGGAAACGCCTCCAGTTTGCCACATTGCATTGCATTTCACAGAAAATTACAGCAGCTGCAGAATCGAAAGGAAACTATTTTTATTTTATTTGCTATACTTGTGCCACATTGCATTTTCATGTGGCAGGAGTGTGTCAATCACAAGACTGGCTGGGCAGAATAAAGAAAATCAACTGGCTGGTAACAGTAAACAGATATTTATCTCATCTATATAGTTAGCCATTTGCCTGGAACTTTGCTTTAATGAATTTCAGGAGCTCATCTTAAGCCCCGTACACACGATCTGATTTTCCGCAGACAAAACCTTAGACTTTTCTCCGAAGGGCGTTGGCCAGGAACTTGTCTTGCATTCAAACGGCAAGGAATTGTCGGCCAACAAACACGAACGTAGTGACGTACTACGAGCCGATAAAGAGGAAGTTCAATTGTCATGCGCCACCCTTTGGGCTCCTTCTTATAATTTCGTGTTAGTAGAAGTTTGGTGAGTGTTGATTTGTGCTTTTCATTTCGTGCTTTTCAGTTAGTTTCTGAACGGCCGTACGTCAACCACCCATGTTGCGGAATCAGAGGAGATAACGTGTTATTTATTATTGGCCTTGGAGTTATTGCTTTGACCCAAGTCCAATCCAGGAACAGGAGGAGGAGGATTTCTTGAACCAAAAATTGGTTGCTTTATTAATCGTGACCAATTATGTCATATGCCTTTGCTGCGGGAGCTCCAGGAGATTAATCTGGATGATTTTCGGAATTATCTCCGGATGACGGACCCCTGCTTTCACCAACTCTTGGCATTGCTGACCCCCTATATTAAGAAGCTGGACACATGCATGAGGCTTTTATTTTATTTTTTGGTTGAATAATAATGATTTGATTTGGTATATTTTCTATATTTTTGGATGCATAGAATGCACCTTTTGGTTAGTTCTATTGGCAGATAGCATGTCTAATTTTATTTGTTTTCTTTTTTTAATGCACAATAAAAAATTGTGTAGAATAATACTTGGCTTTGTGTTTTACTTCAAATGACAGTTTGGGAGTCGGCAGTTACATTTAAAAAAAATACAATGTAAAATTGACAAGGAACACCAACATAGTTTTATCTTTGATCTTAAAAACTACAGGATAATGGTGTTGTGGTAACTTGCACCAAAAAAAACAAAAAGAAACAAGCATAATAATAATATTCTTGATATCACTAGAAAAAAAAGCCTTTTAACCACTTGCCTTCCGCCCTATTACCAAATGACGGCGGCAAAGTGGTTTGATATTCCTGACCGGACGTCATATGATGTGATCAGGATGTCGAGCCGCTGCGCGCCCCCAGGGGGCACGCATTGCGGCGATCGTTGTTGCGGGGTGTCAGTCTGACACCCCGCAACACCGATCTAGGTAAAGAGTCTCAGACAGAGACTCTTTACCACGTGATAAGCCGTGTCCAATCACGGCTGATCACAATGTAAATAGGAAGAGCCGGTGATAGGCTTTTCCTCACTCGCGTCTGATAGACGCGAGTAGAGGAGAGCTGATCGGCTGCTCTCCTGACAGGGGGGGGTCTGTGCTGATTGTTTATCAGCACAGCCCCCCCTCGGATCCCGCCCAGGACCACCAGGGAAGCCGCCCAGGACCACCAGGGAAGCCATCCACACTGGACCACCAGTTATTTCCCTAGACCCCCAGGGAAATACCACTATGTGCCCAGGCAGCTGCCACTCTGTGCCCAGGCAGCTGCCAATCAGTGCCCACTCCAATGCCTACCACTGCCAGTGCCACCAGGGATGCCTATCAGTGCCTCATATCAGTGCCGCATATCAGTGCCACGTTTCAGTGCCCATCAGTGCCCAGCAGTGCAGCCTATCAGTGCCCATCAGTGCCCAGCAGTGCCGCCTATCAGTGCTGCCTGTCAGTGCCACCCTATCAGTGCCCAGCAGTGCCGCCTTTCAGTGCCCATCAGTGTCACCTATCAGTGCCCATCAGTGCCACCCAGTGCCACCCAGTGCCACCCATGAGTGCCCATCAGTGCCGCCTATCAATGCCCATCAGTGCTGCATATCAGTGCCACCCATCAGTGCTGCCTACCAGTGCCCATCAGTGCCGCATATCAGTGCCCATCGTCAGTGCCCGCTCATTGGTGCCACCTCATCGGTGTGCCGTATCAGTGCCTGTCAGTGCCACCTTATCAGTGCCCATCAGTGAAAGAGAAAACGTACTTATTTACAAATTTTTTTTAACAGAAACAAAAGCAAAACTTTTATTTTTTTCAAAATTTTCGGTCTTTTTTATTTGTTTAGCAAAAAATAAAAACCGCAGAGGTGATCAAATACCACCAAAAAAAAAGCTCTATTTGTGGGAACAAAATGATAAAAATTTAGTTTGGGTACAGTGTAGCATGACCGCTCAATGTTAATTCTCCATTACGATCGTTAGTTTCCAAGACCAACCGCTTCCGGCTCGTCCTTGCTTCCGAGCATGCGTGTTTGTACTTTAGACTTTTGTCCAACGGACTTGTGCACCCACGCTCAGAAAATCCGACAACACACATTTGTCCGCGGAAAATTTTAAAGCCTGCCATCCAACATTTGTCCACGGAAAACCCGACAACAATTGTCCGATGGAGCGTACACACGGTCGGATTTTACGCCAGCAGCCCGTCATCGAACATTTCCGTCGGAAAAAATCCGATCGTGCGCACAAGGCTTTAGTAGTGAACGTCACAGAAATGCACATTCGTAAAAAATAAAAATAAAAAAGAAATGAAAAGAAACAGATTTAATAAAGATCAGTAAAATGTAACTTTAAAATACAGACAAATGTACTTTTTCTGCTTGACGGGCCATAACATTTTCATGTAGTGCTCTTTGCATGGCAGAGCAGCTCCCACTAATACAATTCTCTCTCTCAGTGGAGGTTAATTGCTTTTAGCTACAGCAAAATAAATTTCCTGTCTTTTACATGGGCAGGAATATGCCTGATGAATGCTTCACTTAAAGGGGGTTTTTTGCTTTTTGTTAACTCATAAAAGGGTTTACATCTTTTGGATTACCTTTAAGGGCTTGTGTCAATATTTTAAACAATGTTAGCAGAAGATTCTATCCGCCTTGGTCATTCCATTCATCATGTGTTACTCAGTGTTAATTTTTGGCAGCAAATTTCTATTTAGTTTTAGTCTTAGGACTAAAATGGCATTTTAGTTTTATGGTTCAATAAGTTTTTATTGATGTTTTTTACGAGAATATAAAGAATATTAACATTGACAAAAAGGAAGACAGAATACAAAAGTGTACAAAAGTGTAAACAGTGTCAGTTACCTGACTTATAGTCTCCTACTAAACAATTATATTTTTTAAATATTAAAATAGTGCAAACATTTTCCAGGTATCAGAATTATTATAGATGAAGTGTGACTTCAAACCCATACCACAGGTGTATGTTAACATTTAGGTATTAACTACTCTATGCTGGGGTGCCCCTTTGGGCGCCTGCTGCACCCCTAAACATAGGTAGCCTAGAGAAATCAACATGTGCATAGGTTATGTCAGGAAGGTTAGTATCAGAAACTTTGGATCTCCATTTCCATGGAAGGTCCTATATTCATATTGCGTCTAAAAGGATTATATCGGAGATCTAGAGAAGGGAAGAGGTAGGAAAGTTAGATTAGAAAAGGGCAGAATGGGTATAGTATAGAAAGGAGATAGAGAGGGGAGGGGGGTGGGGGGGTAAAGAGAGATGTGGAGACAGCGAGCCTGGTCTACATATATGTATATATATGGGGTCTTAACTATAAATAATGAGTATAGTGAGTAAGGGTTGTTCAATCTCTATGAGGGGTTCTTAGCAGAGAGTCTTTGTTTGAGTTTGTCTGAGGTAGAGTAACTCCTCCAGATACTCCAGACAAAAGAGAATTTGGCATATTTGTCTAGGGCTTGGGCCTGCATTTCCTCCATTAGCATGTAATTGTTTACCTCTCCGACCCATTCTATTAGGGAGGGGGGCGTAGTAGTTTTCCAGTGTCTGGGTATGAGTTGTCTACCAGCACTGACGAAAAATTTCAGAAGGCCATTTTTTTGCGATTTGACTGTCCCTGGGAGGATGGAAAGGAGGGCTATAGAGGGTGATGGTAATAGTGGCTTGTTATATACTTCCGAGTAGATTTGAAAAATTTGAGTCCAGAATTGGAGAATAACATCACATTCCCACCAGATATGTATGTAAGTACCTTCCATCGTGTTACATCTCCAGCATCTATCTGAGTTAGATGGGAACATGATCCTGAGAGTAGTTGGGACCCGATACCACCTCGACATCAATTTGTAGTTTTTCTCTTGTGTATAACTTGATACGGAGGTTTTGTTCGTAAAGAGGAAGGCTTTCCCCCATTCCGCCTCTGTTATATCTTTCCCGACCTCCGCTGACCATTTGGCAGTGTAGTTAGGTAGAGTGTCATGGGTATGGTCTATATTCGATTTGTATATCAATGATAAAGTGTGTCGTGGAGTTTCGGGGAGGGTGCATAGTTGTTCAAATCCAGTCAAGGGTCTATGTGTTTGTCTGGATTCATGTAGGGTCTTACAATAGGAGTTTAGGTGTCCGCGGGTGAGCCATGTTATCTTAGAGTAGACATCTGTGGGGGTGGATAGGAAGGTGCCTAGGGTGCAGTCGACAAATTGGCGGGCAGTGGGCCATAAATCTCTATTGTATACGTCTAAAGAGTGGGTTGAGTGTCCTTCAGGAAGATTTGGGTTATCAAACAGAGGTGTAAGGGGGCTGGGTTCCGAGGATAGTGAGAGTGTGTCTCTTTTGCGGTACCAAATTGTCAGTGCATCTCTAGTAAGGGGGGATAATGTCGTGAAGGATTTATGTATCTTCCCATAACCCCAAAGAAGCGCTCGTAGGTCATATACAGACAAGTCCTGTTCTACCATCGTGGCTGCTTTGGTCATAGGGCGAGGGAACCACTCAAGGATACGGGATAGGACTGCGGACGTATGATACATTTCAAAGTCCGGTAGGCCCAAGCCCCCTTTGGTGATAGGAGAGCATAATAGCTTGTGTTTCAATCTTGGGTGGTTGCCTTTCCAGATGAATTTGATAGCCATAGAGCGGAGGGCGCGGAAGTACGTGGAGGGAAGAGCGATGGGTAGGGCTTGGAATAGGTATAATAACTTGGGGAGTATGTCCATTTTTAATGTGTTGATACGTCCTATCCAGGATAAGGTTAAGTCTGTCCGTTTTTCGGTCAACTTTCTCAGCTTTTGGAGTAAAGGGCTAAAATTCAGGGAATATATGTCAGAGAATTGTTGGGGTATAGCTGTGCCTAAATAAGAGATAGAGTTTGGTCGCCATTGAAACGAGAAGTTGGATTTGAGGGAAGCAAGGGTAACTTGTGATAGTGAAAGGTTCAGGGCTTCCGTTTTAGAGATGTTTAGCTTGTAATTACTAAGACTACCAAATCTGTCTATCTCGGCCAATATGGAGGGTATGCTGATGTGAGGTTGTGTGACGTAGAGAAGGAGATCGTCGGCATATAAGGAAAGTTTACAGTGTGACGATGGGGTTTGTATCCCCTGTATATTAGGGTTAGATCTTATGGCCTGTGCTAGGTGTTCAATTACTAGGGCGAACAGGAGGGGGGAGAGAGGGCAGCCTTGTCTGGTACCGTTAGATATCATAAATTTTTCTGACTGGATACCATTCACTAGTACTGTGGCGGAGGGAGTGGAATAAAGGGACATGATTCGCATCAGCATTTTCGGGCCAAGACCCAGTTGGGAAAGGGTAGCTCGGAGGAAGGACCAGCTGACCCTATCAAAGGCCTTCTCTGCGTCACAGGAGAGGAGGCAAGCAGGTATATGATGACGGTGAGCATATGTGATCAGATGTATGGTCTTGGTGGTGTTGTCCCTGGCTTCACGGCCAGGAACGAAGCCCACCTGGTCTCTGTGTATAATTTGTGGTAGCAGAGGGGAGAGGCGATTTGCAAGGATCTTAGCATACAATTTTAGGTCAACATTTAGGAGGGATATTGGTCTATAGTTGGGGCAAATGGAGGGGTCTTTTCCGGGTTTAGGGATTACAACTATCTGGGCCTGGAGTATGGATGGGGACAGGGCGATGTTTTCATCAATGGCGTTAAATGCCTTTGCTAGTAGTGGGGATAGTTGCGTTGCAAACGTTTTGTAGAAGCGGGGAGAGAATCCGTCTGGACCCGGACTCTTGCCGTTCTTAAGATTTTTAATAGCGAATAGAAATTCTTCTTCGGAGAGGGAGGTCTCAAGGTCCTCCGATTCCGAAAGAGGAAGAGATGGGAGTGCTGTCTCTTGGATGTAGGAGGACAAGTCATGTGGGGCAGGTGTAGAGCGTGGATTCTGGGGGGTGAGATTATAGAGAGCGGAATAATATGTGCGAAATTCCTCGGCAATAGCTGAGTTCTGTATGAGTTTACCTTTAAGGGGGGAGTTTATTAGCGGTATAGGTCGCCTGGCTTGGCGAGGTTGGAGGGTGTGCGCTAGGTGTCTGCCACATTTATTAGCTTGTGAGTAGTGATTGAACCTTCCCTTGTCTCGGGCGACAAGAGACCTCTCCGCAAAAATATGCAGGAGGTCCCTCCTCGCGTTGGTGAGTTCTAGGAGAGATGAGCTAGTTAGGTCCGTTTTGTGCGATTCTTCTAGTTTGGCAATGGTGGCGAGAAGTCGTGTTATATCCGCTATGCGGGCATGTTTCAGTCGGGCTCCATGTTGGATTAATTTGCCCCTGAGTACGCATTTAAGCGCCTCCCATTTAGTAAACGGGTTAGTGGTGTCTTGGGCATGATCTGCAACAAAGTGTCTGATGGTCTGTAGAATGTCCTGCGAACATACGGAATCGAACAATAGGTTGTCGTTAAGTCTCCAGGAGGAGCTCCGTTTGCCTGTAGGAATATGTCCTAGGCTTAAGTGGATGGGGGCGTGGTCCGACCAAAGGGTAAGACCGATGGAGGCTGAGGGTGTGTAATCTAATAAAGATTGGGAAACGAAGAGGTAGTCCAGTCTACTGTAGGAGTTATGTGCGGGAGAATAAAATGTGTAGTCTTTAGTGGTAGGATGCAACATCCTCCAGGTGTCTATTAAGGAAAGGTCAGATAGAAGTGCTCTAATGTTGGTCAGGGAGGTCGGGGAGATCGAGGACTTACCAGTGGATGAATCAAGACGAGGTATCAGGGCGGCATTGAGGTCCCCTCCCAGGATCATGTTAACCGTGCAGAATCTTTTCAAACGGGAGATCACTGATGAAAGGAATTGTTGTTGATTCTGGTTGGGAGAATATATGTTAATGACAGTATAAATGGTATTCAGATAAGACAATTTAAGAAAAATATATCTTCCCAAGGGGTCAATATATGTGTCAAGGACATCTGGAGTGAAGGAGGCGTGAAATGCTATAGAGACCCCTTTAGATTTTGCGGAGGGATTGGTACTATGGAACCAAATAGGAAATTGTTTATGAAGAAATTGTGGACATTTATCTGTTCTAAAATGAGTTTCCTGTAGGAGTAGGATTTGGGTTTTTATTTTATGAAAATGGTACAATATTTGTCGTCTCTTTTCCGGGACGTTGAGACCTCTGCAATTAAGCGAGGAGATCTTTAGGGAGGGTTGTACTGCCATGTAAGAATAAATTTACTGTGTGTATAATAATAAAGACCATGGAAGCTCGCTGTCTCCAAAGAGTGGGAGGTGGGGGAGAAAGAGGGAGAGGGGAGGCCTCTAGTGGTGAAACTGGAGAAGAAAATTAGGTTTAGAGGTAAGAAAAAAAGTACAGAAGAGAGAGGAGAAGAACGAGGCCGTGAAAGCCTCACTAGTAGTGTTGTAAACAACATTTCAGCTAATACCGCTGTGGGCGCTGAAGGGCCTAAGTGGGGGGTACAGCGGGTTATGCACAGAGGAGCCCGCACACGCCGGGCAACATTTATCAAAGATGCATTACATAAGAACTATAAACTTAGCTTCTTAGAACTCTGTGCTGCTACGTATATACTGAGTGGGTACACATCTTAGCTAGGCAAGGCCTATCTCATTGAGTATCTCAACTTATAAGCAGCCCAGAGGGCTTCCATATCCATCTACAAAATGCTAACAATTTTAACAAGGGATATATGAGGGGAGGGAGAGGGGAGGGATGAGAGGGGGGGAGAGGAGGGGGATGGTGTGGGATGGAGGGGGGGATGGGAGGGGATGAGGGGGGAAGGAGAGGGGGGGGGTTAAGGGGGGGAAGGTGAGGCTGAAGGTGGTTAAGGACTGGGGAGGTATGTGGCCTGTTGTCACAGGCAATCTCCCCTCACAGGGAGCAAGGGGGATGGAACATTAATATAAAACTTCTGTTTTAAGGAAAAAGAAAATGGTTTAGTGATAAAGTGTTCCAACAGTAACTGCAAACAGGGACGTCTGCACCGGTCTGGGACCTGTGAGAAATCTAAGGAAATAAGTCAAACATCATAAAACTGAGTTCAGCCGTCTGTCGCGGTGGGGAAGTCCGGTTTGGATCTCTTGTTCTTCTTCGTGCGTCTCTGCCATCCTGCTGCAGTTTGGAAGCCAGGGGTGGCTGCGTGAAGTGGCCAATCTGGGATGGAGATCTGTGGCAGTTCAAAAGTTCCGAGAAACCTGGGGAGATCTCCCAACGTGCGAAAAATCGCAGATTTCCCGTCATGAGATGCAAACAGGTTGAAGGGGAAACCCCAGCGGTACTTGATTTGTTTCGCTTGCAGGGCTCCGGTCAGGGGTTTTAGGGCGCGTCGCATGTCCAGAGTCAGTTTAGATATATCAGGGAGCAGGGACACAGCGGTGCCATTGAAGTGTACTGCATTCTGCGAGCGTGCAGCCTGCATAATGGCGTCTTTAACTGCATAAAAGTGAACTCTGCAGATCACATCTCTGGGGTGTTCTAGGTTCTGACTCTTGGGGCCAAGGGCCCTGTGGATTCGATCAAGTTCCAGAGGGGCGTCTTTGTCTTTCTGGAGTAGCTCGTTGAATATGGTAATTACTGCAGGGGCTAAGTCCTTAGTTTCAACCGATTCAGGTAGGCCGCGTATGCGTATGTTGTTACGTCTGGCCCTATTTTCCTGGTCATCTTGATGGTACATCAGTTGTTGGATCTGGAGGGTATGTTCATGTAGGATAGCGTCATGCGCATGCAGGGTGGATGTATTTTCTTCTATATTGTGTTCCACTTCCTCAATTCTATTGGTGAAATCTCTGCGCAGTTCGGACATTTCTTGTCTGTATGAACGTTCCATTCGTTGCACACAGGCCTCAAAATCATGTTTGGTGGGGAGAGCTTTGATGTATGCCTCCATGTCCCAGCCATAGGATCTGTGGGATTCAGGGGAATGTCCTGTGGAGCGGACCGAGCCTGTCTCTGAGTCAGGGGGGGACCTGGTACGCTGCCTGGTCTTCATATGGGGTGTGGAGCGCTGCGACAGTGCTCCCTGTGAGGCCGCATGTGTGCCTGGGGTCCGGGCCGGCGCCATCTTGGACGGGGGGGGGTCGGAACGATTATGGCCCAAATGGGTGAAAAAACGGTCGATATCACCTGCAAGATGTGGATCGGAGGAACGCTGGATGTCTCCTCCACCTCTCCTCCCCATATCAGGCCTGGATGGGTGTGCTGGGAAGCGCTGAGAGCCTCTGTGTGTGCGGCGTGTGCGGGAGCTCCGGGAACAAGCGTCCTACTTCCTCATGTGCTAAGCCACGCCCCCGGCATTTTAGTTTTAGTCCCATTTTAGTCTTCTGCAATTGCTTTAGTTTTAGTCGTATTTAGTCGACTAAATCTCCAGTACATTTTAGTCGACTAAAATGTCCTACGTTTTAGTCGACTAAAATCTCCAGTACATTTTAGTCGACTAAAACTAATTTTAGTGATCTAAAACCTAATGGGTGTAATTAAATCATAATGCATTAGTTAACATTTCTCTACAATTTCCAAACTCATTATATAGTGAAGTGAAAAATCTAATATGTTATTTATTATGGTATTGAGGTATGAACACGCACTACAGACCGGTGTTAATGTTGAAGTCAAATTTCAATTTAGTTTTAGTCTTTTGACTAAAATGACATTTTAGTTTGAGTCCCATTTTAGTTTTGGTCGTATTGTAGTCAACTCAGTTGTTTTAGTCGTATTTTAGTTGACTAAAATAATATTCATTTAGTCGACTAAAATGTTTTAGTCGACGAAATTAACACTGGTGTTACTACCCTTCTCTGGGCTGCCTTGGTGAGACTGTATGCCAACCATAGCTTCATCATAGATGATCACCTATTTTTCCTGCTGGCTGGAGGTTTGCAGGGGAATCTGTTTGCAGGCTGTAAAATGATAAGGAGACCAAAGGACCCCTTTTTTCTGATTCACATAGAGCAGGGGTCTCCAAACAATGTCTATGGGAAGAATGGTGCTCCATGATTGGTGTCAGTGGGAAAAATAGGGCCCCATCATTGATGTCTGTGGGCGCAATGGTGCCCCATCATTGGTGTCTGTGGGAGGAATGGTGCCCCATTATTGGTGTCAAAGGATGGAATGATGCCCCATCATTGGTGTCTGTGAGAGGAATGGTGCCCCATTATTGGTGTCTATGGGAAGAATGGTGCCCCATGATTGGTGTCAGTGGGTGGAATAGCTCCCCATCATTGATGTCTGTGAGAGGAATGGTGTCCCACTATTGGTGTCAAAGGATGGAATGGTACCCCATCATTGGTGTCAGTAAGAAGAATGTTGTCACATCCTTGGTGTCTATGGGAAGAATGGTGTCCCATCATTTATGTCTGTGGGAGCAATGGTACCCCATCAGTTATGTCCATTGGAGGAATGGTGTCCTACTATTGGTGTCAAAGGATGGAATGGTGCCTCATCATTGGTGTCAGTGGGAGGAATGGGGTCCCTCCCTTGGTGTCTATGGGAAGAATAGTGCCCCATCATTGGTGTTCGTGGGAGGAATGGTGTCCCATTATTGATGCCAAAGGATGGATTGGTGCCCCGAGGGTCAGATAAAGACAACCAAAAGGCCACATCTAGGCACGTGGGCTGCAGTTTGGAGACCACTGACATAGAGAATAAATTTGCACAGCAGGGTGAACCACCAGTGCATAGTGAACATTAAAATTCTGCAGCCTGGTCCAATTCAAAATTTCTTAGGTAAACTGATTTTTATTATTACTGAGAGTTGGGATCTGTAAAAATGGGCAGTTGAGCCGTGGTTTTACCCCCAACAGTGACCAAGTGGCTGTACACATGCTGCAGATAAGATGCTTTGCTGCATGGCAAAAATGTCACTTTCAGCAGCCACTACCGCCGCCGAACATTCATTTTCTTTTTTCAAGACTAATTTACTACTTTCATGGGGTGATCTTTCCAGTAACACACTTCTTGTCCTAGGGTGACAACATTCACCATAATGCATACACTCCTCCCCTCATCTTTATTACATAGGTAGGAGGCAGTGGCGGTGCGTCCATTATGGGGGGGACGGGCGCCGCCCCCTCTGTGTACTATGGATAGATACATGCATTGCATGAATCTATCCATGGCCGCTGTAGCTACCCCCATTCAGGCGTCCGGCCCCTTTTTGGACACCGGGCACCTAAATTATAGGGGCGGGGGATGTTTTTGAAGCACCTGATTACAGCCATAGGCTCTAATAGGCTTCAAAAAAGGTGCACTGCGAGCGCAAACCATCGCAGTGCACCCGGGTGTGTTAGCAAAGCAAATTAATATTTGCTTTGCTAACACAGAACCGCCTCTCAGCCAATCAGTAGGTGCAGATGTAATACTGGGCAGTGGGCACCTGTATTGGTTGAAGGCATAGGCGATCCCATTGGCCGCTGTGCAGAACAGGAAGAAGACACTCACGGAGGACACAGCATTTATTGCCGTGCTACCCATTCCCACGGCTCGCCGCCTGACCCACTGCCTGACCCACCACCACAATGGGGTAAGTGGGGGGCAGACAGCAGGTGGGGGGGGGGGGCAAAGTGGCTGCATATTATGGGCACAGAGGCTTCAATTGATTAAGCACAGTTGGTTGCATTTGCGGGGCACAGTGGCTGCATATTATGGGCACAGAGGCTGCAATTGATGGGGCACAGTTGGCTGCATTTGATGAGCACAGAGGCTGCATATGATGGGCACAGTTGGCTGCATTTGATGAGCACAGAGGCTGCATATGATGGGCACAGAGATTGCATAAGATGGGCACAGTTGGCTGCATTTGCTGGGCACAGAGTCTGCATATGATGGGCACAGTTGGCTGCATTTGATGAGCACAGAGGCTGCATATGATGGGCACAGAGGCTGCATATGATGGGCACATTTGGCTGCATTTGATGAGCACAGAGGCTGCATATGATGGGCACAGAGGCTGCATATGATGGGCACAGAGGCTGCATATGATGGGCACATTTGGCTGCATTTTCTGGGCGCAGAGTCTGCATATGATGGGCACAGTTGGCTGCATTTGCTGGGCACAGACTCTGCATATGATGGGCACAGTTGGCTGCATATGATGGGCACAGTTGGCTGCATTTGCTCTGCACAGAGTCTGCATATGATGGGCACAGGTGGCTGCATTTGTTGGGCACTGAGTCTGCATATGCCGGCATAGTCAGTGACTGCATATGATGGGCACAGTTGGCTGCATTTGATGGCACCGTGGCTGCATATGATGGGCACAGTGAGGCTGCAATTGATGTTTTTGTTTCAGTATTTTTCAGAATCTTTCAGTTCGTTTGTGCCCCCCCAAACATTTTAAGCACCAGCCGCCCTGGTAGGAGGGGTTGTGTAGTTCACAAAAGATGGCTGGAAAAAATGATAACATAGTCTACAGCCAGCTGGGCTCTTTAATTCCACCCATCAGTGCACTAAAAACCCTGAGCTACATGGAATTCTTTCTCTTTCCCTCCTCTGTTGAATTGGTGCTGCCTCAATGGATATATATATATATAATGGGTAGGGGTGGGTACCATCATCCTGACAGAATATGAGAGAGGGGGCGGGTTAACTGAGGCTACTCCATTATTATTGCCCAGTAACACCAGTATTGTAGATGGACTATCTCGGTACCCAGTAAGTGGACACATGCAGATATGTTAAAAAGTATACATTCATTAAGAAAATGATTTAAAAATAGACACAATGGAGTATGTGACAAAAGTATGAAAGGTAACACATTAACAGTTATATATTCTGAAACCCATCAGGTAAGTGGGAACAAGGTGAACAAGGTAAGAGCAGATCCTTGACTAGTTTTGCGATGATTGTCGCTTCTTCAGGAGGTATTACCCAAAGCATCTAAAATAGACAGATACAGTCTCATCGTTACATAGAAAAGAGAACAAATTATTATAAAATCGCTTAATTAGAACTATCAAATAAAATTGGGTTGATGGAATATAGTAGACAGTAGTGTAACTCACCAAGAAAAGCGCCATGAGGGTGCAAGATACAGCTATTGAGACACCACAGGCGGGTGTCCCACCCCGGGCGGACACGGAAGGTAAGAACGTGGAATTGGCTGGAATATAATACAAAGGTCCTAAATAGAATGATAAGTATGTGGTGGGAACCACTCTTGTGCACACACATCAGGGTGGGAACCGGAATGAGAAGGGGGAGAGAGGGGAAAAGGAAGAAGGGATTAGGGAAAGTAAAAAGAGAGGAAGGAGGGGGAGAGGGAATGGGGGGGGGGAATGGGGGGAGGGGAAAGGAAGAGGGGAGGGGGTGAAAGGAGAGGGAAGGTGGAGGGGGGGAGAAAAAGGGGAGGGGGGGAGGAGAGAGGGGGAAAGAGGGAGGGTTGATTGGAGGAGCGGGAGGAAAGGGGTAAAGCAGTGGGTGCACAGGGGGTTACACTGAAAAAGTACCCACCCTGTGGTATCCTTATTGGATTTTGACAACGGGAATGACATCACTGGTAATCCAACTCAGTTGGAAAAGAGGGTGGATAACACACCCAGTATCCCCGATGGATCCAATTTTTCTCTTCTAGTTTGCCTCTGCCTACACTATGCTGAATTAAAAACAACATACCTGTATTGGATTTCTGGTTAATTTCCCCTTTTGTTGTCTCACCTATATTTGTACTTTAACTTTTTCTGCAATTTATGACCTTTTTATGACTTGTACCAGTAACACCAGTGGTGCTATGGACGTCCATGGCCCAGCTTGGGCAAACTTTATGTCAACCATTCAGACGGGTTGTCTAAACAGCCATAAAACAGAGGACGAACCCAAATTATTTTTGGACAGGATGTTCAACCTCCTTAAGACAAAATCTCACCTGTACTGGCACACCCAATACTTTGAACATTATATCAAGGAAAAAGTGTGCCCAATGGGCCTGTTCCCCACCATCAGGGACCCCCCCCTCCCCCGTGAGGGCACAAGAGACGACTATTGAGACACCACAGGTAGGTGTCCCACCCCGGGCGGACACGGGAGGCAAGAACGTGGTATTGGCTGGAATAGGATACAAAGGTTCTAAATAGAATGATAAGTATGTGGTGGGAACCACTCTTGTGCACACACATCAGGGTGGGAACCGGAATGAGAAAGCGGAGAGAGGGGAAAAGGAAGAAAGGATTAAGGAAAGTAAAAAGAGAGGAAAGAGGGGGAGGGGGAGAGGGAATAGGGGGGAGGAAGGAAGAGGGAAGGGGGAGGGGGTGAAAGGAGAGGGAAGGTGGAGGGGGAAGGGGGTGGGGAAAGGGGAAGGGGAAGGGGAGGGGGGGAGAAAAAGGGGGGGGAGGGGAGGAGAGAGCTTGGTGAAGGAGCATGCATGCTCCGAACGCAGAGCACCGCCCACCTGACCCCGTTCCCGGAAGTGAAGACACAGGACAGCACGGAGCACCACGGAGGATCCACGGCCTACTTCTAAGCCGCCCGGAGGCCCTGAGTACCCACAGCACCACTGGAGAGCTACTAGGACCTAGGACACAGGATCCAGAACCCAGGATCCCCTTCACTGGCCCGTGAAACCCACATCTCCCGGGAACATGCAGATGAATCCATCTTACTATTCTATATGCTGGCTTTTATCAACTCAAATGTGAGTGTTTTTTATCCATTGTAATAAAACTTTTATCAAACATGCTGCATTTAGAGGGCGCCGTCCTTCTCTCTCTTGTGTTGTTCCAGAGCTCCTTCTAGCTTTTACAGACTGGTTGCCTTCTACATACTCAGCATTCCTTTCATCCTTACATGGACTAAACTTGAACTTGCTGTGAAACATTAACATTTACCACCAAGTTCCCCCTCCCATTGTCGCAATACCCCCCCCCCCCCCCCACATTTTCAGTTATATGTACCTAGCTACATCCAGTGTGCGCCATATTAACCCCTTGATTGCCGGTGTTATACGTCTGTTGATGCACAACTAGACCCATTTGGGGTCTGTCTTTAAGGTGAGAGGCTAGCACACACAGGGTGTGGATTGGAGAAGCTACATCCACAAGCTATCATTTATCTACAATTGGACTCTGCTTCTTTTCCCTCTCCCTTTTGTTTCACTTTTTTGCACTTATTTTTATTTTTATTTTCATAAGAGACTATTGCATATTACTTTTAGATATTTTGGATACACTTTATTATTGGATCACTTATCCTTGTATTGATCTGTTGGCCTAATTTCTTTGATGCCATTGTTATTGCACTGTTTTGCACATTGGGAAGTGAGATATTATTAGCACTTTATTATTAACACATTATATTTAAGGATTGTCTTATGCCCTGTACACGCGGTCGGATTTTCCGTCGGAGAAAGTGCGATCGGATTGTGTTGTTGGAAATTCCGATCGGACTTTTTCCGTCGGAAATTTCTGACACAAAGTTTGAGAGCAGGATATAAAATTTTCCGACAACAAAATCCGATCCTTTAAATTCTGATCGTGTGTAGACAAATCCGACGCACAAAGTGCCACGCATGCACAGAATAAATTAAGAGACAAAAGCCATTGGCTATTGCCCCGTTTATAGTCTCGATGTACGTGTTTTACGTCACCGCGTTCAGAAGGATCAGATTATCCGACAACTTTGTGCGACCTTGTGTATGCAAGAGAAGTTTGAGCCAACATCCGTCGAAAAAAATCCAATGGACTTTTTTGACGGAATGTCTGTTCAATGTCCGATCGTGTGTACAGGGCATTAGAGTTATTTAGCGCTGCTTCACTATATTTTATATTTACTCATTGGTGCTGGCAACACTTTAGAAGTTCAGCAGCTTTATATGTACCTCTTGCATTGAGCACTTTATTACTTGTATTGTTTATACTTTATAGTAGCGCATTAGTACTTCACTTTTATATTTTTACAGTGCTAAAAATAGCCACTGATTACTGTATAAATGTCAATGGCTGGGAAGGGGTTAACACTAGGGGGTGATCAAGGGGTTAAATGTTCCCTAGGGAGGTGTTTCTAACTGTGGGGGGGGAGTGTAGTGACTGGAGGAGGAGACAGATCGCTGTTCCTAATCTCTAGGAACAGCAGATCTGTCTATCCTCCCCTGACAGAACGGGGATCTGTCTGTTTACATTGACAGATCCCTGTTCTGTCTCTCTCAGGAGCGACCGCGGGTGGCCGGCGAGCATCCCGACCGCTGGCCACGTGCATCAGCGTCACGAGCACGCACGCGCGCCCATTAGTGGTCTTAAGGCGGCCAACATACAATGACGGCGATTCGCTCAGGAGAGCCAACCTGCCGCAGTACAACTGCGTATAATGTAACGTATGCTGTGCATGCTTGCAACTTAAGGCAAGAGCCCCCCTGGCGCAACAAACTAGTATGTGCCATCACCCCCTTGATATTTACTTGTATATATAAATACATTTGTTTTTGTTTGTTATTTGTTATCTAAACTACTTGAAATTTCTGTAAAGTCAACTACATTTAAATTAAGTGTTCCCCCATTGGCATTAAAAATAATTTATTTCTCATCAAAATTGAATTGATTTTTGTAATTTTGTGTTAATGGTTTTTAATTTGCAGATAAAGTGAATTTTTAACAGATTTTCCTTGGACGTGACTCAAGACATTTGTGTTGCGTACCCCACGCTGGTTGCATTGTTCATAGAAAATCCACAACTAGAAGCAACTTGAGATGAATATGGCATTGCTTAACTACTCCCTTAAACTATTTGTTGTCGTAAGGCTAAAACTGCTGCACTGGGACTTTGGCAACAGCTGGTCCTTGCAGATAGGAACGCTTGTTAATGGGCTACAGATCTCAACTCTCTTTATTTTTCTTACTTCACCATCAGTGCGTCTACAGCCATGACTGGTTTTATTACACTGTGGTTTCAGCCTGTATGACAGCAGTAAATTCAGTTTCACCATTCATCTGTGTCTCTGTTTTATATATTGTGGCAGACAGATCTAAAAGTGAGCCAGGGATTGGAGAGGGCAAAATGCTAAACTGATAAAATGTATTATTGTAGAACTCAACTTTACAGAATGACATATTAGAGAAAGAAGCATTCAGTATGCTCCTCAGGTCATGATGCAGATGCTGCTGTGGGTCTACCAAACAATGGAACCCCCCTATGATTCACAAATAGGGACCTCCTCTAGGCACCCAGTTATAGGAGTTCCTAGGGGGTGTGTCAGGTGTGCCTGGTCACTCCATCATCACTCTGTGCGGGGCCGAATCTCCCGACTGCCCAGGCTTCCCCCTGTGTCCCCCCTCCCCCACAGTGCTTCTGGTTTCCCTCCTCTCTTCTCCTCTCCCCTCAGCTGCTACAGGGGATATTTCAGGATGGCAGATCTCCATCTACCACCACACCAGGCATACTGAGTCCCTTCATTTGGGTGATACATGCACGGCTCACTGTTTACGGTCCTTGCATGTGCAGCGTGCTGCTTTGCAAGTTGGCCACACCTACTCCAGGCCTGCCGGGTAGGATATTATATTCTGCTGGATTATGCTACTATCATACATATGATGTTTTCACGCATGATGACTGTTTATGTTCTGCACCCCTTTCTCTTCTCCTGAAGAAGGAATATACAAATATTTCCGAAACGCGTTGGATCCACCTGTGAACACCTTGTAATTATCTGGCCTTTATTTCATCGTGGCCAGCTTGGTGCTCCATCATATCCAATGATTTGGGTGCCTTTCTGTTCATTTATGTATCATCATGCTATGTTTTTATCATGTGATGTATTTTTTGGGCTATGCTTTTTAGACTTGTAAACCAATAACATTTTGTAAGTTTTTATTTTACACCTTGTGTTATACCTTCCGATCACTCCCTAGTCTGCCTAAAAAGCCCCCGTTGGAGTCATTATTTTCTCTATGTTTCAGGATGGAGAGCAGGGGAAAAGGCTAGTCAATATGTAATTTACTGGCCCCTTCCTTTTCTAAATGAGCACATTGAATGCAATCACTCTCTGTGTTTACTATGCTTCAGTTTGTGAATGAACAGGAAGCCGCTCAGCACAGAGCACTTCCCATTCATTCACTGCCCCGTGCAGCTGAGGTTACAGAGAAAGGCATGTGTGTTTGAGCTTTGGAGTTCACACCCTAATGCAGCCTTCCTCAACCTTTTCAACACAACACTTTCTGGTCTCAGGGAACCCCTGCTACAAATAGCAAAAAAGATTAATGGTGGCAGTGGGAACTTATCTAAGAGACAGAAATTGATCATTTCTCAAGGAACCCCTAGCAACCACTGGAGGAACCCCAGGGTTCCATGGATTCCATTGAGAAACCCTGCCCTAATGCAATAGGCTGTGCACACCTATGCACCCAGTTATTGCCCACAATTGCCCTTCTTCTGGTACAGAACTCCCCTCTCCCAATGTTCTTAGCCACATCTACAACATCTTGGCCACAGAGGAATGAAATCTTAATACAGTAGCTCCCACACCTTATTCTGTCACTAAATAGAGGTAACATTCATACCTCACCTTGATAGGAAGCAGAAAGCATCTCCACCTTCCTTGCATGGAACCCCAGAAAGCATCTAAAATTATTTTGGGACATTCCTGCTCATTGTCTATACCTTCCCTACAGTAATAGTTTCCATATGGTGCCCACACTTCTCTCTAAAACAGACTTTGAACACCTCCCAACCTTTCTGGAGGGAATGTCTCCCTGTGTTAGACCTTCCCTGGCCACGGATCTATCTGCAGCCAAGACAAAAACTCCTTATATTACCTGGATTGCAACCCCGGGCAGTGCCGAAACCTCCATGGGGCTTATTCCCAGCAAAGCTCCTAGACGGCAACACTCCAGACAGTGCCCAACTATTCCCTCTATAGGGAGCACACATACAATGTCCACAGCTCTTTTGTTTCCATAGTTAGGTAACCCTCATATGGTGCCCAAAGTATTTCCTAACACTGCCAGTGAGGCACTGCCAGTGAGGACGGCGCTCGGGCAGGAAGGCAATATAATACAGGGTGAGGTTGGAAGGCTGTATATCCATGAGGCTGTTTACTCGAGGACCACGAAAGGCCCGGTGAGGCCTATATTGTGATATCCCTCCCTCTTAAATTTGTCCTTGATAACTATCCATTGTTCTCTTGTTTGCGACCAGCCACTGTGGGGACCTCCATGGGGTATCCTGGTTTAGGGGCAGCTTTGGAGACCTCCATTGATGCCATCTTATGCAATAATGTTTTGATCTCTGCTTGAATAATTTATACATCAGAGTACTACACCAATTACTCCATTTGTTCTTGAGCTGTTTTTACCAGATCATCACATGTGTGACTGATCCTTTTTTATATATATATATATCACTAAACATTTATTTTATATAATTTTGGTGGTGTTGTTGCCGTTAAAATCGCATCTTAGGGGGTATCTCCATTTTTTCCAAAGTATTTCTTCTATCATTCATCAGTGGAAATAACCCTTGTTTTAGTTTTTTTTTTCTTGTCTGCTCTGCAAGACAGGACCCCTGATTAAGCAACCTTAGAGAACCTAAATGTTTTCCCATGTCTCCCTCAATGTTATTGCACTCTGTTAAAACACAAAAAAGTCAATTATTAAAAAAAAAAGTTTTTTCACGTCAGAAGTAAACATTAGAATGCATCTTGAAATCATAAAAGTGTCTAGCTCCTCCACCAAACAAAAACTGCAAAGCAAAAACATTTAAAAAATGTTTTAAATGATGTTATCACACTGTTCACCAATAATGTAAGATGCGACCATGTTTTTATATATGTGTGGTGCTACAATGCACATCCCCCTTTTTATCTGATGACTGTAATATACCTTGATTCAGTGCAATATAAATAATTTAATATTTACATAACGTTCATGTGCAACAATGTAAGCAATAAATAAGCATAAAATACCAAAATAATTTGCAAAAATTCATATGCTTATATATATGTGACAAAAAGTCCAATAAAGTGCTTTAAAAGTGTCTATAAAGTATCTTTTGTGCTTAATTCATTCTAAACTAAATTCTCTGAACTAAATTGCCAAATCCATCATATATATATATATAAATATACATATATATATAGTGTGTGTATATATATATATATATGTAACAAAAGTTCAATAAAGTGCTTTAAAGTGCATCTTGTGCCAGAGTAAATTTGTATTAAATTAAGTGCTGCAAAGGAAGCTCCTCCCAACGTGTACTGTCATCTTGACGTCATCATGAGCTCTATTTAACCAGCTTATTATATTAAGCTGTCATGGACGGCTGGATGAGTGTGGTGTTCAGAAGGGGAGGATGTGAGCACTGGCACTGGAGCGAAATACAGCACTTGGTCTTTGCAACAAATTCCTCCAACAGCCTCCCTGATGTGTTTGTGGTATGCATAGCCATGGCTCCCATGCTTTTAAATGACAACGTTGTCAATTTTATTGTTAGGGCCAGTGTTAGTCACTCACCATAGCCCTCCTTTCCACGATTTGTTTATATATATATTTCTGTGTGATGCTTTATCTATTTGTTTAATAAAATTTAGGCTTGATTTTTCAGACAGTGCCTGAGGGTTTTATGTCCTCTTGAGAAATATCTATTCTCTTTGTTTTTTCTGTCCACCAAGAGTCTAGTAGATATCCCGAGTATGATAAAGTTTGAAACACAAAAACATACATTATAATATAATAATTAAATATAAATAATTAAAAAAATATATATATATAATAATAATAAAATAAATTTCCCCATGATTCACTATCGCTCAATTCTGCAAGTGTTCTAATTTACTATCGCTGTTTTCTAGCTGGTCTAAAGCCACTTTTGACGTAAAGGGACACTTTTTGGTTGCTATGGACAATCTCCAGTTTCCAGGCAGAAAGAACAATATATATAATATAAAACTGCATGCAGGGCATTGGACAAAGCACTGGGGACAAAAGGGATGTGAAATAATTTCATACAGTACGGTAATCTGTAAGATTACCGTACTGTATGTGTTATTATTTTTACTTTTTTTAAATTTGCCTCCAGGCTCCGCCCCCGTGCGTCACGTCGCTCGCAAGGAATGGAGCCCGGCACAGAGAGGCTTCGGAGGAGACAGAGCCCGCAGACAGCGCGGGGGGACATCGCAGGATCCTGGGGACAAGGTAAGTACAGCGCACCAGGATCCTGCAATGTAATGCCGAGTGTGGCTCGGGGGTTACCACTAATGGTGCAGAAATTTAACCCCGAGCCACACTCGGGAAAACCGTCAGGGAGGCTACAGCACTTGTGAAGCACTTTTTTAAACTCTTGTTTTATTATATATATATATATATATATATATATATATATATATATATATATATATATATTATTTTTATGAATTTGGCAATTTAGTTCAGAGGATTTCATTTAGCAGAATTAAGCACAAAAGACACTTTATAGGCACTTTTGAAGCTCTTTATTGGATTTTTGTCACATATAATGTATAAAATGGTATGGATTTTTGCTAATAAATTTGATAATTTTTGCTGGTTTATTGTTTATATTGTTGCACATGAACTTTATGCAAATATTAGTTAATTTAGTTATATTGCACTGAATTGAGGTATATTACAGTCACCAGATAAAAAGGGGGAGGTGCGTTGTAGCATTGCACCTATATAAAAATATATTTTTGGTTTCATTGTATCCCTCTTTTTGGGATATAATTTGGAGCAGACATACTTGAAATACAATGTAATTAAACCAAAGCATGGGATTTTTCTTCTATAGTAGGAGAGTAGTAGGGAGGTCCATGATGATGTCATCACACTGCTCGCCAATAATGTCACACGCTCTCGCACAGAAGGAGACATAATGGGGAGGTCCATGATGATGTCATCACACTGCTCGCTAATAATGTCACACGCACTCGCACAGAAGGAGAAATAATGGGGAGGTCCATGATGATGTCATCACACTGCTCGCTAATAATGTCAGATGCTCTCATACAGAAGGAGACTGTGATGGGAGTCACTTTAGGCGGGGGGGGCTGGTGGAACCCAACTTACCTTGGAGAACACCAGAAGCTCCTTGTTAAGCTCCCCCGGCCCCTCCTATGTGTAAGGCACCCTTACACCCTTGTACCTTTACACCCTGTGTCTATTGGGGGCACAGGGTGACCGAGAACCCCAGTTGGGTGTGCATAACCCAACTCACCGTACAACTAGACTGGACTCAGCATTTCCTTTTGACACCATTGTCCTGGATTCTGTGTGTGTGGTTTGTGCTGAAGGAATGAAGGGGCTTTTTCACTTTGGGCAGTAATATTCCTGAACAATATCCCTCAAGAAATATATGAAGATACATTTCACCTTTCCAACTATTGGTCTATTGTATGAGCTTGATCTCATAAACTGTTGTAGTCTTTTTACTAGGTTGTTTGAAGTGTGACTGCTGTCCTATGTTCCTAAGTTACCAGGCAGTCACACTTCTCCCTGCCAGACTTGTGGAACTATTATCGGCCACCATTGTTACCACGTGCAGCTCCTCTTTACTGTTTGTATTATGTGTATCTTGCAGAAAGACCAGGGGCAGGGAGGGGGGAATTCCTCCAACAGCCTCCCTGATGATAAGGTGGTCTATTGTTGAAATGTTTGACTACTTGTGTGCCCCTTATTGCTGATTGGACAGTTTACCCCACCCTGAATCAAAGGAAGGGGGGATGTCCCCGTATTGTTACCTCTCTGTACGTGTGTTTGAATAAACAGCCTGATGTTTTTCCACTTTACACTAATGATTCAACAAAGTGACTGGGAGGGCTAAGGGATCTTGGATTGTGCTGGTACCGGACAAAGGAAACATTTACGGTGGACAGACTCATCTTGCGTATGGGGGTACGTCACAAAGACATAATAGGGAGGTCCATGATGATGTCATCACACTACTTGCCAATAATATCAGAAGCTCTCACACAGAAGACTATGTTCCTGGCACTTTCATTGTTTTCTTTTAGCCAAAAAGTGATCAATGTGTGCAGAATTACCTTACAGCATGCTTGTGAATGACATATGATGCATTGCGGGGGGGAGTGATTTTTCTCCATGTCTGTAAATGCACCAAATTCCAGAAGCTCATTAGGAATTTTCAGCATATGTTCCGGGTTTGTCAGTCTGAAGTGATCTTCCTTGTGAGATGTTTATGAAGACTGGAGGCCGTCCAAAAAGAGAACCATACAGCATAGTTAAATGATAATACAGGCATCTGTTAGTAGTAGCAAGCCAGTGGAGAATTCATTTAAAGGTCACACAGTGAATTCACCATTGATAGATTTCGCTTCTTCAAAAAGATTACAGAATTTCTTCAGAATAAAGGCAGATTAATAGAACCTTGGGTGTTTTGCATTACTGCTTCATACAATAACTTACTCATTAAAGCAGGGCAGTATAATATTAGATTTTTTGTTGATTTTTAATTTATTTTTTTGTACTTTTTATTCCCAATAATTAACAGGAAGTAAAATAGGTGGCTGCTCATTTGGCAAAGTGATGTTCACCCAGCTTAGAATAATTGGTGAACTGTGTTCACTTTAAAAAACCCAATAAAAAAAATAGGGACAATTGTCAATTGTATTGCATAGCATTGCTATGCAGGAGCAATGAGACAGCTTACGCAACAGTTTTGCTATAAGATTTCAGCTTTACTCTCTTCGCCTATCAGCATCCTCCTCAAAGTCTGCGCTCTGCTGTACAATGACTGCAAAAAGCAGATACCAAGTCAACTGCCATTTTTGACCTACTTCTGAAACAGCTAGTTGACTGTTTTTATGTTCTCTGGCTTCAATACTTTTTCAGTCAATGACCTTAAGTGAGTGTGCAGATCAGGCAAGTCAGATATGATGTCTAAAAGTTAAAGCTAAAGTTTTGAAGCAAGAGTGTCGGTAAGACAGCCAGGCAACTAGCGTTTGAAGAATAAGTCAATACTGGTATCCTCTGTGCTTAGCTATAAATTACAGGTAATATGTGATTTGGAGATATACCATATCTTTGACCATCGGCTTCCACCAATAGCATAAGGTGGATTTCCAGGGCCCAGGGCAAGGCAAGTTTTGTGCCCCCCCAACCCTTGCACGAAATATATAATATATACAGTGGGGAGAACAAGTATTTGATACACTGCTGATTTTGCAGGTTTTCCTACTCACAAAGCATGTAGAGGTCTGTAATTTTTATCATAGGTACTCTTCAACTGTGAGAGACGGATTCTAAAACAAAAATCCAGAAAATCACATTGTATGATTTTTAAGTAATTATTTTGCATTTTATTGCATGACATAAGTATTTGATACATCAGAAAAGCAGAACTTAATATTTGGTACAGAAACCTTTGTTTGCAATTACAGAGATCATATGTTTCCTGTCCAGGTTTGCACACACTGCAGCAGGGATTTTGGCCCACTCCTCCATACAGACCTTCTCCAGATCCTTCAAGTTTCGGGGCTGTCGCTGGGCAATACGGACTTTCAGCTCCCTCCAAAGATTTTCAATTGGGTCCAGGTCTGGAGACTGGCTAGGCCACTCCAGGACCTTGAGATGCTTTTTACGGAGCCACTCCTTAGTTGCCCTGGCTGTGTGTTTTGGGTCGTTGTCATGCTGGAAGACCCAGCCATGACCCATCTCCAATGCTCTTACTGAGGAAAGGAGGTTGTTGGCCAAGATCCCGCGATACATGGCCCCATCCATCCTCTCCTCAATACGGTGCAGCCGTCTTGTCCCCTTTGCAGAAAAGCAGCACCCAAAAGAATGATGTTTCCACCTCCATGCTTCACGGTTGGGATGGTGTTCTTGGGGTTGTACTCATCCTTCTTCCTCCAAACACGGCGAGTGGAGTTTAGACCAAAAAGCTCTATTTTTGTCTCATCAGACCACATGACCTTCTCCCATTCCTCCTCTGGATCATCCAAATGGTCATTGGCAAACTTTAGATGGGCCTGGATATGCACTGGCTTGAGCATGGGGACCTTGCGTGCTCTGCAGAATTTTAATCCATGACGGCTTAGTGTGTTACTAATGTTTTTTTTTTTAGACTGTGGTCCCAGCTCTCTTCAGGTCTTGACCAGATTCTACCATGTAGTTCTGGGCTGATCCCTCCCTCACCTTCCTCATGATCATTGATGCCCCACGAGGTGAGATCTTGCATGGAGCCCCAGACCGAGGGAAATTGACTGTCATCTTGCACTTCTTTCCATTTTCTAATAATTGCGCCAACAGTTGCTGCCTTCTCACCATGCTGCTTGCCTATTGTCCTGTAGCCCATCCCAGCCTTGTGCAGGTCTACAAATTTATCCCTGATGTCCTTACACAGATCTCTGGTCTTGGCCATTGTGGAGATGTTGGAGTCTGTTTGATTGAGTGTGTGGACAGGTGTCTTTTGTACAGGTAATGAGTTCAAACAGGTGCAGTTAATACAGGTAATGAGTGGAGAACAGGAGGGTTTCTTAAAGAAAAAATAACAGGTCTGTGAGAGCCGGAATTCTTACTGGTTGGTAGGTGATCAAATACTTATGTCATGCAATAAAATGCTAATTAATTATTTATAAAAATCATACAATGTGATTTTCTGGATTTTTGTTTTAGATTCCGTCTCACACAGTTGAAGAGTACCTATGATAAAAATTACAGACCTCTACATGCTTTGTAAATAGGAACACCTGCAAAATCATCAGTGTATGAAATACGTGTTCTCCCCACTGTGTGTGTATATATATATATATATATATATATATATATATATATATATATATATATACACAGTATATACAGTATCTCACAAAAGTGTGTACGCCCCTCACATTTTTGTAAATATTTTATTATATCTTTTCATGTGACAACACTGAAGAAATTACACTTTGCTACAATGTAAAGTAGTGAGTGTACAGCTTGTATAACAGTGTAAATTTGCTGTCCCCTCAAAATAACTCAACACACAGCCATTATTGTCTAAACCGCTGGCAAAATCAGTGCGTACACCCCTAAGTGAAAATGTCCAAATTGGGCCCAATTAGCCATTTGTAAATATTCACAAACATCTGAGGGGGTGTACTCCTGACTTTTGTGAGATACTGTATATATATATATATATATATATATATATATATATATATACGGTTTATATGACACATAATAGTGAAATCTGTCCCTCACGAGTACCCCTGTGTGCCCAGCTTTCTCATCCACTCCATGCACCCTCCCATGTGAGCACCCCCCACTCTATATGCCCACCTCTTCATTATGCACCCCTATTCCCTTTATAATTTCATTGTGCCCCCAACTCTATACACCCCGCATTGTGTACCCTAGTGCCTCCACTCCTTTATTGTGCACTCCAACTCCATATAATCCTCCTTCCCCCCCAGGCTTACTGGTAGTTGCAGGAGTTCCAGTGCCTGACATGCTGGTTGGCAGTGGTCCCAAGGAAGAGGGAGGAGAGGAGAGGAAAGAGAAGAGAGATCAAAGCCATTCTCAAGTGTACCAAGCAAAGCACTGCCACACACTCAACAGGAGTGTGCCGCTTTACCTCCTCAACTCCACCCAATCCGACTTAGTACCACCCAGCCAAACCTGCCCACACAGCCTAAAAGAAGAGGAAGAGAGAGAGAAGAAGTGGTACACTGTTAACAGGGCCAGAATGGTAACGCACACTAACCAATCTTCCACCTCTTCTCACTCTGGATCCTTACATAATTTTGCACCCCTGTGGCCCCATCCATGCTTTGCCACTGACGTCAACCCCATCCAAGGTAGACCAGCTCATCTTTTAGAGTCATTATGAGTGTAGGCTTTGACTTGAGAATGCTTCAATAGTTCTCAGTCTACATACTTGTGCTACTTTGAGACTGTAAAGTAGTTCTCTTTATCAAAGAATAATTTTTACAGTAAATGTTTAATCTTTACCAACTTTTGTTATTTGGATAAAGAAATAGGCAAGACCAGCGCATCTGCTAAAATATTTTAAACTACGTTGGGGGAACTGCCTTCTCTATATTCCCATGATCAGTCCCTGTGGCATAGATGTTGCATTTTTTTAAAAGTATCTCTTCAAAGATGATAATCGTGTAATGTAAACTTGAAGTGTATCTAAAGGCAAAAAGGCCAAAACTATGTTATACATCCCAGGAGTCTTCATAGGAGGAGGGGAGGAGGGGATTTCTCAGCTAAGCACACCCTCTTGCCGGCATGCCTGAGCTAAGGGCGGATACATTCCAAGAAGTAAAGGCTACAAGAATCATCTGCCCGTATGCCACGTACACACGAGCGGACTGTCCGTCAGAAAAAGTCAGACGGAAGCTTTTCATCGTATATACCGATCGTGTGTAGGCCTCATCAGACTTTCTTTTTCAAAAAATCTGATGGACCTAGAAATGTAACATGTTCTAAATCTTTCCGACGGGCCCAATTCCTATCGGACGGACCAATAAAGACGCATGCTCTGAAGCAAATATGAGACGGAAGCTATTGGCTACTGGGTATTGAGCTTCCTTTTTCTAGTCCCGTCGTAAATGTTGTACGTCACCGCGTTCTGGACGGTCGGACTTTGGTCGGACTTTCGGTTGACCATGTGTAGGCAAGACCGCTTGAATGGAATTCCGTCGGAGTTTATTAAGACTGCTAAACCGGTCGTGTGTACGCGGCATTACTCAAGATGCATTCCAAGAAGTAAATTGTACAAGAATCATCTGCCCTTACTCAAGATGGCCTTCTTTCTAATGGAACTCCTTTGTAGTGGTACATCATGTGTATTGAAAAAATAGCAAATTAAACCGTGTTAGTGTTAAAAGTAATGCAACACCAAAAAATAGCTGCAAACACACTATGAAATATATATTATAGATACAAATTTACATAAAAACCTTATATATAACTTTTATTAAAACATCCATCTGCCCCGGAAGTTGTGACCTTTCAGGAAACTCCACACGAAGCCTCATGCTGACATCGTTGCGCTACTGGAAGTGACCCGAAAGTGAGTCCATTTTGCCGGCTGTGATTTTTGTCATTGATCAATATCTACTCTTTGGAATTAAGTGCATTTTATTAATAGTTTTATATGGGATTTTACACTTTGTGGAGCGCATGTTCCTTTTTTTCCCTTTTGAGTGTACTGGGAGATGTGGAAACTGGTGAAGGATACATAGATTTTTTGGCCCAAACAGTATACCATTAAAAATGTGTTGAAGATCCAGACAATTTATGACCGTAGATACCACATGCTTTCTATGACTTATCTATAGTAAGAGAGTCATTGATGTCTGGTAAGCCTCCATTTGTGACTTGTTGGTGGTGGAGATTTCCTGTGGTGTCGGTCTACTATTTAAAGTTTGCCTGGTTGGGGCTCATCGATTTGATCCCTTTGGACATGTATTGGAAGTGGACTTCATATAATTTATATATATGATTTAGTTGATTTGTATGTGCTAGCACAGCACTTTTTATGTACATCATGTGTATGATATCATTTTGGCAGATGGTGGAGTGGCATCTCATTCTCAATGCCTTGCAACAGCAACTTAGTCTGCTTCCTCAGGTGGGAATAATAAAGTCACTGCAAAAATCATATAGCAAAAATCTTTTAGAAATATGTTATGCAATGATAGCTAATAATTTAAATGCTTAGCTATATTCCCAGTAGAGGTTATAGTGGACTAAATTTTCTGTGAAACATGTTGAGAGTAAGATGCCACTCCACCATCGGCCAAAACAATACCATACACATGATGTACCATTAGAAAGTTAAAACGTTTGTTACCCCAACACTTTATATTGCTGACATGTGCCTGCTGCACCATGTACTTGTATGAGAAAGTCTCCTGTTCTCTTTATATTGCTTCTTTTGTGTGAAATCCCTGGAGTTTCCTATTAAAAACTGACCACACTAGGCAAGAGATCACAGCGTGGTCAGTTCTCAAGCTATGCTGGGAACTCAGTGTACTCTCCTCCAATGATCAGACTTGTCCTAACATGCCCCCGCTGCACAGCCATTCACTGGGAGGCTCAGAGTGCTGCTGTCCCCCCCCACACTGCTCTTATGCAGCTGAGAACAGAGGGAATGTGATCACTTATAAAAAAGGGAAAAAGGTGTTTATAATTTTTTTTTATATCTATACAAATTACATTACTATACATTCATTTCTATTTTAAACGATATGGGTTGTTTTACAAGATGATCATTTACAATCATCTTAAGAAACTTATGGTGAATTGTAAATATACATAAGGGAAATAGTGTGGGACGTGTTATTATCTATAAAGTAGACGTAATATATAATTTGGAGTATTTGAGATTTAGCGGGGAGGAGGAATGGGTAGGATTTGAGGAAAAATGGAAGGATTGGCATAAATTTAAGCATACTATGATGTTCGCAGAAATGCTTGGGGCTTGACTAGACCAGGAGCAGGTATACTGGAAGATGTGATAAGGAAAAAAAAAAACCCGGATCCAGAGCAGGGAATGGGAAGGGGGGGGGGCTGTAGGGGTTTAGAGGTAATTGGGTTTTGCTTGGCTTTTGTTATGTGATTAAATTTTGCTAAATTTTGTATATGATGTAAAGTTTGAATTATAATAATAAAAGATATTGAAATAAAAAAACAGAACAGCATTTAGAAAATAATATTTACAATGTATTATATACTTAAAAAACTTTTAAAATTTGTATATCTTAATAATGTATGTTGGAGATAAATTACATTTGCCTTTTTTTATTCTAGATATTATTCTAGATATTTATGTTTGGTATCTTTAAAGTTTGATTGTCCACTTTAAATGCTGCTATGAATTTACGGTTCTAGCTCAAGCCCCAGGCCGCATTGTAATCTGTATTTTGAAAACAACGAATACATAGGTGACCAATCTTCTTTAAACACTCTTTGTACATGGTCCTCTCAACTTCCTTTTGACAAATAAGGATGATGTATTACAGGGCCTGTTCAGTTTGTTTTATTTATTAACGTCTTCATGTCATTTCATAAGTGTTCTGTACTGTATTCAGCACCTTTTGCCTAAATAAATAATGCAAAAAGAAATAGAAATAAATGTTTTCAAAAGGGCAAAACTGCATATCTTTTATATGAAGTACAATACACATTTCATGAAATTTTACTGCACCATGAACCTGGTTGATCCTTCACAGCAGTTTGTGAAGAAATCACAACTTGGCTTATTCTGTCCTTGACTGGATTGGGTGGATCTCAGGGGTCTCAGACCCCTGGTAAAAGACCAAACTTCACCCCACTCAACCAAAAGCAGAACCGTCTATTAAGGATGGTCCTATTCCTTTTCCATCTTTTTACAGCAACAGCAATTTTTGAACTACGACCATTCTATACATTGTAGACTGCATTGCCATTACTCTATCTCTTTGGTGTTGTGGTCTCACACAAGAATTAAAGCCTGGTAAGAGACTGAACTTTACCTCACTTCACCCAAAGCAGAACAGTCCCTTTTGGATGATCTTATTCCTTCTCCATTTTTTTTACAGCAACAGCATTTTTTTTAAGAAAGAAAACTCCGACCATTCTATTAGGCAAGCCTTGTAGACTCCATTGCCATTACTCTATCCCTTCAGTGTTGTTGTCAAAGAATTATCTCAATTGGGAAAACTCATTTCCCACCATATTATGCTTGAAAATTCTTCCGCTGACACTAAACACCAGCTATTTTAAGAAGCTTTTAAAGTGAATCAGTCCTGCCAAGCTGGATCTTCCACAATCTGATGGCAAATGGTAGCACCCAAACACTGCTTGAGAGGCAGTTAAAAAGAGCTAACTTCGACAAAACACTCTGAACTAATGTGCAGCCTGTGCATATTATTTCACCATGCTAACATCTAATTCTAGAAGGGGGGAAAAAAAAAGAAATGAATGGTTTTCAAGGAACCGAGGAGTCGAGGAGTGTTTGCAGCTGTGTGTGCAGATTGCGAACGGCTATATTTGGTGATAAGGAAGGCTACTTCCCCAGTGCTTGCTGACTTTTCAGAAATGCTTCATTCTGTTATTAGTGACTGACTGATTGCTCTGTTGTATTTAAAGGGAACCTGTTCTGAACATTAAAGTAGGTCACCGCTCCAGGCTCTGAAGGAAGCGCCTCTGTGTGCTTAGGAAAAGCAACGATAGCAACTCAAAATGTCAGCACCCTGAATGGCCAATGTTGATGCAACTTTATTTGAAACTTCAAGGCACAGGCATCTCCAATAATAAACATTATTGATTTGTTGATGGAAGCAAAAAAAAATACACAGTGCTATAAGATAGCAGCTGGGTTTTTTCTCTTCATTACCAGCAACCAAATTATGAAACTGAGGAGCCAGGGAAAGGTAAATATATGAAGCTGGCAGGACCATCACCATAGCAAACATCTTGAATTGCCCTGTACGAGCTAAGTACATGTTCATTTAAACTAATTGAGGAGATGGTATTTTTTTCAAATAGTTTCTTATTATGGGTTAGTTCAACCAAAACTGGTATTGACATGTTCAGTGGATGCTAGTGGAACAGGAAAATGTTTGCCTATCTCTTGGGGGCATAGGTACTCCACTGGTCAAGGTAGAACGCACAAGCAGAAACTGAATAGCCTTTTGGAGGGTAGGAATACCTAAAACGTCATGATAACCAGAGCATAGAATGGAACTGTTACTTGAAGAAACAGGAATAAAGAGGGAACTGATATACCACTGTGCGGATGACTCCCTCACAGGAACAACCGCTTTTTTTGCTTTTTTTGTTAAGGGTTGACCTATGTTTATTACAAGGTTTCTGTTTATTGACTCACTACCTTTCCTGGAAGTCTGTTCTAATAATCAACTCCTTTTTTTATAAAATAATACTTTCTAACATTACTCTTGAACTTTGCTAGTTTGAGGGCATAACCCCTTGTTCTTGATCACAGTTTCATGTAAAAAGCACTGCCCCCCTGAACCTCATTCGCACCCCTAATATATCTAAAGGTTTCAGTCATGTCCCACCTCTCTTTTATTTTCTTAAGGCTGAACATATTAAGTTCCTGCAGTTTCCTCTGATACATTGCCTTGAAAAAGTATTCATACCCCCTAAAATTTCCAAATTTTGCAATGTTGCAACCAAAAACGTAAATGTATTTTATTGGGATTTTATGTGATAGACCAGGGATATGCAATTAGAGGGCCTCCAGCTGTTGCAGAACTAGAAATGCCATGGGGCATAGCAAGACTCTGACAGCCACAGGCATGACACCCAGAGGCAGAGCATGATGGGACTTGTAGTTTTGCAACAGCTGGAGGTCGGCTGATTGCATATCCCTGTGATAGACCAACACAAAGAGGCACACAATTGTGAAGTTGAAGGAAAATGATAAATGTTTTTCAATTTTTTTACAAATAAAAATCTAGTATGGCGTGCATTTGTATCCAGCCCCCTTTAATCTGGCATCCCTAACTAAAATCTAGTGGAACCAATTGCCTTCAGAAGTCACCTAAGTAGTAAATGGAGCCCACCTGTGTGTAATCTAATCTCAGTATAAATACACCTGTTCTGTGAAGCCTTCAGATGTTTGTTAGAGAAACGTAGTGAACAATCACCATCATGAAGGCCAAGGAACACACCAGACAGGTCAGAAATAAAGTTGTGGAGAAGTTTAAAGCAGGGTTAGGTTATAAAAAATGATCCCAAGCTTTGAACATCTCACAGAGCACTGTTCAATCCTTCATCCGAAAGTGGGAAAAGTATGGCACAACTGTAAACCTACCAAGACATGGCCGTCCACCTAAACTGACAGGCTGGGCAAGGAGAGCATTCATCAGAGAATCATCCAAAAGGCCCATGGTAACTCTGGAGGAGCTGCAGAGATCCACAGCTCAGGTGGGAGAATCTGTCCACAGGACAACTATTAGTCGTGCTCTCCACAAATCTGACCTTTATGGAAGAGTGTCAAAAAGTAACCCATTGTTGAAAAAAAGCCATAAGAAGTCCCGTTTGCAGTTTGCGAGATGCCATGTGGGGGACACAGCAAACATGTGCAAGAAGGTGCTCTGGTCAGATGAGACTATAATTGATCTTTTTGGCCTAAAAGCAACATGCTATGTGTGGTGGAAAGCCAACACTGCACATCACCCTGAACACAACATCCCCACCATGAAACATGGTGGTGGCAGCATCATGTTGTGGGAATGCTTTTCTTAAGTAGGGACAGAGAAGCTAGTCAGAGTTGATGGGAAGATGGAAGAAGCCAAATACAGGCCAATTTTAGAAAAAAACCTGTTAGAGTCTGCAAAAGACTTGAGACTGGGGCGGAGGTTCACCTTCCAGCAGGACAACAACCCTAAACATACAGCCAGAGCTAGAATGGAATGGTTTAGATCAAAGCATATTCATGTGTTAGAATGGCCCAGTCAAAGTCCAGATCTAAATCCAATTGAGAATATGTGGCAAGACTTGAAAATTGCTGTTCACAGACGTTCTCCATACAATCTGACAAAGCTTGAGTTATTTTGACGTTCTCCATCCAGTCTGACAGAGCTTGAGCTATTTTGCAAAGAATAATGGGCATAAATGTCACTCTATAAATGTGCAAAGCTGTTAGAGACATACCCGAAAAGACTTGCAGCTGTAATTGCAGCAAAAGGTGGTTCTACAAAGTAATGATTCAGAGGGGCTGAATACAAATGCAAAAAAAAATGAAAACCACCACCAACCACTTTGTGTTTGTCTATCACACGAAATCACCAATAAAATGCATTTTATGTTTTTGGTTGTAATATGACAAAATGTGTAAAATTTCAAGGGGTATGAATACTTTTTCAAGGCACTGTATATTTTATCCCTCAGAACTTTCACCATTTTTGTTGCCCATCCCTGGACTCGTTCTGGATTAATAACTTTTTGTAAGCGTGCTTTCCAGAACAGGACACAGCAGTCTAAAATAGGTCTAACTAAAGCTTTATATAATAAAAGCAGATCTTCGTCCTCATGTTGGTGAGCCCTCTAGTGATAACTAAAGATCTCCTTCCAACTTCTAGTGATCCCTTTAGTGATAACTAAACATTTATATAATAAAATTAGGACCATCCTGCTATTGCCCACAAAGACCCCAGGATCCCCTCCTTACTCTCCTCTTCTTTCCCTCAGTACCCCTTACCCTTACTACACTTTTCTCTTCCTTTCTTATGTTCCCTTCTACTCTCTTTACCCACTTGACACTAGGTGTCCTCCTGTTGATCACCTTTGACTGATGTTGATGCATGCTCCAGCTTATCATGCTTGACCCCTTCAATATACAGACTCTGTTCTTGTTTGCTTAGGTCAGTCATGAATGTTACTGTGTTTAGGTTTGTTCTTGTTAACTGTTAAAATAATTTATATACATTAGCACTGCAATGTGATCCCTGTTATTTCTTTTTTTTTTTTTTTGATGTGTTGTATGCACCTTGCTAGGTTCTTTGAACCTGAAATAATTGTGTTAGTATTTTTGACTTTGGGCTTGAAACTCAGTAAAAACATTGAACAAGGAAATGGGGACATTCCTTCTCCTTCTGGTGATCTCTCTAGTGATAACTAAAGATCTTTGAGAAGGAATCAGGACCTCCTTCCTCCTGCTGGTGACCCCTCTCATGACAACTAATGATCTATATAGGAGAATTGGGATATCCTTCATCTTGCTAGTGAAACTAAAGATAAATGTAGGGGAATCAGGACCTCCTTCCTCCTTTGGGGATCTCTGTATTGATGAGCCTCAAATTATATTTGATTTCTTCACTGCCTGGTCACACTGTTTGCTTATTTTGCAATTACCTAAAAGGAGCACCCCCAATTTTTTTTTAATCGTATCTCTGGATAACACTGTTTAGCTCTATTTCCAAGTTCATCCAAAATAGATATTATTTTCTGATATCTGAACTACATTTTACGGTCCTCAAAATTTTCTGTTGCCTGCTCGCATTTTGCGAGTGGAAATTGATTGAGGGCGAGTGTGGAGCTGCCTCAGAGAGGGAGGGGACGAGCGCCGCCGGCAGGCAGGGTTGAATAGGAGCCGTTCTCCCAGTGATCGCCCAGGGGAAGAGAAAGGCAATTGGATTTTGAAAATTTTGGGTTGTTGTGGAAACAAGCCTTGGTGATAAAGCATCAGTGGGGACCCCTTTTTCCCACTTTTTTTTCACATTGTGACTCTTACAGGAGAGAATTTCCCTTCCAAGGGGTAGATTTCCTCTAACTTCCTGTTGTTTCCCCCCGTTTGTAAGTAGGAGTCGTTTGTAAGTCGGATGCTTGTAACTAGGGAACCGCCTGTATACATATATTCCAAGGCTACACGTATACTTTTAACCACAATCCCAATGTAACTATGTTAAAAACCCATATATGTGCTGGTAGTGCTCACCTGTTAACTCTGTTAAAATTAATATGATAGCTCCATATGCAGTGAGGGCAAAAATTGTGGACACTTTTGGAAATTGTTATGTTTTGCAACTTTGCAGGCTTATAGGAAATGTTATTTTGCTCAAAATGCCAATGAGGCAATTTTCAAGCATTTTAGCGCTAGAAATAGATCCTGTAAAGCGCCTGAAAACCGCCTCCCATTCATTTCAGTGTGACTTTTCACACTGGGGCGGTGCGCTTGTGGGACGTTAGGAAAAGTCCTGCGAGCAGCATCTTTGGGGTGGTTTGGGAGCCCTGTATACAACCCTGCCCATTGAAATGAATGAGCAGCGCTTCCAAAGCGCCTGAAAAGTGCTTCAAAAGCGATGCAACTCGGGGCATTTTTAACCCCTTCTTTGGGGTTAAAAGCGCCCTGCTAGCAGCTGAAAAGCTAGAACGAGCGGCCCTTTACTGCTAGTGGCCGGCGCTTTCAGTGTGAAAGCAGCCTTAAAGACAACGTAATGCTGAATTAAATTCAAAAAACAGAATTCAGATATATAAACTACAAAACAAATTATGCTTACTTTAGTTTAAAAAAGAAACACAAATGTGAGGACCAGAGAAAGACAAGACAAGCTTTGGCGCACTGTAGCACTGAAAGGAGTGAGCCTGGGAAAAACTGCGAACAGTAGAGGAGCAGATGCAAGTCTCTAAAATAAAGTCTCTGCTGCTGGAGACGGCTGTAGGCTCAGAAAAGAGCTAGAAGGACATTCTGTGGATGCAAAAGCCAAAGAAGAGAGAGCAACGCCAACTGAGTGCAGGTCACCAGCTGTGCTGGTGGCTCCCAGCACTTCTTAGTCCACGGGTACACTCGGGAGAAGCCACTGACGTTGGCGGCTTCCCCGAGTGTACCCGTGAACTAGGAAGTGCTGGGAGCCACCAGCACAGCTGTGACCAGGGGGGCATTACTACCAGCCGCAGCTCGTTCTCCCCTCAGAGTGGATGAACCCTGTAATGTGTCTACCAAGCGCTTATCTCCCTTTATCTTGTGAGTGCGTATATTTATTACCGAGTATTAAAAGCACCCTGAATACTGCACTCAGATGGTGCTGCTCTGGCTTCTTTGGCAAGTGTGAAGACCAGGCCTTTTCTCTCACTTTATGTAAAAATCTCCTTTTTTTTTATTGGTAGAAAACAGCTTAGAGCCTTCAAACATTAAATATTTTTGAGTAGGGGCCCTGGAGAAAAAAAAATGGTGGGTTTTGCAATTTTTTATGTCACACAGCATTTGCGCAGTGGTTTTTCGAACGCACATTTTTTATAGATAAAATACACTTTAATTAATTTTAATGCACATAAACACAAAATAATACCCAAAGTTTTGCTAAAATTTAAAAGATGATGCTACACCAAGTAAATATATACTCAACTTAACATAATATTACATAGCATCCGGTGGGACGAGATCCCAGAGAGACACAGTGTATTTTTTACCAAAAAATTTGCATTAAAAAAACTGCTGCACAAATAACACGTGACATAAAAAAATTGCAAAACCCTCATGCAGAAAATCTACAGGCAATACTAATGACTATTCTTTGCCCTTTGCTTCCATAGTATAGTGAAAAGGATTCACAACTTGTCAGCTTTAAAACCCCCAGGATTAAACAATGCCTTCAGTTATAAGCCATTCTTGTAAGTGGCTTTCTGATTCCCTGTAATGTCCTTCACGTAACCCACTCTAATAGACAGGCTAAATATCTATTCAGACTAAATAGCTAAAATAAACAGTTGGAAAACTTTGATTATTATTTCTATATTGACTCTTGCATTGCTTGTAATAGTTTTTATTATTGTACATATCAGACCGAGAAGGAAAAATCTCTCCCCTTGAGTAAATCAGGGACTGGAGTCCTCAGACAAAAATATAGCACCAAAGTGAAAAGACAGATTAAGGCTACTGGATCTTGGCACTAGCAACCATGCGGATGCTTGTTTGTTCAGGTGTGAGACCAATCACCTTATAACTGGAGCCCTAGAGTGTCATGTGATGCTTACTTGAGGGAAACTATAGCGAGCGGACTGCATGAGCTTTCCGCGTCGTTGTATTTTTCTCCTCCTGTCCTGTGGTGCTGGAAGGCAGACATGAAATATTTTGGTCCGTCCCCTAAGCGTCAAAAGGGCAGAAGACTTTCCAAAATGGCAACGTGCCTCATCGCGTTGTGTGTATGACATCACGTCTGCCGCGCTGGAGTCACGCCTACGCAGTGACAAGCTTTACATGTCCGCGCCCTGCTGATGACATCAGACGGTGGCAGGACAGGGAGAGATGAAATTGATGGCATTCAGCCATTCATTCCTGATGGGAGGATCTGTGAGTGAGAGGTTGTCAGCCTTTTCTCTCCCTCCTTATTGGCATTACCTTGCTTCCTGTTTAGGACTTGTAAGTATTATGAACATTAACAATTGAATATATTTGTTTTATGCCATTATCATTTAAATGGGGCTGGTAATGCCTTCTGCATAGGATGGATTGTTTGCCAGGCCCATCTTTTATGGCGAATTGGCGGCAAGCCTACACATAGCATTAGATGACCTTTTATTTATTCTATTTAGTTTAAACAAATTCCCCTTTTTTGTTTTTGCTTTGTAGGATTTTTTGCTGGAACATTGTTTTTTGAGCTCATAAATGTATGCAATAGCGGGAAATCCTGCTGCTGGATATCTTTTCCTCATTCTGAGGACGGCCCCCTGACAATCGTGTGAATCCAACAGCTGAGTGGCTCTCACAATTTTCCATTTTGTTGACCTCTTCATAAAGAAATGAGGAAATCTAGTGTATTGGTCATATTTCTATCTATCCCAAAAAATAAGGTAATTCCTCAAAAAATAAGCAGCCTAATATTGGATATTGGGAAATCCCTATATAATTCAATTTATTTCAAACATTTTTTATACAGCATAAAGGAAGTCTTCTCTCCCTATGGTTGCAACATAGTGTCTTGACCTAGATCTTGGAAGATTGGTTCATTTGTTACAAGAATTGATTTTAGATTAATAGGTAGGTTTTTTTTTTTTTTTCTAGGCCTGATAATAATTTGACAATTTTTTGAAATGTAAAATTAATTATTATTATTGAATTGATTTGTAATGATGTTTTAATGTTATCCATGATTGATAATTTTATGTTCTCTCTTTATCGTATTAAACTTCATGCAGCATGATAAATCTCCTGAAGAAGCTCTTGCAGAGCAAAACATGTTGAGTAAAAGTGGCTGTATTAGTGTATGAAATTTATCACTGAATATTAAATGTATTCTTTTTAAATATATTGTCTATCAAATAAAAATTCTCATTAAAAAAAAATATATATTGTTTTTTCTATTGGCACCTTAAAAGTCCCAGTTTCTGTATGCTAAAATCCATAGCATAGTGTTTTTAGTTTGAATAGAATGTGGAAGAGTTAGAACCCCTGTCAGGTTTTTATTGTGGCCAGTGTGCCTGTTGAAGACTTTTTTTTTCTCCCTACTCTGTAGCCACCAGGGCAGAAACGTGAGAAGAATATTTTATTCCACTTAAAATATTATTATTTTAAGTGGAATAAAATATTATTCCACTTAATATTATATAATGAAATATTATTTCATTTCTGTACTCATATGGGCATTATAAACGGAGTGACCTAGAAAATCATGTAATTGAAATTCCACCCTTGCAGTAATACCTACAGGACTAAAACTTCATTCTCAGCTCCACCCCCAAGGAAATCTGAGGATGAAGGCAAATGCGAAAATATTTGGAACAATTTTTAATGACATCACTGGAGGGTCACATACCATCCTCCGTCCTCCTGCTGAGCGCCACTGTTTAGCAACATTCTCCTTATTTATTTTGACAATGTTAAGGTTGCACAATTAATCTGCGATTGGTTGCTGCACATCATTGCTTTTCTTGCCCTATTATTAAGCCTGCTATTTTGTCAACAAATCTAGATTATCTGTGTATTTTTTTCCATAATATAATGTATGCAAATCCTTTTCTTTGATCTGTATCTTGAGTGCAATGGAGGAACAATATTAACATTTTAATGATGTGTTAATACATTGTACATTTATACATATCTGCTAGGATAGTTGTAATTATGTATATTTATGTTGTTTTAATTAATGTGGAAATAATATAATAAATAAAAATACAAGTATGAAAATAATCAAGTTATTTCAGGGAGGAATTAAAAACAGAACAAATTCAAAACTTTTATTTTTCTGTGGCCTGAAATTCTAAATCACCTGTTTATTTGATACTTTTCTATTGATGATTATTAAAGGTGAACTCCAGGCAAATAACAGCAACATTGGTTATAACATTTTGTAATTATGTATTATATAACACTGTGTGATACCAAATGAAAATAAAAATGGTAGTATGTTCAACCATGGAGTGCAAGCTAAAATGACAATATTTTATTGAGTTCAAGATTTAAAAGCACCTTTAAATAGGGGCAACGTAATTGTTATCACACAAAAAATGATTGGCTAAAGCAATGCAAAGTGCCACAAGATGCCAACTTAAAACACAATGTATAAATTGTATGATGTGAACAGATGATACAGATGCATAAATTCCCAATGCGTTTCAACTATATACGTCTTCTTCAGGGGGTAAACACCTGTTACAAAGTTATAAGGTTCTCTGCAAACTATACATAAAACAATATAGCATACATATTCAACCATAATGTTAAAAAACATATTTAGTAGGTACAAATGTGTGAACTCACATTCAAATAATCAATAGATGCATGGGAATATACATGATTAGAGCATATTAGATGTCTCTATTTCAAGACAACAGTGAACGGTCACTCCAAATCAAATGTCCTATCTATCTATCTATCTATCTATCTATCTATCTATCTATCTATCTATCTATCTATCTATCTATCTATCTATCTATCTATCTATCTATCTATCTATCTATCTATCTATCTATCTATCTATCTATCTATCTATCTATCTATCTATCTATCCACATTTTTCTTTTTTTTTAATGCAATTTGTGTAGGTACCTGAACTTGGCTTGGTATCAGGAAGAGAGATCAGAGAGAGAAAATCATAAGCCTTCTTTCAACATTTCACTGTCCAATCACAGATCTAGGGGCAGGGAAGTGACCAGACTGTGTTATATAACTGCAGAAGAGTAAAGTCAGGTCACCAGGTTAAAACACTCTAAATCACTCTGTGCTATCCTCTCACCCAAAAATATTTGCAGCTGCGTTTATATAGGTGTATACACTGAGCAAAATTATAAACACAACACTTTTGTGTTTGCCCCTATTTATCATGAGCTGAACGCAAAAATCTACGACTTTTTCTATGTGCACAAAAGGCCCATTTCTCTCAAATGTTGTTCACAAATCTGTCTAAATCTGTGTTAGTGAGCACTTCTCCTTTGCTGAGATATTCCATCCACAGGTGTGCCATATCAAGATGCTGATTAGACAGCATGATTATTGCACAGGTGTGCAATAATCTGGCCACAATAGAAGGCCACTATAAAATGTGCAGTTTAATCACACAGCACAATGCCACAGATGTCGCAAGTTTTGAGGGAGCGTGCAATTGGCATGCTGACCGACCACCAGAGCTGTTGCCCTTGAATTGAATGTTCATTTCTCTACCATAAGCCGTCTCCAAAGGCATTTCAGAGAATTTGGCAGTACATCCAACCGCCCTCACAACCGCAGACCACGTGTAACCACACCAGCCCAGGACCTCCACATCCAGCATCTTCACCTCATAGCAGAGGTGCTCACTAACTCACTAACTAGCTCACTAACACAGACGTAGACAGAATTGTGAACAATATTTGAGAGAAATAGGCCTTTTGTGTACACAGAAAAAGTCATAGATCTTTAAGTTCAGCTCATGATAAATAGGAGAAAACACAAAAGTGTTGCGTTTATAATTTTGCTCAGTGTATATATACATATACAGTGGGGAAGAAAAGTATTCAGACCCCCTTAAATTTTTCACTCTTTGTTATATTGCAGCCATTTGCTAAAATCATTTAAGTTAATTTTTTTCCTCATTAATGTACACACAGCACCCCATATTGACAGAAAACACAGAATTCTTGACATTTTTGCAGATTTATTAAAAAAGAAAAACTGAAATATCACATGGTCCTAAGTATTCAGACCCTTTGCTCAGTATTTAGTAGAAGCACCCTTTTGATCTAATACAGCCATGAGTCTTTTTGGGAAAGATGCAACAATTTTTTTCACACCTGGGTTTGGGGATCCTCTGCCATTCCTCCTTGCAGATCCTCTTCAGTTCTGTCAGGTTGGATGGTAAACGTTGGTGGACGGCCATTTTTAGGTCTCTCCAGAGATGCTCAATTGGGTTTAAGTCAGGGCTCTGGTTGGGCCATTAAAGAACAGTCACAAAGTTGTTGTGAAGCCACGCCTTCATTATTTTAGCTGTGTGCTTAGGGTCATTGTCTTGTTGGAAGGTAAACCTTCGGCCCAGTCTGAGGTCCTGAGCACTCTGGAGAAGGTTTTCGTCCAGGATATCCCTGTACTTGGCCACATTTAGCTTTCCCTCAATTGCAACCAGTCGTCCTGTCCCTGCAGCTGAAAAAACACCACCACAGCATGATGCTGCCACCACCATGCTTCACTGTTGGGACTGTATTGGACAGGTGATGAGCAGTGCCTGGTTTTCTCCACACATACCGCTTAGAATTAAGGCCAAAAAGTTCTATCTTTGTCTCATCAGACCAGAGAATCTTATTTGTCACCATCTTGGAGTCCTTCGGGTGTTTTTTAGCAAACTCCATGCAGGCTTTCATGTGTCTTGCACTGAGGAGAGGCTTCCGTCGGGCCACTCTGCCATAAAGCCCCAACTGGTGGAGGGCTGCAGTGATGGTTGACTTTCTACAACTTTCTCCCATCACCCGAGTGAATCTCTGGAGCTCAGCCACAGTGATGTTTGGGTTCTTTTTTACCTCTCTCACCAAGGCTCTTCTCCCCCAATAGCTCAGTTTGGCCAGACAGCCAGCTCTAGGAAGGGTTCCGGTCATCCCAAGTGTCTTCCATTTAAGGATTATGGAGGCCACTGTGCTCCTAGGAACCTTAAGTGCAGCAGAAATTTTTTTGTAACCTTGGCCAGATCTGTGCCTTGCCACAATTCTGTCTCTGAGCTCTTCAGGCAGTTCCTTTGACCCTTATGATTCTCATTTGCTCTGACATGCACTGTGAGCTGTAAGGTCTTTAATAGACAGGTGTGTGGCTTTCCTAATCAAGTCCAATCAGTATAATCAAACACAGCTGGACTCAAATGAAGGTGTAGAACCATCTCAAGGATGATCAGAAGAAATGGACAGCACCTGAGTTAAATATATGAGTGTCACAGCAAAGGGTCTGAATACTTAGGACCATGTGTTATTTCAGCTTTTCTTGTTTAATAAATCTGCAAAAATGTCAACAATTCTGTGTTTTTCTGTCGATATGGGGTGCTGTGTGTACATTAATGAGGAAAAAAATGAACTTAAATGATTTTAGCAAATGGCTGCAATATAACAAAGAGTGAAAAATTTAAGGGGGTCTGAATACTTTCCGTCCCCACTGTATATATTTAAAAAAAATGATATGATCAATATATTGTATATCACCATATGCCCAACACCTGCCCACTATGTAAGTGAGAAATATATAATATTAAATTGTACTCTCTGATATAAATATATACATAAGGCTGCTTTCACACTGAGGCACTTTACAGGCGCTAAACCGCTGCAGCGGCGCTTTGCCGGCAGTTTTAACTTTTTTTCGGCCGCTAGCGGGGGTTAAAACAGCTCCGCTAGCGGCCGAATAGCACCGCAGAAAAGATGGTAAAGCGCAGCTAAAAATATCAGCGCTTTACCGCCGACACCCCCAATGCCTCAGTGTGAAAGCAGCCTAAAAAAATTGTAAAATAAAGCAAAGTAAAGCAAAAACACAAGCAAAACGCTGAACTTCTGTCAACTTCTTTCGATGTACAAACATATAGGGGTTGATTTGATAAAAGCAAATATTGCAGTTGCACTCATTTCCCCCAGAGTTTAGTAAATGCGGTGCAATCAAAAAAAAAATATTTTTTTTCTTTGCACCTGATTGGGCATTTTTCACAAAGTGAAGCTGCACCACATTCACAAACCTCTGGGGGAGTTCTATAATATATTTGCCTTTGGTATATAAACCCCACAATGTCCAAACAGTTCCCAGTAAGTTAATCCACTTTCAGTGTGTGTTCTTATAGATACAAGGTGCTGGAAATCAGTTGTTATTCAAATAAATTAATAAAGATAACCTATCAACCTTCATTACCTTCAAAGCTGTTTGCCTAGAGTTCAGCTTTAAAATATAATTATTTTTAGCACTAAAATAAAATAGAAATCTAGAAGGTCATGGTCATGGTCAGGTCATGGTGATATAAATCAATCAATTCATCTGGTTTTACTTTAGTAGGGCTGGCCATAGATGCAACAATGGGTGGAGAGGTAATTGCTGGTGATGTGACAAACAGCTAGGGTTCAGATTTGGGGTAAGCTTGCCAACTTAAGACTCTATAAAAAATGTAGCGCATAAAAGACAAAAAAATGTAATAATATGATGTGGTCACAAAAACCACAGACCCATCAACCAGGTGTGGTGGATACAATACATATTGATAAAGAGTCCATGTGTCATAAAAAAGAATGAAAAACAAAAAGCAAAAATCTCCCCATGTGCACATAAAAAACTTAACAAACGTTTGGGTGCCAAATCTGAACCCTCATTGAAGTCAATGGCAGCTGAATGTTAAAAAAAAAAACAGTAATGGCCATTTTCTAGGCTAACGGGCGAGGTATTGTCAAACAAATGGCATGCGGTCTGAGCACTGCCCTGGGGAACACGGGCTAAAACATTTTTTTAAATTTGTAAGCAGTTGCTTACTAAGGTATTGTCATGTTATGTGTACCTTGTTTTATTCTGTTATTGCTTTGACTGTACAGGACCTCCTGCTCTCTAGCTCCCTTGTTACCTCCTCCCATGCTCGCCTCCAGGACTTCTCCAGAGCCTCTCCCATCCTCTGGAATTCCCTGCCCCAGTATGTCCGATCAGCCCCTACCCTGTCCACCTTTAGGAGATCCTTGAAAACTCATTTATTCAGGGAAGCCTATCCCACACCCACATAACTGTCCCTGAGCCACCCCCATCAAATCATTCTTTGCAGCTATTACCTTTTGTACCACCACCCCCTCCCTTTAGAATGTAAGCTCTACAAGCAGGGCCCTCCTCTACCTTTTGTATTGAACTGTACTGTAATTGTGTTGTCCCCCTTATACATTGTAAAGCGCTGAGTAAACTGTTGGCGCTATATAAATCTCGTATAATAATAATAATAATAATAACTGTTGCACTGGTTGGTTAATGTTGCCCTGCTGAGCTGGTGCCACCTGGAAGTCAAGAGTTAACACTGCTGGTTAGGATCTCTCAGGCTTTCTGGTGGCAGGGCCCTCTGCTGGAGGAAATGTATAAAAGTAGGAACCACCTCTAGATTGGGTTGGTCCCAGGTTGCTCCATGTATGAGAAGAGAGCAGAAGCTGTGCTGAATATGAGATTGGTTTGCTGATAGATCACCCTGTGGTGGGAACCCAGTTGGGGTTCCAGGACATGGACTCGTGAACTTGTATAATAGCTTGTGGACTTTTAAAGACATTCTACTAAGTAAAAGTATGGCTACCTCAATGGGCAGGGGCACCAAGGGACACTGAGAAAGCACTTTTAATAGGAATGGATGTCTGTAAATGAACAAGCTTTATACTTGTCTATTTATACTTGACCAATTTCTGTAAAGAACATTGTTGTTACATATCTTTGCTTGGTCTGAAGTTACTTGAGGACACATACAAAAGGGGCACATGTAAGGTGGACCATACATATAATTCACACCAGGGGACAAGGATATGTTTAATCTCTGTGTATAACCCGAGGCTAGTCACGTCACTGGGTGTATGTAAGGGTTTACAAGCACTTTAACACACAAACACATGAAAAGTACATTATCAGCAGCCTGGAAGAAAACTGTATTGCATTTCTAGCAAATACATGCATCTCCTAGTGAGTTACTCTTCCATATGGAATGACTAGCTTGAAGTCACCTTAATTAAGGGAAAGGACATGGAATCATTTTTCAAATCATGGTGGCCTTCTATTAGTACTTCAAACATACAGAATGGTATTGTCTAGATAAATTGCATGGACATACACCAATGCCAACATAATGCCTGCAGTAAAAAAACATTATTCGATGTTCAATTTAATTGCAGATATCTCTTGGGTGCAGAATGGGAGAAGTTGTCTTTGTTGTTTTTAATGATTTCTTTCTGGGAGAAGGACAAAGTCATATAAAAAATGATTTATTAAATTCAATTACATTAAAAAATAAAAGTTTTTATCCTAAAATAGAACTGTGGCCATGCTTATGGACATTCAAATATTTCTACATTCTGAGGAAATGTCAAACAAGCTTTAAAATTGGGAAAAGAACGGGGAAAGAATTCAAAGCCTGGCATATGCAAATGGAGATTTAAGGCCATTTGAGAATGGCGAATGTTTACTAGTGTTTACTGCTTACCAATGTGACATTAGTTGTGTTAAAAATACGGCCAATATTACTAAAATAAATCAGAACCTCCCAATAAATGCGAATCTAGAAATTCAGCAAATGTGGCTCAATTTAGCAAATGATCATAGATATATAGTTTAAAAATGTAACAAATCTTTCCATGGTGGAAATTGGTGAATGATTAGCAAATTAATAAATAAAGGAAAATATATTTAACCACTTTACACCTGCATAATAGACGATAGATGGCTGTAGCGCAGGCTCACTTTGCCGGGAGGGTGTACATGGACACCCTCCGGTCATCGCGCTGCCCCCCTCCCCCTGAGGCATGCAGACGGTGTGCTCGGTGATCGCCAAGTATTTCGGACTTAGCTGATCACAGATCGGGGTAAAGGGCCAATCACAGCAGTCCTTTACCACGTGATCTGCTGTCAGCCAATGACAGCTGATCACAGGATGTAAACACAAGACAGTTATCAGCTTTTCTTTCCTCATGCTGACTGCGTGATGAGTTAAAGCAGAGTTTCACTCAAAAGTGGACCTTCTGCTTATCCATCTCCCCCCCCTTCGGTGCCAAATTGGGCACCTTTCAGGGGGGAGGGGGGAACGTGTACCTGTTTTTGACAGGTACTGTTCCCCTCTTTCGGAGGCGGCGCCGCTTCTTGAAGTTCAGCCCCCTTCCTCCGCCGCCGGGTCAATTAGAAAGTGCAGCGTGCTTCATGCATGCGCAGTAGGGAACCGGCTGTTAAGCCGAAAGGCTTCACTGTCGGGTTCCCTTACCAGGAATGGCAGCAGCTGCACCCGACAACTGATCCAAAAGTCAGCAGCTGCTGTATTTGTAACTGCTGACTTTTAATATTTTGTGGAGGGCTGGATCTCCTCTTTAAGTAGACAGCTGATAACCATCTTCTGTTAAAGGGGCATCGGCACTGATAAGTAGGGCAATGATTATCAGTGTTCTGATTATCAGTGCAGTCCAAACAGTGCCCGCCAGTGCTACTAATCAGTGCCCACCAGTGCTGCCAATCAGTGCTCACCAGTGCCGCCAATCAGTGCCCACCAGTGCTGCCAATCAGTACTCATCAGTACCTCATCATCAGTGTCACCTATCAGTGCTGCCTATTTGTGCCCATCAGTGCCGCCTATCAGTGCCACCTAACAGTGCCCTTCAGTGCTGCCTATCAGTGCCACCTAACAGTGCCCTTCAGTGCTGCCTATCAGAGCCCATCAGTGCCCACCAGTGCCATCTATCAGTGCAGCCTCATCAGTGCCTCTTTATCAGTGCCCACCAGTGCCACTTCATCAGTGCCCATCAGTACAGCCTCATCACCCATTAGTACCCATCAGTGAAGAAGAAAAATTACCTGTTTGCCAAATTTTTAACACACTTTTTTTAAAATATCGGTCTTTTTTTGTTTGTTTAGCAAAAAAAACCAAAAAACCCAGAGGTGATTAAATACTACCAAAAGAAATAATCTGGTAATATGATTATTTCCTGTGATTGTCAGCTCCATCTAGCAGCCATAATTCACTAGTTTCCTGAAATTGCCTTCCCCCCCATTCCATAAAAGTGGTAACATATTATATAACACTTATCATGTTTTTATTACTATCTGTGTCCCCATTAAGGAGATTCAACCTTTCTATTTGTCTTGTTTTCTGTTATCACCAAGAGTGAACATGAAAGCAAATCTCAGATTTGGAGTTGTCACCAGAACAGGAATAAAGAGGAAATCATCTAGTGGGGACACTAATTCTGGTAACCCTGGTGACAACCTGGGATTCCCACACTTTGGAGGGATTTCCTATTACTTCCTGTTTTGCGTATGCTATGGGAAGCAAAGAGAAATCTCCCCAGTGGGACTGGAATGGCAAAATATGACACTTCCTTACTCTAACCAAAATAGATTTTTTTTTTAAGAAAAATATAAATTCAAAATTTTTTGCAGGTAAAAAAAATGTGCATTTATTATTTTTTGTTGCAGTAGCCTGTAAAGCATCGCACCAGTGATCAGATCAGATCGCAGCCGTAGGAACATTTTACATGTTCCAACCCAAAAACGGGTTACATGTTCCCAAAGGTAAACTTATCCTTTAAGCAGAACAAACTCTTTAAAAGGCAATACAATGAGAAAGTTAATCAAATAAGGCGAGTAGTAAGTGAGCTATCCAATGGGAGGGGGGAAGCAAACAGTCTCCAAAGCAAGAATGGTCAAAAAAAATAATTTTAACAGGTAGGACTGGTTTTCTGACCACACTGGCATTGTATCAAACAGAAACAAGCATGGTCACACTCTGGATGTTTCAGTGTCTAAATAAATATTTTTGATCCAAAAAGAACAAACTTTGCCTGGAATCTCCAAGGCTAGTGCATTTCACCCAATGAATGGACTTAATTGTAGAGCTGAATCCGGTAGGGTAGGCAAAGTATGTTGGGTCTACCTGAATCAATAAAGTTGATTTAAATGCTGGAGCTTATAGAATGTGTGTAGCGGCCCCATTGGATTTGAGTAAATAACGAGAGGAGAGCTTCCGATGGGTGCAGTAATCTTATTCTTTTGCCGCAAAGGTGTGCAGTAGGGTTGAACACCACAGAGCTTAATCCTTTTAACTCCTTAAACAAAGTGAAAACTGTAAAATGACATACAATACATTAGTTAACAGAGATCACCAAAAAAGGGGTTACAACAGAATTACAATGTGGAGTTACAAGGTGGAGTTCTGTTATCTACACACATATCTAAATTCACATTAAACATCTAAGGAAACATGACTATATGTTCGAGGATTTGGATTGTTTACAGCATATCATTTAACTAACAGCATGGACTCAATTTATGCCTAAAAACATATATACTTTTAATAGACAATGAACTTTTGCTGCATACCTTGCTCCGCTTGCCAAGGGGTGCAACTTTAAACTTTAGAAAACTTTAATAAACAATCTCCTTCCCATGAGGTACTGCTGACTTGCTTTGCCTCTGAATGCTGAATCACGAGAGCCCCCTTTCTCCAAAACTAGAGGAAGCAGGAAGGGTCAGATGATCAAAAGATTCCCCAGGAAAACAAGAGAAAGGCATAAAGGTTCCACCTGTCAGTCAGTGCTGAACAAGGGATTAAAATAACAAGCGGACAGTTACAATGTGTTTGATGGAAGTGGTAGTCAAGGCAAGTTGAAATACGCTTGGGTCATGGCTTTGATCAGTGCCCATCAAAATTGAAATGTGTTAGTTGGGAGATTAGAGCCTGGAGACTTTTAGTCTGTCTCGATCAATAAAGTTTATTTAGAGACTGAAACATACAAAGTGTGGCCATACTCATTTCTGTTTGGGTCTGGGATTAAAAGTACCATTTCAGTGTTTGCAGATGACACCAAGCTATGCAGTGGAATAACATCCTTACAGGACATCTCCAACTTACAAGCCAACCCCAATGCACTGTTTAATTGGGCAACTGGGTGGCAAATGAGGTTTAATGTTGAAAAATGTAAAGTTATGCACCTGGGGGCTAAGAATATGCATGCATCATACATGCTAGGGGGAGTACAACTGGAGAAATCCATTGTGGAGAAAGATCTGGGGATTTTGGTAGATCATAAGCTTAATAATAGCATGCAATGCCAAGCTGTGATTTCCAAAGCAAGCAAAGTCCCTTCTTGTATTAGGAGAGGTGTGGAGTCCAGAGAGAAAGACATAATTTTGCCCCTGTACAAATCTTTAGTATGACCTCTTCTGGAATATGCAGTTCAGTTTTGGACACCAGTTCACAAAAAGGATATCAGGGAACTGGAGAAAGTGGAGAGAGAAGGGCAACCAAACTGATAAGAGGCATGGAGGAGCTCAGCTATGAGGAAAGATTAGAGGAACTGAATTTATTCTCTCTTGAAAAGAGGGGATTAAGGGGGGATATGATCAATATGTACAAATACATAAAGGGTCCATATAGTGAACTTGGTGTTGAGTTATTCACTTGAAGGTCATCACAGAGGACAAGGGGACACTCTACGTCTAGAGGAAAAGAGATTTCAGGAATTTTTTCCCTTGCTGGAGCAAATTAGTTCATGCTTTGCTGGGGTTTTTTGCCTTCCTCTGGATCAACTGTGGGTATAGGATTGTGCATATAGGATTGTATATAGGATTGTATGATTTTAATTTTTTTTAGGATTTATATATATATATATATCCCCCCCTCCCCCTTTTATTGGTTCAACTGGATGGACTTTTGTCTTTTTTCAACCAGACTAACTATGTAACTATGTAAGATGGAAGACACTTAGATTGTGGCTTGATCAGTGCTCACTTTTTTCTTCTGAACATTGGTTCTAAAGTTGGGAGTTGTTTGGTGGGGGCAAGTTCCACAACAAGAAAAATTGATCCTTTTGGCCTACACCATTCTACTTTCCTCAACAGCTTAATAAATATAGTTTTACATCATTTTACATCAGTCTTTTGCTGTGTTATAACCTGCGGGATTTTCAGGATGCAATATTTTCTAACAGCCTCTCACATTGAGATAAAACGCCTGCTTGTTAATCACCTGCTTATTGTGGGATAAATACTCTAATTTGCTCTCATTTCAATCAACAACACGTGCAGGAAATTGCTTTTGGTTTTTACATTGCACCTGTTTGTGACAGAAGGGATAATTAGGCAGATTTACTAAAGTACGGAAGTTTACCCAGTGTCCTCTTGTCTATGTCCACTGCTGCCGACTCCATGAGTCAACTATTGGCAGATATTAATAAATAGCTGTTCATATGCCAATTTTAAATAGCTGTACCAACAATAAGCATGTTAATGCACTGACAAAGTAAAAAAAAAAATGCTATTTAATATAATATTTTTCTAAGGACACATCAAATTGCTTTTTTTTTTGTCAGAATTCACTTTTCGATATCAGTCACATTTTTTATATTGCTTTTACTTTTTATTCAATTTATTTTATTCATTTATTTATATTATATATATATATATATATATATATATATATATATATATATATATATATATATATATATATATATATATGTATATATATATATATATATATATATATATATGTATATATATATATATATATATATATATATATATATATATATTTTTTTTTTTTTTTTTTTTTTTTTTAAATAATTGTCTATAGGGGAATCTTACAAAACAGTTTTGAAGTGGTTGCAGATCCTAGTTTTCCAGTTGAATTTATCTACTGTTTTTTCAGGTAATATAAATAAAATAGATAAAAATAAATATAATATTAAATGTAATATAATATAATATACAGTATATACTGTAAGTATAATATAAAACTTAATAAATGTAATTAAAATAAATATACAAAAACCAAAAGACTTTTATGGGCATAAAGGTATCCACGTATAAAATTTTAACAAACTTTGAAGGGCTGGTGTAGACCTGTGGTGCGTTTCCCCTGGTCCCTCCAGTGGCGGGGGATGCCTGTGTTTGGGCGCCTCCTTCTTTAAACAGTGTTTCTGAACAGTGGTGTATAAACATATGTATACATATGATACTCAACGGTACCATTTTGTTGGAGGTAAATGTATCTGATTACCACTTGCCCCTGAAGAAAAAAACAAAACGAATATACTCCAAAACGCGTTGGGCATTTCAGTCTTCATGACGTAACTGTTGACAGAACTTTGTGGTTTTCTTATGCAAATTGTGTGCAATGTAATGTAGCCGCATTGTTTTTTTTTTTCATTATTGTAATATTTTAAAGATGTATAATAAAGCTTGTTACAAAGTTTATATGTGAATACATTTATGCCCATAAAAGTCCCATACAGAGGGTTCTTTTGGTTTTTATATATTGATGACAGGGATGAGGGCACCATTCTCCCATTGACAACATATCCTATGACTTCAAATAAATATAAAGCTGTGATCTTCACATGGTTGAACTGAAAAAAAAAAAAATTGGCTTTTGAAATCTGAACCCAAGTGCCTAAGGCAGCCCATATATACATAATTTTTTTTATCGTTCAACCAGCAAGTTTAACGAAAAAAAAAAAGTTTTTAGAAAAAGTGCCAGTGATAATAGAACATTAAAGCGGTACCTACATCCCATTAAAGGGGTTGTAAACCCTTGTGTTTTTTCATCTTAATGCATCCTGTGCATTATGGTGAAAAAACTTCTGGCAGTCACCGGCCCCCCAGCCCCCCCCCCCGTTTTACTTACCTGAGCCCCATACTTCCCTCGGCGAGGATGCGCTGTCCCTCTCTGCACGTGGTCCCGGCTCTTGATTGGATAGATTGATAGCAGCGCAGCCATTGGCTCCCGCTGCTGTCAATCAAATCCAATGACACGAGCGCCGGGGGGTGGGGCCGAGTCCCGTTTTCGTGTCTAAGGACGCCGAATGCTGGACTCGGGAGCGCGCCTGCAAGGTAACCCCCTGGGAGAATTCTTCTCCTAGGGGGTTATCTGATGCGAGGAGGAGCCGCGAGAGCTGCCGAGGGACCCCAGAAGTTGAGGATCTGGACCACTCTGTGCAAAACGAGCTGCACAGTGGAGGTAAGTATGACATGTTTGTTATTTTAAATAAAAAAACCTGAGCCTTTACAATCACTTTAAATGTATAGAGGGGTATGTGGACTGAGGCAACTATGGAATTTCATGGTACCGTACAAAGGCTTGACATACAAGGGGTTACATTTTTTTTCCAAAAACATATTAAAACATACATATATCATAAAAAAGAAGAAAAAAGAAGAAGAGAAAATTTGTCTTTAACATTAGGTTCTATGAATCCACAGATGGGGTGACACTAGGAGATAACCATTGTCAGTAGGTGTATTCCATCTGCGTGTGAACTTTTGACATTTTTCACAGGTAAATCACTGCTTCTTCAGGAGCTTTTATATATTTTATTATAGAGCAAATATCACTATTAATTCTATAAATGAGAGAAAGAAAAAAAAAAGGAAAAAAGTTATAACATTCAAAAAAATGCATAGATAGTACATGTAGATGTGGTGATATCAAATGCATGCGATCTTACCCAGGACAGAGTCATGTGCATAGGACCGGGAGTCTGCACCGGCGAATGTGAGATCCCTACATCAGGGGACACACAGTCCATAGTCTGGTAAGAGGTTAGAATCATGAATTTAAGTCACTAATCAAATACAAAAGTTCAACCATATAGTGACCAATAAAAAGTTGAACACACCGCGACAACAGATGTAGTGACCTATGTCGTGTCCTTTCAAAAATAAAGCCGAACCACGGCAAGGGTGTACGCAGCAGTAATGATGGTGCTATAAAAAGACAACTAGACATGTGCACTGCCAAAAAATTTGTTCGTTTTCATTTCATTCACCTTTTTTTTTAGTTTTTCGGGTAATTCATAATGATTGCAAATCTTAATTCAATCTTATTTTATTGAGAAAGGAAAAATGTACAGTATATAGTTATGCCATACAAAAACACAAAAAGTAGAAATAGACATCATTGCGATACTGGTAACATATCATCTCATGTTTTAAACAATTTGTGAGCGTTTAATGATTTAGTTTGATATTTAAGCCTGCGCAGATATACCGTCTAAGCTGAATAAAGTGCAGGTGAGCACCACTATCCACTCAACGAGTGGCGTCCACCTATTGCAAACAGGCTAGGGCTATTATTGCTGTGTTAAATGTATTTTCTCTGATGGGGAAGCTCAATGTGTGTCACATTATTAGTCTGATGAGATTAGAGAGTATGATTTAGGTGATCGTGTAGCGCTGTAACATATAAGGGGAAAAAGGGAAAAAGAAGAGTAAGAATAGAGGAGACAAGGGAGTAAGGAATACAGATATTAAGAGAAAGACATTCCGCTCTGGTCACACAGTTGCATTGGTGGAGTCCTCTGTAGCCCATGAAATAAATTCCGCAGAATAGCGGAAGATAGACCACGGGGTCCAGGTCTTGGAAAATTGTTCCTCCTTACCCGTTTCCTGCGACAACATCCGTTCCAGTCTGTTAATTTGGTCCACTTCAATTGCCCAATCCCCCAGGGAAGGCATGCTTGTCGACTTCCAATGTCTGGGCAGAACCGTTCTAGCTGCCGCCAGAAAGTGACGCAGAACGTCTTTTTTGACCGATTTAAGCGGGCCAGGGAGCATAGATAACAAGGCTACCTCAGGAGAGGATGCAACCGAGGTCGCCATGAGTCTGCAGTACAAGTCGAGGATCTTTTGCCAGAACCTCCGCACAGGGGGGCACTCCCACCAAATGTGGAGTAAGGTTCCCTTTGATGACAAACAACGCCAGCAGGTATCCGGGAGCGCCGGGTTTATCCAGCGTAATGTCGAGGGGCATCTATACCAACGAGTCAGTAATTTGAATCCCTTTTCTTGTGATTTGGAGGCTAAGGATATTTTATGAGTCAGAATGAAGCACTTTTGCCAATCTACAGGTGAGATGGGGTGACCCAAATCTTCCCTCCAGGCCTGTGTGTATGGGGGGAGGTCAGGATTATAGACCATATGTATGAGAGAGTATAGTTGAGAGACCACATGCGTAGGAGGGTCAATCTGGAGCAGCATGTTCTCCAAGTCTGTTGTGTCAGTAAGTACATCTGGTAAGGATGGGAAGGTTCGAATAAAAGATAGCACTTGTTGCCTCTGCAGCCAGTGCGTCGAAGTATGGGAAGGTGGGCCAGAGGGAACATCTTGAATCAGAGAAGAATCTGAACGCAGGACTTGGGCAAGTCGTCTGTGGTCCTTCTTGCACCAAGGGCCAAAACTCTCTACTTGTAGGGCCGGTGGAAAAGCCGGAGTTCCAAACAGTGGAGTCATGGGTCCTTTCAGAGGAGATAGGGTCTTGGAGGAATTCATTCGGGTCCAAATTTGGATAGTTTGTCGGGTGAGGTCGCTCAGGGGTAATCCCCCTTTTAGGAATTCAGTAGGCGTCCACGGTAGTGCGCGGAGATCTATTGAATTGAGATGGCTCTCTATTTGTACCCATAATTTGGTGGAGGAATGATGGAACCAGTTAACTATACGTGTTAGTACTGCTGCTCTATAGTATATAGAGGCATCTGGAGCTCCAGCTCCACCACGGATCTTGGGGAGCGATAACGTCTCATAGCGTATCCGAGGACGAGCCCTCCCCCCCAGATAAAGGAGGAGAACAGTTGGCGGAGTTTCTTAAAGAACCAGGAGGGTATTGAAATAGGAATTGTCTGGAACAGATAAAGAAACCGGGGGAGGACGTCCATTTTTAGAGCATTCACCCTGCCTAGCCACGATAGGTGTTTTTTCGTGTAGTTTGATAGATCAGTCTTGGTTCTAAGCAGAAGGGGAGCATAGTTCAGAGAGAGCAATTGAGACCTTTCTGTGGGTATTTGGATTCCGAGGTAACGGATGGAAGTGGAGCCTGTTTTAAAGGGAAACTTAATGGAGACTTGGCGGAGGGCCTCCTGGGATAAAGAAATGTTCAGGATTTCTGACTTAGTATGATTCACTTTGAAATTGCTCAGCTTCCCAAACCTCTTGAATTCATGCATAATATGTGTTAAAGATAGATGGGGTTGGGTTACAAACATTAGCAGGTCATCCGCAAAGAGAGCCAGTTTGGAATGAATAGGGCCTATTGATACACCCGAGATGTTAGGGTTATTGCGCAAGGCAATTGCCAGGTGTTCCATGACAAGGACATAGAGAAGGGGAGATAAAGGACAGCCTTGTCGTGTCCCGCTATGGATGGAAAATGAAGGTGATAATGAGCCGTTCACCCGTATTCTAGCAGAAGGAGAGGAATAAAGGGATATAATTCGGGATAGCATTTTGGGGCCCAGACCTATCTGTTTCAAAGACATCTGGAGGAATTGCCAGTCAACCCGGTCAAATGCCTTTTCCGCATCGACCGTTAAAAGACATAGAGGAACATCATGGGTGCGTGCCTACTCGGTAAGAAGCAGAGTTTTCAGGGTGTTATCCCTTGCTTCGCGACCACTTACAAAACCCACCTGGTCCAGGTGTATGAGGCGGGGGAGAAGCGGCTTCAATCTAGTGGCTAAAATTTTGGCATATATTTTCAAGTCCACTCCAATTAACGATATGGGCCTATAATTAGCGCATAAAGTAGGGTCCTTATCTGGTTTTGGGATAATGGTAATGTGGGCTTCAAGCGTTTGTGGAGGAAACGCCAAGCCTTCCGATATGGAATTGAATACCCTAGCCAAGAAGGGGGTCAATAGGGGAGCAAATGTCTTGTAAAATTTAGGGGTGAAGCCGTCGGGCCCCGGGCTTTTACCGGACGGGGTGGCCGCTATCGCCCCCAAGACCTCATCCGCTGTAATTACCTGTTCTAGTTCTTCTACAGTATCGCCGTCCAGTGTGGGGAGCTCCGTCTCCTCAATATAAGACTGTCTATCGGTGTCAGGTGTAAGGGTGGGGCTAGAGGAGATGCCGGGCGAAAGATTGTATAGTGTTTGGTAGAAATCTCGGAATGTTTGTGATATCTTGGAGGGCTCACTGAGCATTTCTCCAGAGGGGGCCCGAATCTGGGGTATAAATGTGGAAGATGTGTTTGGGTGAAGGGTGCGAGCTAACGCATTTATCTTGGAATCGGTACTGATGTAATGCAAGTCTGTCCGCATAAGTACGAGCCGAAGCGATTGCAAATCTTAAATTGGTAAATTTGAAAATTGAAAAATTTGTAAATTTGTAAATTTGCAAATTCTAAAATTGGTAAATTCGTAAATTCAAAAATTTGAAAATCCAAAAAAAAGAAAATTCGAAAGAATAACTTACTAACAAACTAATAATAACTAACTATTAAATTATAGGTATTGGAATTTCCTTTCAAATTTGGCTGTTAGTGAACGTAATGAATACGATTGGAAACATCCGAATTAACGAAAACCCGTTTAACAAATTTTTCCAAATATTCATAAATTTGAATATTCATAAATTTGTCAATTCGTAAATTCATAAATTTGTAAATTCATAAATTCGTAAATGCATAAATTCAGAAATTCGTAAATTCGTAAATGCGAAATTCGAAAATTCGAGAACCTGAAAATTAGAAAATCTGAAATAATAACTAACTATTAAATTATAGGTATTGGAATTTCCTTTCAAATTTGGCTGTTAGTGAACGTAATGAATACGAAATTATCCGAAATAACGAATGCTGCATCTAAACAAATGGAACAGAACTAATTAATAATAATAAATAATGATATAATAAAACATTATTATTATTGTTATATATATATATACTTTCCATTAGTTTAGATAAGGCATTCGTTATTTCGGATAATTCATAACTTCGGATAAATTTCTATTCGTTATGTTCACTAACAGTCAAATTTGAAAGGAAATTCCAATACCTATAATTTAATAGTTAATAATAGTTAAGTTATTATTAGTTAGTTATTATTTCAGATTTTCAGATTTTCGGGTTTTTGTATTTTCGAATTTTGGAATTTCCAAATTTTTTAATTTATGAATTTTCGAATATTCAAATTTACGAATATTCGGAAAAATTCGTTAAGCGGGTTTTCGTTAATTCTTATATGTCTTGAATTAATGAATTTGTCAAAATTAGTTGAAAAAACAAATTAGGAACGTAACGAATTGCTCATGTCTAAAGACAACAAAACACAAGACCCAGGCTATGGTGCACGCATGCTAGGTATATAAGGTATATAGGGCCCCAAACCTCGGGCCACACAAATAAGTCCGGGATTTTTTATCTTGTACAGCAGGCCAGGGAAAAGTAAAGACATATAACAAATATGTCTAGCAAGATACATTTCTCAAAAAGAGTTCACATTACCAAGTGTATCTAAAAAAAGCATGAGAAAGAAAGGGTACTCAAAAAGGATGTATACATGCATCAAACGTGCATATACTATCACTTTTGATAAAAAGTCATATATACTGAGTGCTCACCTTTCAGGGAATTTATAAAGACACGTTGACCAGACTTGTACAGCAGGTAGGACTTTCGGACACAGAGGAATAAAGTCAAGGGTCAGGGCAGGTAGCAGACTTGGATAGCAAGGAACAAATTTGTGTATAAACCACAGTAAGGCCAAAGTTAGCATCAGGACAGGTAGCAGACAAGGATAGCTAGGAATGAAGCCAAGGTTCAGGGCAGGTAGCACATTCGGTCACAGAGGAATAAAGCCAAGGGTCAGGGCAGGGCAGGTAGCACTTTCGGACACAGAGGAATAAAGTCAAGGGTCAGGGCAGGTAGCAGACTCAGGTAACCACAAACAAAGACAAAGGGTCAGGGCAGGTAGCAGACTTGGACAGCAAGGAACAAAGCCAAGGGCCAGGGCAGGTAGCAGACTTGGATAGCAAGGAACAAAGCCAAGGGTCAGGGCAGGTAGCAAACTAGGATAGCTAGGAATGAAGCCAAGAGTCAGGGTAGGTAGCACATTCGGACACAGAGCAATAAAGGCAAGGGTCAGAACAGGGCAGGTAGCACTTTCAGACACAGAGGAATAAAGCCAAGGGTCAGGGCAGGGCAGGTAGGACTTTCGGACACAGAAGAATAAAGTCAAAGGTCAGGGCAGGTAGTAGACTCAGGTAACCACAAACAAAGCCAAGGGTCAGGGCAGGTAGCTGACTTGGATAGCAAGGAACAAAGCCAAGGGTCGGGGCAGGTAGCAGACTTGGATAGCAAGGAACAAAGCCAAGGGTCAGGGCAAGTGACAGACCTGGACAACCAGAAATGAAGCCAATGGAGGAAAGCAGGCTAGACAACAGGCAAGTACAGGCCTTGGCAGCTGGCTTGCAAAAGCTTTGCTTGCACAGTGATCCAAGAGCTGCACTACGTTTAAATAGACAAGGCAAGAGGAGGAAGCCTTTCTAATTGGCTGCAGCCCCGCAAAAGCGGAAGGGTGCTGCTATAAGTGGCTGCAGCATAACTGAAAACAGATAGCCAGGTCGGGCAGGAGCAAATTGTGTAGATGGTTAAATTAATCAGCAGGTGAGTCCAGAAACAGCTTTACTATAAGAAACATACTGGCTTGCCTGCTGGTCTGTGGAACCACAAGTAACAAATCAGCAGCAGCTTCTACTGCTGATCTGTGACAATTCAGGGTTAATAGCCCTGCATTGTACATGGTGACACAGAGGCCCCACCCACAGATGGAACTTCAGGGAGAGGAAGAGGAGGATGAGAGTGCCAGAAGTGGCTGAGGCAAGGATTGGGGAGAGTATTGATGCCTATTCAGCATCATCCCTGGAGTTCAGTTCACAAAGAATATGTGATTCTGTTCAGTCTTCTGGCCTAGACATCCCTGTCATTCAGCATAACCAGGTCTGACTTCCCTTTTCTCCCCTTACAGCTATTATAGTTTGACCTCCAAACCCCCCCCCCCCAAGCCTCCTGAATGATGAACGATAATAACGATACGATAATAAGCTTAGCTTTATTCAGGTCATCTCTTCTAAGGTTCCTAGTGCTTTAAAACTTATATTCTAGTTCCGGCACTGTGGAATTCGGAAGAGCCAAATGATTTGTAATTCTGTTTAGCCAGCCAGGCAGCAGCCAACTCATGCATCATCAGCACATCTTGGTCAAGAAAGAACCCTCAGCCTGCAGATTGGACAAAAAAGGAGCAGAAGCACACTAAAGCCCCGAACACACGATCGGACTTTCCGATAAAAAAAAGTGGAATCTTGTTTGAAGGGTGTTGACTCAAACTTGTCTTGCATCACACAAATGTTGGCCAACAATTACGATCATAGTGACGTACTAGAAGTACTGCACAGTTTTTCAGCTCTTTAGTGACACCCTTTGGGCATCTTCTGCTAATTTCGTGTTAGTAGAAGTTTGGTGAGTGTTGATTCACGCTTTTCTTTTCGCGTTTTTCATTTCGTGCTTTTCAGTTCGTTTCTGAACGGCCGTTCGTCAACCAGACATGTTGCGGAATCGAAGGAGATAACGTGTTATTTATTATTGGCCTTGGAGTTATGAATAATGATTTGATTTGGTATATTTTCTTTATGTTTGGATGCATTGAATGAACTTTTTGGTTAGGTTCTATTGGCAGATAGCATGTTTAATTTTTTTTTTAATGCACAGATTAAAAAAAACAAAACATAATAATATTATTATTGATATCACTAGAAAAAAAAAAGCCTTTGAAAATTTGTTTGCAATAACTCCATCAGTATCACCAGCACAGCAGCTTCATTATTATCCCATTAAAGAAGAAGAGAATTGTGCGCTGCATTTGTAGATTTCATAATTTGTCGCGTCACGAATGTTAATTCTCCATTACGAACGCTAGTTTACAAGACCGACCGCTTCTGCTTCCGAGCATGCGTGTTTGTACTTTGGACTTTTGTCCGACGGACAAAAAAAGTCCGACAACACACATTTGTTGGCAGAAAATTTGAGAACATGCTAGCCAACATTTGTTGGCTAAAAGTCCGACAACAATTGTCCAATGGAGCGTACCTACGGTCTTTCAGCCAACAAGCTCACATCAAACATTTCCCGCCGGAAAATCCGATCGTGTGTATGAGGCATAAGGAGTCATCTCTCTGTTCATTCTGCTCTCTCCTCCCATCAGATTTTTAAATACCGCCACATGTCCACTGTTACAGATTCCATTTAGCTCCTGGCCCTGCCTCTTCTAAAATACTGCTATTGTACTGGAGACCACAAGAAACTAAAATCAATATATATTTAGGTACCAGAACTAGCTGTGTTTAAAATATACTTAAAAGCGAGGTTACACCAAAAAGTGGAACTTCCGCTCATCTGATTCCCCCCCCCCCCTTCGGTGCCACCAATTGGCACCTTTCGGGGGGGAGGGGGACAGGATACCTGTCTTTGACACGTATCCTTTCCCACTTTCGGGAGCCTCAGTCACGGATATTGACATCACGGCTGGGGCTCCCTCCTCCTCCCTCCTCCCCCTGTTGCCGGGCCAGTAGGAGAGAGGAGCGGGGCTCGTGCATGCACAGTAGGGTTCCAGGCGTGAAGTTGAAAGGCTACACTGCTGGGTACCCTTGCCTGCAATAGCGGCGGCAGCACCCGACAGCTGATGGAAACATCAGCTGCTGTGCCGACATTGCTGGACTCCAGGACAGTTAAGTGTCCTATTATTAAAAGCCAGCAGCTGCAGTATGTGTAGCTATTGGCTTTTATTTATTTTTTTGGAAGGAACGCCGCTTTAATGATTTTCCTCAGTGATTACATAACTGCAATGGTAAATGTTTTTTTCTTATTTTATATCTGCTTGAAGTTCATATTTAAACAATAATGGTGTTGATAATGAACACTTCAAACTAAAAAAAAACATTAATCATTAAAAACAGGTTTTCATCATCATTTTCTGAAACCTTAGTTCATTTTCTTAAATGACACAACATTTGGCTAATACCAAAGCTATTACTGTTACAGGGCTATTAATTAGGGAAATTACTACAGTTTTTATCTCCTAATGAGATCCACTAATTATTCTCTCATAGACATTGTTCAACTTGCTGGAAGACATTTACAAGTACAGTATGGCCAACTGACAAACTTTAAAAGCATCCTGGGAAAGCGGAGCTTGATGAGACATATAAGGGTTGATTTACTAAAACTGGAGAGAGCAAAATCTGGTGCAGCTCTGCATAGAAACCAATCAGCTTCCAGTTTTTTTGTCAAAGCTTAATTGAAGAAGCTGAATTTAGAAGCCAATTGGCCACCATGCAGAGCTGCACCAGATTTTGAAATCTCCAGTTTTAGTAAATATTCCTCATACTGTTTTCTGATGTGACATGAGGGAAAGATTAAATTCTGTTTGAAGAAGGTAATGTTTAATGTTCCCTAAAAACAAATAAAAAATAAAATCCTTATATCATTTATAATCAACATTTAAATCAGCCATTCTCAACCAGGGTTTCTCCAGGGTTGGCTTAGAATTCTTTGAGGTGTGGCTAATTGACCTTCGATCTGATGGTGCCCAAGTCCAACGCCACTTAACAGGGCCATTAGCATGACTGCAAGCATGTTATTGTTAGACATGTGCACTGCCGAAAAATGTGTTCTTTTTCGTTTCATTCGTTTTTCGGAATAATTCATTATAATTGCAATTCGTAAATTCGTAATTTCGTAAATTCGGAAATTGGAAAGAATTAAAACCTGAAAATTCTAAATAATGACTAACTAACTATAACTAACTATTAAATTATAGGTATTGGAATTTCCTTTCAAATTTGGCTGTTAGTGAACGTAACGAATATGAATTTATCTGAAGTTATGAATTATCCAAAATAACGAGTACCATATCTAAACTAATGGAACATAACAAATTAGCCGGCGGGTCCTGTCTCCGACTCACCGGACAAATTTATATTCGTTACGTTCACTAACAGCCAAATTTGAAAGGAAATTCCAATACCTATAATTTAATAGTTCTTTATTATTTCAGATTTTCTAATTTTCAGGTTCTCGAATTTTCGAATTTCGCATTTACGAATTTATGAATTTACAAATTTATGAATTTACGAATTGACAAATTTATGAATATTCAAATTTATGAATATTTGGAAAAATTTGTTAAACGGGTTTTCGTTAATTCGGATGTTTCCAAATGAACAATTTTGTCGAAATTCATTAAAAAACAACGAATGAACTAAATGAATTGCACTTGTTTAGTTATTGTAACCATCCCTGTAAGGGTGGCATTCCTCCCACTTACAACTACTAATGTAAGGGTCATTTTCCCATTGACCCCTGATAGACTAATCTCAGGGGTTCCCTGAGACCTGTAAATTATTTCAAGGGTTCCTCTGGGGTACAAAAAGTTGAGAGTGTCTGATTTAGAAACTATTGAAGTCTTTTAAATTACTCTAAAGGATAACTCTGAGGGACTATAAACCAGCACATTTTCCCATTGACCCCCTAATGGATTATTCTTACCAGGGTTCCCTGAAATCTGAAAATTATTTCAAGGGTTCCTCTGGCATGCAAAAAGCTGAGAATGTCTGATTTAGAAACTATTGCCGTTTTATAGATTACTCTAAAGGATAACTCTGAGGGATCATAAACCAGCCCATTTTCCAAATTACCCCCGATGGAATAATCTTACTGAGCTTCCCTGAGATCTGAAAATTATTTCAAGGTTTCCTCTGGGGTAAAAAGGTTAAGAATATATGATTTAGAAACTGTTGCAATTCTAAAGGGTAACTCTGAAGGGCCATAAACCAACGTAATAAAAGTTTATAGTATAGCTTCCACCAGAGCAAAATTAATAGATCCATGGGCCGTAGAGTCCGAGATTTGGAGCCAATGTTCTTTTTACAAGTGGAAGCCCAAGTCGGTTTCCCACCTGGTTACATATATGTGTAGGCAGAGATCATCAGATTCTAGGAGAGAAGAGTATATTAGGAATACTGTACTTTTCCCCAGTGGAGCATCCAAATGCAGGGGCTCAGATGGTGCCATGGAAAGGGGTGAAGATAAAGATGTATGTTTAACCTCCCTGACGGTTTTCCCGAGTGTGGCTCGGGGTTACATTACAGCACCATTAGCGGTAACCCCGAGCCACACTCAGGATTACATTGCAGGATCCTGGTGCGGTGTTACTTACCTTGTCCCCAGGATTCTGCGATGTCCCCCCAACGCCTCTCTGTACCACGCGACGCACGAGGGCAGAGCCTGGCGGCAAATTCAAAAAATGTAAAAATCATAACACATACAGTACAGGCATACCCCACTTTTAAGTACGCAATGGGGTTTATTTACAAAAGCTGGAAAGTGCAAAATGAGGCTCATTTCTGCATAGAAACCAATGAGCTTCTAACCCCAGTTTGTTCAATTAAGCTTTGGTAATAAAACCTGGATACCCATTGATTTCTATGCAGAAGTGAGCCTGATTTAGAATTTTCCAGCTTTAGTAAATAAACCCCATTGCGTACTTATCCTCCCTGGCGGTATTCCCGAGTCTGGCTCGGGGTGGATTTTTCATACCAAAAGCGGTATCCCCGAGCCAGACTCGGGCTTGCATCGCAGGATCCAGGAAGAGTTTACTTACCTTGTCCCCTGGTCCTGCGATGTCTCTCCGCTGTGATCGGCGAGCCGCTGTGTCTCGCTCGATTCACAGTGCCGAGCTCCGTTCCCTGCGAGCGTTGCGACGCACGGGGACGGAGTTCGGCGGTAAATTCAAAAGTGAAACACACAGTACAGATACAGTATACTGTAATCTTACAGATTACAGTACTGTATCAAATAATGACACATCCCCTTTGTCCCTAGTGGTCTGCCCAGTGTCCTGCATGCAGTTTTATATATATAAAACTGTTCTTTCTGCCAGGAAACTGGAGATTGTCCATAGCAACCAAAACTGTCTCTTTACATCAAAAGTGGTTTTAGACCAGCTAGAAAAAAGCAATAATAAATTAGAATCACTCGCAGAATTGATCGATAGTGATTTGTGAGGAGATCCGTCATCAAACACTAAAAGTAACAAAAGCTACAATTCTGCAACTGAGCAAATTTCAGTGTTTTTGATTTGATTACATTATTATATAATTTTTATTATTATTATATTATTATTTGTTATAATTATTTATAGTTATTTATTATATTATAATTTTTTATTTCGTTTTTCAAACTTTATCATACCCGGGATGTCTTCTAGACTCTTGTTTGGACAGATTTAAGTGAACTATTCCTAAGAATTACAGGCCTACAATATAAAACGCCAAATTTCTGTGCAAAATAATGGTACCGCTTTCAGCACCTAAAATCTGAAATAATCATACCGCCAGGGAGGTTAAAAGTGGGGTATGCCTGTACTGTAATCTTACAGTTTACAGTACTGTATGAAATTATTTCACATCTTTTGTCCCCAGTGCTTTGGCCCATGCCCTGCATGCAGTTTTATATTATATAAACTGTTCTTTCTGCCTGGAAACTTGAGATTGTCCATAGCAACCAAAAAGTGTCCCTTTACATCAAAAGTGGTTTTAGACCAGCTAGAAAACAGCGATAGTAAATTAGAACACTTGCAGAATTGAGCGATAGTGAATCGTGGGGAAATTTATTTTATTATTATTATTTTTTAAAATTATTTATATTTATTTATTATATTATAATTTATGTTTTTGTGTTTCAAACTTCATCATACCCGGGATATCTACTAGACTCTTGGTGGACAGATATAAGTGTGTTATTGTTAAGAATTACAGGCCTACAATATAAAACGCCAAATTTCCATGCAAAACAATTGTACCGCTTTGAGACGCAAAAATCTGACATAATCATACCGCCAGGGAGGTTAAAACCAATGTTTTTTCATTCTTTTTTTTTTTTATTAAAAAAACTTTAAAAAAAACACCTTCACTTACTTTCTGTTAGAATAAAAGGTCAGGACAGTACAAACACCTTCAACATTACACCTTTTTTGAAAAGTAGACACCTCAAGGTGATCTAATTCTTTTTTGGCACAATTTTTCCTGAAATGCAGGAACTTGCTCAAATAAAACATGAAGGGTAATGGTGCACTAGATACAGCATATACAGGTCATACATAGAGGGAGGAGGTGAGGGGGTTTATGTGCAGATGTAAAGGTTAGGGGAGGTGAAGGGTTAATAAAAAGGTCACATAGAGAGGCGAGCTGGAGAACAGGTGTATACTGTAGGAAAGAGAATGACGGTAAAAGAGTTAAAGTTCTATCCTTAGCTGTTGCTTTTTATGATCTGCATTTTGCTCTTGAACTAACAAATGACTAACTTACTTAGTTCCCTTTCCTCCATTGTGTAAAGCCTACACTGTTTGCATCTGTGATTGCTGTGGTTTGTCTCTCTGTGACAAATCACAGTAATCAAAAAGAGAAAAAAGGGTTACCTAGAATGTATCAATAATACAATACAAAACACTTCAATTAAATAGATCCTCAAAACTTCACAAAAAAACAACTGAATACGTGTCAATGTGATCCTTCAAATAATTACATTCAAAGCCAACAGTGCAGTCCGGAGCCACTAAGGGCAATCAAAAAGTGCAAGTTACAAATACAATAAAGTGCTTTGCTTCCCTTATACAGTATTGTGCAAAAATCTTAGGCATGTGTGAAAAAATGCTGTAAATGAGGAATGCTTTCAGAAATAGAAGTGTTAAAAGTTTATTTTTATCAATTAGCAATAGGAAGAGTAAATGAACAGAAGATAAATTCAAATCAAATAAATATTTGGTGTGACCATCCTTTGCATTCAAAACAGCATCAATTCTTCTAGGTAGACTTGCACACAGTTTTTGAAGGAACTCAGCAGGTAAATTGTTCCAAACATCTTGGAGAACTAATCACAGATCTTCTGTGGATGTAGGCTGCCTTCTGTCTCTTCGTGTCATCCCGGACAGACTCCATGAAGTTGAGATCAGGGCTCCGTGGTTGTCAAACCATCACCTCCAGGACTATTTGTTCTTATTTACACTGAAGATGGTTCTTAGTGGCATTGGCTCTATGTTTGGGGTCATTGTCCTACTGCAGAATAACTTTAGGACCAAACACACACCTCCCAGATGGTATGGCATGATGGATGAGTATCTGCCTCTATTTCTCAGCATTGAGGACACCATTATTCCTGACCAAATCTCCAATTCCGTTAGCAGAAATGCAGCCCCAAACATGCATGGAACCTCCACCATGCTTCACTGTTTGGAGATACTCATTATTGTACCACTCTCCAGCCCTTTATGAAGAAACTGCCTCCTGCTACAAGCCAAATATTTCACATTTTGACTCATCAGCTGCCATTTTCCTGCACCGCAGTTCCTATGTTTTCCTGCCTAGTTGAGTCACTTAGCACATTTTCAATGCTTGAAAGCATAGAAAATTAAAATAAAAGTAAAAGAAAATGTCAAATTTTTGGGTTATCACCAGAACAATAAGGCCTTGTGCACACGGGTACAAAAAATGCTGCTTTCCGGGACGTCTGGCATTTTTTTTAAACTTCTGAATGCAGCTGAACGTTAGCTAATGTGCCCATGCACATGCAAACATTTAAGCACATATTTCTGTGCAGCGTTCAGGAGCATTAAAAAAAAGCCCCAATCTCTCATTTATGGAGAATTGTATTTGTGCTGGTTACGATTAAACACACATATAGCATAAATGTGTATATATATATATATATATATATATATATATATATATATATATATATATAGACAGGCATAAACAAGCGTAAATGCATTCCAGTGGCTAGAATAACTAAATATTTTATCCAATAGAATGAGTTTCCGTACATACATCTCCAGTGGCAGCCTGTCAATAGGGGGCGCAGGGGCACTGCGAACCCCTCCCAAAGCTAGTCATAAAAAAAAAGAAGGGTGTCCTTTAAGTGTGTGCTGGGTGCTGGATACATAGGTATCTATGGGAAGCATGATGTTTTTGCAATCAGGTGATTGTGGCTGAGAAGCTTTATTGGCTTCCTTTAGAGTGCCCAGGGGGCGCAGAGCGATGCGCCCCGAGCACTCACACTTAGAATTATACTTTGTGTGGTGGTTTATGATTGGCAGAGCCACTGAGGACATAGGGTGGTGCTTTTAGCATAACCGCGTCATTACCGGTCGACTCGTCACAGTCCCATGGTGGTGGTGGCACGCAAGGCCTGAGCCTATCTGAGTCAGCCGGCCATCAGACACTCCTGTACACCTCCCAGCCTGCTGCTGCTGCTGAGCCCAGGGAGCACACAGAGTGTAGTGTCCAGGGATGATGGCTGCCCTGCATACAGGTGGGTGGCCATCCATCCACTCACTGCTCTATCAGGATCTGGATTGCTGATGACACTGACCCCATCCCCAGCACTGAAGGGGGATGCCTCTTACTTCTCCAGCTCTATAGAAGTCAGTAATACATAGATGATAGCTTGTGATTGGAATAGGACTGATCGGGTGATCAGTGTTATGATCAGGGGGCAAAATGGGGCACATCTGATGATCATTAGCCCGCCAGCCACCAAGTCTAGATAAGAACCTAAGATTCACAGTCATACAGCATTATTAGTCCAGCTGGAACAGACAGTAGAATAAAAAGATGTAATTTAAATAGGGCATGCAGAAATAAAAAATGAGAGTAATACAAGGTGGTGGATTACTTAAAGTAAAAGTATACACACACTGTACGGGAATATATATATATATATATATATATATATATATATATATATATATATATATACACACACACACTCTGTGGTAACTGACGGACCCGGGGGGGGGGGGGGGTCGGAGCGGGTGACTCCACTGACCAGCTGCCGTCACTGCACACCTCTAAACACCATGAGCATATAACCTTGTAATGCATGTAATTAAACACCAAAATGAGCAACTTTTACAGATGGATTGCCAGGAGCTGGCAGAAAGATCCAGCGGTACATAGGAGTATTTGAATACGCCTGTGTTCATGAGGCTTAATAGAGGAAAATTTCCAATAGGGACACTAGTTCTGGTTGTAACCAGGGATTCCCTCTCTTTGGTGGAATTTTCCTACCACTTCCTGTTTTGGCAATAGGACAGGAAGTGGGGGGAACTCTTCCTAAAGGGACACAGAAAGCAAAAAAAAAAACTGGTAGGGATTATAACCTTCGTTTACTCAATCCAAAATGAAAAAAAAAAATACCTTCAGTACACACTACCGGTTTTGCCGTCGGAATAAATTCTGAAGGTTTTGCCGACGGAACTCCGACGGAATTCCATTCAAGCGGTCTTGCCTACACAGGGTCAACCCAAAGTCCGACCATCCAGAACGCGGTGACATACAACACTCACGACGGGACTAGAAAAAGGAAGGTTAATAGCCAGTAGCCAATAGCTTCCGTCTCGTACTTGCTTCAGAGTATACGTCGTTTTTGGCCCCTTTGGAACAGCATACAGACGATTGGTTTTCTCGATAGGAATTGGTTCCATCGGAAATATTTAGAACATGTTCCATTTCTAGGTCCGTCAGAAACAAAAGGTCTGATGAGGCCTACACACGATTGGAATAGACGATGAAAAGCTTCCGTCTGACTTTTTCTGTCGGACATGGCGCTCGTGTGTACGCGGCTTAAGACACCAGATGACCCTAAATTAGTGATGGCGAACCTTGGCACCCCAGATGTTTTGGAACTACATTTCCCATGATGCTCAACTACACTGCAGAGTGTATGAGTACATGTAGTTCCAAAACATCTGGGGTGCCAAGGTTCACCATCACTGCCCTAGATGGACACAATATTCCCATAGTCCATACCTCCTAAATTGTTTGGTCACAGAACAAGCCTCCCAGCCCTCTTTTGTAATGAGCCATAGCGATTAATAGCCATTAATCATGCATTTTCAGTCTTTTCACATTTAATAACAGCTTGTTCACATACCAAAAATATAAAACTATCAGAAAAGGAGAGCGTGTGGGTGTCTTAATGCAAATAGAGGATTAGCAATCCAGCATACTTGCCTTCCCTCTATTTCTTTCCAGCAGAGCCCTTTTTGATTAGCTCAAGGAAATGAAATTGGAAACATTTCATGTAATTTTAGAAAAGGTCTGACTGGCAAAGTAGTCAATTGCCCCCTCTGCATTCCCCTTGTTCAATTGTACGGCTATAATTACAGGCCCTTTGCAAAAACTTTGATGTCAATCCTTATTAATTTCTAATCACAGACAGAAGTAGTTTTAAAACTTCATCTAATACCTTGCAAGAAAACTTCAATTTGAGGTGAAATTATATATTTCACACCTTCAAACAGCTTTTAAAGCTTTGATAATATGTTGTAATATGAAAGGAGCTCGAAGCCTTTACAAAACAAAAGCTGTTGCTTTTAACTCACTTGAGATTTTTTTTAACATTTTGAGTAACAAGAGATTGCGCAAAACAGACAAAACAAAAAAAAAAAGAGAAAAGTCACAAATAAACCCAATGACTAGGTTTGGCGTCATAAGTGGCATTAAAAGTTTTAGAAAAGTTCAAAATATAACGTTTTGTTTTGGCAGCTCAGGAGAAGAAAGACAAGAAATTGATATATTATATATAATGGCATTTTTAGTATAGATACAGAATACAGTATGTGTGATTTACAGCTTTATGTATTTGAAACCTACAGTATTCTAAGGTTCAGTGTCATAACTTCTTCTTAATCATTTCGTAATCATTTTGGTCAACATGCGCACAAGTTATGGAGATTCAAATATTCACATATATTACCAAGCAGAATGAGATTTGGAAACAAAACCTTTGTAGCTGTGGACACTGCGGAGAAATTCATCCTCAAATTTCAAAGCATAAGCACTATAGTCATTCACCAAGCAGTTCAGCTCCCCTTCACCTACCTAGCACTGCTCACTTTGTTTTTGTGGATGCCAATGGTCACCACTGCAATGTTCAGGTTCTATGTCCAGTTCATGTTTAACACAAAGTAATGCAAATGTTAAAACTTACTGTGTTTAACCACTTCAGCTCCGGAAGGTTTAACCCCCTTCATGACCAGGCCATTTTTTTGCGATACGGCACTGCGTTACTTCAACTAATGACGCGTACACACGGTCAGACTTTCCAACGTAGAATGTGCGATCGGAGCTTGTTGTCGGAAATTCCGACCGCGTGTAGGCTCCATTGAACAGTTTCCATCGGAAGTTTCCGTCGCACAAAATTTGAGATCTGGTTCTCAAATTTTTCCGACAACAAAATCTGTTCGCGTAAATTCCGATCGTGTGTACACAGTTCCGATGCACAAAGTGCCACGCATGCTCAGAATCAAGCAGAAGAGACGCACTGGCTATTGAACTTCGTTTTTCTCGGCTCGTTGTACGTGTTGTACGTCAGCGCGTTCTTGACATTCGGAATTTCCGACAACATTTGTGTGACTGTGTGTATGCAAGACAAGTTTGAGCCAACATCCGATCAATGTCCGACTGTGTGTACGGGCATAACAATTGCCAGGGCATGCAACGCTGTACCCAAATAAAATTTATGTAATTTTCTTCTCTAAAAATAGAGCTTTCTTTTAGTAGTATTTGATCACCTTTGCGGTATTTATTTTTTGCGCTGTATACAAAAAAAATGAAAATTTTGAAAAAAAAAAAACATTATTTTTATTTTTCTGCTATAAAACACACCCAGTAAAAAAAATAAAAAAATCGAATTTCTTCATCAATTTAGGCCAATATGTATTCTGCTACAAATTTTTGGTAAAAAACATCTCAATAAGTGTATATTGATTGGTTTGCGCAAAAGTTACAGCGTCTACAAACTATGGTATATTTTTATTTATTTTTTTGAATTTTTTTTACTAGTAATGGCGGCAATCAGCGACTTATAGCGGGACTGCGATATTGCCGCGGACAAATCGGACACCTAACTGACACTTTTGACACTTTTTGGGGACCAGTGACACCATTACAGTGATCAGTGCTAAAACATATGCACTGTTACTGTACTAATGACAGTGGCAGGGAAGGGGTTAACATCAGGGGCAATATAAGGGATAAATGTGTTCCCTGGGTGTGCTTTCTAACTGTGGGGGGAGGTGCTTTGACTGGGTGAATGAAAAGATCTGTGTTCCTGTTTAGCAGGAACAGAGAATCAGCACATTCCCCTCCACAGAACTGCGGTCTGCCTTGCTTACATAGGCAGACCGCCATTCTGCCTTTCTCCTGAATGATCGGTGGGTTCTGGCAGACACCACGTGCGCCGGATCCGCTGATTGGCTCCTGCTGTGTCCAATCGCATGTGTGCGTGCCCCAGACCCGGAAGTGTCAGATCACGTACCAGGTACATGATCTGGAGCAGAGCGGCCGCTCTGCCGCAGTAAATCTACAACGGGTGGTCGCTGAGCGGTTAACCACTTGCCGACCAGCCACCGCAGTTATACTGTGGCAATGTGGCTCGGCTGCCCAGTATGGCGGTTCATGCACTGGCTTCTGTGGGTGCGCACGCACCAATTGGCCAGCGGGGAGCCAATCAGCAGGTCCAGCGGACTCAATGTCCGCTGGCCACCCACGATCATTCCCTGCAGAGATAGAACTGGATCTGCTGAAGTAAACAAGGCAGATCTCCGTTCTGACAGGGATTACACTGAGATCCTGTCTTTCTGCTATGCAGGAAGACGGATCTCTGTGTTTTCCCAGGCAGCCCATCCCCCTGCTGATCGTTTGGTACACTGACAGAATGGCAGTCTGTCTATGTAAACAAGGCAGATTGCCTTTCTGTCAGTAAAGAAGGCATGGATCCTGTGTTCCTGTAAAACAGAAACACCGATCCATGCTTTCCACTAGTAAAAGCAATCTCCCCACTACACTGAAACACCAGCTAGGCACACAGTTAACACTTTGATTGCCCCGATGTTATCCCCTTACCAGCCAGTCTCATTAGTTCAGTGACAGTGCATATTTTTAGCACTGACCACTCTATTAGTGTCACTCATCCCCCAAAAAAGTGTCAAAAGTTTCAGTTAGGCGTCCGATTTGTTTGTGGTAATATCGCAGTCCCGCTATAAGTCGCTGATCGCCGCCATTACTAGTAAAAATAAATAAATAAAAATTCTATAAATATATCCCATAGTTTGATGACGCTATAAATTTTGCGCAAGCTAATCAATATACCCTTATTGGGATTTTATCTACCAAACGTATGTACCAGAATACATATTGGCCTAAACAGATGAAGAAATTACATTCTTAATTTTTTTTTATTTGGTATGTTTTATAGCAGAAACTAAAAAATATTGTTTTCTTTCAAAATTGTTGTTTGTTTTTTTGTTTAAAGCGCAAAAAAAAATAAAAAACACAGAGGTGGTTAAATACCCCCAAAAGAAAGCTCTATTTGTGGGGGAAAAAATGGCATACATTTTATTTGGGTACAGTGTCGCAGGACCGCGCAATTGTCAGTTAAAGTAATGCAGTGCCATATCGCAAAAAATGGCCTGGTCATGAAGGGGGGTAGATCTTAATCTACTACGACTGGGAACCAATCAGAGCGGTTCCTGCATATGATCCACTATGATGTCAGCCATAACATGGTGATAACATGCAGTTTGGAGGATTCATTCACAAAGTACAGAAAGTCTTCCGGGTGCAGATGGCACCGGAGCCTGAAGGTGGCATTGTGAATCTGTTTAATATATGTAATTGTCAAAAACAATTACAGTATTGAAACTTAATGAGACAAGTATATGTGAAGGCACACCACCAAAATCACACTGAAATAATAAATAATTAAAATATTAATAATACTGAATATGAATGAATAATAATGAATAACTGAAATATTAATATTTTAACAAACTTGAATGTAGTTATCATTAAAATTATTTTTTGTAACTTTTTATACCATGCGGTCGGCCCTCCTTTAGATGTCTTTTCCAATATAGTGGATTGCGTGTACGATTAAAGTGGAAGTCCATGCTAAAACTGAAATCCCTGCATTTATAGACACCCACAATCTAACACTAACCTATCTAGCCCTGTAAAGAAGAAATCAGTATACAAACCTTTTTTGAAGATGATCCGACCCGATCCCATGCTGAGCTGTCATCTGCGACTTCGCTGTGGAGGTGGGTGCAGAGGACACGTCCGACAATGGAAGCCCCATGGTAAGTCTATGGGTGACACCACTCCCCACTTCCGCCGCTGGAGATCGGGTCGGATCAGCTTCAGAAAGGGTATGTATACTGACTTTTTCTTTACAGGGTTAGATAGGTTAGTGTTAGATCGTGGGAGTCTATAGATGCAGGGATTTTAGTTTTATCATGGACTTCCACTTTACTTATTGAACAGCTTGGAAATGTAATGACATCACACAGCAGGAATCGTTCTTCCCCGTGTGTGCATCATGCATTTCAGAAGCTTCATTTCTGCATTCAACACTAGTCCTGACTACGGCTGTTCCTTTTCTTTTGTCCAATCCAGATCCTCCTGATGGCAGAGATAGGTTTTCTTGCATGTTATAACCAGGTAGAAGTCATCAGGGTTGCCCCACCGGTGAGCAAGCCGGGGTCCAGTAGCAGATATAGCAGGTAGGGATCAAGCAGAAGCATTTCTTTCAGTATTTGCCACATCTTGTTGTGATCCACACAATCGAAGTCAGTAAAGCAGAAGTAGACAATCTTCCAGAACTTCCTTGCTTTCTCCATGATCCAGCGAATGTTGGCAATTTGATCTCTAGTTCCTCTGCCTCTTTAACATTTCCATACCGCTACATTAAAGAGGGAGTCCACCTAAACCGCCTAAAAAATAAAAAATATTAAAAGCCAGCAGCTACAAATACTGCAGCTGCTGACTTTTAATAAATGGCCACTTACCTGTCCCAGGGTCCAGCGATGTCGGCAGCCGACGCCGAGAACCCGCTCGGTTCTCGGCAGCTGCCCCCGCCATCCTAGGTGAGGGAATCACGAAGTGAAGCATTGCGGCTTCACTTCCCGGTTCCCTACTGCGCATGCGCGAGTCGCGCTGCGCATCGTAACTGGTCTCCGCTCTCTCCTGGGACCTGTGTGTTTCCCAGGAGACAGCGCGGAGGGACAGGAAGAGGCGTAGACTCCCATGGGAGTCTATGCCGGAAGTGGGTGCAAATACCTGTCTTAGACAGGTATCTGCACCCCCCTCCCCCCTGAAAGGTGCCAAATGTGACACCGGAGGGGGGAGGGTTCCGAAAAGCGGAAGTTCCATTTCTGTGTGGAACTCCGCTTTAAAGAGCAGATATATACATCTAATATTATTTTTGAGTGTAAAACATATACACATAAAAAAAAAAAAAAAAAACTATATATATATGCAGTATAATATATATATATATATATATATATATATATATATATATATATATATATATATATATATACTACATTTTTGCACACTTGTCAGCCAAAAACACACAAACAAACAGAACATGGTTTTATTAACCCCTTTCCACCCAGCCCTTAACAGAGTTAAGAGGATGCCAGGGCTGGGTGGAAAGGGGTTAGTAAAACCATGTTCCCATCCAGGGGATGGGAAGGACTGCCTGATCACATGACTATGCCACCGTGGTTGATTGTCATCGTGGTCACATGATGAGGAGTTGATCCTGCCACTTCACGACCATTACTGTGGCAGTCTATGACAATGCAGTCACTGTGCTGGGAGAGCGCAGCGATCATGCTCTCAGCACAGAAACATTTGGCTGCCCATGGATGCATATGAGCGACATGTGGGCATTAAAGGCCACCCTCTTTACCATCACACATATGCGTTATGTGGGAGGCAAGAGGTTAAAATAGGGCACACGATAAAGGCATTGTACGTATTTAAAAAATATAAATATGATTTAGGTACGCAACCATAGAGTTATAATAGTGTTAACTAAAGCATGCCAGCATGACTAATTTTGGCCTGGGCACCTAGGCATCAATGACACAAAAGTGAAAATTAGAAATGAATCCTGATTTTGTTCACCAATTGAAATGCAAGACAATTTATGGAAGTTTCAGAGGGGTTCCCCTTCTTCATGGGAGCACCCACCATTTTGTACATTTGGGATTCTGCCTGTTGAAGGTTTTTTTGGGGGATTTCATCAGTATTTTTGTATTAGTTCTCACTGGGCACCCTCTACATTAAGTTTGCATGTTTTTCCCTCAAAGCGCTGGTCTACCATTTAAAAAAAAAAAGTGTTTTTCTTTTTAAATAGATCAGAATTGTGCATGGGAATAAATAATCTGTTAACTATTTAAAAACCATCCAGCTATTTGATTTGTTCTGAAGCAGATCTCAAAATGTAGCAATTAAAAAAAAAAAAAGATATTTAATTAAGTGCAAACCTCCTTTCAAAGCCATGTAACAAGTTATGAACACCAGTCATTAAGATCTGTAACTTACTAGTAAACCTAATTGACAGAAAATGATCTGAATTAATATGCGTGGCTCTATCGGTTAAAATTTAAATTTAAATTTAAACCACTGTGATCAGTCCTACATACACATATATAATTAGTAACTTAATGTATATTTTTATGAAGTGCTAATCATTTATAATTTCAAAGCTTGAGATGTGATTAAAATGTATTCAGGTACGCTATTCAAAATATTGTTCTCAAAGCCTCTGTTTCATCTATGCCATAATTAGTCTTCTATCAATGGAAAGTATTTACATATGAAAGTGGGCTTTAATCAGGACAAACATGCATTTGTTTTAAAATTCAGGGCTTTTTTTTTATTATTAAAATATCAACGTGTAATCATGTAAATTAAAGTTTTTATTTATATATTACTTGTTTTATACTAGGTCAAATAGGTTGTTTAAAGGAATAATAATAATAAAAATAATAACTGTTAGTAATAACGATTATATAATAATAACTATTATTAGTATCATTATTTTTAGAATAATAGTTTAAAGATTTGTTTACGTTTTAGTACGCATATAAATCGGCAGCTCTGAGTTAAGGCCCACCCGCCAAGAGGTCGTATATATGCGTACCACTGGCGTGAAGGGGTTAAAATATATGTATATGTAAACCTTAATAATGAGCTCTTGTGATTTGCTCCTTTTTTGGTCTGATGAATATACCATTAAAAGTCCATTCAAAAGTCTTACTGCTTGTATTTTCTCAAGGAGAGTAATTAAGGTCTCCTATTTCTTATCTTGGTCCTACAGAACGATTAGTCTTTATGTGCTAGAGAGGAAAGAGTAGGAGGGTTTCAAAAGAAAAAAAAAAAAATTGCAAAAGGAAATTAGGTAGGGCTGACACCACTCTGTCCATAAGAATACGTATGTTGTCAGCCCTCAACAGGTATGTTTCTGTGCTGTCAGGTTTTGTAAGGACTGAGCCTCTTTTTGAGATTTGGTGTTTACAAGTTAAAATCATTTTTTTTTTTTGCTAGAAAATTACTTATAACCCCCAAACATTATATATATATATATATTTTCAGACACCCTAGAGAATAAAGCGGTTTTCACAAGCGCAATATATTGGAAAAAAATACACTTTTTTGAATTAAAAAATAAGACAACAGTAAAGTTAGCCCAATTTTTTTTTATATTGTGAAAGGTAATGTTACGCCGAGTAAATTGATACCCAACATGTCAGGCATTAAAATTGTGCCTGCTCATGGAATGGCGACAAACTTTGACACGTAAAAATCTCCATAGGCGACGTTTAAGAAATTGGACAGGTTACCAGTTTTGAGTTACAGAAGAGGTCTAGTGCTAAAATTATTGCTCTCACTCTAACGACTGCGGCAATACCTCACATGTGTGGTTTAAACACCATTTTCATATGCGGGCGCGACTTAGGTATGCGTTCGCTTCTGCGCACGAGCTCGGTGGGACGGGGCGCTTTACTTTTTTTTCTTATTTATTTTACTTTTTATTTTTTATTTTTACACTGTCTTTTTAAAACAAAAATTTGGGTCAATTTTATTCCTATTACAAGGAATGTAAACATCCCCTGTAATAGAAAAAAGCATGACAGGACCTCTTTAATGTGAGATTTTGGGTCAAAAAGATCTCAGATCTCATATTTACACCAAAATGCAATAAAATAAATAAATAAATTCAAAAAATGCCATTTTTTTTACCAATTCCCCCCCCCCCCCCAAGACCATTGGGCGGAAGTGACGTTAGATGTCACTTCCGCCATCCAATGGTGTTAAGCCGAGTGGGGGCCATCTTTCCCTCACTCGGCATCCAGCCTGTGAGGGAAAAGGACCCGATCATCTCCCTCGCTACCGATGGCTTCGGTAAGCGGCAGAGACTACCGGAGCACAGCGGGAGGGGGGCGGTCCCTCTCCCACCCCGATAAAAGTGATCTTGCGGCGCATCCGCAGCTGAGACCAATTTTATCTGAACTCCGACCTGTTGAAGAGGATACCAGGGGTTATGGCAGTTAACTGCTGCAATAACAGCGGTATTTCCCTTTAAACAGCCACCGTATAATGACAGAGGGCGGGCGGCAAGTGGTTAAAGGGATAAAACATAAAGAAATGAGCATGTATTGCAGAGATGTATTGAATATGTTTTTTTTTTATTTTGCCCATTAACTTAACCTAATAACTTAATAACTTAATTAATTATTTTGACTTAACTTTAAAGCCCAGCACCAATATACTTTTTTTGAATCCTTTCCCTCCCCACCCTACCCTTGTTTAAAAAAAAAAAAAGGTAAGAAAGCAGTACTCACCCCATCCGTGCTCTTATGCCGTGTACACACGACCGGACTTTTCGACCGAACTGGTCCGACGGAATGAATCCATCAAACAATTCGATCGTGCGTGAGCTTCATCGGACCTTTTCTGTGGAAAAATCTGTCTGACTTTAGAAATAGAACATGTTTCAAATCTTTCCGACAGACTCGAGTCCGATCGAAAAATCCATTTGTCTGTATGCTAGTCCGACGGACAAAAAAGGAAGCAAGGGCAGCTATAGGCTACTGGCTATGAACTTCCTTATTCTTGTCCAGTCGTACGTCATCATGTTCAAAATGATTGGACTTTGGTGTGATCGTGTGTAGGCAAGTCCGTTTCGTTGAAACTCCATCGGAACTCTGTCGTAAAGTCCTTCGGAGTTCAGTCCGACGAAAAGTCTGGTCGTGTGTACGCAGAATTAGAGTAAAGGTGGCCATACATGGGTCAGTTTTTCCTTCAACCCATTGGTTGAACAAAAAAAAACCTATCCTGATTGCCCAATCCACACATTCAATATCAATGGCAGAATCCTCCACATCATGTCATTGTCTTCTGACATGAGGGAACTCCCTCCCCCCCAACAGTATATACAGAAGTCGGTAGATCGACTTCTGTTCAACCACAGTGACCACACAAGGATCAAACTGTGCCCGGTCCCTGCTGAAGCAGCCACATTTTGATCCTTGTATGGCCAGCCTAAGCATTGAATGGCATAAATCCACCCTGGACTCACAAGTGAATGATGCATAAACTGATGACCACACTGTGTGGTGCCAAAACAAGAAATGGAGCGAGGAGGGGAAAGAGATGGCTGCACATCCAGAAATCCAGATTGCCTTTTATTGTTCACATGATGTAGATATGCGTGTGCATATACACATGGATTCATGATGTTGGGCTCACTATTGGTCTTGCATAGAGGAATGAATGGATTTATATGTGTGTCCCTTGTATGTATGTGTGGGTGCGTATGTACGTGTGCACCTGCACATACATGCATGTTTATATAAGATAAGTAGTTTATTACTTATTACTTATTATAATGTTTATCCTCCGTCTTTTTGATATGTGTATATTTGTTTCTTGTTTTTCCTTTTTTCATTGTTTTTTTTGGTGTTGTCTACATAAGTTATTATGTTTCTATGTGATTGTCGGTCCATGTCCTTATGTATATGGAGGATTTCTTGGTATGCACAGGAACATGGACCTTAAGTTTGATTTTGTATTCAAGTCTCCAGCCGGATGCTCCTAGGGGCTGAAGTTTGGTGATTGACGGGGCTGTGTGTTACTACTGATTATCACCGCCCCCAGAACACCTGTAGCTACTGGGGCGGTCTATTTAAGATCTACCAGTTATTTCAGTCATTGTCATGTAAAAGCTGCTCATCTTTGAGCTTGCTGGAACTTAGGATAACATGCTGGACCTTTCTGCAAAGTTGGAATAGACTTTCCATCCACAGACTTATCTGTGAAATTCTGACTTGATGGAATTCCATCCTACAGTTGCTCAACACCCAGGTTGGGCTGACTTGCCTATATATATTTAACCTGCTGAATTCACCTCCCCGGAACGTCCGTTTGGAGGTTGTGTCCATAACAGTGAACCTGAGCCTTTCTGGTCATCTCATAAAGCTAGATTGACTCATCAGGTGTATACCTGTATGAGTTCAATCTTTCCGGTAAGCGGCTGGTGTTTCTGGTGGTGGATTTACGTCATTGTCATATTTTTTGATGCACACTCAAGATTTTATTGACTGTCATTTTGTATTGGATTACACATTTTGGAACACTATAGGACCTTACTGTGGTCCCTTTTGCATATATATGGACACTGTTCTTTATTGAGTATATGTCACAATATATTTATAATAATAATATTTCTGTAAATGTCATTATTTTTCCACATGTTCAATTCACGTTTTTGATATTGGTCATTTGTTAGCGCTGCACATTCTCTTTAACTCTTATTGTAATGATTAAGCACAGGATGTATGTGTGAAACGCGTCTACGTGACCTTATGTTGGTGTCTTTGGTGTTATCATTGTGAACAATAAAAGGCAATCGGGACTTCTGGATGTGCAGCCATCTCTTTCTTCTCTTATAAGTTTCCCACGGAGGCGGGCCAGGGCTGGCACTCTATGAGATACTCCATTTCAGGCTCTAATCATACACCTGGAGCAGCAGTTCTTTTTCTTGTATAGGAGCGAGGAGGAGCAGGACTGCGCTGCGTTGTTTGTGTCTATAGACTCAAGCTGCATGGCTCGGGACTGAGCCTGTGCGAGTGCCCCCATAGGAAGCAGTTTCCTATGAGGGCACTCGTCGAAGAGGTGTAGCCATGAGCGCCGGTGGGGTAATCACAGTAGAGGAGGATCGGGGCTGCTCTGTGCAAAACCATTTGACAGAGCAGGTAAGTATATTATATTTATTAATTAAAAAAGTTTATAATCATTTTGAAGCAGAGACCCTGGAGAATTATAATATGTTAAAAAAAAAACAAATTAGACCATTCATTTAAAATATTAAATTGGTTCCTTACGTTGCTTCTCTATCCTGTAACCTAAGTTCTGCTAAACAGGGGATTGCAACAGGCGGATGTAATGTCAAATTCATGTACTTATACTGCTTGTAATAAATACAGAGTTGCATTAATTTGTGCCCATAACTACCAGGAGGTCAACTTTGAAAATTCAAATCTAAAATCTCTTGCTTTTTAGGTATGGATATTTTTGCTTTGATTTTGGCTGGTATAACTGTGGAGATATGTGCTTTTACTTACTTTACTGAATTTGCATGCCTATAGTCTGGAACAAAAACTAAAGCCGCGTACACAAGAGTGGAATGTCCGACAGAAAAAGTCAGACGGAAGCTTTTCATCATATATTCCGATCGTGTGTAGGCCTCATCTGACTTTTTTTTTCCCGAAAATTCTGACGGACCTAGAAATGGAACATGTTCTAAATATTTCCGACGGAACTAATTCCTATCAGGAAAACCGCTCATCTGTATGCTGTTCCGACGGACCAAAAACAAGGCATGCTCTGAAGCAAGTACGAGATGGAAGCTATTGGCTACTGGCTATTGAACTTCCTTTTTCTAGTCCCGTCATACGTGCTGTATGTCACCGCGTTCTGGAAGGTCGGACTTTGGGTTGACCGTGTGTAGGCAAGACCGCTTGAACGGAGTTCCGTCTGAGAAACCTTCTGAGTTTATTCCGACGGCAAAACCGGTCGTGTGTACGCGGCATAAGGCCTGTTGCCTCATTTCATAGACTTTTACTGCCCCTTTCATCCCTTTTTATATTTATGAACATTTTTTTAGGTGTCCCCATTCTTGTTGCACGATGGATAGATTTATGCGTTTTGTGGCCATGCTTTTAACCTAAAGGTATGATACAGATGTCTTGAGTATGATAAATACCATCCGATTCTCTTTCTTGTAAAGAATGTATTTTTTTGGGGGGGTGGGTGATATATAAATGGTATATTTGTATGGATTCTTGGATACTATCTGCACTGTATTGAGCCCGAGAATAATATGAGCCTCACAAATTAGTATGTTGGTTTCTCTTGTCTTAACCACTTCAGCCCCGGAAGATTTGGCTGCTCAATGACCAGGCCATTTTTTGTGATTCGGCACTGCGTCGCTTTAACTGACAATTGCGTGGACGTGCGACGCTGTACCCAAACAAAATTGACATATTTTTTTCCCACAAATAGAGCTTTCTTTTGGTGGTATTTGATCTTGTCTGTGGTTTTTGTTTTTTGCGCTATAAACAAAAGAAGAGTGACAATTTTGAAAAAAAAAACACAATGGGGGTTATTTACGAAAGCAAATCCACTTTGCACTGCATGTGCACTGCAAGTGCACTGGAAAGTGCACTGAAAGTGCACTTTTAAGTGTAGTCGCTGTAGATCTGAGGGGGACATGCAAGGAAAATAAAAAAACAACATTTTAGCTTGCACATGACCGGATGATAAAATCAGCAGAGCTTCCCCTCATTTCAGATCTACCCCTTAGATTTACAGCGACTGCACTTCCAAGTGCACTTGCAGTGCACTTGTAGTGCAAAGTGGATTTGCCTTTAGTAAATCAACCCCAATATCTTTTACTTTTTGAATAAGAAAGGATTTCCGCGCTCACGGACCTAGGTGTGCAGCCTCCCCTTAAACAACTCTCTTAGAGGGTAGCTATTAGTATAAGGAATTATTGGAATAGGGGTAAGTGGCGCTACCTCTAATGGGGTATCTATTGTGGTAAATATGTGCAACTGAGAGCAAATGCTCAACACGAAAATATTTGTGCATAAAAGTGAAAAGAAAGGGGGGTCTAATCTGTATAAAGACCCCTCTACAATTAAACAGTGAATCAATTATTATTCCCTACCTCGAGAGTAAGGGCTCATATACCAAAAAACATGTGTTTAATACCCTCCAACCATCCCAAAAAATTTTTTTGTGGTGATGGGAGGTGTATCAGTACTCCATATATTATGGGTGATTAGTGAAGAAAATAATAATGACAATATAAAACTCTAAAGTTTGTGAAAGTCTAAAATGCACATGTGAAAAAATAAATAAATATATTTGTGTATGTCCAGCACACAAAAAAATCCAGTTCCAGCAAAAAAAAATATATATAAAATTCCAACAAAAAAAGGTTGTGTATATATAGTGTTCCAACAGTGTTCCAGCAGTGTCCTTTATAATGGGTGACTTTCGTGCAGACAACCAGCTACTATCCAGTGACTTGCGGTGCTCCCCCTCAAAGATCCCCACTCACCAGCTCCCTGCAGCCCTGCAGGGGTAGTAGGCATGTAGTATTAAAACTTGGTGTGGTGTCCTAGATTCCAATGGGGTTGTTCCTGGGTACTCCCGCTCCAGACTCGAAATCCATCCTCCTCTACTGCCACTTCCAGTAATGTCTTCTCTCTCCGTGAGGCGATCGCTGGTATGCCCGCGGCGATCGAGTCCGCAGGACCCGTGACCCGACTCACGGAGACCGCGGCAGACGCGCGCGCGCACACGGCGGCACATTCAAAGTAACGTATGGGTACGTTACTCTGCTCAGCCGTGCCATTCTGCCGACGTAAAAGTACAGGAGCCGGTTGGGAACCGGTTAATATCATCTTCTATTTGATGTACAGTTGCAAACTTTGGTATATAAAGTATGTATCCGGAACAAAGTCATTATTTGATTTTATGACTTGGGGTGTTTCCAACCTCATGGTTTTAAGAGTGTGATTTTTTTGTAATAATACATTTTTCTATTTTTGTTATTTTTGGTGAATTTTTATTTTTGCATTGACATACTTCTTCACAACATCCTTATGTAAATAGGGAGTTTGGTATCAAGTCCAATTTATGTACTTACACTGCTTGTAATAAATGCAGAGTTGCAATGTGTGTTTTTTAAAACTACAAGGAGGTCAGCTTTAAATTTCATTCCCGAAATGTATTGGTTTTATTTGCTTTTGTAAGCCAAGAATAGGTTTGCTTTGAATTGGGCTGTTGACTGTAGAGATGTGTGCTTTATGCTAACGAAAAACAAGGGCATGCTAATTCATTATATGGGTTCCTGTATGTTCTTCGATTTTGCATTTAGAAAATCAGTTCAACAGTCTAGCTAATAAACTTAGCAACTCTGACTTAAACTGTCAATTATATAACTGCTTTTTAGCCTTTTTTTATTGTTATATTTTTTCTTAACTTTTTTTTATACTGATTAACTAAACACTGATGATTAAATAACAAGCTTACTGCTGATGATTAAATATGAAGAAAGTTTTTTTTTTTTAGCTATCGTTTGTCTGTGACACTACTGCATTCAAATGATTTGCACCTCAATTATTTCTCTCTAACTTTCTCATATTGTTAAAGTTTCCATTGCTTGCTTTAATTAATTCCTATCACTTAACTGCAAGTAGTAATTAAAACATAATATTATATGGTATTTACTAAATGGTGCTTAGTACTGCCAAGTTATTAAAAATAAATGAGAAAATTAAACTTATTACAGCCAAAAATAGTTGCAATTTACTTTAAAGTTAATTGAAAGTATTATTATTCATTCTAAGTTAAAAGATTAATAGTTATTTTTTATCTCTTTGTATTGGTAATGAGAGACATTTTAGACTGATATAAAGAAACATTTTGTTTTTTTCATTTTATTTTATAATGGTTTATCATTAAATTTTTTACAGCTTTATAATATATTTTTTTTCACTTTTAGACAGCAACCTAATCATGATAAAATGATAAAGTGTTATGCCCCGTACACACGGTCGGACATTGATCGGACATTCCGACAACAAAATTCATGGATTTTTTCCGACAGATGTTGGCTCAAACTTGTCTTGCATACACACGGTTACACAAGGTTGTCGGAAAATCCGATCGTTCTAAACGTGGTGACGTAAAACACGTACGTCGGGACTATAAACGGGGCAGTAGCCAATAGTTTTCATCTCTTAATTTATTCTGAGCATGCGTGGCACTTTGTGCGTCGGATTTGTGTACACACGATCGGAATTTCTGACAACGGATTTTGTTGTCGGAAAATTTTATATCCTGCTCTCAAACTTTTTGTGTCGGAAATTCCGATGGAAAATGTGTGATGGAGCCCACACACAGTCGGAATTTCCGACAACAAGGTCCTATCACACATTTTCTATCGGAAAATCCGACCGTGTGTACGGGGCATAAGACAAAATCGTTATTTTATGTAGTAAGATTTCTTACTTACAGTTATTAAAAATTATATATATATAATCAGAAAGGATTAACTTAACTGAACATCTCACTATAACACTGAACAATGGAGTAGAAAAATTAATAATCAAAATTTTATTTCCGTCTGCTATCAGACATAAAGTGTAGGGGGTAAACCCAAAAAACGAACGTCTCTTATTTGCTCCTTTTCGTTTTATTAAATATTCCACTGAATACGTTTTATTATATCTTTTCGATACAGAAATCTTGTGATCTGTGCTAGAACTAATCATATATTAACAGGACAGTGCATTTTTCAAGGTCAGATGATCCAATGCACAATTTGACAGCTCAACATGTTTCCTGGACACGGTTCACTTCACCAGGAGCCAAAAGTGTATCATATGTCCACAACACTAAAATAATACTAATAAGAACAAGATTAAAGTGATTGTAAAGTCTCCTTTTTTTCAATAAAAATAACAAACATGTTATACTTACCTGCCCTGTGCAGTTGGTTTTGCACAGAGCAGCCTAGATCCTCCTCTTCTCGGGTCCTTCTTCGGCTCTCCTGGCCCCTCCCTCCCTTTGAGCACCCCCACAGCAAGCAGCTTGCTATGGGGGCACCCGAGCCGAGGCACAGCTCTGTGTATCTATTCAGACACGGAGCTGCGGTTCGGCCTCCCCCCTCTCTCTTCTCGTTGGCTAACTGATTTTGATTGACAGCAGCGGGAGCCAATGGCGCTGCTGCTGTGTCTCAGCCAATGAAGAGGGGAGACCCGGATGGCTGAGGCAGTTGTAGACATCGCTGGATCGAGAGGGGGCTCAGGTAGGCATTAGAGGGGTCTGAAGGGGGCTGCTGCACACAGATGATTTTTTATCTTAATGCAAAGAATGCATTAAAATAAAAAAACCTTCTGACTTTACGACCCCTTTTAAAGCATGTCATGCATTATCCCACACAAAATATAAGGGAATTAGGTACCCCCACACAATGTAGTGTCCCCAAAGTGACCTTGCAGCTACATCTAAACGTATCCCAACATATAAAAGATCCCAGGTATGATTAACTGTGCAACAAAGAGAGGATGAAAAGAACAGACTAGACTATCAGTTCTCAGCAGGTTAGACATCATAGGCATCAGTGAAAAGCACCAAATTAACCATTTAGTCAGGCTCTGTTTTTGTTACAAGAAACAAAGTCAATTTATTTGCTTTGGGTATTGTATTTTTTTCTTTTGCAATAGGTTTTCCATATTTCAAGTTGTCAGTAAAAATGTTGCGCTAAAGATAATGTACTCAAAAACAAATCAATGAAGTAAAGAACATATGTTTGTAACAAAAAGTATATTAAAAGCCCATTTAAAATGTGCAAAGATAAAAACAACAGTCCCAATCAGAAGATGCATGCACCATTGTGTAGTGAAAGGTATCAGAAAACTTCTATGGTCACCATGTGTGCCCTCACCAGTAGTTAGATGGACTCTTACCAGAATTTATGGACTCTATCATAGAGTCAGATTAGCCTACAAATAGTAGCGTAGAGTTCGATGCCAAGACCCAGGTGGTTACATCAAATCCTCATGATATCTCAGTTTCACCAGTAGTAGATTGAATATATATGGCAACAATGATATTGCAGGTTTCCTTCATGTGATGTTGACTTCAAGCCCGAAGCTGTGTTCTCATGAAAAAATAAACAGTGGACCTCTTTTTTTGATTTGTTGCCAATTGAGCCCTCAGCGGTGTTGCCCTTTCGGTGCTCACGATCTACTCTCAGTCCGGGGCCCAACCACACCACAGACAGCTTGCGGCCTCTCACCTCCACCCAGCTTCCAGGAGCTGTCCATGGTGTGGCTGGGCCCCCGCACTGGGAGTAGACCAAGAGCACCGACAGGGCAACACCACTGAGGGATCAATTGCCAAAGAATCAAAAAAAGAGGTCCACTGTTTGTTTGTCCATGAGAAGACAGCAACATTATCATTGCCATATATATCCAATATACTACTGGTGAATATGAGATATCATGAGGATTTGATGTAACCATCTGGGTCTTGGCATCAAACACTATGCTACTGTTTGTAGGCTAATCTGCTCCATGATAGAGTCCATAGATTCTGGTAAGAGTCCACCTAACTACTGATGATGGCCCATGTGGTAAACATAGAAATTTTTTTATACCTTTTTACTACGCAACGGTGCATCTTCTGATTGGGACTGTTTTTACCATCTTTGCAAATTTTAAGTGGACTTTTAATATACTTTTTGTCACAAAATAATTTTTTTTTCTAGAATTGATGTGTTGATCAGGTTATCCTCAGCGCGGCAATTTTATGTTTATTTTGTTGATTGCACAGTGTGTCTGATTATTTTTGTCAGAGGCTTTTTTGCACATGCTAGCTCGTTTTCTATTATTAATAGTCAGTAAAAGTGTGTTCTGTCAGTAAATCTTTTACATTTTTTTTTAAAAAATAATGTTTTAAATAATTTTGTTTAATAATTGTATTAACTGTTGTATCACACACACAGGGAACATGTTTTGATCCTATAGTGACCTCAAGAACTGGCAACCTTATCAGAGTTTTATTGTTGTGTTATTCTTATTTATTTACATTTTGTTTTAGTTTTTATTAACAAAAGGCTGCTGTGGCCATTGAATCCCTACTTGATAATGTGTAATAGCCAAGTGGTAGGGGAGAGAAGTTGGTTATCTCTGACCTGCTGTGCTCATAAATGGGCAAAGAAGAGGTTCTCTTTAAGGCCCCATGGACACTGGGCGTTTAGCTGCGGGTAGAGGGCATAAGTGTCCCATCCAGCCTGACTGTTGGCAGCCTGTCAATTCTATGCAAGCCTTTAAGCTGCAGTGGATGGACATGGCTGGATGGTGCACCTACCCATACAAATGTTTAGGGTAGTATGTACCCTGGGATAAATGCCCTGATTGCAACAGGTCTTCATCCCTGGCATTCGTCCCTGGGCTCATACTGCTCTAAACATTTATACAGCTAAGTGCACAGTCCAGACCCAGCCAGTTGCAGCAGCTTTAAGACTCTCATAGAGTTTGACGAGCTGCCAGCAGCAGGGCAGGATGGGACATTTATGCCAGCTAAATTCCAGAGCCCCATGCACCGGAGCTAAATGCCTATTGTGTATGTTTATATAACTAAAACTAAAGAGATTGTGTACTTGGATCTACTCCAAGTCCATTGATTCCTCACTAATGATTCACAGAATCAAAATGTTGCTACATGGATTGTTCTATATTGTTCTAAACTCCTCCACAAATCGTATATACACTCAACTGGATTTCATTAACATTGATTTTACAAAATAAAAAAAAAACTGTTGCTATATTTTCCACAAATGTAAATGTTGGCCTCTGCTTTCCCCTTAAATGTCTTCAGTTTACCATAACAAGCATTGAGCCCATAGCGGTATGTCATTGACATGCAGACAAGCTAAACATTCTCAGCCAATGGTGTTTATCTCTGCAAAAAATCAGAAATATTCATGGATTCGGAGAGCAGAGTAAATTTATTGTATGCTATAAATAAGATTTTGATAAACTGCATTTCTGACCTTGGAGAGCCTGGCTGGCACATTACGGGACTTTGATACACAGCATGTTCGGTGTCTGTGATTTGTTGTCAGCATTTTGATGGGGAATGGTGCCGCTCGCTGAACTGCAGACACGGGCCACTTAGACAGCCACTCCGAGTCCAATTTTCTACTGCACTTTTATCTTTACGAAAATGTTTTATTTGTTCTCAGTCATAGACCTTGAGTTGTTTTAATACTTTGAACATAAAAGGCGTGCATTGACTGACCAACTAAAGTTTGCATTAAAGTTTTTTTTTTTTTTATTCCTTTCTTATAAATGTAAAATGTTCCTAACTGAAATTGTCAATAGTCAAAGCAAACCAGTGATGTTCAAGAATACTAAAATTACAATATGACTGCAAAGTGTGTACCTGGATTCCGGTGCTTGATATCCAATGGCTTCATAAATATCTGGAGTACTCAATTATGTAACTATTGACTTTACTGCCAAAATCAAAGCTCAGCACCACGCTCCTGTGACTACCATGATGCCACACATCGCAGTGATGGGCAAACAGTGAGGTAGGCAAGAGAATGAGCTAGTGCTCAGACTTCAAAACCTAACTCCAGCTACATTTTTTTCTGTTTCAATAATTTATATTAATTGAGTACTGTCCTTGATACTTTTTTTTATTTGCACAAACATACAATCTTCTTCAAGGTCCCAGAAGGTACTAATTCACAAAAGTTTTAGCAGAATCAGGGGCGGCCCATTCATTAAGGGCGCTCGGGCGCCGCCCCCCCTATCCATGCATCCGGCCCCATTTAGGACACCAGCGCATGGATTCGGCTGGATGTGGAGGGGCTGTTTTTTTGAAGCAGCAATTATAGCCAGAGGTCTAATAGACTTCAAAATAGGGTGGGCTCGGGTCGCAGAGAGTGCGCTCCGAGCCCAGCCAGGTGTGTTACAACAGCAAATCAATAGTCGCTGTTGTAACACTGATCCTTCTCCCGGCCAATCAGGAAGTGGGTTTTGACACCAGTCACCCGATTGGCTAAAAGGACAGGTAATCCTATTGGACGCCTAAGAGGAGGAGGGAAGAGCTGCATGGTGGAAGTCGCCGTGATGCAGAGAGGACACAGAGCCGCTGCCTGCCACCCATAGGAGCCCACAACCCACCCATAGGAGCCCGCAATCCACCGCCCACCTGCAACCGATGGGGTAAGTGCCGGGGTGGGGGTGTGCCGCCGCTGACCAACTGGGGGGGGGGTGGTTGTTTGCCGCCCCCCCCCCCCAAAAAAAAACACACCAGCCACCACTGAGCATAGTGTTAAAAAATGAAACAATCTCTGAAAGACAAAAAACAAAACATTGAGGTCTTCCATAGTGTGGTCCGGTTGATGTGTTCTGAACTAAGAATGATAGTTCTATTTGACACAAAATATACCAGCCTGAACTTAGATATGGGTTTTCTCTCTCATTATTCCATAGTTTTATGACCCCCCCCCCCAGTCTTTAGCTCTCCCTCTGTCTTATCTCACTAACTATCCTTGTTTTATTTCCATTGCCATGTATATTTGTGTGTGTTTGATTGTTTTTTTTTCCCTTTCCCTCAGAGATTGTTTCTTTTTTTAATAATCTGCTAAAACTTTTGTGAGTTAGTACTGCTGGGACCTTGACGAAAGGGATATACCCCGAAAGCTTGTCCTGAAAAATTTATGTTAGTGCAAATAAAAAAAGTATCACAAGCAATACTCAGTATTACACACACACACACACAATAGTTTATATAAAAAAAAATTCACAAAAAGGTATTCACGCCAAACAGGTATATCATCATTTGTCCGAAGAAGAGGCAAGTGAGAGTCTGCAATGCAGGCGGAGTATATTGCCAACAAATAAGTAGAAGCAGCAATGTTAATATGTAATTGCAAGTTTACATGTGTCAGAACATAATGAAAGAATAACAACAGCAATGCATGTAAGAAAGGAAACCGGTAAATAAATTCCAGGCTCTCCAATAATGGGGACGAATCCCAAGCATAAGGTACCAAGTGCCCTCTAAGGCGCAAACAGCATAACCAACCAAAAGGAAAAAACTCATGTATAGTGAATAATTGGTCACATAAAAAGTATATGGAGACATCAACAGGAAAAAGTAGGGAGAAAAAAATGGAGGGGTGCCTTAACCTGTCCTGCCACCACTCCTGGTCATCACCATAGGAGCCACTAAGAAGATTGAAGTGTCAAGGTACTATTGCTGTGAGCCCACAGGCAAGCAGGTGACACGGGATCCCCCAGGGCGTGGAATCTAAGGGCCAGCCGGTATTCTACCAGGGACCCCCTCATGAGGGTTTGGGCTTAGCTGTGTGCTGACCCCAGGTCACGACCCCCGGGTTCACCCTGCTCGCATGGGGAGTACCAGAAGACACTGTCAGACACGGATGGATGAAGCAAAGGAGAGCTGGATAGCGAGCCAAGGTCAGGGCGGGCAGCAGACAACGTAGTCAGGAGAACTAGCCGAGTCGGTACACAAGAGATCGGTTTACGAGAGGTCAGGTTAAAGCAGGTAACACGAAGGGAGCTCAGAAACAAGTGTTGCTCAAGCAACCAGAAACTGGTCTGAGTGGAATTTAAATAGAGAAGCACATGGGAGGCTGGACAGGAAGTAGCAGGAAGGAAGTATACAAAAGGCAACAGGTGAAACCGGCGACACCCATAACAGCGTCCAGCAAGAGTTGTGGAACAGGAACCAGCCAAGCTACAGCAGTAACAGGTAAGACATAGATCAGCACTGCAGCCGATCTGTGACATGAAGATATTGTATTCAAAAATTCCAGACTCTCTTGAACCTTGGAGGTATAACTGAGTATGCTGACCAGCTATTCATTTGTCATAATCCAAGTGAGTTTGCACTTCATCACCACCAGATCAAATGGCTAGTCACAATGGCTATTTTGGCCACTAAGAACATAACGTAAATTTGACTCTGGGTGTGTCTAGGCACACCCTCAACAGGTTCCTTGAGTAAAGCTATTCTGGGGTTCTTAATAATATTTATCACGGTGATGGAGGGCCACATTTTTTAAATTAGTTTTGGGTAGAGATAGTAATTTTAACCTGATGCGGACTGCCGCATGCACATTTACTGCGGCAGGGCGGCTGCTCTGTGCAGAATCACGTACAGGTACATGATTCTGCAGTTCCGGGTCTGAGGCGTGCACGCACGCCGCCGGCGACCTGCTCCTTCTGTGATTGGACACAGCAGGAGCTAATCAGCGGGTCCGGCAGGCACGATGTCTGAGTGGGACCAGGCAGGGGCCAAATTTTTTGTAGTATCCAGGTGAAAAGCCATCCGAGGAAACGAGTTTAAGGGAATTGATAATGTCCAACACCTCCTCTTGAGTAAATGGGTCCTCTAAAAGATCTTTGTGTTCTCTGCCTAATGATGGCAAAGGAAGGTTATCTAGGAAGGCGTCTTTGACTGGTTGGGGGGAGGGGGGTTGGTTTTGTAGAGGTCAGAGTAAAACCTTAGGAATGCGTCCATTATTTTAGTCGGGTTCTGTGTCAAGTCCCTGGTTGCGGAACAAGTTTTGGGGAAGGATAATGTACGTTGTTTGGGGCTCAGCTTGACCGCAAGTCTGGAGCCAATCATATCTTTTTGTGAATAAAATTTAGCCCCAGACCATCTGAGGTGTTTCTCTGCCGCCGTAGTAAGGGTTAATTTAAGCAGAGCATGGGCTGTATCCAACTTAGTCAGAGATTCTGGGGTGGGGTTTCTCTTGTGGGCTTTCGCTAGAGATTGTAATTCTTCTGTGCGCTTTTGGGTGTCAGCCCTATGTTCTGCCTTCAGTTTAGAAGCTAGTTGAATGAGTTTCTCCCGGAGGACCGATTTATGTGCCGCCCATACAGTTGACAGGGAAACCTCATTATTATCATTAATGACAAAGTATTCCTTAATAGCTTGCTTTAGCAGGGAGCACTGAATCGGGTCACTCAGGAGGGCCTCATTAAAACACCTTTGGAATTGTCCTCTAGAGCCTGACGATCTTTGTGTAATTAGAGTGACTATCGAGTGGTCTGACAAAGGGGTATCTATAATTTTAGATCCTCTAATTGACGGGACTGAGGTGGAGTGTGTGAAGATGTGGTCTATCCTGGCATAGAAACTGTGGGGTGCAGAGAAGTAGGTGTACTCTTTTGTGTGGGGATTGAACTCTCTCCAAATGTCTATCAGTCCTGCTGAATGCAGCAGGTGGGCGATTCTTGCTCTCTGTTTAGAAGGACGTTTGGGTTTTGGCTTCCCCCCTGCCTTTTTATCTAGGGAGAAATCGAAGGCGGCGTTAGAGTCTCCGCCGATGAAAACCATTCCCTTAAAATGTTTTTGTAATTTATGTAGCAGTGATTCAAAAAACAGTTTTTGGTCCTTATTAGGGGTATAATATGAAACAAAAGTGTATGTTTCTCCATCAATAGAGCCAGAGACTAGCAGGTAGTGGCTTAGAGGGTCCGAGATAATCTCCGGTTGTGAGAGGTTAATGTGTTTGGCAAAGCAGATAGCCACGCCTTTAGTTTTGTTATCGGCTGAAGCGATAAAAGATTGAGGGTAACGTTGATGTAGGAACGTGGGTTTATATGTGGCAGGGAAGTGTTTCTCCTGTAATAGTAGGTTATCCGCGTGCAGTGATTGATAGAGTTGAAAGAGTTTCCAACGTTTAATCCGGGAATTGAGTCCCTGAGTATTATGTGTAATTATTTGGAGAGTAGGGAGTGTGTGGTTTGTGTTAGCCATGGATCAGAGGGGAAGGACCCACCAAGGATGTATATAACCTACCTTCTCCTGGAGAGGCAGACGCCTTGAGATGCCATGTTGACCTAGATGATGATGCTCAGTGACCTGGGAAGGTGGGCCTGTAGCCGCTGGAGAACCTGGAGTGGCTCCAAAAGGAGGTAGCGGGGTAGAGAAGAGAAGGAATGGAAAAAGAGAAGGGGATTAGACAAGTAAAAACAAACTTCAAACTGTATTTGGTTATAAGATAATGAAAATAACACTGAACCAGGGGGTCTCCTGACCCCCTCCCACCCCGGGGGAGTAATAGACCCGCCATTACCTGCCTCTTAACCTGTGAGGAACGGAGAGCCCTGCGAACAGATTTCGGAATGTCTCTAGAGGCACCAAGGGTGCCCATGGAGACTAGTGGAGGTGCATTGGGTCCACCACAGCCCCGCCACCTACAAACATAACGACAATATTAAAGCAAATATAACAGAACGTCACTAAACTGGTTATAGCTATGAAAATACTTAAACACCAGGAGCCCCCTCCCGAGCCCAACCCCCACCCTGATTCTCCCACCCAAAAGGCAGGAGAACCAGGGTGGTACCTGGACCCGGGATTGGAGAGCTTGTTGTGGGGAACTCCCCCACTATCAGAGTGGGTGGGTACTCTCATCCTTGATGCGTGAACAAGAATGAAAAAAATGCAAGAACAAAGAACAACTGGTTCCACCTAATGGTGGGTGCAAACTGTGCACTGCCTCTAAAGAGCAAACAGTGCTTTATAAGTGATGGGGATTTGCAAGTTAGGCAGGTCTGGAGTGCTTCCAAAATAAGGGAGCCAACGGCCAAATGTGACTGAACGGGCACCCAAAGTTCAGTTTTCTCCACCCCCACTTGGGTCCATATCTGGAGTCTCCTGTTGCCCCAAAATAGCTGAATCCTGTGAGGGAAAGGAGGGGGACTCCAGCTGGGGTGAAATGCAGGCGAGGTAAATCCTGGGGGAGAAGCCTCAAAAGGGGAGAACTGTGGGCGAACCCCAACCACGTGGGGAGATAATGTCATAAACCAGAGCCCTGGTTTCTTAGGAAATGCTGGCCAGTCATGCTGGTAGAGTTTATTTGTACCTCTTGGAGTGCTGTTTCAGCCAAGTGGGTTGCAGAGGACTTGCAGGTGGGGGGTCCTTTTGATGAAGAGGGGGGTCCCTTGTTGGTAGGGATGGGGGGAATTATCTGAAAGAGTAGGCCAAGGTGTTGTAGTAAACGCTCCCCCTCTGCAAAGGAGGAGAAGCTGTAGCTTTTGTTCCGAAAGGAACAGTTCAAGCGAGTGGGAATGACCATCTGTAGGTGATTTCTTTATTGGTCAGGATCAGGAGCAGTGGTTTAAGTGATCTCCTTTTCTGGACTGTATATGGGGAGAGGTCGGCAAAAATCTGGACCTTGTACCCATGTATGGTGTGGTTATCCGAGCTCCTGGACTTCTTCATCACTTCCTCCTTCACTGAGTAAAAATGGGGTTTCACAATGATGTCCCTGGGGAACACGTCGGGGGAACACATGTGCCCTGTCCAGTTCCAAGCGGTGGTCCGCTATATCCAGGATGAGACCCTTAACAAATGATTTAAAGGCTGATTGAACCTCCTTTTCAGATTCAGGGGGCCCCCGGATCCTAAAGTTGTACCTTCTCGACCAAGGTCATCGATCTTTGCAAATGCAGTTTCTAGTTGGTCTTGCACATCCTGGAGCCTGGCAGAATTTTGATTTATTCTAGTCATAGATTGGTCCACTTTTTTCTCAGTCGCATCAATCCTCATTCCTATATGCTGTAAGTCTGCGTGAATGGAAGAGGTGATCTGTGCAGCATTCAGTGCTAGGGTCCTTGAAAGCATTTGTGAGAATGTTATCATGGAGGTGAAATAAGTGGGGACTAGGGTCATTTCACACGCCTCACTCTCAGCAAGGAGCATGTCTGTGTTGGGATCCAGCATAGGAGTAGAAGGGAGACCTGCCCAGCAGGGATTCAGTGGAGAAGGGAGAGGGCTGTGGACATCTGTGTATTCCCAAGGGGCTCCCCTGGTCGATCGTTCCGGTGCTCGCGGCCATCTTGGGAGCTGACGCGCATTCGCCTCTCAACATAGTGTAGCTTTAGTGTAATCCTCAGGTGAAGTTCCTTTTTTGATCATGCAAAGTTCCCTCTGATGCAGACCTTCCTTCTACCAAGGTCTTCTTCCTATGGAGCCTTCTTCCTTTTAACCCAGCATTCTTCCAGACTCCCCCCATTGTGTTCAGCACGTGGCTGTGTTATCTCATTGCTTGCCAACATCACTTCCATTTTTATACAAAAATCAAATGTGAATGGCGCTAGGTGCAAAATATCAAAATCATAAATAATAGTGCAAAACCAACTGCACTCTAAAATCACCATCAGTGTTCATAAAATGTCCATAAATGAATGAGGCTATCAGTGGATGAATGTGCTCCACACACTCCACTCTGTACATAAATAATGGTGCAAAACCGATTGCACTCTAAAGATCACCATCAGTGTTCATGAAATGTCCATAAAATAATACGGCTATCAGTAAATGAATGTGCTCCACACGCTCCACTCTGTGCAAAAGTGGTGGATACTGAGCTTTCCAATGTCCATGTCACTACACCCCATGCAAGTTGAAACTCACCAGATTTATATGACCCTGTACATAAATGTGTCACTGAGTGCACACAGATGTTTAGGGATTTGCTCCTTCAAGGCCATTCTGCCAGCCCTCAGAGTGTCCACCACTGCCTCTTCATATGCTCATAAAAGGAATGGAAAGACCACAAAAGCCATAATAGCATAACCCTTTTTATTATAAAGCTCATGCCCAACAACATGCATTGATCACATATGCTTATTATTATACTCACATGTTACTCTGTCAGCACCCAGGTGTGGTAGACATGTGTCTAGGAACACTGTCTGTGTGATATCTTCTCTCCTCCAGGCACAGCCTTCCCGTTTAACTAGCCCCTACAAACTAGTTAAACAAGTTAATTAGCATTCAAATAGATGGATCACAGCTCCCAAATTGTAGGTGCTAACTAAAATGTATTATTGCATACAGTATAGTTATGCTATAAATAAAAATCACTAAAATGGCCATGGCAACATAGAGGGGCTTCAGGATTTATGCGTGTTTTTGGAAAAAGAAAACATTCTTGTCTTCCCACAATCTTAGTAAAAAGGATGTACTTACTTTTTCCACCATACATCACTGCATCTATAGATATTTTTGTTGAATAGATTGTTGAAGGGGCAAATTTTCCATGTTATTTAATTTAGGCAAATCACCTTCATCTGTAGGTTCTGTTGCAATGAAGGTCTAATCTTTGCCTGTGTAACTGCTGACACTGACTGGCAGGGTTGTGCATGGTGTGTATGTATCGCCTAGGTTTTTCACTTGCACAAGGTGAGGGGCTCCAGGGTTTATGAAGAGAAAACAAACCTTTACTTTTCTTTTTTTTTCTTTTCCTTCTTTCTTTTTTTTTCCCATAAATTTTACTAGCTTCATTTACAATAGAAAGATGTCATACATCCTACACTCACTTAATATTCTTACACACAGACATGACGCAAAAGAGAAAAGACAAACTAACAGGGGTACATATTCAAGTAACCCTTTACACCTCGTTTAATCCAGCCCCTACTAGTTACTGGCCCCCTATTTCACTTAAAATCCCTTTTTTTCTTTTGCCTATTCAATCCTTATCAAATTTGTATTTCTGTAATTCTCTATTTGAATGCCCCTTACTTTACTCATTGGCCTTCTCCACCATGCATCACTCTCCCCATCTTATTCTGTGCCAAATATAATCTGTTTCATATATACATTGTGCTGTTCATGGCTTTTTTTCTCAGAGCATGGGTGCAAGTATTCACCCCCTTCCAAGTCATTCCTTGTCTACCCACCTCTGAGCACCATCTCTTGGTCTCACCCACCACCCAGTACCTCCCCTTTTTGAGAATACAGATCCAAGTATCATTTTATATTGAACGTGTTAATTAAAGCGGTTGTATACCCGCAAAAAAAAAAAAAAAAAAAAAAACACAAAAAGAAAAAAACTAGCTCATTATGAAATACTCACCTTAGATCGAAGCATCGGCATCGCATCCCGGTCACCACAGAGGGAGCTGACATTTTCCCCTCTGCGATTCTTCCGGGTTTGCGGCTCCGGCGCTGTCAGTGGCCGGAGCCGCGATGACACGCCCTCCTTGGTGGAAAACCCACACCCTCCGCAAGAAACGCCGGACTTTTGCCGGACCTTCACTGCGCATGCTCCTCTGACGTCAGTGGCTGCATGCAATGTGAATATCTCCTAAACCATACAGGTTTAGGAGATATTATTTTTACCTACAGGTAAGCCTTATTATAGGCTTACCTGTAGGTAAAAATGTAAAAAAGGGGTATACAATCACTTTAAAAAAACAATAAAAAAAAATAGAAGCAGTTAAATCGACCCCCCTGCAACTAGCGACAGTAGAACCCCAGCAACAACTGATCTCCCCTCCAGCAAAATATTCCTTCGGCAACAATAGATCCAACCAAGCAGCCAGCAACAATAGACCCCTCCCTCAACTGTAGATTCCTCTCACCTACAATTGACCCCCCAGTAACAATAGACCCCTCCCTCAACTGTAGATTCCTCTCACCCACAATAGTTCACCCATCAGCCAGCAACAATAGATCCCTCCCTCAACAACAGATCTCTCCAAGCAACAATAGACCTCCCCTGCATCAACAGATCCCCTTCTCCCACTGCAACAATAGAATCTCCAGCACACCCCCTTGTCATTAAATACATACAGTATGCTCCCCCACATTCCCACTGAAAAAAAGCCCAAATGCTATTGTGCAGAAAAAAAAGGGGGGGATTTCCCTCTCCTACCCACCCCCAACCCTTTACCCTACTTCTCTCTAGCTATATGTTTTGCGTTTAGTGTTCAACCCAATGGTTCCTGCTCTGAGTTCTGCTCAGGGCTCTCTCTCACTCTACTGTGGAAGCTGCTGGGTGAAAAGGCTGACTGTTGGCAGAAAACTAAAATTGGTACAAGTGGTGCTTATTTGTTCTAGGGGAACCCATTAGCATACCTCCCAACTTTTTGAGATGAGAACGAGGGACACCTATTAGCAAAAGTTTGTAGGCATAGGACACAACCCCCGCCACGCAGGGGGTTATACAAAAAAAATGATTAGTTAAACCAGCAAGTGTTTTTTTTTTTTTTTTACCACTACTATTCCTTTATACTGGCTTTTAACATTTGCAGCAATTCAGACGTTGGATGATAGGTTTAGCACTGGGAAACACTTTTTGAAAGATAAATAATACATTTTATATACAACTATATAGATCAGACCAAAATAAGGGACAAATGAGGAGGAAAGAAGGACAAAGGGACATTGCTCCAAATCGGGGACAGTCCCTCGAAATCAGGGACAGTCGGGAGCTATGCCGTAGGATGGCACCGTGTTAGTCGGGGACATGAGGTTAGTTAGTGACTTGAACAAGCAGACATTTTATTTGTTTTATGTCATGGATTTGTTATACAAAGTATTTCTGCAATGAAGCTGTGTTTGTTTGCTGCCTTGCCAAATAAAAGTGCCTGGACTGTTCCTGGGTGTCCCTGTCTTATGATAGATATAGATATATAGATAGATATAGATATAGATATAGATATAGATATAGATAGATATAGATATAGATATATAGATAGATATAGATATATAGATAGATATAGATATAGATATATAGATAGATATAGATATATAGATAGATATAGATATAGATATATAGATAGATATAGAGATAGATAGACAGATAGATAGACAGATAGATAGATAGATAGATAGATAGATAGATAGATAGATAGATAGATAGATAGATAGATAGATAGATAGATAGATAGATAGATAGATAGATAGATAGATAGATAGATAGATAGATAGATAGATAGATAGATAGATAGATAGATAGATAAATAGATGATAGCTGAATGATAACTATAAAATGCTGCATTTCATTGCCCATGCTTGCCTGAACAGCCAATTGCTCTTTCAGTGCATTGAAAAATATATTTTGATAATACAAAATGCCAGATAGAATTATATTGTGAATTGACACGTCAACCTTTTTCAATTAGAACATTGATTTGTTTGCCAGACACTCCTAATGATTTCTGGTTTACATTGTAATTGAGAGCTTGCATTGTGATATGATCAATTAGGAAAATATCGTAAACTACGATGTCAATGTACGTCAGTGACATTTGTGCAAATTTGAAGAAATAGCCATGGGTTCTTGCGTACTAACGCAGAAACACAAATATGACTCGTAACACTTCATTTATCAGAAATAGTTAAAGGGGTATTCCGTTTTATAGCATATTGTCTTACAATATAAAGTTGTCAAAGTTAACCCTATGAAAAGCGAATGTTAAAGATGAACCCATTTGCTCCAAAGGGTAAAACAAATCTTAATGCCTAAGTACAATTTTGCAACTTTGACATGTATTAATAAAACCGTACATATCATCATAACTACTTCCAAGTTGATTATACCGTTTTTTTCAGGACAAAATTTACCACATTTGGCGGTAAATGGTAATGAATATCTCCTGATTTTATTTTTATTAACAAAGAAAAAATTGGCCCAAAATAGTAAAACAATCATTAAAAAAAAAATGTAGCTGTATATTTCATTCTACTACCAAAACTTTCCACCAAAGAACAATAAATTCTCCTGCTCCTGCTGACCGCGACGATACCACATATGTGTATGTTAGTTATTGTTTGTACCCGTAATACAGCCCAACAACAATAGTGCACATTTTGCTTTTTTTTAAATCCTAAATTAAAAAAAAAAAAAAATTCTGTCCAAAAAAAACTGACCCTTTGGCCTTTGGCCCTGACCTTGATCTTTGGCCCTGACCTTGATCTTTGACCCTGACCCAAACATTACTTTTTTTTAACCAGATTTTATTTTTGAAAGTTTTTATAACAAATTTAAATTATAGATAAAACATAAAGAAAGAAAAACATTGAGCAGATATACCAGCATCATCATCGTCTATTCTCTCAATATGTATTCTAGAGAGAGAAGAGAGGGAAAAGAAAGAAACAACCAGGAGAAAAAGATAATAAAAAAAAATGCTCCTTCTTTCTCTATCTCCCCCTCCCCCATGTCATCCGACATTAAATCTTAGTACAATATCCCAGAGCAACCGCTACGCTCATGTTGTTAATAGTATTTTTAATTTAACCGCTTACCGACCGCCTCACGCAGATATACTGCGGCAGGAGGGCACGTACAGGCAGATTAACGTACCTGTACGTTGCCCTTTAAGAGGCGGCTCGCGGGCGCGCACCCGCCGGAAGCCCCGTGGCCGGGATCGCGGGTCCCGCGGACTCAATGTCCGCTGGCATACCCGAGATCGTCTCCTGGTGAGGAAGAACGGGGAGATGCTAATGTAAACAAGCATCTCCCCGTTCTGCCTAATGACACTGTCACTGATCACAGCTCCCTGTAATCGGGAGCGGTGATCAGTGATGTGTCACACACAGCCCCTCCCCCCCACAGTTAGAATCACTCCCTAGGACACACTTAACCCCTACAGCGCCACCTAGTGTTTAACCCCTTCACTGCCAGTGACATTTTTACAGTAATCAATGCAGTTTTTTAGCATTGATCGCTGTATTAATGCCAATGGTCCCAAAAATGTGTCAAAATTGTCCGATGTGTCCGCCATAATGTGGAAGTCATGATAAAAATCGCTGATCGCCGACATTACTAGTAAAAAAAACAAAAAACAAATATGCCATAAAACTATCCCCTATTTTGTAGACGCTATAACTTTTGTGCAAACCAATCAATAAAAGCTTATTGCGATTTTTTTTTTTACCAAAAATATGTAGAGGAATACGTATCGGCCTAAACTGAGGAAAAAAAAAACGTTTTTTACATATTTTTTGGGAATATTTATTATAGCAAAAAGTACAAAAATAATGTGTTTTTATCAAAATTGACGCTATTTTTTTGTTTATAGCGCAAAAAATTATAACTGCAGAGGTGATCAAATACCACCAAAAGAAAGCTCTATTTGTGGGAAAAAAAGGACGTCAATCTTGTTTGGGAGCCACGTCGCACGACCGCGCAATTGTCAGTGCCCTGGTCAGGAAGGGGGTGAAGTCTTCCGGGGCTGAAGTGGCTAAGGAAAGGAGAGGCAGCCATTCATGAAAACCAGAGAGCAGAGATGCAAGTATTCCCTGCTCTCCATTTTCAGCCTAAGTTGGAACATGGGTCGTCTAACCATTTTTTCCATATTTTCTAAAACTTAAGGGATGCAATAAGTTTAACCCCCTTGCCGCCCAGGCGCCATCATTATACAGCGGCAGGTTGGCTAATTCCCTCGAATCGCCCCGTACTGGTACATCGGCTCCTTTAAGAGCCATATTAGGCATGTGCATGCTGCCACGCACAGCGGGGGATCCGATGTCTGCCGACCACCTGTGGGCATGAGAGCCAGAATGGTGATCTGTGTATGTAAACACACAAATCCCCATTCTGAAAGGGGAGGAGAGACAGATCTGTTCCTAGTAATTAGGAACAGCGATCTGTCTCCTCCTCCAGTCAGTTCCATCCCCCAACAGTTAGAAACACACATGAGGGAACACATTTAACCCCTTCATTTCCCCCTAGTGTTAACCCCTTCCCTGCCAGTGACATTTACACAGTTTTATAGCACCGATGACTGAATAGATGTCAATGGTCCCAATAAAGTGTCAAAATGTCTGATCTGTCTGCCACAATATCGCAGTCCCACTAAAAATTGCAGATTGCTGCCATTACTAGTAAAAAAAAAAAAATAAATAAAAATGACAAATCTATCCCCTATTTTGTAGATGCTATAACTTTTGTGCAAACCAATCAATATACGCTTATTGCATTTTTTTTCACCAAAAATATGTAGAAGAATACATATTGGCCTAAACTGATGAAGAAATTTGTTTTTAAACATTTTTGGGGGATATTTATTATAGCAAAAAGTAAAAAATATTGTTTTTTTTTCAAAATTGTCTGTCTTTTTTTTGTTTATAGCAACAAAAAAAAACTGCAGAGGTGATCAACTATCACCAAAAGAAAGCTCTATTTGTGGGGAAAAAAAGGACGTCAATTTTGTTTTGGTACAACGTCGCACGACCGCGCAATTGCCAGTTAAAGCGACGCAGTGCCGTATAGCAAAAAAGTGCTCTGGTCATTAGGGGGGCAAATCCTTTCGGGGCTGAAGTGGATTTGGTTAAGTATATTTCTCAAATAGTACATGTTTATCCGTTTCCTGTACCCAGTCCCCAAGGGTAGCAGGGTTAGGTGATACCCATCGAGAGGCTATTCATTTACGTGCCACAAAAAGCAATCTCATTATGGCCACTGCCTCATCGTATTCTAAATTATTGGAGTTTATATACCCGAGGAGATATAGGAAAGAATCAGCAGTCCGTGAGATGTTGTATATAGAGCTTATCACATCTATCACATCCTGCCGGTACCGATGAAGTTTTGAGCATCTCCAAACCAAGTGTATAGAAGAACCAGGTTTCGTACATCTTACACATTCAGAATTTTCCTTCCTGCCTACCCTATGCAGCAGCTCCAGGGTACTGTACGCCCTGTACAAAATAAAAAGTTGGGTCACTCTATGCATAGGAGATATGGAGACCAGCTGTACGTTCTTCATTATTTGGCCCCATATATCCTCTAAGGCCACATCAATATCCATCTCCCATTTTTGTCTGCATGGAGTTGGAAATTTAAGGAGCAGTTCAGATAGTAATTTCATATAGACTTTAGAAATAAGTCCTTTTGTGTTATTTAACAGAGTTGCGCTGATTAGCACAAAACAGAAACAATATGAGAAGTCCACTTATACATTCATAGATGAAAAATATAGTCACCTTGATTTTGGAAAATATGGCTGTGCAAAGAGAAGGAAGAACGGGAAAAGTCCTGCTCGGTGTTCCACACGTGGATCTCAGTTCCGGCGACACACAATCGGGCTGACTCCAAATAGTGACTGAACACCACAAAGACCACCAGCAAAGATAAAAATACCTGCTTACCACCAGTACTGGGCCTTGCAAGGGGCCAGTAAGGCCTGTGGCTGATTACCACGCCAGGGCCTTGGATGATATTCCACCTTACAATCGACAGACCTGTAGGCAAATCTTCCCTTTTGCAATGTTTGGACAATCCCACTCAAAGATAATAAAAATGCTCCACATGGCATAAAATCCAACAATTTAGTTGAAGTCACATCTACAGATCATGGTAAAAACGCTGGCCGGCATGGCTGTCTTACGAGCCTGGAAGCTCAGGTGCTCGTGTGTTTGTATATGTCGGCTGGCGTTTTTACCATGATCTGTGTATATGACTTCAACTAAATCGTTGGATTTTATGCCATGTGAAGCATTTTTATTATCTTTGAGTGGGATTGTCCGAACATCGCAAAAGGAAAGATTTGTCTACAGGTCTGTCGATTGTAAGGTGGAATATAAACCAAGGCCCCGGTGGGGTAATCAGCCACAGGCATTACTGGCCCCTTGCAAGGCCCAGTACTGGTGGTAAGCAGATATTTTTATCTTTGCTGGTGGTCTTTGTGGTGTCCAGTCACTATTTGGAGTCAGCCCGATTGTGTCTCACCGGAACTGAGATCCACGTGTGGAACACTGAGCAGGACTTTTCCCGTTCTTCCTTCTCTTTGCACAACCATATCTTCCTATATCAAGGTGACTGTATTTTTCATCTATGGATGTATTTTTTGGACTTCTCATATTATTTCTGTTTTATGCTAATCAGCGACTATACTATTCAAAATAGGGATATTATGGAAAAGAATGGTTGGAGCCATATCTTGTTTTTTCAAAGCATATCTTAATTCTAAGAATTTAAAAAAAAACATCTTTTATCCAAGCTGTAGTCCATACAAAGCTGCTGATACGTTTTCAGCACTCAGTACTACCCTGATGTACAGTTGCATCAGGGTAGTAATCCCCGCATGTTTCCATCTCAAAAATCCTTCCAGACTGGAGATTTCAGAAAATCTCTATTTGACCATAATGATGTATATCTCATTTATCCTGAAATGGATGAATGAAGTGAACTGCCAGACCTTGTATATCAGATGAAATGTGGGATGAGTGTATTGAAGGGTGAGATAGAGGAGTCCAAAGACAATAATTGATTACCATTATCAAGTAAAGAGCTAAGTATGTCAAAAGAAGATGTATTTGAGCCCCCACTTTTCCAACCCGCAAGATGTTGAAGTTGGGCAGGTTTATTCTGCCATATCAAGATCCAAAAAAAAAATCGTACCAAATCTCTTGAAATATTTCTGCAGAATCCAGCAGGGTGAGTTATGTAAATAATACAATAACTGTGGCATACAAATAATTTTCAAGAGATTGGTATGGCCAGCCACGGAGGGGGGCAACTTACACCAAACTCAATTTTGAGATTGACATTTCTGAAGTAATGGTAGCAAGTTTAGGCGGGATATATTCCTTAGGATGGGCAGAGATAAACCTTTTCATCCATCTTAAGTTGTGATACTATGGGGGGGGGGGGGGAGGGTCCCGCAGAGGATCTAGTGGGAGTAATACTGACTTGTTCCAGTTGACCCTAAGGCTGTGTTCACACTATTGCAAATTAGATGCCGGTTTCCCCGCATCCAACACGCATGTCAAGAGATTGTGACCAGCTCTCCATGGAGGCGGTTCACACATCTCTGAAGCGGCTCCATTGCAAATTGCACAGGATTCTTGTGTGTCTTCTGGTCCGTTTCAGGTCCAAATTCAACCAAAAATTTGGACTGAAATCGGACATGAAACAGTGAATGGGGGTGCACCGGACCCCTGCTGTGAGCCTCTCCGTGCTTAAGTGTGAACCCAGCCTCAGACTGGAGAAGGTGCAAAACTTTTTTTAAGTTGGGTTTACACTATTGCGAATTGGACGCGGTTTCCCCTGCATCCAATTCGCAATAGCAGGAGATTTTAACCGGCTTTATATGGAGCCTATTAACATATCTCTGTTGCGGCTCCGATGCGAATTTGCACAGGAGCCCTGTGTGTCTTTTGGTCCGTTTCAGGTCCGAATTCAGCAAAAAATTTGTGCTGAAATCAGACCTGAAATGGTAAACGGGGAAGCACCAGACCCCTGCTGTGAACCGCATGCAAAGACAGTGTAAACCCAGCCTTATAGCAGACATTGCAGCAGCTTCCTGAGTATCAGCTAAATGCAGCAAGATATCATATGATCTAAACACTAACCCTGGTACTGACCTACATCAAACCTTATTTTATTTTTGTTATTCTTATTCTTATTAGTATTTCATTTTTTACACACACTTTTCTTTTCTCTCTCTGCAAGGACAGAGAGATGCAATGTATCTCTCTCCATTCACAGAGAGAGAAAACATGGGGGGGGGGGGGGCTTCACAGTCACTGATCACTGCGATAGCCAATCATTAGTACAGGACCTGGGGCTGGGCGTGTGCCGTGTGGCATGCTCCCAGCACAAAGGGAGACAGGGGCGTTGCTAGGTCTACAAAAGATTTGGGGCTAGAGCCCATAGCAATGAAGTAAAGAAAGTCATACACATGTATATACAGTAATATACGTGTGTGTGTATATATCCCCAGAGAGCCCCCCACTTACATCAGGGTTCCTAGAGAGCCCCCACTTACATCAGGGTCTCCAGAGAGTCCCCCACTCACATCAGGGTCCCCAGAGAGTCCCCCACTCACATCAGGGTCACCAGAGAGTCCCCCACTTACATCAGGGTCCCCAGAGAGTCCCCCACTCACATCAGGGTCCCCAGAGAGTCCCCCACTTCCATCAGGGTCCCCAGAGAGTCCCCCACTTACATCAGGGTCCCCAGAGAGTCCCCCACTCACATCAGGGTCCCCAGAGAGCCTCCCCTCGGGGACCACTGCAGAGACTCGGGGCTATGGGCCCCAGATTCGGGGCTATGGCCCTAAAAGCCACCCCCTAGTGACACTGAAGGGAGATATGCAAATATGTGGCCCTACAGAAAAAGCCTAGTCCAATGGGGCTCCATATTTGTGTTAGGTCGTCGCCAAGGGGTTCAAAACACACAAAAAGGCATTCCTCAAGACATCACATCACTCTGCCTTAGTACTCCTCTCAGGAGTCCTTAACCCTTTTGCAAGTAGTAGTCTGGCTGTTGAGAGGAGTTATGCAAATATCAAAATACCTTGATGAAAGAGATGTAATTCTGGAGGAGTGGAAGACTGCATTTGCATACAGACAGTCCTAGGTAATGACAAAATGTGCTGCCAAGCTTTTATGATTGAAAGAAATTAAATCTACCGAATGGAAGGGGTGGGTCAGGGAAATTAAGTCTGGGGAAGAAAAGGCCTAGATGATGCCTCCAGCCAGGAAATGAGGTGGGCACTATCTGACTTGCTGCAGCTTCTAATGCACATTATGAGAGGCTCACAGTGTGCAGTGAAATTAGAGTAAGCTATTTAATTTCAGGAGAGAAGCCTGTACAACATAACTCCCAACTGTCCCTGATTTCAAAGGGCCTGTCTCTGATTTGGAGCAATGTCCCTCTGTCCCTTTCCCCCTCATTTGTCCCTCATTTTGGTCTGATCCATATAGATGTATATAAAATGCAGTTTTTATCTTTCAAAAAGTGTTTCCCAGTGCTAAACCTTTTATCCAAATTCTAAATTGCTGTATTTGTAAATTTTAAAAGCTAATATAAAGGAATAGTAGTGGTAAAAAAAAAGCACTTGTGGATTTAATGAACCTTTTTTTGGGGTTAATTCTCCTTTAAGGGGGTGTGCCAGGGGCGTGTCCTATGCCTGCATAAGTTTGCTAGTAGGTGTCCCTCATTCCCATCTCAAAATGTTGGGAGGTATGATATTAACTGTGCAAGACTGGAGGAAAGGCTGGCGTTCGGCTTTATATAAATAAATGTGTATCTAAAGAAAAAACGTGTTGTTGTCCCCAGCTGTTGGCATATTTCATTCTTTGCACACAGAAAGTACACGGAGAAATAAATACAGTGTTAAAAAATACATCCCAGTGTTAAAAAATTATTAATATTTTTTTAAATTTATTTTAAAATATGAAAAAAAAAAGTTTTAACATTTTTGTCCATTTATCACTCTTATCACTCTTAAGGCGTCAGCATACCAAGACATTTTGGACAATTTCATGCTCCCAACTTTCTGGGAACAGTTTGGGGATGGCCCCTTCCTGTTCCAACATGACTGCACATCAGTGCACAAAGCAAGGTCCATAAAGACATGAATGAGTGAGTTTGGGGTGGAGAATATTTATTGGCCTGTACAGAGTCCTGACCTTAAACCCTCTGCAATGAATTAGAGCGGAAACTGCGAGCCAGGCCTTCTTGTCCAACATCAGTGCCTGACCTCACAAATGTGCTTCTGGAAGACACACTCCTAAACCTTGTGGACAGCCTTCCCAGTAGAGTTGAAGGTGCAAAGGTTGGGCCAACTCAATATTGAACCCTACGAACTAAGACTGGGATGCTATTAAATTTCATGTGCGTGTAAAGGCAGGCGTCCCAATACTATTGGTAATATAGTGTATATAAAAACAATTGGCCACTACCCCCACCTATAACTGGTCTATGTGCAGCAGGGAGCACTGGAAGGGCGATGTATGTCAAACAAATACAAAAAGATTTCCAAGCTCGAACTTACCAACAAGCCAGTGACCAACCGAATTGACCTGTCTAACAATATGTGTTAAGAACAAGGGTTTAGTCTGCACACTTTGCAAATACATGCATACATTGCAGGCCCCCGTCAAGGCACCCTGTTTTCTACAGTCCCTAACTCTAAATTCAGTAAGTTTCTGTCAGGGCTGGGCTCAGCCCTTCCTTCTCAGAACTGGCCGCTCAGCTGTCGGCTAAATGCCAGCTCCTATCTCTCCACAGGTACTCAGCTGTTGATGATATCCTGCTTGTCAGTCCTGCCTACTTAAGCTGTATAGTCCAGCTTGGTCAACATCTCAGAAACTATCTCCTGTGATCCTGTTCAAGACTAGCTTTGCTGACATCCCCTCTGGCTCCAGATCCTGCTTGCTGTTCCACTACATTAATCCCTGACTTCTGGCTTGGCTGACTATCCGTTCTGGTTACTGAACTTTGGCTATGTTTTGACTATGTTTGTTCTTTTTACTTTTATTATTAAACAAGTGTGATTTAACTGTACTTTTGTCTGTTTCGGTCTGATTTCATGGTTTCTGACAGTCTTTACATTGAGAGCACATGCATTTTAATGGATAGACAGAGGGCAGGTGGACCTGGAAGGAGCCCACCCCGTCCTAAAGCTACAGAGGGGCACACTGAACACGCAGGCAATAGCACTATGGCAGCAAAGATGTCAGTGTGTGTTGCCTAACACATATAATCAAAATAGAAACAAGTGGCCACTGCCCCCACCTATAGCTGGTCTATGCAGCAAGGAGCCCTGGAAGATTTTCAAGCTCAAACTTACCAACCAACCAGTGATCAAGCTACTGAAGGTAGAGTTAAGGACTACAGAAAACAGGGTACCGTGACAGGGCATGTAGCTTACGCATGTTTTTGCAAATGTGTGCAGACTAAACCCCTGTTCTTAACGCATACTGTTAGACAGGTCAATTTGGTTAGTCCCTGGCTGGTTGGTAAGTTTGAACTTGGAAATCTTTCTGTATTTGTTAGCCTTAAAGTATATGTCTGGACAAAAGCATAGTCAGTATGTCTCTGGGGATCATGCAATTTTATCCATGAGTTGTCTCTTTAAAAATGTGGTAAGTGGGGAAAAAACACCTGTTCATCCTGCCAGACATGCACTTTGCTCCTAATTTCTTCTGCTGCACAAAAATCCCAAGCAGTGTTATCAGTCCTCCAACAGCAATATATATATATATATATATATATATATATATATATGTATATATATATATAGTGAGCGCACCAATCCTTCAAACAGCTAGCACGCAAAGTGATTGTACCAACCCTTGTATCAATAAAATCGTTCAGTATGTAGTTGACAGTTGTACTATCAGCCCCCAGAAATAGCAGGTATTAGGGCATAAAATAACATCTATTAGGTATCACCGGGTGCATAAGTAAATCTCCACATGTGAGCCTTCACCCAAACAATGCACTCACCAGATGGAGGATTTATGTAAGCATCAATCAGTAGTCAGTGCTCAGTCATTTTCAGTGAATGCCAAAGTTGAATGAGGAATGGTATTAAAAACACCACAAATGATGGCTGCGTGGTGGCAGGACGTCAGCACATAGGCCCCTTTAAACACTTTTCATGCCATGCACTTTTTCAAGGGAATGCCTCCATCATTTGTGGTGTTGTGGATACCTAGGGATCCTAGAGACTGTTGCTGCTGAATCCCCCTCTATTTGTTAGAAGTCAGCTACTAGGTGTAGGCTAAAGAGGACCCTGGCTGGTGTCCTGAAGAGCAGGGTCCACTAAATCCCTTTTACTTAAAGTGGTGTTCGGGCCGAAATTATAATTTTTAAATAAAAATACCCCTATAATACACACGCTTAATGTATTCTAGTAAAGTTAGTCTGTAAACTAAGGTCTGTTTTGTTAGTTTATAGCAGTAGTTTGTTATTTTATAAACTTACAGCAGGCCGTGGCCATCTTATGTGTGGGCATCTGAAGCCAGACTGTATTTCTTCCTGGATCTCATCCTTGCAGATCTCGCACATGCTCAGTGCAGCACAAGCAGTGTAATAGGTTTCAGGTCAGGTTTCCATAGCAACGGCAGTGTCAGAGGAAGTTGCCGCCCCTTCCCAGAAGGCATTGCAAACAGGAAATGATGCGATGGGCCACGGCCAGGGAGGAAGAAGTGAAAAATGAATACAGCAGATATACAGTAGGTGCTGAGAAAAAAAAAATTAAATATCCAATTCGTTTACAGTGCACAGTTTAGTGAGGGATGCTGAAGAGTTGTAAATGTGGGTGGAACTCCACTTTAAAAGGAGACTTTGCTCCACTAGTAAAGCTGGCTACACAGTTCTGCCATGAAGCTGTCCTCAGATGTGAATAGTTAATTTAGGGTATCCTACTTTATCCCTTTCCCTATCCAAATTCATAAATTCAAATAAACAACAAAACAAAATCCCTAGGCTGGTCATTGCAGCAACAAGCAGAAGTTGTGTGCCTGGCTGTGGGAAATGCTGTGTGCTGGGCTGCAGAGCTGAAAAGAGGAAGAATAACAGCGGCTCCTTCAGGGGTGGTGCTACATTTTAATAATATATATAAATATATATATATATATATATTTATTTATTTATTTATTTATTTATTGTAGGGGGTTAGCTCAATGGGGGATCACCTTCCCCGGGAAAAAGGTAGTCAAAACGGCAGGTTTTTCCTTAAAATCTGACTTGTAGCCATTTTTTTTTAAAATGTTGCATGAAAATCAAATAAACAAAACAGAAAATAAATTGAATGAGGAATGGTAATAAAAACACCACAAATTTTGGCTGCGTGGTGGTATGACGTCAGCACATAGGCCCCTTTCAACGTTTTTCATGCCATGCACTTTTTCAAGGGAATGCCTCCATCATTTGTGGTGTTGTGGATTTATTGTAGGGGGTTAGCTCAATGGGGGATCACCTTCCCCCGGAAAAAGGTAGTCAAAATGGCAGGTTTTTCTTACAATCTGACTTGTAGCCAGTTTTTTTTAAAACAAAAATAAACAAAACAGAAAAAAAAAACTTGCCATCCAGGCACTAACTAAACATATCAGGTTCCTAGCTCATAGGTGAAGGGCTTCTCCCAGTCACCCACAAAACAAAGATAATGCAAACCTTTTTCCTTTCTCACAAAGCAAACTTCCCATCAGCAGCTCTCTCAGGTTTTGGCTTCCTGATGCTGCGTACACACGAGCGGACTTCTCGTCGGACTGAATCCCGAAGGACTTTTCAACGGAGTTCCGATGGAGTTCCGACGGAGTTCCAGCGAAACGGACTTGCCTACACACGATCAGACCAAAGTCCGATCATTTCGAACGTGATGACATACGACCAGACTAGAAAAGGAAGTTCAATAGCCAGTAGCCATTAGTTGCCCTTGCATCGTTTTTGGTCCGTCAGACTAGCATACAGACGAACGGTTTGTTCGATAGGAATTGAGTCCGTCGGAAGGATTTGAAACTTGTTCTATTTCTAAGGTCCGTCAGTTTTTTCGACAGAAAAGGTCCGATGAAGCCCACACACGATCGAATTGTCCAACGGATTTGTTCCGTCGGACCTTTGATGCTGAAAAGTCCGGTCGTGTGTACGCAGCATGAGTCCCAGGCCAAAAGCAATCTTTTGCTCCTAGACCTGCTCAATTTATACCACCTGCTGGTGAACACAAGTGGACTGTAAAATTTGGTCCGAAACCAACCCTGTTAAGGTGGCTGGTAACACCCGGACTGGATTCCACCTTAGTTCCCTGCAAATGAATGCATGCAAGGTGAAACATAACTTCCATCAATCACCCCGCCTTTCATAATGTCACAATATATATATATTACAAATTAAATAGCTATTATTATTTAAATAGATATAATTGGAAATTAAGTTCTGGATACAACTTTTAGTTGAATAGAAGTTGCACTATACCGATGTTATTATTTAGCTAATAGAATAAAATCTGTCTCTCTTTATTGCATATGAATATTTTATATATTTAATAGTTTCTATTTATGGCCATGTTAGTAGAGCACTAAACAATCTGAGGTAGCAGCTGAAGGATCATTACACCCCAAGGAAGCATTCTGGGCAAAACCCAGGTTGGGATATTTGATGTTATGTTTTTAAAGCTGAATTTCAAGTATGACAGTTTTTACTTACTTATGTTTGTCAAGTTTGGATCAATATAATTACTGTATGTACTGTATGTACTGTATGTGCTATACCTGTCAAAGGCAGGGTGCCTTTGGTCAATCATGGCTCAGAGTGACTAAGTCCACGCCCCACACTATGTAAGGCTGCTTACACGGCTGCCGTGTGTAGTGTTGTTGGCATGGACAGAGAGATAGCTTCATTTAGATTAAGCAGGCAGGTTATTGTCAGAAACCATGAATCAGATTGAGACAGAAGTACAGTTCAATCACACTTGTTTAATAATAATAATAAAAAGGTAAACAGAGTAAACGTAGTTAAAACATAGCCAGAGTTCAGGAACCGGAACAGGTAGTCAGACAAGCCAAAAAGTCAGGGAGACAGAGATGAACGTAGTACGTAGTAGAACAGCAAGCAGAATCTGGAGCCAGAAGAAATGTCAGCCAAGCAAGTCTTTAACAGGAACACAGGAGAGCGCCTCTAGAGATGTGACCAAGGCGAAGGCAGAGATCATCTGGGCTGGACTGCTTAAGTAGGCAGGACTGACGAGCAGGATATCATCAACAGGTGAGTCACTGTGAAGAGAAAGGAGCTGGCAATTAGCCGACAGCTGAGCGGCCAGCTTTGAGAAGAAAGGGCTGAGCCCAGTCCTGACAGTACCCCCTCCTCAATGACCCCTCCCCCTCGGAGCACCACCAGGCTTGAGGGGAAAACATCTATGAAAATCACGGAGGAGGAGAGGGGCATGTACGTCCAAGGATGAGACCCAAGAGAGTTCCTCCGGACCGTACCCTTTCCAATGCACCAGGTACTGTATGCACCTGGCACCCGGAACCCACAGGAGTCAAGAATGGACTGTACTTCATACTCCACAGACTCCATACATGGAGTCTATACCTATCATTAGCATGTCGCAAAGCCTCCTGGACTTGTGCCCAAGTGGAACAAAGACCACGGAGATGCTCCTCTAACACAGAAATACTCTGCAGAACAAACTAATCAGGTAACCTAGAAGGTTGGAAACCATTGTTCGCCATAAACGGGAACAATCAGGAAGCAGAAATCAAGGCACTATTATGAGCAAACTCCACCCACGGTAAGAGGTCTGACCACTTGTTATAATGGTCAAAAATATAGCAACGTATGAATTGCTCCAAGGACTGATTGGCTCGTTCTGCTGCCCCATTAGGCTGCAGGTGATACGCAGAGGAGAAAGCAAGCTGAATTCCCAACTGTGCACAAAAGGCTCACCAGAATCAGGACACAAACTGACTACCCCTGTCCGAGAGAATACCCTTGGGTAACCCATGTAAGCAAAAGATCTCCCAAGAAAAAATGGATGCCAGTTCCTTAGAAGTGGGCAACTTCTTAAGTGGAATACAATGGGACATTTTCGAGAACCGGTCAACCACCATAAGGATAACTGTGTTGCCCTTGCTCCACAATGAAATCCATAGACAGGTGGGTCCAGGGCCTCTCTCCATTGGGTATGGGTTATAGGAGGCCCACTGGAAGGTGTCGTGGAGTCTTACTCTGAGCACACAAGGAACAGGCAGCTACGAAGGCGGTTACATCAGCACATAGACTAAGCCACCAGATTTGTTGGGAAATGGCCCAAAAGAGTTGATTCTTCCCAGCAGCCTTGGGAGAATGGTAAGTCTGGAGCACGGCAGTACGGAGACTCTCTGGGACAAAGCAGCGGTCACAAGGTTTCTCAGGAGGAGCATGGACCTGAGCGGCAAGAATTTTGTCACCCAAAGGAGAAGTGAGACTGGTGCGAACCGTAGCCAGAATACGATCAGGAGGAATCGCAGGAACCGGAACTGACTCCATCTTGCAAGTGGAGGAAAATTGTTGTGACAAAGTGTCAGCCCTTACATTCTTAGTACCGGGTAAGAATGAGACAATGTAATTGAAACTAGACAAGAAAAGAGCCCATCGCGCCCTTCTGGGAGAGAGGCGTTTAGCCTCAGACAAGAATGTGAGATTCTTATGGTAAGTAAGAATGAGAACCGGCACAGTGGTACCTCTGAGGGCTAAAATGATCGCTAACAGCTCTCTGTCACCAATCTCGTAATTGCACTCGCAGGTGACAATTTCTTGGAAAAGTAGCCACAAAGATGCATAGAGGTCTCAGAGGTAGGACGTTGAGGCAGAACGGCGCCAACTCCAGTCTCAGAAGCATCGAACTCAAGGATAAAAGGTAACATAGGATCAGGATGTGCCAACACAGGAGCAGAAACAAAGGCAGCCTTGAGACTCTCAAAGGTCTTAATGGACTCCAGAGACCAACTTTGTGGGTTACCGTCCTTTCTGGTCATATCAGTCAGGGGCTTGACCAGAGACAAGAAGTTACGAATAAACTTCTGATAATAGTTGGCAAAGTGAACAAAACGCTGCAGAGGACATAAACCCACGGGTCAGGGCCACTATAGGACTGCTGAAAGTTTCTCTGGGTCCATCGAAAAACCAGCAATGGAAAACCTGTTCACGATGGAATTCGCACTTCTCCAATTTACAATAGAGATTGTTCTCTCTTAGTTTCTGAAGCACACGACAGACATCTGTGTGGTGGCTCTCCAGGGATTTGTAAAATATGAGGATATCGGCGAGATAAACCACCACACATAACTGCAACAAATCTTGGAGGACATCATTAATAAATTCCTGGAAAACTGCTGGGACGTTACAAAGGCCAAAAGGTATTACGAGGTACTCATGATGGCCTGTTCTGGTATTAAACACAGTTTTCCACTCATCACCCTCCTTAATCCTCACGAGATTGTATGCCCCTCTCAAATCAAGCTTTGTGAAAAACTCTTCTCCCTTGAGGAGGTCAAATACCTCTGTAATCAATGGAATCGGATAGGCATTCTTAATCGTGAAACCATTGAGACCCCTATAATCAATAAAAGGTCTCAGTTCACCACTCTTCTACTTCACAAAGAAGAAACCAGTACCAGCAGGAGACGAGGATTTGCGGATGAAACCCCGAGAAAGTGTGCCTGCAACATACTCCTCCATGACCCTATCCTCCAAGACCGACAAAGGGTAAACCTGGCCACGAGGGGGGATGGGCACTAGGTTGAAGGTCATACGACCGATGTGGAGGCAAACTACCAGCTTGAACTTTGTCAAAGACATCGCCAAAATTGCAGTACTCCTCCGGCAGGGAAGAGAGTGAAGAGGTGCACAGGACCTTGGCTACCTTCTGGAAGCATGTCTTACTGCATTGTGGCGACCAGGAGAGAACCTCAGCATGGAGCCAATCAAAAGAGGGGTTGTGCCTCTGTAACCAAGGATAACCAATAACCAGTGTAAACTTAGGTGAGGAAATAACTTGGAATTGGATTATCTCATGGTGAAGAGCCCCTACGGCCATGGACAATGAAACAGTCTCATGAGTCACCTGGGCAGGCTGTAGAGGTCTGAATGGCAAGTGGTGTGTAACGTAGCTGCAGCGGAATTGAGTGCTTCGATACAAAGGCAGCATTAATGAACAGGCCTGCAGCCCCAGAATCAATTAGAGCCTGTATCTCGACGGACGACTCAGCCCAAGAAAGGGTAACTGAAACCAGGGGCTTATCCTTCTGGATAACTGGGGACGAAACAACGCTACCTAAGGTCTCGGTTCAGGCGTTCTCTGGAGGGCCTGGCCACAATAGAGGCACAATCTCTCCCTCCTCCTAAGGGTTTTCTCATCTGCAGATAGATGCGTGAAGCCTGAGTGCATGGGTTCATCTTCACAGACCGACTCGGTACCAGTAGGCATGGGAGGTGAGGGAGGCAAGGGTGGAACTGCAAAGTTCAGAGACAAATGTACAGGAGGCTTGCGCAAACGCTCCTTAAAAGGAAGTCTTTCTCCGAGTCTGGATTTAAAGAGGATGGCAAACGTGATCAACTTCTGCAGCTCAGTTTGTATATCTTGGGCTGCTATCACATCCAAGAGACCATGAGAAAAAGAAGCCACGAGGGCCTCATTGTTCCAAGCAACCTCTGCTGCCAGAGTACGGAATTCAATGGCGTAATTGGCAACAGTTCTCATACTATTTGATGGACATGAGGCACTTGGCAGCAGAAGCAAAGCATGTGGGAACGTCAAATACCCTTTTAAAACAAGCCACCAACTCTGGGTAACTCAAGACAACAGGTTTTTGCGTCTCCCATAGAGGGTTTGCCCAGGCCAAGGCTCTCTCAGAAAGCAAAGAGATCACGAAACCTACTTTGCTTCTGTCCGTGGGAAATGCCTGGGACAGCATCTCAAAGTATATCTTAACCTGGTTGAGAAACCCTCTGCATTGGACAAGACATAATTCTTATAGCGGTAATACTCGAGGCGGGTGCCTGCACAGAGACTGGCACAGCAGCAGGGACAGCCTGCAACACAGGTTGTACTGGAGCAGCGACAGTGGGAGATTCCAGGTGAGCAGTGTGACAAAAAAAATATTACCAACAAGTGGATTGACTGCATCTTTTGAATTCATGGCCTTCGCCTACTGTCAGAAACCATGAATCAGACTGAGACACAAGTACAGTTAGATCACACTTGTTTAATAACAATAATAAAAAGGTAAACAGTGTAAACGTTCTCAAAACATAGCCACAGTTCAGGAACTGGAGCGGATAGTCATACAAACCAAATGTCCTCTCAAAAACCTGCACTGAGAGGAATGAAGGTATAGCAATATGTGTCCCAAGTACTTGCAGCCAATCTGCTATCAGTACACCACCATCTGATTTTAGCAGGCAAATTTCCCTACCCCAGTTGCTGAACCGTAAAAAGAAATTCAGTCCCAGCCATCCACATGCTCAGAGTCTAAATGCTAGCTTGGCCAAATTGCTAGCACTGCAACTGCTGCCTTTTCAGCTGGTAGACTCTGCCCCCTTTCAGGAATGTGCTGTACCTCAGTGGCAAGTTGCAAAATGCCATTTCTTTTCACGGAAGGCCATTCTGGCTCTCTACCGGCATGTGGAAGGCAATGTTTTGTCCTTGTTGGACAGGGCAGTCAGCAGTAAGGTTCATATTACCACTGACTCATGGTCCAGCAGGCATGGGCAGGGATGTTACCTTTCCTTCACGGCGCACTGGGTAACTCTGCTGGCAGCTGGGTTCAGTGTTGTTGGAGCTTGTTCTGCCACTAGGCCTCCAAAATGCTAGTGGTGATTCTGCCACAGCTCTCTACTCCACCCCCTCCTCTTCTTCTTCCCCAACGGCCTCTTCTGCAGATTTGTCCTCTGAACCAGCAGTGTTCCGTAAGCATTCAAGGGGATGCCATGCGGTGCTTGAGTTGATTTGCCTAGGGGACAAGAGCCACACTGGGGCAGAGATTCTGTCAGCTCTGCAGGGGCAGGCTCAGAGGTGGCTGCCGCCATGCCAGCCTCAGCCAGGAATGGCTGTATGCGACAATGGCACCAACCTTCTCTCCATCCTCTGACAGGGACACTTGACCCATGTTCCATGTTTGGCACACGTCCTTAATTTGGTGGTTCAGCGGTTCTTGAGCAGGTACCCAGGCTTACAAGATCTCCTGAGGCAGGCCAGAAAAGTCTGTGGTCATTTCCGCTGGTCATACAATGCCAGTGCTCGGCTGGCTGACATTCAAATGGAATGCAACCGGCCCACCAACCGCCTCATTTGTGACATGCCCACCAGGTGGAACTCAACGTTGGCAATGCTGCAGCGGCTGCACACACAGCAAAGGGCCATCAATGAGTACCTGTGCGTGTATGGCACCAGGACAGGGTCAGGGGAGCTTGGCTTCTTTTCGCCATGCCAGTGGCTACTGATCAAGGATGCATGCACTGTCCTGTCACCATTTGAGGAGGCCACAAGGATGGTGAGCAGCGACAATGCATGCATCAGTGACCCTGTCCCTCTAGTCTTCCTGTTTGAGCACACGCTTCATGGAATCATGGACAGGGCACTTGAGGCAGAACAGCGGGTGGAAGGGACATCCTTACCTCTCAGGGCCCCTTTTATCCAGGGAGCATTCTTGCAGGCCCACCAAACACACAGGAAGATGAGGAGGAGGAGAAGGAAGAGGATTGTGTCAGCATGGATATAGAGGATAACACTTAGCACCAGTCTTCAGGGGATGGTTTTCAGTCCCCAGAAACCCAAGGCGTTGTACGTGGCTGGGAGGGGGTAGTTACAGATCATGTGATCCTTAGTGACCCATAGGACTTAGAGTCGAATGCTTCTGCAAACATACAGTGCATGGCCTCCATGATTCTGCAAAGCTTGTGAAAGGACCCTAGGATTCATGGTATCAAGAAGAGGGATCATTACTGGCTGGCAACCCTTCTTGATCCACGTTACAAGGGTAAGGTTGCAGAACTCATCCTGCCTTTGAAAAGGGAGCAGAGGATGAAACATCTTCAGGAGGCCTTGAAGAAAGGTTTGTGCAACACATTTCCAGACCCTGGGAGGTTACAATTTCCTGGTGCTGGACAATGTGTTGCTGAGGCTTCGTTCAGTCAGAGGAAGAGCGGTGGAGAAGGTGGCCGGGTGACCGATGCCTTTGAACAATTTTTCTTTCCTCAGCGCCAAGGTCTGATAGGTTCAAGCAACCATCGCCAGCGTCTACATTACATGATGCAGGAATATCTAGGTGCAAGAGCAGACTTGGAGACCTTTCCAACAGAGCATCCACTGGGTTACTGGGTCTTGAGGATGGACCACTGGCTAGAACTTGCTCAATATGCAAATGAGCTTCTGGCTTGTCCTGCATCCAGCGTGCTTTCTGAACTCACATTCAGTGCTGCTGGAGGGTTTGTAACAGATCAAAGAGTGTGCCTGTCCACAGACTCCGTTGATAGGCTCACATTCATAAAAATGAATCAGCCTTGGATCAGCAACTATCAAGCACCTGATGCTGATGTAACTTATTGAATTTGCTATGGATGTGGGATCCCTTGAAGAATGCCTATGCTGACTATCCTATTCCTCCTCAAACTTGATGATGCTAGCTTCCAACAATATTTTTAATTTAGGGCACCACCACCCAAGGCCCAATTTTTCTGCCCCTGTTTAACAGGGGCATGTAATTCAAATTTCTGATATAATATTTCACCACAGGGCCCATTCCTGCGCCCAGCAAGAGTAACTGTGAGGGCTTATAGTGTTGTGGCACCACCACCACCACCCCTCAAGGCCCAATTTTTCTGCCCCTGTTTAACAGGGGCATGTAATTACAATGTTTGATATAATATTTCAACGCAGGGCCCGTTCCTGCGCCCAACAAGAGTAACTGTGAGGGCTTATGGTGTTGTGGAACCACCACCTAAGTCCCAATTTTTCTGCCCATGTTTAACAGGGGCATGTAATTACAATTTTTGATATAATATTTCACAGCAGGGCCTGTTCCTGCGCCCAAAAAGAGTATCTGCGAGGGGTTACAGTGTTCTGGCACCACCACCCAAGGCCCTGTTTAACAGAGGCATGTAATTACAATCTTTGATATAATATTTAAATGCAGGACCTGTTCCTGCGCCCAACAGGAGTAACTGTGAGGGCTTACAGTGTTGTGGCACCACCACCGCCCAAGGCCCAATTTTTCTGTTTAACGGGGGTATGTAATTACAATTCTTGATATAATTTTATAACATTTCACAGCAGGGCCCGTTTCTACAAGAGTAAAGTTACTGTGAGGGCTTACAGTGTTCTGGTACCACCAACACCTAAGGCTCAATGTTCTGCAGAGTACATAGGGTAGGCTGTATAGTATATATACTGCTGTTCAGAGTATATAGTGCCTGGGGGCCCTCACGCCATTTTTTGAAAAGATTGAATGTGGGGTTCCCCTTAAAATCCATACCAGACCTGAGGGGCCTGGTATTGATTTTGGGGGTGACATCCACGCCATTTTTTTTTGGTATTTTTATCTATATTGCTGCGATCCGACAATACATTGCAGCCGCGAGCAGTTTTAAACAACATTTTTTCCTTTAGAAATGTCATTTTGCTGTGGCACTGATATAAACATAGGAAAGATGCGCTACTTTACAGGCATACTAAGGACACCCCCGGGCACAATATTTAAAGGAATATTTCATTTTTATTGTTTCACTTTAAGCATTATTAAAATCACTGCTCAAAAAAAAGCGGCAGTTTTTAAAACTTTTTTTTGCATGGATACATGTCCCCTGGGGCAGGACCCGGGTCCCTAAACACTTTTTATGGCAATAACTTGCATATACTGTAAGCCTTTAAAATTAGCACTTTTGATTTTTCAAGTTCGTGTCTCATAGACTTTAACGGTGTTCGAATACATTTTTTACCTGTTCGCATGTTCTGCTGCAAACTGAACTGGGAGGGGGGGAGATTTTCGGCTCATCCCTACTGCTTACTGAACACAGGAGGTTGCCTGCTCGGCACTAGTGCCCTTTGGAGGAGAAGACTTCCCATTTTTCAATTAATGCAAAGTGTTCTCCAATTGGACCAGGTAGAGATTGTGACGTCACCGCCCCACCTCTCCACCTCGTCCAATCAAAGAACATTTTACATTAATTGAGAAAATGCAAAGTTTTCCTTGAATGGTGCACCCATCAGGCAAGCAACCTCCTGTGTGCACAATGTAGCAAGAGAGTCACTTGGCAGGTGACCAAAGCTAGTGGAGAGCTCTGTAGAAGCAGTGCCTACTACAGTGATTTCAGCTTCCAGGAGGATCAGCCAGATATGGTATATGCATAGTTACCTTGATCCAAGCTGCATCAATGTAACTATGTAACAATATTCATACCCGGAGTTCATCTTCAAAGTAGTGAAAAAGCATTGGAAACAATTCCTCACTGACCTCTGTAGCTGCAGACACTGTGAAGGAATTCATCCTCAAAGTTCTCAGCTCCTCTCCCCTTATTTCTTATGGCAGCAGGGACTTGGTAGCCTGCCAGCCTTCTTTAGTGTGCCAAAAAAACAAGAAAACATACAATCATGTACAAAAACTAAGATAAGTAAAGTCAACAATATTTATTATACACCGTTAAAATCTAGAGAATGGTTTCTAAAAGCATGCAGTAAATGCCACCAAAGTTGTTATACAAAAGAACAGGATCCCTGTAGCTGCACATCTGTGTGGTCCCTGACATCAGTGTGAAAGTGGCAACCTCAGCCTGGACTCCAGCCAGGCCATGCCCCAACTCGTTTCGCTCCGCCCCTTTGAGCTTAGTCATAGGCAAATTTGTTATACAATTGGCAAAACGCTTGAAGGTAAACAGGGTGACAGGATCAATGCGTTTCACCCAGGATGGGCTTTTTTAGTATCCACTTCGCATTTACAACTTTAACACCTAATATTAATACAAAGGAGAATGCTGGTGGGAAGAAATATCTGGCAGTATGTGAGAATCCTTATTTTGATAGTACTTCTTGCAACGAATGCTAGTCCAAATTAGACAATGGTAGTTGGAATGCAAAGAGGGGAAAAAAGTGTCAACCAGCAGGCAAAAATTAACCCCCGAGAGGGCCGTGCCATCACACACAGGCTCACTAGCAGGATTAAAGAGGACAAGAGTAGCCCCATATATGAAGCCAATATCATTAGCACAAAAAGTGCTGGTAGTCCGGTCGGGTGTATCAAAATGGCGGCAACAATTCATAAGGATTGGAAGCATTTACCTCATGGTTTTAGAAACAATTCTTAGATTTTAACGGTGTATTATAAATATTGCTGATTTTATTTATCTTTGTTTTTGTACATGATTGTACGTTTTCTTGTTTTTTGGCACGCTAAAATCCCTTATTTCCCCACACATTTGGGGTTAGCGGCTATACCACCAGTATATTATTTTTAATATTTGGCATGTGTTTAATTTAATGTAAACACATAGCAGGGGCTGTAAGCTATTAGAAACTGACCAAAATACAACTTTGGAGTTTTTGTTCTGATTTTTTGAAGATGAATTATTCCACAGTATCTGCAGCTACAGAAGTCAGTGATGGATTGTTTAAATACTCATTTACTGCTTGTTAGGAGTGATATTTTTAGTCTGGGAAAAGGAATTTTAAAAAAGATTAAAACATATAGGAATAGTGAAAACCTCCTTTAAAAATATATTTTTTATTGGTTTCTATAAACCAACAGGTTTTTTTTGTGTTTACGTCTTTGGCATTATACATCTTAATCGTTGGTCACCAAAGTTTTTCTCATTAGTAAAGGTAAAATGTGTTTTGTGGTTCCTTTTTCGCTTTTTGTTTGTTTTTTGTTGGCACTTTTGTTTTTTGTTTTTAATTCATCTTATTTTCCACTTCAGGAACACTAGCTTTGCTGCGCTATCATTTCACAAAATTGAATTTGTTTTTTTTCTCACACTATTAACTTTTTATTCTTTATTCAATTTATTTCAGGGAAGGGCTTAACACTAGGGGCGATCAAGGGGTTAAATGTGTGTCCTAGGATGTGATTCTAACTATGGGGGATGGGACTGCCTGGAGAAGGAGACTGATCGCTGTTCATACTTAGTATTAACAGAAGATCTGTCTCCTCTCTCCTGATAGAACAGAGACCTGTCTGTTTACGTTGACAGATCTCTGTTCTGTCTCTCTCAGGAGAGATCGTGGGTGCCCGGTGGACGCGCGCCCCCTAGTGGTCTTAAAGCTGCCGAAGTACAGCTATGTCAATTTGCCCAGGGGAACCAACCTGCCACAGTACAACTGCGGCGGCTGGTCCTCTAGTGGCTAATGTGTTCTAAATAAGAAATGGTCGTGATACATTTTTTTCAGAATAAAAATCCCCCTGAAGAAGACTGCGACTGTAGGGGTCGAAACACGTCAGGTATTCGTGTGGATAGCAATGTTGTAATGTATTGTGAACAACGGTCTACACGGTACAATTTTTGCCAGGAATGATGGTCAATGTTGTTTTTATGTCAATAACCAAAGCTCATATTTTAAACTTACTGTGAATTTTAATACACTTTTTGATACAATAAAAGATTTTAATCAAATCATTTTTCTATAATTATCTTGCTGCTAAAAAAACCCTGGGGAACTGATTCATTTTTTGAAAAAACCTTTTGGGGTGTCCTGCCCTGCTGACTCTCACACGTGTCCTTCCATCATGATTGTGTTTACTAACCGTTTAGCACAATATTAGTTGTGTTGGATAATTCTACTAAGAAGGATAAAACAAGGTTTATTTGATCTCTTTTACTGCCCAGCCCATTTCGCCTTTTGTTTAATAGTTATTAAATATTTTATGGCATTGGCGAAGTCTTTAGTGATGCTTCCTGACATTAAAGTCTCATTTACTTTTTCCAGGTTACAATCTTCATCCAAATAGGACAGGGTGGTCCATTAATACCTTTCAGCTGTAGATGCATCTTCATAGTTAACTGCATCCAAAATCAGGCAATATGGCTTTTATTGCATTATTAGCATAGAATGTGAAATTACTTCAAAGACCAAATGGCGCTGAGGCAGACTGCATTATGTGTTAGAAATCAGATGGTCATTCTTCCTGAAAAATGTCATCTATATTACAGTATCCATTCATGTACTAATCAAAACTGAATTAGTGGACATGAAAACTTCAAGCACCATTTGTCATGTGGAACTTGCGCTCATCAGCGGTTATACCGTGCGTTCTCTGCTGGGTAAAAAAAAAAAACCCGAAGTCGCTTCTGAAATTACCATAATATTTTGGACTCAAGAGTAATGCATTTAAAAGTGAAATGCACAGAAAATTGAATGCCAGCCGGGAAGAAATGATGGCCGGTGTTCTATCAGATTACCGCTACCCATCAGATTGTGCAATGGAAGTGACGTGCCAACACCAAAAAAACATACGGCGCATGCGCGTTGCGTTCCACCATGCGTTCCGCGGCGCTATGCGTTCCACACACTTTATGATCTGACGAGTAGTGGTATTGTGATAAACAACCAGCAGGACATCTTACTACACTCAGCTACTTCTTGAATTTCAGAGTAATTTTAGCAATAAAGTGAGCGTATGTAAAAAAATATAGAATAGAATAGATAGATAGAATTTAGCTCTTAGCTGCGGATAGATGAAGTTATCTACCGCACCTAAACTCACACAATGCTTTCCTATGGCCTCATTCACACACTGCGTTTAGCAACTGTTTTTTTACATAGGGTTTTGTGCGGTTAGAAAAAACAAATTCGACTGCGTCCAGGACCGATTTAGTGCAGCTATCTGCACATAACCGCAGGTAATCGCAGTGTACTATTTCGCCAGCAGATAGCAGCAGCAACGAGGAATGAAAAACAACACCCGATAGGATTTTCTGATGGAAAATAGGTGATAGGACCTTGTTGTCGGAAATTACGACTGTGTGTGGGCTCCATCGAACACTTTCCATCGGAATTTCCGTCGCACAAAATTTGAGATCTGGTGCTCAAATTTTCTGACAACAAAATCCGTTCACGCAAATCCTGATCATGTGTACACAATTCCGACGCACAAAGTGCCACGCATGCTCGGAATCAAGCAGTACACTGGCTATTGAACGTCATTTTTCTCGGTTCGTCGTACGTGTTGTACGTCACCGCATTCTTGACGTTCCGAATTTCCGACCAATTTTGTGTGACCGTGTGTATGCAAGACAAGTTTGAGCCAACATCCGACAGAAAAAAACATGGGATTTTGCTGTCAGAATGTCCGATCATGTGTATGGGGCATTAGAGTCAGCGGGGGACAGATGCAGCATCTGACCGATTCTGCATCCACCTACGTAAGTATGATTGTGAAATTTGAATTGGAAATCATTTTAGCAATAAAGTGAGCCTATATATACTGTATATAAATAAGTATATTGATATCTGTGATACTGTTTTGATGTTACATTTTGAAAGAAGCTGTGACGCCAACAGTAGGAAGGTGGCGGAGGCCATGTTGGTACACCCCGCACTGCTCAGCGCTAAACCTTTAGGCTTTTAAAAATTAAACATCCAAACAGCATCACAGATATCAATATACTATATTTATTTATATACGCTCCTTTTATTGCTAAAATTACTCTGAAATTCAAGACGTAACTGGGTGTAGTAAGGTGTCCGCATGGGTGTTCTATCAGATTACGGCTACCCGTTTGGAATGCATAGCTCCATGGAACGCATGTTGGAAGGCATAGCAAGTATTTTTTTGGTCGAAACATCACTTCCATTGCACAATCTGATTGGTAGCGGTAATCTGATAGAACACCAGCTCAGGCTCTCGGTGACTCGCTGAGAGCCTGAGCCGGGTGCCAGTCCAGGCATGTTGGCGGATCCCGACTCCAGTGTTGCGATCTTGCCCCAGCTTGGACCGGCTCTGTGACATCAGCAGACAGCGGACTTCATCCTGAAAACGGGTCACAGGAGTTGGGCTTTTAACTACGTCTACAGCCAACCTCACAATGTACAGTATATGTGACAACCAAATAAAAGGTGTTTAGTCATTTTTTTATTTGTTAGAAGATTTTTTTCTTTACCTTTTTTTTTTTTTTTACAAGTACTCGTCTCTTCCAAGTCAATGCTTATTTTCTATTATTGAATAAACCTAAAATATATTATTGTTCTTCTGCTCTTGAGAATGCAGGAACGAGACACTTGTCTTAAATATTAGAATCACTCCATTGCTTCCTGCCTCCATTGCTCTATGACTTTTCCCCTGAGCTTCTTTTATGAGACCAATGACATTTTGAATAGACAGGTAACTCATGAATTACATTCCCTAAGTGGAGACATGCAGACTTTTAGACCTATATCATTAAGAATCTGGTGTCTGGTGGGTAATAAAAGTGAATAGTTATTGGTATAGACATTTAGTACATGGCTGAGTCGAAAAGGTACAGATTAAAAGACACCAACATTATACAGAGGGTTTTAAACGTCCTTAAAGGGACACTGTCACATTTGTAATCTTCATTATTTGGTAAATATATTATCAGGCAATACATAAACAAAGAAACCTATAAGCTCGCCATGCACTATGCAATCTGATTGTACAATCTCTGTACAACTTTCTATAGCTGTACCAAAACTATGTAATATGAGGACAAACCTGAACAGTGCATTTAACCACTTCAGCTTTGGAAGATTTACCTCCCTTCTTGATCAGACCATTTTTTTGTGATAGTGCACTGCACTACTTTAAAGGGGTTGTAGACTCTTGAGGTTTTTCACCTTAATGCATTCTATACATTAAGGTGAAAAACCTCCTCTGCTGCAGCTGCCCCCCAGAGCCGCCCTTTTACTTACCTGAACCCGATCTTTCCAGCAACGGGGATGAGCAAACCAGCTCCAGCCATGGGCGTCTCCACAGAACTTTTTTCGGGGGGAGGCATCATTTTAGGGTCACCCATGCTTCGCCCCATTTCGACAATGTCATTATCACATTATCATGGTCAGAGACTGCAGACGTAGTAAAGTCCCTAGGATAAATAATGAATAATGGCCAACAGGCCCTCTTACCAGACCCAGAGAAACTACAGCAGTGATCCCTCTGGCTGGACGATCGCTCACTCTGGATTCCCCGGGGGCGACTCTGGTCAGTAGTGTAGCATGTCTGTACCCTGGTAGTGGCTCAGTCTTTCTCTAGTGGTGCTGGGCAGCGTGGCTTTCTCTGGTGGCGCTGGGCAGAGTGGCTCTCTCTCTGGTGGCGCCAGGCATCGTGGCTCTCTCTCTGGTGGCGCTGGGCAGCGTGGCTCTCTCTCTGGCTTCTGCCCCGGAAAACTCCTCGTTCTTTGTCCTGTAGCACTCTCTCCCTCAGCTTTTTTCCAGGCTGCAGTCTCTCGATCTCTCTCTTGATAGAGCTGTAGCCTCCTCCCTGTGGAAAATGGGGCTTTGGGACTACATGTCCCATGATGCTCTCCTCTCCTATTTTCTTTTGATTGGCCCTCAGTTATGGCCAATAGGGAAGGAACGGCGCGGGCAGGAAGCTGAGTGGGGAACTAGTGAGAGCTGCCGTCTCTTCTTCCTGACAGGAGAAGGGGGGGCGAGCGGGGGAAACCTCTGACAGCCCGCAGCTCGCCTTTCTCCTGTAACAGCGCTGCCGAGTTCTCTGCTGGACTGAGCAGGGAAAAGAGCCAAAGTCACACTACACTGATGGGGCAGCTTGACAGCACCTTGTCGGTGTCACCCCACTGGTGGGTGGCACCTGGGTGCGGGCTGCCCACACCCTGATAGTGACGCAACTGTGCTGAATTTAAGATCCGATCCCTGATTCCAGGGGGGGGGGCACTTGACCCCCCTTGCCTCTACCTGTGGACGCCCATGGCTCCAGCTGCTGCCTCGGGTACTCATTGGATAGATTGATAGCAGCGCAACCACTGCTGTCAATCAAATGCAATGGCATCGGAGCCGGGGGCAGGGCCAAGTCTTGCTGTCTGTGTCAATAGATGCAGCATCAGGACTCGAGGAGCGCGCCCGCGCGACTGCCCCGAGGGAGAGCTGCACTCCAACAGGGCACTCAAGCAGAGGAGAAGCCAGGGGCACCGCAGGGGGACCCCAGAAAAGGAGGATCGGGGCCACTCTGTGCAAAACCAACTGCACAGAGGAGGTAAGTATGACATGTTTGTTATCTTTTTTTTTTTTTTTTTAAACCCGAAACTGTACATATCCTTTAACTGACAATCGCGCGGTCGTGCGATGCTGTACCAAAATAAAATTTATGTCCTTATTTTCCCACAAATAGGACTTTCTTTTGGTGGTATTTGTTTACCTCTGCATCTATTTTATTATTTGTGCTATAAAAAAAACAAAAAAAAACAGACAATTTAAAAAAAAAATAAAACATTATTTTTTACTTTCTGCTATAAAACACATCCAATAAAAAAATTGTAAAAGACAAATTTCTTCATCAATTTAGGCCAATATGTATCCCGCTACATATTTTTGGTAAATATTGCGACGGGCATTCAGACAGTAACTGACACTTTTTGGGGACCAGTGACACTAATGCAGTGATCAATGCTAAAAAAATATGCACTGTCACTGTACTAATGATACTGGCTGGGAAGGGGTTAACATCAGAGGCGATCAAAGGGTAACTCTGTGCCTAGCCTGTGTTTTACTACAGTGCAGGAGGTGCTCTTATTAGGGGAAGACATGGATCCTAGTTCCTGCTTTGCAGAGACACAAAATCCATGCCTTTCCTCCTTGTTTACATAGGCAGACCGCCGTTCTGTGTCTCTGCAGGATGATCAGTGGGTGTCTGTGGATAATCGAGTCCACGGTACCCGCTGATCGGCTCCCGCTGTGTATAGTTATAGCTGAAGTGAGCCGCCGGTGACACACATTCACGCCTTCTACTCGGAGCAGCTGGATTATGTATATATACATGATCTGGTGCACAGCTGCCGCCCTGTAGCAGTAAAATTGCTATGGGGTGGTCAGCAAGTGGTTAATTTGTAGCAAATCAGGCAGACCCCGACAAGATTGATAATAGATCCAAAGGAGATCCACCCACGGTAAATAGCACGAATGAGCAATGGCCTCAGCAATCTTTTGCTGAGGCCATTGTATTCTCATAGCCAGCACTGTTAGAATACCTGACCAGTAGCTGCATCTGATCAGATATAGCTGGTTTGGCCAACAATTTTCTTCCCTGCTCTTTCCATTTTCCAATAAAAGAATGCTGGGAAGGGGGGGGGGGGGAGGTGTGGAGCTGATAGGACCACCCACTAGAAAAATTTTGTCTGGTTCTTCAGGTAGAAGCCAAAAAATTCAAACAACGTATGACCAGCTTAATGTCCCCCGTTTTGGGGAGATTTTCTCTAACAGTGAAATCTCCCCACTGGGACATAGATGGCAAAAAATAATTGACATGGTTTTGAACCCTCCCTACTGTGTCTAAAACTTTTTAAAAATTTAATTTTTGACTATACATACATTGTAAGCAGGGCCCTGATTCGTTGCCGTTGTCCTCCTGCGATAGGAAAGGGATTGGGTACGCACACCTCTAACGTGGAGGAACTCCACCATCTTGGTCACTTACATTCTCCAGGCCTGAGGCCCACCTCCAGAACCATAATACACAGTTCTTTGCCTAAACACCCTCACCTCTAATGCTTTAGTCCCCACATCAGTACACTGAACAGTTCAAGTCCACTACTAACATAAGATGACCACCCTACTCTTTCTTTGCCCTTACTGTAGGTCCCCCATAGGTGGTTTCTCCAGGCCTACCCCAAAGGGTTCACTTCCTAAGGCTACAAGCTTACATGACAGTATAATGGGGGTAACCTCTTCCCATTGCCCTTTGCTCCAGGCTCTTCCAGCTACAGAATATAAGAGACTAAGCTAGCCCCAACTGCCATATCCACGCAGAGGAGGTGTCTCCCTAAAAAACACTTCAAAGTGGTTCTAAAGGCAGGAGGCCTTTTATGTTAATGCATTCTGTGCATTGAGGTAAAAAACCTTCTGTGTGCAGCACTCCAGCCCTACCTTATACTTACCCGAGCCCCATCTTAATCCAGTGATGTGCAATGTTCATGAAAGCGGAGGCTCTCCTGTCTCTCTCTCTCTCCTCATTGGCTTACACAGCAGTGGGAGCCATTGACTCCTGCTGCTATCAATCACAACCAGTGAGCCAATGAGGCAAGAGTGGGAGCCGAGCCACGCTCTGTGTGTAAATGGAAAATGTCCAGTCACGGGGCGTGGTTTGGGAGCGAGCCTGCTTGAATGCCCCCATAGTAAGAGGCAAGGGGATTGGAGCCAGGACCACCGGCAGGGGACTCAAAAAGAAGAGGATCGGGGCTGCGTTGTGCAAAACCATTGCACCGCGCAGATAAGTATGAAATCTTGATCTCTTGTAGTGAATTTCATGGAAAAGCCATATGAAGGTTTCACTCAGAACTGAGCTATTTGTTAATTTTGTAACATAAAGATTGCACTGGGGGGAATGTGACACCATTATTTGACCTCGTCAATGCTGACATGGTCAGATAGAACTGGGAACCTGACTTATCAGACCACCGCAGCAGTTGACAGATATAAAGGGAAACCAGCACGTGCAAAACTGAAATCTCAATTCATACGTGTCGTCATTGAAGAAGATATGCATGTTTTTCGACTGTGAATAAAATAAAGCCACATATGTTTTCTCATTCTAAAGCTCGGAAGCGCCGTTGAACCAGCTGTTTTTGAAAGTACACAAATCTGCTAAGCCGCAGTTGGGTAACTGTTAAATGTTAAAACGTGGAATGATCAGCACATAGCAGATGGCCTGGGAACAGGTTAGGAAATGGCAGCTTTAATACCACCAGACTACGACGTTCTCTTCCACTGCACTATAAGCAGACGGGGTGAATAATGAAGACTCTATATTAATCGTGTAAATCCCAACATTATTAAATTGATTCATCTGGGGCTTCTTAATATATGTGGAGCTGTTCCTGTACTCCGAGAAAGACAGCCCTCACTTTGTGCCAAAGCATCTCTCATTAAAGCACACTGCTTTATTGGCTGTGACCTCCATGCTCACATTGTAGAATGGGAGGAATAAAAATTAATCTTTCAGAATTATTCTGAATATCAGCAGGAGGAAATATGAAGATAGAACTCCACTCAAATGTACAAACTTTGTTCTTATAGAGCCCTGGTGCCCAACCTGAGGCCTGGGGGCCACATGAAACCCTTTGGCACTTTTGTGCGGTCCTTGGGGCCTCTGCAGACACTAATCTGTGTTTCCCTATTGCCCTGTTATAGCAGTGATCTTAAGCAGTCTTGTGTAATGTGTCTACAGTCTACGACGGTCCCTGGAAGCATGTCCCTAGTCTCCAACAACTCCTATATCATGTTCACAGTCCATGATAGTCTTGTGTAGCATGTCTGCAGTCTCTGACCATCTTTTTTATCATGCCCATAGTCTTTGACTATCTCTTCTATCATGTCCATAATCTCTAACCATCTTCTGTTTCATGTCCATAGTCTCTGACCATCTCTTGTAACAAGTCATCATACTCGACTATCTCTTCCATCATGCCCATGGTCCCTGGCCATCTCTTGTATCATGTCCATAATCTCTGGACTTCTTCTGTTTCACCCCCAAAGTCTCTGACCATCTCTTGGACCATGTCCAGTGTCCACAGTCTTTGACCATCTCTTGTATCATGTCTTCTGTCTTCGGCCATCTCTTGTATCATGTCAGTGGTCTCTGGCCATCTCTTGTATCATGTCTTCAGTCTCCGACCATCTCTTGTATCATGTCCATAATCTCTGGACTTTTGTTTCATGTCCATAGTCTCTGACTATCTCTTGTACTTTGTCCACAGTCTCTGACCATCTCTTGTATCATGTACACAGTCTTTGACCATCTCTTGTATCATGTCTTCTGTCTTCGGCCATCTCTTGTATCATGTCAGTGGTCTCTGGCCATCTCTTGTATCATGTCTTCAGTCTCCGACCATCTCTTGTATCATGTCCATAATCTCTGGACTTTTGTTTCATGTCCATAGTCTCTGACTATCTCTTGTACTTTGTCCACAGTCTCTGACCATCTCTTGTATCATGTACACAGTCTCTGACCATCTCTTATATCATGTCCATATTCCCTGGACTTCTTCTGTTTCATGTCCATAGTCTCTGTCCAGCTCTTGTATTATGGTATTATGGTTGCATTCTCTGAACATTTCTTGTATGACGCCCCTTTGGATGAATATTCACATCATTTTTCTGCAGCCTTTTGGTGATGTCAGGGGCCATACTTGAGCCCCCACCCCCGTATCAAAAGAGACGATCACTAGTGATATAAAGGGTAATTTAAAAACTGTTAAAGATATTTGTCAGCTGTCTCAAAAGTAATATCATGTTATTTTTTAAACGGCATGTATACTGGACAGATTTTGTATACATTTTCTTCATTAATTCGAGCAGAACTTTGCCCTCTTAAACAAAAATGTGTGAACAGGCAGACTTTTAATTTATGCTATGTCTCTTCTGGAGTAAAACTTTATTTTCATTTCCATAATAGCTTTTTACTTGGAGTTTTTTAAAGATACAACATCAAACACAGCAGAGATAGGTTCAAGACAGTTTCAGGAGGATTGACCTAAAGCCTCTACTTAAATATTAGTAGCTCTCCCCCACCTTGTGTCTGTTTGCCCTATGTTGGCATGGGGTCCATCATAGCATTTGCGGTGGCAGAGCAGTGTAGGACTGGCCATGAGAGGGATTACTTTGACGCAGTTGGCCAGCTTAGACATGTATTGCAATATGTGTGGACTAAAAATCCCTGTTTTTCATTGCATGGTTTGCTGGAAAGGATGTATAGCAGTGTGCAGAGGGTCATCCAAAATTTGTAGTGTTAACATGTGGTCATGCCCCTTTAGCACCCAATAGCTGAAATGCATGTACAAGCTATTTGTATTTGAGCACAATTATATATTCTTTCTGTATTTTTACGGCGTAGAATGAGGCATGGTAAGTCAGTAATGGGTCAAAGATCAGCTGGCAGGGAGACCACGGGCAATATTGGGCGCTAGTCCTTTACCTTTTTCTTTCTTATTTTAGGTACAGGCTTCGTACAGGTCCTCTTTGGCAGGTAGACATCTCTTATGTGAATAAGATTTTTTTTTCTTATTGATTTCCTTTTGAAATGAACTGTTATTTTCTCTGGTTTCTTTTAATATTTTAGTGAGCATTTTAGCGAGAGCCAAATGTATATATGTAAATATGAAACAGGTGTAATCTTATGTGGCATGTATACTTTTTTTTTTCCTTTCTCTTTTACGATCAGGATTTCATTACAGGAAAATGAAATTCACCTTTGATGGGTTCATTTTAGTGTTACTACTTGAAATTCAATAGTCATGTCGTGAATATCAGTCAAAATAAGTACCTTCTACATTCTCTGAGTGTGCAAGATAACTTCACCGTATCTAGGAGATGCTCATTGCAATGATGCATTGAGGGCTCTGGCTTAAAAATAGAGGTATAAAAATAACAGTTATTAATATCTTTTATGAAAAGACTTTTTAAACCACTAGATGTACTTAAGGTGGATGAATCACTAAAATTCACTAAGTCGGGAGGGTTCATATCACCATTACCAAATCATATTACTAGTTTAATTATTATACAGGATTTATATAGCTGCAACAGTTCGCAAAGCGCTTTACAATATGAAGGGAGACAGTACAGTTACAATACAAGTCAAGAAAAGAGGGTTTGGAAGGCCCTAGTTCCAAGAGCTTACAATCTAAAATGGAGAGGCAAGTGGTACAAAAGATAATCACTGTATGGGGATGAATTGAATGAGAGATAAGCAAGATAAGATAAGCAAGATAAGCTTTCATGCAGTGATTAATTTTCAAGGATCACCTAAAGGTGGGCCGAGAAGAAAATAGCCAGGTAGACTGGGGTAGGGAGTTCCAGAAGATGGCAGAGGCTCTGAAAAAGTCCTAGAGGTAAGCATGGGAAGAGTTCATGAAGGAGCCAGAGAGCCGAAAGTCTTGGAAGGAGTGTAGAGGTCAGTTTGGGTAATATTTTGAGAAGACGTTGGTGGCATGGCTTGGGGAAGACTTGTGGTTAGCGTTGTATGTTCTTGTTAATAATTTGAATTGTATTCAATGAGCATTCAGTACCCAGTGCAGGGATCAGCATAGAGGAATGGAGGACACTAAAGGATTGGAGAAGCTCTAGAGAAGTCCTGGAGACAAGCATACTGTAGGAGCAGGTATTGAGGGAGATACAGTGCCTTGAAATTTTTCACATTTTGTCATGTTACAACCAAAAACGTAAATGTATTTTATTGGGATTTTATGTGATAGACCAACAGAAAGTGGCACATAATTATGAAGTGAAAGGAAAATAATAGATAGTTTTCCAAATGTTTTACAAATAAATATTTGAAAAGTGTGATGTGCATTTATATTCGGCCCCCTTCACTCTGATACCCCTAACTAAAATGTAGTGGATCCAATTGTCTTCAGAAGTCACCTAATTAATAAATAGAGTTCACCTGTGTGTAATTTAATTTTAGTATAAATATAGCTGTTCTGTGACCTCAGAGGTTTGTTAGAGAACCTTAGTGAACAAACAGCATCATGAAGGCAAAGGAACACAACCAGGGATAAAGTTGTGGAAAGTTTAAAGCAGGGTTGTGTTTTTAAAAAAATTCCCAAACTTTGAACATCTCACAGAGCACTGTTCAATCCATCATCTAAAAATGGAAAGAGTATGGCACAACTGCAAACCTACCAAGACATGGCCATCCACCTAAACTGACAGGCTGGGCAAGGAGAGCATTCATCAGAGAAGCAGCCAAGAGGCCCATGGTAACTCTGGAGGAGATGCAGAGATCCACAGCTCAGGTGGGAGAATCTGTCCACATGACAACTATTAGTTGTGCTCTCCACAAATCTGGCCTTTATGAAAGAGTGGAAAGAAGAAAGCCATTGTTGAAAGAAAGCCATAAGAAGTCTCCTTTGCAGTTTGTGAGATGCCATGTGGGGCACACAGCAAACATGTGGAAGAAGGTGCTCTGGTCAGATGAGACCAAACTTGAACTTTTTGGCCTAAAAGCAAAATGCTATGTGTGGCAGAAAACTAACACTGCACATCACCCTGAACACACCATCCCCACCGTGAAACGGAGAACCTCTGGGGGAATCTAGGATGGAAAAGGACCTGGGGGTCCTAGTAGACGATAGGCTCAGCAATGGCATGCAATGCCAAGCTGCTGCTAACAAAGCAAACAGAATGTTGGCATGCATTAAAAAGGGGATCAACTCCAGAGATAAAACGATAATTCTCCCGCTCTACAAGACTCTGGTTCGGCCGCACCTAGAGTATGGTGTCCAGTTCTGGGCACCAGTCCTCAGGAAGGATGTACTGGAAAGTACAGAAGGATGTACTGGAAAGCGAGTACAAAGAAGGGCAACTAAGCTAATAAAGGTTCTGGAGGATATTAATGATGAGGAAAGGTTGCAAGCGCTGAACTTATTCTCTCTGGAGAAGAGATGCTTGATAGGGAATATGATTTCAATTTATAAATACCGTACTGGTGACCCCACAATAGGGATAAAACTTTTTTGCAGAAGGGAGTTTAACAAGACTCGTGGCCACTCATTAAAATTAGAAGAAAAGAGGTTTAGCCTTAGACTACGTAGAGGGTTCTTTACTGTAATGCCGCGTACACACGGTCGGACTTTTCAGCTACAAAAGTCCAACGGACGCTGACGGACTAAAGCTGGCTGGTAATCCGATCGTGTGTGGGCTTCTCCGGACTTTCAACGTACTTTTTTAGCCTCAAATCCGACGTACTTTAGATTTGAAACATGCTTCAAATCTTTACGTCGTAACTACGACGGACCCCGAAGTCCGCTCGTCTGTATGCTAGTCCTACGGACAAAAACCCACGCTAGGGCAGCTATTGGCTACTGGCTATCAACTTCCTTATTTTAGTCCGGTGTACGTCATCACGTACGAATCCGTCGGACTTTTGTGTGGTCGTGTGTAGGCAAGTCTGTTCGTTAGAAAGTCTGCCGCAAGTCCGCCGCAAGTCCGCCGAAAGTCCGCCGAAAGTCTGTCGGACAGGCTGTCGGACTTTTGTAGATGAAAAGTCCGACCGTGTGTACGCGGCATAAGAGCGGCAAGAATGGCAAGGATGTTGAATTCCCTTCCACAGGCGGTAGTCTCAGTGGGGAGCATCAATAGTTTCAAAAAACTATTAGATAAGCACCTGAACAACCGCAACATACAGGGATATACAATGTAATACTGACATATAATCACACACATAGGTTGGACTTGATGGAGCCAAATACTGGGCAATCTTAGAAGAAAACCTTTTAGAGTCTGCAAATAACTCGGGATTGGGGCGGAGGTTCACCTTCCAGCAGGACAATAACCCTAAACATACAGCCAGAACTACAATGGAATGGCTTATATCAAAGCATATTCATGTGTCATGCCCCGTACACACGGTCGGACATTGATCGGACATTCCGACAACAAAATCCATGGATTTTTTGCCAATGGATGTTGGCTCAAACTTGTCTTGCATACACACGGTCACACAAAGTTGTCGGAAAATCCGATCGTTCTGAACGCTGTGACGTAAAACATGTACGTCGGGACTATAAACGGGGCAATAGCCAATAGCTTTCGTCTCTTAATTTATTCTGAGCATGCGTGGCACTTTGTCCGTCGGATTTGTCTACACACGATTGGAATTTAAAGGATCGGATTTTGTTGTCGGAAAATTTTATAGCATGCTCCCAAACTTTGTGTGTCGGAAATTCCGATGGAAAAAGTCTGATGGAGCCCACACATGGTCGGAATTTCCGACAACAAGCTCCGATCGCACATATTCCGTCTTAAAGTCCGACCGTGTGTACAGGGCATTAGAATGACACAGGTAAAGTTCAGACCTAAATCCAATTGAGAGTCTGTGGTAAGACCTGAAAATTGCTGTTCACAGACGCTCTTCATCCAATCTGATCTTGAGCTATTTTGCAAAGAAGAATGGGCAAAAATGTCCCTCTCTAGATGTGCAAAGCTGGTAGAGACATCCCCAAAAAGACTTGCAGCTGTAATTGCAGTGAAAGGCGGTTCTACAAAGTAATGACTCCGGGGGGCGCCATACAAATGCCCCCCACACTTTTCACATATTTATTTGTAAAAAAAATTCAAAACCATTTATAATTTTCCTTCCACTTAATTTCCTTACAATTATGTGCCACTTTGTGTTGGTCTATCACATAAAATCCCAACAAAATACATTTATGTTTTTGGTTGTAACCTGACAAAATGTAGAAAATGTCAAGGGGTATGAATACTTTTTTAAGGCACTGTAAAAAGCATGAAGACCTGGGAGGAGCAAAGAGGACAGTTTGGGTGAGATTTTAAGAAAAGGTTGGTGATGTAGCTCAGGTTGGTGATATAGATCAGGGAAGAATTGCAGATGGCTTTAAACAGTGTTTATAAGGCCTCATGCCCACGGACGTATTTACAGTCGCTTTTATGAGCGTTTTTTGCAGCTTAAAAACGCCTCTCCATGTTAGCCTATGGTCTCATGCCCACCATGGTGATTTTGAGCTCTAAATGGCATAGGCGTTTTTAAGCTGCAAAAAAACCCAGGACCAGGGCGTTTTGAGGCGGGGCGCTAGAGCTGTAAAAACGGCAAACGTAAAAAAAAGCACAAAAACGCCGCTCCGGCGTTTTTTTGGGTTTCTGTGACATTGTGGGTAATTTGGGAGTGTAATATAGCCGAGAGATGTAAACGCTACTAATGCACAAAAACGCGCATTAACGCTAATGCAAAACGTGGTTTTTAACGCCGCTTTTTCCAGGCGTCGGTACTAGCTTTACAGCTCGTTTTTAAAAACGTCAGTGGGCATGAGGCCTAGAAAGTCTACACACCCCTGTAAAAAATCAGACCAAATTGTGTAGTGGAAAAAAAAACAGACTGTGCCTGCATAAGTGCACACACCCTCTTATAATTAGTGATATGGCTGTGTTCAGAATTAAACAATCACATTCAAACTTATGTTAAATAGTAGTACATGAAAAAAATATATATAAAAAAAAATTTATATATATATATATATATATATGTGATTTTTTCATGTTGTCAAGTGTATAGCACTTTGTGTACAGAAGCTGCAATCACTAGTTTAATCATTTCACTTCTAGCACGACCCAGTATATACATTTTTTTTTTTTTCACAGTAGTCAGTACATACCTGCAAATAATGAAAGGGACTCTGATTAAGCCCATATACAGTTTGTATGTTCTAGTAGGATTTTTCTGAAATTTAGGGCCAGTTCACACCACACTCCAGTTCCTTTCTGGATGTGTTACTGCATAAGAGTTTGTAGCGCACTTTTCATGTGTTCCGGTGCATTTTTGATGTATTTCTTGATGCATTCCAGGTGCCTTTTTGAATATTGCCAGAAATCTCACAATTTCCACTGACATTTTGGAGAAATGAAAGCTCTCCATTTCACTCATCCCTATCTGGGACAGTTACAGTATAGATATAGTCTGGGGCAAGGGTTAGGTTGACTTTTGATGAAAAGTCAGATTTGCATATCAATAGCAGCTCAGTGTGGTCTACTTCAAGAAGAATTCCAGGTATGGATATTTTTTTTTATATTATATTTTTTAATAGTTAATAGGTTGTGTGTGGAACAGTCGGTCTGCTGCTTTGTGAACACAGGAGGTTAGTATAGGTGCCATTCAGAGAATGCTTTGCATTTTCTGAATGAATGTAAAGTGTTCTCTGAGTGGATGAGCTGCTGGAGAGGCAGAGCGGTGATGTCACTTTCTCCACCTAGTCCAATCAGAGAACATTCACTCAGAAAATGCAAAGCCTTCTCTGAATGGCACCCATGATGAGTGGCTGACCTCCTGTGTTCACATTGTAGTAGGGCAGTCACTAGGCATGGGACCTGAAAGCAAGTGGAGATTAATGTAGTAGCATGTCCCACTCTAATCAGCTAATTAAGCCATAACACCTGCATGGGTTCCTGAGCCTTTAAATGGTCTCTCAGTCTGGTTCAGTAGGAATCACAATCATGGGAAAGGCTGGTGACCTGACAGTTGTGCAGAAAACCATCAATGACACCCTCCATAAGGAGGGAAAGCCTCAAAAGGTAATTGCAAAAAAAATTGGATGTTCCCAACATGCTGCATCAAAGCACATTAATAGAAAGTTATGTGGAAGGGAAACATGTGGAAGAAAAAGGTGCACAAGCAGCAGGGATGACCGCAGCCTAGAGAGTATTGTCAGGAAAAGGCCATTCAAAAGTGTTGGGGACTTTCTTAAGGAACGGACTGAGGCTGGAGTCAGTGTATCAAGAGCCACCACACACAGACGGATCCTGGACATGTGCTTCTAATGTCGTGTTCCTCTTGTCAAGCCAATCCTGAACAACAAAGTCAGAAGCGTCTTACCTGGGCTAAAGAAAAACAGACCCAGTCTGTTGCTCAGTGGTCCAAAGTCCTCTTTTCTGATGAGAGCAAATTTTGCATCTCATTTGGAAACCAAGGACCCAGAATATGGAGGAAGAATGGAGAGGCACACACTGCAAGATGCTTGAAGTCCAGTGTGAAGTTTCCACAGTCTGTGTTGATTTGGGGAGCCACGTCATCTCCTGGTGTTGGTCCACTGTGCTTCATTAAGTCCAGGGTCAACACAGCCATCTACCAGGAGATTTTGGAGCACGTCATGCTTCCTTCCACAGACGAGCTGTATGGGGATGCTGACTTCATTTTCCAGCAGGACTTGGCACCTGCCCACACTGCCAAAAGCACCAAAACCTGCTTCAATGACTGTGGGATTACTGGGCTTGATTGGCCAGCAAACTCGCCTGACCTGAACCCCATAGAGAATCTATGGGGCATTTCCAAGAGAAAGATAAGAGACATGAGACCGAACAATGCAGAAGTGCTGAAGGCCGCTATTGAAGCATCCTGGTCTTCCATAACACCTCAGCAGTGCCACAGGCTGATAGCTTCCATGCCATGCCACATTGATTTAGTAATTGCTAGAAAAAAGGGCCCAAATCAAGTACTGAGTACATATGCATGCTTAGACTTTTCAGAGGTCCGATATTGTTCTATGTACAATCCTTGTTTTATTGATTGCATGTAATATTCTAATTTTCTGAGATTGTGATTTGGGGTTTTCATGAGCTGTAAGCCATAATCATCACAATTATGACAAATCACGGCTTGAACTATCTTGCTTTGCATGTAATGAGTCTATCTCATATATTAGTTTCACCTTTTAAGTTGCATTAGTAAAATAAATTAACTTTTGCACAATGTTCTAATTTTTCGAGTATCACCTGTATATTCATATGCATATCTAGACATCATTTTAAATCCTTATGGTTATGACTATAGCCCTGATAAAGGGGGAGTGGTGTTGCCCCTGAAACACATTGGCTGTTTTTATATGACTTTTCTATTACCAATTAAAATTATCTTGGACACTTTTATTTGAATGTGGTCTGTCACTCCTTTTTGTATTTCTATGGTTTGAGCTACTGTTGGGTGCTCATCAAGGTAAGCCTTGCTGTGTGGCAGAGACCTTGCAGCAACGGTTGAACTTGTTTGAAGTTTTCCTTCATCTAACTACACCTGCAAGTCTAATAGGGCGTACACACGGTCGGACTTTGTTCGGACATTCCGACAACAAAATGCTAGGATTTTTTCCGATGGATGTTGGCTCAAACTTGTTTTGTCTACACACGGTCGCACAAAGTTGTCGGAAAATCCGATCGTTCTGAACGCGGTGACGTAAAACACGTACGTCGGGACTATAAACGGGGCAGTGGCCAATAGCTTTCGTCTCTTAATTTATTCTGAGCATGCGTGGCACTTTGTCCGTCAGATTTGTGTACACACGATCGGAATTTCCGACAACGGATTTTGTTGTCGGAAAATTTTATCTCCTGCTCTCCAACTTTGTGTGTCGGAAAATCCGATGGAAAATGTCCGATGGAGCCCACAGACGGTCGGAATTTCCGACAACACGCTCCGATCGCACATTTTCCATCGGAAAATCCGACCGTGTGTACGGGGCATAGAAGTTCACATTGCCCACACTCCTTGAGGTTAGCTCCATATGGATACATACCAATGGCCTACAAGTTTGTTCCATTGTTCAACGTTTTTGCTTAAAGTTCATTTATTGAAGGACTGTATGCACATTTGGTTGCTCAACTCATAAGAGAACACCCCATTATTTGGGATACAATACTTTGAATATAATATGTGATATAATTGTATTATAAGTAGATATCCAAACCTTGAGGCAGAGAGGCAGGCATTTATGTGTCTATGATTTTAATCTAGTCTTTTGTGACTTGTTTTTGGTTTTGGATACATTTTTAGATTTTGTATCAATAAAGATACGTGTTTTATACACCAGCCCAGTGAAGTATTGAATTATGAAAAATGGTTATAAAGGTTTCACATATTGATTATATTTGAGATATGAATGGAGGTTGAGTCCAAAGCAAGTTTTTATTATAGAAGTGTTTAAGAGCCTACTATACCATCCCTATAGCCATCATTTTTTTGCTGTGCAGCACCCTTCTAGTTAGGTGCTAGGATGGTAGGTATATTTAGTCCTTTTGGGCTCCTCTGTAATAAGTGGAGCAGTTGCTGATTGTTTTGGGCTGATCAGAGTCTCACAGGCTGCAGGTTTGATTGCTTCTCCTTGCCTTCTGGAAGGTTTCAGAACATAGGAGTGGAGCAGGTCAAATGATCAGTCTTAATATTTATGGGAGTGAACAGATGTCACCAGCACACAAAGGATTCCTCAAAAAGAGTCCAAATCTTTATTTTCACGGTCACACAGTGCACATAATGCAATGTTTCGGACCGATGCAGGGCCCCTTTGAAGTGATCTCTTCAATGGGATTGTGTACGGTTCCCAGCCTGTGGTCATTGCAGCACTCACTATTACTAAATAGCCATTTTCAGGAATGTGTGCAAGGGGAATATTGCATTTTAATATTTATGGGGTCTCACCCAGTACGTGGAAAAGTGTACACAGTAGGTGGCTGCAGAGCACATAAGTAGTCTGAGGTCTAGAGGAGTCTTATTCTTCTTGTCCAGGGGGGAGGAGTCCCCAGCCTAAAGGGCTGCTGCCCTTTAAGGAAGCCCAGCTTAAGTTTGGCATGTGCTCAATAGGGTCCTGGTTATGCGAGAGCTGGCAGGCCTACTTTGCTGAAAATATTTGGAATTAATCAAGGGATTTCACAGAGGGTCTGGTCTGGAGAGTTCACTGGAGAAATGTCTGTCTGATATGGGAAGGAGGCATTGAAGTATCCAGGGACATTGTGAGCGTAGAACTGAGGGTAGGATCCTAGTGACTGTGGCTGTTTCTATCCATTGTGCATCAACTCTAGTGGTTGCCTAACCTGGTGCATTACTTATGATGTCTCAGTGCTGTCCATAACCCTTGGATCATATTACAGAGACTAGTGTAAGAAGCAGTGACAAAGTGAAGAGTGTCCTCTGGTTACAGTTCAGTGCCCATGGAGTATCCCACAGCTCCCAATGCCCTATCAAAGTTTATTCAGCAATGAATATTAAAAAAGGTAAACCCCTAGACCGTTCATTGAACCAGAGAAAGTGAATATTGCTGTATGCCTGGCTGCAGCTGCACTAATCTGTTAGAGAAACCTGTGGCAAATCAGCATCCCTCACAGGGGTGAACACTACAGTTGCATCATCATTCAATGTATCTCTTTCAAAGCAAAAAAATAAGTATAGTCATGCAATGAAAAGAAAGAAATGCAACATAATAAACCATCCTGTACAGAATGCTGATACCACATCCAAAAAAACAGTAAGAACAGTAACTAATTGTATCAGCGTATTCAAATCAATACTCGTCTTATGTGTCATAAAATGTTTTTGTCTAGTTTGGATCATTTTTACAGTGGTAATACGCTGATGTAATAATAGAGTCTTTTGGTTTAAAATTAATAATAAAAGTATTCATAAAAAAATCTCTTAGCCTTTTAAATCATATATTTCTTTGTAGTTATCAGAAAAGTAATTTAATTGAAAGGCAGTCTTCCTAATGTTCTCACCTTGACTTAGTGTTTGTAGATTAAGGAATTATTCTGGTTCTGGAAGTCCCCCTGATTTAACACCTTGATATGCCAACATTTTTTTTTTTTAATTCTTATCTTTATACAAGCCCACTGACCTAGTGGGAATTTAATTGAAGATATAATTGCGCCTATTATGCTCCATGTATTAAGCCAATTCTGCCGGGTTTGATGTAACTAATGCTAGGGATTTCCGGACGGCCAGTGGCTGGACAACTGATGGTTTGGCTCTCTGAAGTCTAATATGGTTACTTACATCCTGTGGTTTGCGAATAATACAAGATAATGTAAAAAAAAAGAATAAAAAGATGCAAATAAAAGGAATAAAGGAAATTTTAAATTTTAAAGACTAACTCAGGCAAATGGTTATACAAAGCAATATAGTCCAATTGCACAACTTGTGTTTTTATCTTATCCATAACTATCTTGACTGCCGAGAAGCATCACAGAATATCTGTCGTCTGATAATGACCCACAGGAAAATGCCAACTGAAACAGGGCAAGGCCTCCGTTTTAATAAGTAGTGTAATTCAAAGTGTATGTAAAGCCAAAACTTTTTTTAAGTGTAGTACCCTCTACCTTAGGTAGGTAGGTTGCTAGCGTAGTAGTGTTTTTGTTATGGCCAGTGCAGGAAAATTTAGGTAGGCCTAGCTGTGAGCTAGGCCTGTTTGTTTTGATCTGGGGGCTGGGAGTGGTTTTGAGTATAGCAGCAGGTGACTGACATGTACTTCATCTCTCTGGTGCCTCGTCTGTTTCTAGAGGATTCTAGAAAAGAGGCAGGGCAGAGGATTGGAGTGGCCTGGAGTGTATCTGGGAGCCCTGACCAATCCCCAACTAGGATTGGCAGGGGACAGGCCTCCTATATATATTCATGGTCAGCCTGCTGTGGGAGGAGTTGTCGGGTGGAAGAACTGAGTGATGGAGTGTTAGGCTGTCGTGGCCCTTTCTTGAGTGGGGCGGTGAACTCGGGCCTGGAGCTCGGGAGCTGGGAGGGAGCCTTTCTTTACATGGTCATTGAGAGGTGTCCTGGAATAGAAGCAAGAGGAAGACAGTGGGGTGCACTGCTGGGCAAGTCATTCAGGAGGGATCCATTCCAGGGTCGGTTAGTGAGAAGAACAGTGAGAAGCTCTGGTAGAGACATGCTAGGATTGGATGTGACGCCAGAGGGAAAGACTATGGTGTCTTTGAAGTCAAGTTGCTGCAGCCAGGAGGGTTGGCAGGATTTGAATCAGACTTTTTGGGATCAGTAGTCCACCAGGTTTCAGTTAGCACAAATGTCCTTTTTTATTGCTATTGGTTGCTACACCAAAGGGGACTGCAGACCTCTGCCAGCAAATGGCTATTATTGAACTGTTGGGACTTATTCAGAGTGAGGCCTAACCATGTGCTTACGGTGAAAGGAATCTAGGATTGCGCAGTAGAGAAAGCAAAGTGATCTCAAGTAGTGTGCGAGCTTTAGAGAAAAAACAAGCTAAAGGACTGTCCATTGACTGGCAAAGTGCATCTGAAGTGAATGCCTGGCCAAGCAGGGTGATGTCTGGAACTAAAACATGCAGAGAACCCACAGAGGCACCGCTACATTTTGGAGGTGCACCGAGATCCACTGTCATGTGTAACCCGCTGGCCGTCGCTCCTAGCAACACAGAAGAGGGGGGACTTTGCTTGTCCTGTTACATTGAGGATTCAACTAGGGGAAAGGACTTGTGTTTGCCTGTAAAGTGCCGTTCTCAATAGCAACCATTCAGGATTGTCAATATTGATGTTCCTGCTACCCAGTTACCCCAACCAGTGCTGGGGATTGGACACTTGTACCAATCCTGCAATTCAGTAACTGTAAAATATGTGCAGTCACCTGTGGCAACCACAGCGGGCGATCGCGCCAATGGATTACAATATGTCTAGCGCTCGGTATGGCGTGGGCATTCCCCACTGGATTACAGGAAACTTGAACTTTGCTCCAAACTCCTGTTTAAAGACAGTAAAGTGTGCCTGAGAATGTCTACTGTTACCCCGGGTGATAGGAAGCAGCCTGGGTGTCCCTGTGGGTGGGACTATGTCAAGTCAGTTATTTACAGGGAGGCATTGGCTATTGACTTTATTGTTGCCATAGGCAACCACTGGACAATTCACCTGGTATCTGTCTCTAGTTACTTTGGTGCAGTCCGCACTAAGCAACATGTCTGGGCAAATCCAGCTAGCATCAGCATGTCTGCAAACTCCAGCTTATCCAACAAGGGGTTAAAGCAGTGCCTGCAGAATGGAGCTTGCTTATTAGTTCCTCGGGAGCTGAGCAGTTGGAGAGATGGAAGGCGGAGCCACACCTTGGAGGAAACTAACAAGTTCCTCCTAGCAGCAGACACCACAAGGCAGCTGAAGATGGCAGAGGGCAATCAGCTGATGCCCACATTGCAGTGGTTACCTGATGTGCAGGAGCGGGCGCTGGTGGATACTGGCATTTGGCTGGAGCTACGCGGAGGGCTCGCCTTGGGGTGATTGATGAAATGGAGCGGCTCTGTTTGCTCTTTCCTGAGTGCCTGATTCCGATGGCAGAGGTGACTGCTTGGGCCCGGTGCAGCCATTGTGGGGAGCCACTTACCAGGCTGGGACCTGGCAGGAGCTGCAGTATTACACTATCAACCTTCTTATAGGACTTTGTTTACCGCAACCACGGAAGACCCAGATGGCCGGAGAGGGCCAGGGATCACTCCTTAAAGGTGAAGAGGTGTTGCGGCCTGCCACGACCCTGCCATGGCCTGCCACGACCTGTGGCCTGGGCAGGGGCCTGGCAACTGCCTGTGCTAGTGTACAGGAGGCATATGACATCCCTGAAGAGCCGGCCAGCTCTAAGTCCCTTGCTGTACCTATCCAGAGGGAGCCTTTGCCAGAGGGAGGTGCGCCTCCAGGTGAGCTGGATGAGGTAAGCGAGGGCTGGGTCATAGTTTGGGGTTCTCCCAGAATACTGGAAAAGTTTGGGTCTTTGGAGAAACTAATAGAGTGGTCATCCATGAGGAGAGTTCCTAAGAGGAGGAGTGGGAGACAGGAGGTTTCCATCCCCCAGAGACCCAGTCAAAGGCAGGAGAAGATGCTCAGCCTACAGTATGAACCCCTGCCCATGCAGCAAACTCTTCATAAACAGACCCTCCACTACCCAGACCAGAGCGCCCACCTACAGGCAGTTGGTGGGGAGATCCCAGGATGCCTGTGTCTTGCCTGGGATGGGGAGGCCTAAGGAATTACCCCAGTTCTCTCTCTTCCAGAGGGAGGTACAGTGAAGGGTTGCTCTGGAGTGGGGTCTGGCTTATCCATATGTCCCCTCCCAGATAATGGATATTGTGGAGGACTCCCAGGGAGAGTGGGAAGATGACCTTATCTGGGATTTTCTGCACGTTTCAAAACCCCTGCGGGTGTCAGAAAGTGAAGTTTGGGCCCGATTTGTGGACATTCATGAGGAGTGGAAATTGAGGCGTGCCATCTATCGAGACCAAGTCCTGGTTGTAAAGGCGGGTCAGCCTACCAGGAACCATTCAGTCTCTTTCAGAGAGGAAGGGGATGGAAGCAGAGGTTTGCTGGGTCCCCACTTCTATGTGTGAGGAGGACTGTTGTGCTGTACAGCCACCATAGAAGTAGCCACATGGACTGCAGGGAAGTGGCAGAGTTGTGTGTGTTTTCCTTTTGACTTTTGCAGGAATAGACTATGCCTGCCACCCAGTGTGCCTGACAGAGGGACTGTCTGTTTCATGGACACTTTGGGTGTACTGTTCTTGCCCACCTCTTTTGGAGCCTGTTTGTCTGGGGAGGGGCCCCTCCTATCAGGAGCCAAAGAAGGACTGTTCTCAAGTTGTGATGTATATATTTTGTTGTGGTTGCTCTGTTTTTAGGTTAATAGTTCCCTTCTGACAGAACAAAACAAGCAAAAATGTATATTTTGTATGCTTATTTTTCTTTGCTGGAAGGATAATAACCCCCTTTCAGTAGAGGCTTGTACAGTGTACAGGTAGAATGTAGGTGTAAGATGTTATGATTTGTGTTTCTCTTAGGATCTTCAGGGATGGGACGGCTGTCCATCCCCATCGTTCCAAAGGACAAAAATTCTGCAAGCAGAGTATTTTTCCTGAGGTAGAAATGCTCTGGCTCAAAAATGTTGTATGTGTTTAGCTGCAGGGACCTGTAGCTAGGTTTGTTTGTTTGTGATGTACAGTGTATATACTTGTCAAAAATGTATATATTTTTTATTGTACATAATTTATTTGTACTATAGCCCTGTCCAAGTTGTTTCCCTTCCCCATCCAATTTAATTCATGGGATGCCCTTGCTCCTGGGCCCAGGAGTCATTTTTCTATTTTTTCCTCAGCTGGGGACCGGCTGTATTCTGGTGGAGGGTGAGTATAGCACCCTCTACCTTGGCTAGGTAGGTTGCTAGAGTAGTAGTGTTTTTGTTACAGCCAGTGCAGGTACATTTAGGCAGGCCTAGCTCACAGCTAGGCCTGTTTGTTTTGACCTGGGGGCTGGGAGTGGTTTTGAGTGTAGCAGCAGGTGACTGACATGTACTTCATCTCTCTGGTGCCTCCTCTGTTTCTAGAGGATTCTAGAAAATAGGCAGGGCAGAGGATTGGAATGGCATGGAGTTTATCTCAACTAGTATTGGCAGGGGGCAGGCCTCCTATATATACTCATGGTCAGCCTGCTGTGGGAGAAGTTGTTGTATGGAAGAACTGAGTGAGGGAGTGTTAGGCTGTCATGGCCCTTGAGGGAACCCCCTTTCTGGGGGGGGTAAACTCGGGCCTGGAGCTCGAGAGCTGGGAGGGAGCCTCTCTTTACATGGTCATCGAGAGGTGGCCTGGAACAGGAGCAGAAGGAAGTCAGCGGGGAGCACTGCCGGGCAAGTCATTCAGGGGGGATCCATTCCGGGGTCGGTGAGTGAGAAGCATAGTGAGAAGCTCTGGGAGAGACATACCAAGATTGGATGTGAAGCCAGAGGGAAAGATTGTGGTGTCGTTGAAGTCAAGTTGCTGCAGCCAGGAGGGTTTGCAGGATTTGCATTGTACTTTTATGGGATCAGTAGTCCACCAGGTTTCAGTTAGCACAAATGTCCTTTTTCATTGCTATTGTTTGCTACACCAAAGGGGACTGCAGACCTCTGCCAGCAAATGGCTATTATTGAACTGTTGGGATTTATTCAGAGTGAGGCCTGACCATGTGCTAACGGTGAAAGGAATCTAGGATTGCGCAGTAGAGAAAGCAAAGTGATCTCAAGTAGTGTGCAAGCTTTAGAGACTCTCAATATAGATTCAACCATCTTTGTTCAAACAAGCAAGATTCAATATCTGGGCATCCTGTGAGCCATGATAGCATTACGCTAGTTCTTAAAGTAGAACAATATCAAACATGTCTTTCTTTTCCCATGGGACTTTATTATACAGGATTTATATAGCACCAACAGTTTGCGCAGCGCTTTACAACATGAGGGCAGACAGTACAGTTACAATACAATTCAATACAGGAGGAATCAGTGAGCCCTACTTGTTAGAGCTTACAATCTAGAAGGGAGGGTCAAAATATATATATAGTAAAACATACAAAGCTTTATTTACAAATTACTGTTTAAAACCATAAAAACTTATCAGCTGGTACATGCTATAATACTACACAGTACATCATGCCTTGGAAATACCCTAAAAACCCTGTTAAGGAATCACAGATCAACAAGGGTAATAAAGAGGAAGTAAACTCCCCTGGTTTACTTGACGTCCTCGTGGCTCTGGCCACTCACAGCGCCGGAACCCGCAAACCTGCGAACCCGAAAGAAACACTAGGGAAGATGTCAGTCGTCTCAGCTGTGTGCAGGAGCTGTTAGAGGGCTATGTATTTCATAATGAGCTAGTATGCGATGCATACTAGCTCATTATGCCTTTGTCTTACAGGTTTTTTTTTTATTTTGTTTTGGGGGGGGGGATTTACAACCTATTTAACTTATTCACAATATTTCCAGATCCAATGTGCACCCAATGTGTTTCAAGGTGGTTCCTTTCTGACTTCTTTTTCAGGGGTATACAGGTTGGTATGGATATGCTGGATGTATTAAATGCAGTCAAACCAGCCAAAATAGTGTAATCTTTAAAAACAGTCCACGGTGTGGAGGCATATCATCATTCCCCACCATCCAGAAGATGGTGAAGAAAATACTGTGTGCCTGGCTCTGTGTGCACTAAGTAGGGAAACAGGATCATTGAAATCCAGCAGCTCCCACAGGGGTACACTACACTCAAATAACATTAAAACACAAACATGAAAAGAAAAAAAACACAAACACAAGAAACACTAAATGGAATAAAAAATAAATAAATAAACTACCATAAATAAACTCAGTAAAAAAAAATGAATTAAGAAGAAAAAGAATATAGTATAGTATATAATACCATATGTACTCAGAAAATGCCTTTGAAAGTTAAAAATTGTTTTGTTTTCTTGGAAATGGATTGAAAAGAAGACATGCTGGGAAAAAAAAACTAATTGCAAATGTATTTGGAAGGAAAAAAAAAATCGAATTTATTTATTAAATGCTTTCCGTGAATAATGAACACCAAAAATTGTGTAATAATTAGGGGAAGGTTCATAAGAGCTCTTTCAAAACTGAGGAAATTAAATATGCAAATTAAAAATTATCAGAGAAGGAGTTATCAGACAAACGAGGGAACAAAGATTGGGCTCTATAATTCATCATTGTTTAAGACAGGTGCAAGTTCTAAGTCTAAAAATTTACAATGCCGAGTTAAGCAGATGCTGGCTTTTCCCCTTTGCAGAACTTTTTTTCTATGGTAATTAGCAGAAAAAAAACTGTATTTTACATGAAAATGATCATGTGCTGAGAATCCATAACTATGGTTTTATTGGTAAACAGAAGGAGAAGAAAAATGTGTTCTTAAGGGTACAGGCTACATGTTGGATTCACGACAATTTGGAGAATCGTAACTAGAAACGAGATAAGCGATTTATTCAAAAGTGATTTATTTGTAAAATGAACAATTTTGCCATCAGCAACTTTGGCCAAATCAGAAACCATCAATTTTCTTTCATTGAGCTTCTCAGGTGAAAACTGCTCGCAGAACTATAGCTAGTATTCGTTAGTCGCATTCGGCCGGATCTATTTTATAATGTTGGGAAAGTAACTTTATCAGTTCTCTAGACAATTATGGAAATAGAACAGGCTGGTTTCATGAACATCCTGCTAGACACGTTCTTAGATGCTCAACATCTGTCTTAAAACATTGCATAGTGATTGCAAGTATAACTAAAGGCAAAACTTTTTTTCGGTTTTAGAAGAGATGAATTAAAACACTGGTCTGGTTTCTATTGCTGTCTGAGCCCCCATTAGGGAGATTCTCCCTCTAAATTTGTCCTGTTTACTGTTATCCCCAAGAGTTAAAGTGAAAGAAATTTTCAAATTTTGGGTTGTCCATAGAACAGGAAGAACTTTTGGGTTGTCCAAAATGATGACAACCAGGGATTTCCTTACTTTGGAAAGATTTCCCTGCTTTTCCTGTTTTGGCTATGACACAGGAAGTGAAGGGAAATCTACCCAATGGGACACAGGTGGCAAAAAAAAAGAAAAAAGACAGGAGTTATGACTTATGCCGCGTACACACGGTCGGACTTTCCGGCTACAAAAGTCCGACAGCCCGTCCGACAGACTTTCGACGGACATTTGGCGGACTTGTGGCAGACTTTCTAACGAACGGACTTACCTACATACAATCACACAAAAGTCCGACGGATTCGTACGTGATGACGTACACCAGACTAAAATAAGGAAGTTGATAGCCTGTAACCAATAGCTGCCCTAGCGTGGGTTTTTGTCCGTTGGACTAGCACACAGACGAGCGGATTTCTGGGTCCGGTGTAGTTACGACGTAAAGATTTGAAGCATGTTCCAAATCTAAAGTCCGTCAGATTTGCGGCTGGAAAAGTTCGCTGAAAGTCCGGGGGAAGCCCACACACGATCGGATTGTCAGCCGGCTTTAGTCCGTCGGCGTCCGTCGGACTTTTGTAGACGAAAAGTCCGACCGTGTGTACGCGGCATTACTCTTATCAAAGTGAAAAAAAAAAGATTTGCCCTTAGCTCTTCTTTAAAATTTCTTGGTTTTGTGCATTGCCTTCCTAGTCCAACCCACTGAAGCCCATCTTGCTAAATAACATTTTACATGGACAATTTTGAAATGAAAGGTTAAACTAAATTACAAAAGTTCTATAGGTTTTGAATAGACCCTATTACAATCTAAACTGAATTTTTGAATCAACACGGCTTAATAAATATTTTTCATGGACTTACTAGCTGCTATCAATCTAAAACAAATACTGCTTTGAGTTGATAAAAGACTTGGGGATATTTTTGCTGAAATGATTGGGAATTTAAACAAGACATTGAACCCGGTATTTAAAAAGAATATAAAGGGTAATTTCATCCTCTTATTCTTTTAGCCTTCCGTCTAGGGTGCTGAATAAAATAATCAGCTTAAATATATGTACACTAATGACATGTTTGTTATGAATATAGCCCACAAGTCCTTCATCAATGTGACAGAGAAGAACAATCTTGTTAATTTCCCCACTCGGAGATGACTGTTTATGGTGCCTTGCTCCGCAGAATAAGGATAAATTATAGAACATTTGCAGGAAAAAAAAGAAAGATTTGCTTTCCTTACAAACTAAACAGATGCATATTTTAACACTAAACATTGTTTTTGTCTTACAGAGAGAAGGCTGACAGATTTCAATGTATTGGTGAAGTATGGTAGGAGCATGCAGAGGGGAACGGAGTTAAAGAGACTGATTAACATGGAGTCTGGTATGCATTTTCTGTTGTGAATGCAATATACAGTATATATATATATATATATATATATATATATATATATATATATATATATATATATATATTTTTTTTTTTTTTTTTTCCAGGACTTATTAGTACAGGGCGCAAGGTCTAGACCAAAAGTAATGCAAAAGTGAGCATAGCTTTTTTATTACCTGCTTGCCTACCGTATGTTATGTGCCATTAGTACAGTGACAGTGTATATTTTTTAGCACTGATCACTGTATTGGTGTCACTGGTTCCCAAAAAGTGTCAAAAGTGTCAGTTAGTGTTCTGACTGTCCGCTATCGGGGTCCTGCTATAAGTTGCTGATCAGCAAAATACAAATATATTTATATATACATATATCATAGTTTGTAGACAATATAACTTTTGCGCAAAACCAATCGATATACGCTTATTGGGATTTGTTTTACCCAAAATATGTAGCAGAATACATATTGGCCTAAATTAAATGACAAAATTCGATTTTTACATTTTTTTAATTGGTTATGTTTTATAGCAGAAAGTTAAAAATATTGTTTTCTTTTTCAAAATTGTAAGTCTTTTTTTTGTTTATAACGCAAAAAATAAAAACCGCAGTGGTGATCAAATACCACCAAAAGAAAGCTCTATTTGTGGGGGAAAAAAGGACATACATTTTGTTTAGGCACAGTGGTGCAAGACCACGCAATTGTCGGTTAAAATAACGCAGTGCCGTCTCCCAAAAAATGGCCTGGTCAGGAAGGGGGGTAAACCTTCCGGAGGTCAAGTGGTTAACCTACGCTTTATGTCATTCAAATTTCACATGTTGGTAGAGCAACTTTTCCTCTATTAATTCTTCTTCTTTAGGTAAATAATAGAGATGGAATTATGGAGATGACACCATTGACAAGAACAGGCTGGCTCAAGAAAATGTGCTGCCTGGGACCAAAAATGAAATGCTGCCCCCCCCCCACTTCCCCCCAAAAAAAGAGCCGCAAACTAATGACACACAAAACTGCTGGAAAAAAATCCTCTTAGGTTTCAATTTGCCACCCCTCAGAGGAGGCTCTAGGCTTTATAAGGCATAACTTAGACATAAGGCCCCACTCGCGCTCACAATGGTAAAAATAATTCAAGCAATAAAAATTAACTGTATAGATTGCATATATTAAGACCCCTTTCACACTGCCATTGTTTTTCAGGCGCTACAGCGCTAAAAATAGCGCCTGTATAGCGCCTTAAAAAAGCGGCTCCATTCACTCCAGTGTAAAAGCCAGAGGACTTTCACACTGAAGCAGTGCGCTGGCAGGACGTCACAAAAAGTTCTGCCAGCAGCTTCTTTGGAGCAGTGAACGAGCGGTGAACTCACGATACCGGCGGCGTTTTGCGGACGGATTTAACCCCTTTTTGGCCGCTAGCAGGGGGTTAAAACCGCCTCGCTAGTGGCGGAATAGCGCCGCTAAAACAACGGTAAAGCGGCGCTAGAAACAGCGGCGCTTTACCGCCGATGCCCCCCTGCGGCACATGTGAAAACCGTCTAAGAGCCTTAAAGTGCTGGTGTCAGTGCACTCTCTCCTAGTGCTGATGTCAGTGTCCTCCATCTCAGTGCTGATGTCAGTGCTCTGTCTCTATCAGTGCTGTACTCACATAGAGCTCCTTGAACTCGGCCTCATAGAAGAGAAGGGGCTGGGCGAGTTTTACCACCTCAGAGGTCTCATCATCCCTGTCGGGCAGCAGTAGGTCCCCCCGGGACTCCCTGTAGGGGAAGAGCTCCTGGTGGGAGATAGCTGCAGAGAAGCCGTGAGGTGAGATGGGATCCCTGTCCCCAGGGGAGATGGGGTCCCTGTTCCCAGGGAGGAAGGGGTCCCTGTTCCCAAGGGAGAGGGGGTCTCTGTCCCCAGGGGAGATGCAGGGGTATGGGATGGTGTGTGGGGGATATGGGGTTGTCTCACTCACCATGACCAAGCTGCAGGGCACTCATCCATGGTCGCCTGGACTCCCTCCAGTAGCAGCATGGATGGGTGATCAGCATATCTCCGAGAGAGATCTGTCACCTGTTAAGGGGGGGGGGGGTGCTGGCAGAGCCTGTGGTGTCCTGTATGCCCGGAAAGAAGCATGCAGTGCAGTGTGAGCCGACTCAGGGGGTGGGACTCTGGCTGGGGAGGACACTGTGCTGAGCGGCGCTGCATGGGACAGAAGAGAGGGACCTGAAGGAGCCAGCTGAGCACATGGGCAGGGAATCCGAGATTAAAGAGCAGCCAGAGCGGTAGAGCAGGAAAATCTGCTACCCACCCCCAGAGGCGGCTCTTTAATTAGGCAGCCACGAGACCCCTGTGAGCGCGTAATTAAAGAGCCGCCTCTGCCACCCCTCTCAAAGTCCTGCCTGGGCCCAATGGACCCCTCAGGACCCATGGTAGGGTCTGGACAAGAGAAATGACCCTGCTTTTCTTACCTGAGTCCACCACTGTGTGTTTCCCCCACCAGCACTTCTCCAGGGAATACAGACCTGCGATCCAGGTCTGCACTCTGTCTGCGGCAACCTTCTCCCTCACAATGAGGTCACACCAATGCGGTAGGACGGGAGATTCCAGTTAAGCTGCAGAAGGTGGCAGGAGGGGGGTTGTCCCTTTCCACTGCTTATAAAGCAATCCAGTGGCTAGTTAGCCGCTAACATTGCTTGTACAGGAGAGCCAACCATCATCCCGGTATTAACCCTTGAGGTCCAGTGATGCACCGGGTACGTGACTGGTTGGCAAGTGGTTAGGTATTTGGCCTTTTAGACTATAATTGTGTTTTTTTGCATTGCGGTAATTTGTTAGAGATGGGTGGGAGTAAAGGGTGATGGGTAGTGAGAAGAGTACAAGAGAAATTAGGTTTCAAAATGGTTTTCATGGACATTGTTGGGAAATATTTTTCACAATAATATTTCTTAGCTAGCCTCACATCCTCTAGAGCAGCTATTCACAACCAGGGTTCCTTCACTGGTTGCCAGGGGTTCCTTGAGCAGTGGCTGATTCACCTCCCATTTGATGGTGCCTAGATAGTTCCAGGTCCAGTGCCACTTAACCACTTACGATCCGCCCGCCGTCGTTATACGGCGGCTGTTTGAAGGAGGATATAGTTGTTATGGCAGCAGCTAGCTGCCATAACCCCGGTATCCCCGTCTTCAGCGAGCAGTCCGCTACAAGATAAAAGTGGTCTCTGCTGGGGGTTTAACTGCGAGATCACTTTTATCGGTGTCGAGAGAGGGCACCCCCCTCCCGCTGCGATCCGGTGCCCTCCGCTGCTTACCTAAGCCGTCGGCAGCGGCGGAGGCCATCACATCCTTTTGGTAGCTGGGTATGGAGACGAGCGAGGGGAAGATGGCCCCCACCCGTCTCCATACAATTGCTGGGCGGACGCAACGTCAAAATGTCACTTCCGCCCACAGCTCTTAAAGGGCCATTGTTTAAAAATAATTTTTTTAAATTACATTTTTTTTTTTTAATTGCATTTTAGTGTAAATATGAGATCTGAGGTCTTGTCATGCTTTGTTCTATTACAAGGGATATTTACATTCCTTGTAATAGGAATAAAAATTACTTTTTTTTTGCAAAAACAGTATAAAAATCAAAAATAAAAGGTAAAATAAATAATGAATAAAAAATTTTTTTAAACGCTCCCTGTCCTGACGAGCTCGCGTGCAGAAGCTAACGCATACTTGAGTAGCGCCCACATATGAAAACGGTGTTCAAACCAAACATGTGAGGTATTGCCGTATTTGGTAGAGCGAGAGCAATAATTCTAGCCCTAGACCTCCTCTGTAACTTAAAACATGCAACCTGTAGAATTTTTTAAATGTCGCCTATGGAGATTTTTTAAGGGTAAAAGTTTGTTGCCATTCCACAATTTTGAAGCGTGACATGTTAGGGATTCAATTTACTTGGCATAACATTATCTTTCACAATATAAAAAAAAAAGGGGTAACTTTACTGTTGTCTTATTTTTTAATTTAAAAAAGTGTATTTTTTCCAAAAAAAGTGCGCTTGTAATGCCCTGTATACACGTTCGGATTTTCAGATGGAAAATGTGTGATAGGACCTTGTTGTCGGAAATTCCGACCGTGTGTGGGCTCCATCGGACATTTTCCATCGGATTTTCTGACACACAAAGTTTGAGAGCTTGCTATAAAATTTTCCAACAACAAGATCCGTTGTCGGAAATTCTGATCGTGTGTACACAAATCCGACGCACAAAGTGCCACGCATGCTCAGAATAAATTAAGAGACGAGAGCTATTGGCTACTGCCCCGTTTATAGTCCTGACGTACGTGTTTTACGTCACCGCGTTCAGAATGATCGGATTTTCTGACAACTTTATGTGACCGTGTGTATGTAAGACAAGTTTGAGCCAACATCCGTAGGAAAAAATCCATGTATTTTGTTGTCGGAATGTCCGATCAATGTCATACCGTGTGTAGGGGCATAAGACCGCTGCGAAAATACGGTGTAACAGAAAGTATTGCAAGGACCGACATTTTATTTTCTAGGGTGTTAGGGAAAAAAACATGTATAATGTTTGGGGTAATTTTGTAGCAAAAAAAACTGTTTTTAACTTGTAAGCAACAAATCTCAGAAAGAGGCTTGGTCCTTATGTGGTTAAAAGAGCCAGTAGCATGACACCAATGAAATTTTTAGCAGCCAGCATGCTTGGCGTGCCAGGCTGGTTAGCTCTGGGTATGACTATGAATACAACTAGAATTCTATACAACTAGAATAACCTTGCGAATGAGGGTGGGAGCAGAGTGAGTCTCCACAACTATTGCAGTGGTTGCAATAAGCAATGCAGCTTCCTTAGTAGCCCAGTAATAAATGGATATCAGATACTTTTGTATTATTAGGAGCATTCCATGCTTGTTTGATTATCCAGTTTTGGGAGTTAGCCTGTTTGTGACTATACTTGTTACATTTGAAAGCTGTACATTCACTGCTGCATTATAAATAAGGTGAATGTGACTGTAAAATGCTAAGCAAATGCCGTAAAATGACAAAGAGTGAATAGCCCCAAAAGATTCACTAAAGGTTGATTTACTAAAGGCAACTAGACTGCGCAATGTGCAAGGGAAGTTGCACTTTGCAGGGGAATTTTCCCCAAAGCTTAGTAAGTGAGATGAAGCTCTGCTGATTTCCATCATATAACCATATATACCCAATGTGCGGCACTAAGAATTATGCAATATACTAAAACTCTAAAAATGGCATTATAAAATAAATAAACAGATAACAGGATAATTAAGTAAAATATCCCCAATTATAGTGCAGGTGCTCATTAGCAGATGAAAAAGGTGCAAGTGCTCATTGTGTGTTATACACAGTCCTCAATATTCCTCAATATCCCCCCGGCGATATCTCTCAGAGGAAGTCACGAGGTGTGACGAAACCGGTCGGAGGAGCCTGGCTGACTGATGAACAAGGAACTAGGAAGTGCTGTGGAGAAAATAGGACAGGGGAAACTCCGTACGCCGGGACTGCAGACCGGAATACAGGTGACCATTTCACCCTTTCATACCAGTACAGCTCAATGCGGTTTTTAAATATATTATATATATATTTTAGTTGCCATTAAATCTTTTTAAACGGAATTACACTATTGCACGCCATTAGTTATTCCCTGTATGCATATGAGGTGATCTTTGAAAATACCAGATGGAAGTTGTGGCTTTATTGATCAGCGTTCTTAACAGGAGGTGGAGTGAATATGGGATCTGCGTTTACCATTAACCAGCCACTATATGGATGATGACCATCTAAGCTGTTACCATTTACTACAGGCTTGTTTTTAAAGCCCTTAAGGTGAGGGCATACCTGAAGGGGAAGAGTGCACATTGCATGAAGACACCATTTGTTTCACCTTTTTTCTTTGATATGTTTATGGACTTTTTCTTGTTTATCAATATTGAAGACTGTGTATAACACACACTGAGCACTTGTACTTTTTTCATCTGCTAATGAGCACCTGCACTATAATTGGGGATATTTTACTTACTGGTAATTATCCTATTATCTGTTTATTTATTTTATATTACCATTTTTAGAGTTTTAGTATATTGCATAATTCTTAGCACCGCACATTGGGTATATATGTTTAGATTGTCAAATTTTGAGAAAGTGGTGAGTGCTGGCAGCTATTTCATAGTATTTTTTATTTATTTTTCTGGGCATTTGGATTTTTTTTGTTTTTAGTTTTGACAGCTCACAAGGTTTATACATATATGCATCATACAATCATGTTCAAGCACAAATACTCCTTTTTTCATTTTCCTTGCACATGATTTGGTATTCCTTTAGAAGAAAAGCTTCACCACATTCACTAAGCTCTGGGGAAAATCCCCATGCAAAGTGCAACTTCATTTGCAATGTGAACAGCCTATTTGCACCCCATTGTGTGGATTTCCCAGTGAATCCTTTAGAAGAAGACCCCATAGTATGTAAAAAAAACAACTTGTCCTTTCTTAGTGATAAATTGTAATTTTGAAACATTATTCTTTGATTGTTGAGGCAGTCTAATAATGGTTATAATTTACAGTATTTCACTATTAGAAAATAATTCTGACGTTTTTCCAAATACTTGCATCTTACTGTATCTAGAAATTTAGAAAATATAGAAATATAGGGGGGGAAAGGTGTTCATTGTGCTGGGTGTATTTTTAGAAGAATTGAAATAAAGGTATAATTTGTGCCATTTGAAAAATAAAAAAATAAAAATAAAAACATATATAAAATGCACCATGTACCTATTCAGTACTCTAAAATGCTGCACTTTAAATTAAACCTAAGTTTTTTTTCCCTTTTTTTCCCTTTTATTTCTCAAACAAACCAAATGCCAAACCTAATAGCTGGCATTTTAAGACTTTGTAGCTTTGTTTATGCCTCGCTGCTTGTTTAAGGACAATCTACTCCATCATGGAAAAGTATTTTGTGCATCTTGCCTTCTCATAAAAGTTTTTACAAACTTTATTTCTTTAAATATATTTTATTTACTATGCTTAGTCAGGTAAAGTTGCAATATTGAAAATAAAACAAAAATTAACAGCGCTACCTATATATCACATATAATATAATTGCAAAATTACCATATATAAAAACCCACAAAACAAGGGTCCATGTGATTGTGATCACTCCAATGACAAATGTGACACACTATAGTGCTTTAAAGAAAAATGTGCCTCCACAAAGGAACACTCACATGGATTTACACCTCACTCACAGAGTGGAGCTGAACCCTTGTTTTTAGCAAGAGAGTCAAAAAAGCTTGTGTAAGACCAGGAATAAATGGCTGTTAGTTCCTCCACAAATCTTCCTTGAGCTCTATGGTAAGTATACAGCTTTGTCCCATAACAGTTGTTCTCTACAGAGATAATACAAAGGAAGGAAGCCCCACATAGTGAAAGTATGCTTATTAAAAAAAAAAAAAAAAAAAAACCGACAAGGACCATTTACAATAAAAGAACCTGTCCCCGACCTGTAATAAATATAGAAGTTGCCCTCACCCAAGATGGCCACCATACACTTCCTATTCCGGGATGTGACATCAGCCAGAAGTACCACCCAACATTTTTCATCATCAAAAATTGACATCCTCAGGAGCTGTTGCAATATTATATATGGATATTTCATATTCACAAGCTATAATGCACTGGGGTCAATATTTTGTATGCGAAAACATGTTACAAATGTCGGATACCCTGTCCTGTTCATATTTTCCCTCTGAATCCTTAGAGAAGAAATACATGTGAAACAGTAGTAAAAAAGGCAGCCTGTTGAAAAAAACTCCCCCCTTACAGTATAGTGGGCACGTAGTATTATTCATTTCTTTCCTGCTTTATTATGACCAGGACTATTTTTTTTTAGGCCCCATTCACACTTTGAGATTTAGAATCATGGGTGGAATTGGCATGATTTCTCTCACAATTCCAAATTGTGATACAACCTGTGCAAAATTTGCATTCTAAATGGCACCCCAAACACAGTGCAATTTTGACATGGTTTACACGTGGCAGAATTGCGCTGCGATCACGAGAAAACACGACTTTAAAAATTACGCCAAGCTTATGGCCCAAAAAGGAGCAGGAGCTTTTTTGGGTGGCAAATGCCCATAGGGCAGCCCTTTGAAGCGAATGGGCTGCCCTATGCGTGACACACGGAATCACATGAAAATCATGAGCAGGAAGGTAAGTTTTTGCTATGCAAAGTGTGACTGGGGCATTAATGTTGTGTTCAGGTAATCATAAAATATTATTAAAATATTATACATGAATAGTTTTTAATTTCATATCCAGCCAGCAGGGGGTTCTCTCAGCTCCTTTCCACACGTTTTCTGATCTCTCTTTACCTCTTGTTGTAAAGTAGCCCGATCTTTACAAAGCACAGTAGCTCATCGGATGAGTGACCTGTGCATGATGGGTCTGTGACGTCACAAGGGGGTGACTTTACCTGATGGCCACGCCCCATAGCTATATAAGAACTGTCAGACACCAGAGCTCACAGAAAGGTGGGAACCAACATTGGAGGAGAAGCATTTTTTATTTTCAGTGGGTCAGCGGTGGTGGATGAAGACATCAGTGGAAGAACCGGAGATAGAAGATATTGGTGGAGGAACCGGAGAAAGAAGACATTGTGATTGATGTTGGAGCTACGACGGGGGACATTCTTCATTTTTAATAAAGGACTTGTCAAAAGCCATCTCTTCTTTTTTGTAACACCACACTGGCTTTTTTTTGGTGAATAGGTAGGGGTACAATGTACCACATACTCATTCTCATGGGGGGACAGGATTCGGGGCCCCCCTTTCTTAAAGGATTCTTCCAGATTCTGATAAGCCCCCTGCCCACAGACCCCCACAACTACCAGCCAGGTTGTGGGGAAGAGGCCCTTGTCCCCATCAACATGGGGACAAGGTGGTTTGGGGTGGGGGGGCAGAGCCCCCCTTGCCCCAAAGCACCCACCCCCCATGTTGAGGGCATGTGGCCTGGTATGGTTCAGGAGGGGGGCTGCTCGGATAATGGTCTGGTATGGATTTTTGGGGGGGACCCCTACGCCATTTTTTTTTTTTTACATTTTGGTTTCATCCATACCAGAGACAAAGGAATTGTTTTGGTCAAACTACAAGTCGCAAACATCTCAAAATCGGATCCCGTTCATAGAAGTTGCATGGCAGTTGGACCTGAAGTCGCAAAGCAAAGTCGGATCGGAAGTAGTACATTTGTTATAACAGGGGACGAGGGGGGCGGAGAGTTAGTTCTGTAGTCCACAGAGAGGAATGAAAACAATATAAGAATGCAGAGCAGGAAGTTAGCAGCTCCTTCGATTTTTTGCAGGATGGATGGGTATTTTTTGCACTTATCTAAATAATAGTTAAAAGGGATGTAATGTATGTAACATACACAACCATACACAGACAACAAACAACTCCACCTCATTGGACTAATCTCTGAACTGTGCTGTGTTGTCCCTTTTAACATTTCCGCTCCATGCTGTTTTACTTATTTTAAAAATATCATTTGATTTATACTTAAGCCACCCAAATCACATTCATTTAACTTCAATACTGTGTCCTCCTCTATCACGGTGAGATTGGCCATTTTCATACACACAATTGTGGGATAAAAGCAATTACTATCAATCAGTGCCTAGGCAACAGATTGGAGCCTTTTGAAAGTCTCATTCATACACAGATTTGCAGCAGTGTTGAGCTCCTCTGATTACAATCCATAGATTTTAAATTGTATCTAATTAGGCTGTCATAGGTTCATTAATGGCTCTACTGATTCAGCACTCCCTCACCTGCATGCATATTAAAGCTCATTAGCTCCCTTGTCTAAAATACCACTTGCATTAATTGCTCCTGATCTACTAAGGCTTCTCAAAAATGGATCCTCTGACAACTCTTCTACCTGTTTATAATACTCGTTGCCCCAAAGCTCTGTAGTGGGAGAGTTCTGAGGAGGCAACCTGCTAGTTAAGTTTCACTTTAAAATTGGGGAGTGAGTCCTCCATCTATTTTAGTTTTGATGGTGCCATTGGAGATTCTTGGCTTTGTATGATTCCAAATAAATTTAGTGACTAAAGAGTGTAAAGATGTTGAAGAAGTTAATGAGGACATAAATGAGGATCATTTGGAAGAAGAATAGAGCCTCTGGGCAAGACATTCATTTTAACAACGTTGATTTTGCCTAGCCAGAAGATATATAGTTGTGACCACTGTTGTAAATCTTTTCTAATGGTGTTTAAAAGAGAGATGTAGCTAGTCTAGAATACATTACAAAGTGTTGGCATTACAGAAATTCCAAAATATTTTAATTTGTTTGGATGCCATGTAAAAGGGAAGCATTGCCTCTTACAGTGTCATTTATATGGACCTTAGCAGATGGGGAACCAGGCTGAAATGCCAGAGTGATCATCAGGGCAGACTCCGCCAAGGAACATTAGCTAATTATCTCTGGCCTCTCTACCGACCTTGTAGTAGTTAATATGTGGGGTACAGCACCAAGAATAAAATTAATTTTGTAGGGACAACTGTTTTTTTTATTGTAAATAGGGCCAAAGTATTGTAAAAAAGCAAGTGGACTTCAAGGGTGGAAATATGGTTTCAGAGGGTGTTATGTTGTGTCAGGGAATGCCTGAATGAATAATTTAGTCAGCCAAACCAATCGAATCACAGTGCCTCCAATATAAGAATAATTTGACTGACTTGAGTGAAAAGTGAAGGTGAAAAAATCTTGTGTGTGCAGCGATCCCCCAGCCCCCCCCCCCATCCTTACCTGAGCCCCCTCTGATCCTGCAATGTTCACAATAGCCTGGGCTGTATGGGGACTCCCCTCCCTCATTGGCTGTGACAGCAGGAGCCCATTGGCTCCCACTGCTGTCAATCACAGCCAGTGAACCAATGAGGACAGAGCAGGGGGCAGGGCTGAGCCGCAGCTCTATGTGTCTCATGGATGTATAGAGCAGCGGCTCGAGAGCGAGCATGCAGTGGTGCCCTCCAGGGCAAGTGGCTTTCTCTGGGGGCACTCCTCGAGGGGGAGGAGCCAGGAACACCACTGGGAGATCCGAAAAGAAGAGGATTGGAGTTGATTGCGCAAAAACCACTGCACAGAGTAGGCAAGCATAACATGTTTTTTTTTTTTAAAACAAAGCTTTAATACCACTTTAATTAATTGTTTTGAGTTAATTCTTAGCTAAACAGAACTCTTTAAGAACATGAACAAGATCATTGTAAGCACAAACTGAGCTAACGACAATAAATGAGTATTTACACACCATAAATAGTTTGATTAATAGGTGGACACAGACACTACAATTTTACAACACGGTTTGAACACTAACTATTTACTGTAAGGTATATACTGATGGGACAATAATGATTCTCCCCTCTATTAGATCTCCTAACTGATTGGATAAAATTTGGCAGATAATAATCAGCATTGGACTAACTTGACCCGCTGCAGTCGAATTACCAGGTAAAGTTTGTCTAGGGTTTAGCCAATCAGGCAACTTAAAATGACAAATGTCATTAGGTCATTTGCATTGCCTGACTATGGATATTTTCACATCTATATATTTATAGATGTCCATCTCTGCTCATGGTCTCGCGTGACGGTCTACATATAAGTCCCTTTCTTGTTTATCACTTACGCTGAGAGACTGAGATCATTACTTTTTTCTACACCTAAGGACATTGGTTAGAGGTAGGTGCATTTTTTATGATCACTGGCTTTGCCGGGGTTGGTATAGCCCACACCCATTCCCGGTGTTGCAATTAGCAGCAGAATGTTTGGTGGGAGTCTTGTTCCTTCTTTCTTTATTTGTACTTTAAAGAAAAACATCTTTCATGCATGGCTCTACTATTCTTTTACTTATATAGGCTACCGGGTGTGTCCCCACATCTGTCCACAACTTTACTTGCATGCAGTTCTTTTGTTTGGGTTGTTGGATCCCAGTAGGGAACAGACACAAAAGATACACTCCGCATCTTTCCAAATAACTGTTCTGCTTTATTATGATGCAATTGAAGGTTTTTATACACATGATTACGTAGGTATCAAATTAATATTACAATTCTACGTTTATGGTAACAAGGGGCGTAACATAGGCAGACAAATTCTAATCAGGACTCAAAAGAATGCAAACATGTAATGAAAACATTATTAGTGCCGTGTGCACAATGAGGGCAGTGTGCAATACATACAAAATAAAATACAATTATATAAAGAACTTACAAATTTCCTGTACACAACTAATCTTTATATGGTAACTTAATTGTTTTTATAATGATAAGCTATGTTAGTTGGCCTGAAAACTTTAAATTGCTATGAGAGTCTGGCATCTTTCTTATTTGTGGCAGCAGCATTTTGATGAAACAATTTTCCTATACACAGATGTAATTTAAGATATAGCAATTGAAATACATGAAATAATTAGAGCTCTTTAGACTATTATTTGAATATAGTTACATCACAACACACATTTCTCTAACAATATTGATTACAAATAAACAAACTGTAGTCATATTAAAAACCCTTTTTCCGATGGATGGAATGGGTGGCGATGGCATATCTTGCCAGGATAAAATATTTTTGTATCCACTCATCATGTATCCTTTGTAATATTGTGTTATGATTTAAAAATATATACTTATAAATATGTCCAAGATATTTATAGTGATTTTGTCCGGAAAAATAATTTATAATCCATTAGTCTGTAAATGGTCTTTTGGCAGGAATATGGTCCCTTGCATAGATATGTTGGTATGTTATGACAGTGTCATAAGGTATTTACCTTATGACTTGCAATAGATAATCCATGGAATTGGCTTATAATATATGTATAGTTTGAACATATGAACAGTTCCAAAATTCCTCTGTATAAACTCCCCATAGAGATCCCTTTAATGAGAGATGTTTGTCTGTTTTTTACCTTTCCCAAAGCTGAGAAAATAGTAAGCGCTGGACATACAGGCTTTTATTTGTTTCGTCCACATAACAATGGAATATAGAAACTTTTCCACGTTGACAAGTTCTTACAGAAACTTCCATGTTCGGATAATGGCCACCTGTGTATGCAAAACTTAGGGAATAGACTTACAAACTACATCTTCTGTTCAGATTGTTGTTTCTTCGCATTGCCCAAAACAATGGAATACCAGCTGTACTATACATACTGTGTAGACGTTGTTTAATTCGTTTGGAGGGCCAAAGTCACCTTTTTTGATTGATCTATACACAATCTTGCTTACAGACCAACTTTTCCAAGTTGTCAAACCAGTTCATCTGTGATATTGGGCAACCTTAAAATCACCCTGTATTTTATGGCCTGTCTGCCACTTAGACCAGTCAGAATTAGACTCATGAATCCTATGTCTTATTTTAATTCACAGATGCTCTGATAAGGGTATTTAATGATTATACAGTACTGTGCAAGTTTTAGGCAGGTGTGAAAAAATGCTGTAAATTACGAATGCTTTTAGAAATTGAAGTGTTAATTGTTTATTTCTATCAGTTAACAAAATGGAAAGTAATGTACAGAGGAGATATCCAAATCAAATCAATGTTTGGTGTGACCACCCTTAGTCTTCAAACCAGTATAAATTTTCCTAGGTAAATTTGCACACAGTTTTTTTAGGGAATTCGGTTGGTAGGTTGTTCCAAACATCTTGGAGAACTAACAGATTTTCTGTGGATGTAGGCTGCCTCAAATCCTTCTCTCTCTTCATGAAATCTCAGATGCCAAACCATCACTTCCAGGACTCCTTGTTCTTCTATATACTGAAGATAGTTCTTAATGGCATTGGCTGTATGTGTTTGGGTCCTTGTCTTGATGCAGAATACATTTAGGGCCCATCACACACCTCCCTGATGGTATGATGGATAAGTATCTGCTTGTGTTTCTCAGCATTGAGGAAACCATTGATCCTGACCAAATCTCCAACTCTATTTGCAGAAGGAGCCTCCACCATGCTTCACTCTTGCCTGCAGACACTCATTATTGTACCGCTCTCCAGCCCTTCCTGTGAACAATCCACCTCCTTTTACAGCCAAATATTTTACAATGTTGATTCATCAGTCCAGAGCATCTGCTGCCATTTTTCTGCATCCCAGTTCCTATGTTTTCCTGCATAGTTGAGTCACTTAGCTTTGTTTCCACATCGGTGGTATAGCTTTTTGGCCTCAATTCTTTTATGAAGACCACTTCTGGCCAGACTTCTCCAGGACAGTAGATGGGTGTACCTGGGTCCCACTGGTTTCCTGACAGTTTTGTCCTGATGGCACAGCCGGACATCTTCTGGTGTGGAAGGGAAGTAAGCAAACCCAGTAGGAAAAACATGAAAGAAAGTAAAGCGTATGATTATAGAAAACTTCTTCCAAATAAGCACAATTGAGTCAGGAATGTACAGGGGAATTAGAAGAATAAAATATTGTGGTATTAGAGGAAAGAAGAAGGCGGGGGGTGGAGGGGCTGGGGGGGTATAGGGGGTGTTGAAAGAGGGCAGAGAAAAGAGGAGGGGAGGAGCAGATGTAAAGGAGGAGGGAAGGGAAACAGAACAAGGAAAGAGGACAAAAAATGGATGCAGAGATTATTCGTAATAGTGGGTAATATCTCATTCATAGTTGAGACCCCTAGGAATGTGGGTGTTTAAAAAAAATTCTAGTTCCTTCTTTAATAAGCTGGAAGTCACGTGTGCTTTAAAATCCATGCCAGCACGTGATATGTTTCTTTTCCACATATGAAGAAGATCAGAAGTGGCTTCTGGCTATGCAAATCTATTTCTATTTTTTATCCTGTGCTCCTTGTCCTCCCTTCTAATGAACTATTCCGGGCCTGGTCTTTTGCCAAGAAATGGCCCCTTATTAGCCTAAAAGAAAATCAGAGAGTATTACTGATAGGCAGCACTGATAGGTGACACTGATGGTGAGGCACTGATGGGCACTGAATGGCAGCACTGAAGGGCACTGATAGGTGGCACTAATAGGTGGCACTGATGGGCACTGATGGGTGGCACTGATGGGCACTGATAGGCACTGGTTGGAGACACTGATAGGCAGCACTAATAGGTGGCACTGACGATGAGGCACTGATGGGCCAAGATTGGCAGCGCTGATGGGCACTGATAGGTGGCACTGGCAGGAACTGTTAAACAGTGCTGATACGTACTGGTAGGTGGCACTGGTGGGCACTGATAGGTGACACTGGTGGGCACTGCTTAGCAGCAGTGGGTCTGAAGTATGCGGGACCGGTGGTAATCAGCTTTTTGTTTCTCCTCACGCTGTCAGGTTGAGGGGAAAAAAAAACTGATAACCGGCTCTGTTTACATCACATGATCAACTGTCATTGGCTGACAGTTGATCACGTGGAAAGGGCCCGGGAGGTTAACCCTGTCCCAGCCAGTGACAGTGTATAGTCGATGATCACCGCCACTACTTGTACAAAAAAGTTAATAGAAAATTCCAGTATATATCCCATAGGTTGTAAGAATTATAACTTTCTCACAAACCAAACAATATACACTTTTTGGGATTTTTTACCAAAGACATGTAGCAGAATACATTTGTGGCCTAAATTTATGAAGAAACTAGATTTCTTTAACTTTTTTGAATGAATATGTTTTATAGCAGAAAGTAGAAAATACTGTTTTTGTTTAACACTTCTGGACCACCCACCGTGGATACACGTCGATACTTTGTTACCGTTGTTATGGTAGCAGATAGCTGCCATAACCTCAGTATTTTTATTCAAGGCGGGCGGTCCAATTTACGATAAAAATGGTCTCCGTGACAGATTCGCCACGAGATCACTTTTTATGGGCGGTGGGAGAGGTGCCCCTCCCCCTCCTGCCATGTTTCGGATGTCTCCGCTGCTTACTGAAGCCTTTGGAAGCAGCGGAGATGATCTGGTCCTGTGACTTGATAGTCTTTTTGACCACAGAGCTAACATTAAAGAGGTCATGTCATGCCTATTTCTATTACAAGGGATGTTTACATTCCCTGTAATAAGAATAAAGGCAATCCAACATTTTTTGTTTTTAAAGGAACAGTGTAAAAATAAAAAGTAAAACAAATAATAAAAAAAAGAAAAATTGAAAGCACACCTATCAGTGTCCATCAGTGCCACCTATTAGTGCCCATCAGTGCTGCCTTATCAGTGCCTATCAGTGCTCATCAGTGCAGCCTCATCAGTGCACATCAGTGAAAGAGAAAAATTACCTGTTTGCAAAATTGTATAACAAACTATGAAAAATGTTTGTTCTTTTTTTTTAATAATTTGGTCTGTTCTTGTTTGTTTAGCAAAAAATGAAAACCCCAGTAGTGAATAAATACCACCAAAAGAAAGCTCTATTTGTGTGAAAAAAAAAAGTTATAAAATATTCATTTGGGTACAGTGTTGCATGACCGCGCAATTGTCATTCAAAGTGTGAGAACGCTGAAAATTGGCCTGAGCAGGAAGGGGGTGAAAGTGCCCAGTAAGCAAGTGGTTAACATCTTGGAACAATCAAGGGGTTAGGTGTATGCCTAACAAGTGTTAAAGTAGTAAACCGCAGTTGACAAAAAAAAACCCTGCAAGGCAATATAATAATGTGATAGCATGCATCATCGTTTATGGCACGGGCTCTGAAGGTCCAACACTGTATGCCGCCCCAGAGAGTGCAAGTGCCGGTGACATCATAGGCTGCAACAGTGCTGTTTCTTGGCCTAGGCCAACAAGGCCCAGGCCTAGGGCGGCACTTTGCGGGGGGGGGGGGGGCGTCATCCACGCACAAAAAAACCCCCCTCTGCCAAGTCCCGGCTCCCGCACACAAACCGGCCCCAGCTACAGACCCCCAGACAGGCGGCTTACTGCAGCCTGTAGTGACGAAACAGTGGCGTGACTTGGCCGGGGAGCAAGGGCAAGGACTAGCGGCGTGACTTGGCCGGGGAGGGAGGGGACTAGCGCCCCATAAGCGGCCAGTGATTGGCAACACTCTAAGCAACTGACGGAGCCTCCGCCTACCCTTCTCCGTGACATCTAGGCTCAGCGCAAGTGTGCTCACCCCGCTGCCTACTGTTACTAGTAAACACAGAAGCCTCAGTTCTGTGCTTACTAGTGACAGCCCTGAGCGCATCTCTCCCGCTGGCTTCCACAGAATCTCCCAATGCTGCACCAAAACAACGTAGAAACACTTGCCTGGTGCTGTGTGATCATGGGCAGGAGTACGGGGCGGGGCATTACTTCAGATGTCCGGATGGCGACCCCCATGCCGGTTATTCCCCGGCTTCCACTGGCAAGGGAAAAGAGTTGCAGCCACACTGCGTGGGTAAAGCCAGAAAGAAGAGGGGGGTATCTTATGCAAAGCTGAGGAGATACAGAGGGAGCAGAGTTAAAGAGATGCAAAGCTTAGCTGTTGGGAGGAGGCAGAGATACGCTGTAGGAAAAGGTGCAAAGGCGAGTTGTGGCCAGAGATGCAGAGGTTAGCTGTAAAAGGGGGTAAGTGTGAAGAAGTGAGCTGCGGTCATTGAAGGGGGAGGCGTGCATAGGTGAATTGCAGAAGGATGGGGGGTGCAGAAGTGAACAGACATGGGGTGAAGAGGTGAGTTGCAGAAAGAGGGTGCAGAGGTGAGTTGCAGAAAGAGGGTGGAGAGGTGAGTCGCAGAAAGAGGGTGGAGAGGTGAGTCGCAGAAAGAGGGTGCAGAGGTGAGTCGCAGAAAGAGGGTTCAGAGGTGAGTCACAGAAAGAGGGCACAGAGGTGAGTCGCAGAAAGAGGGGCGCTTACCAGATAATGTGGACCCTCTATTGCTAGAGAGTTCAAACAGGCTTGCTAGTAACCCTCTATGGCAGGGGTGTCCAAACTTTTTTCAAAGAGGGCTAGATTTGATGAAGTGAACATGCGTGCGTGTTTCATTTATACTTTCACAGATTTTTTTTCAATTTTTTTTTCATTATTTTTTCTTTACCACTTTTTATTTATCACTTACAAAACAGTATGTTCTGTGATTGTTCTTAATTTGTCATGATACTCTATTTGTATTCACATATTGCATTGATTAGCGCGACTATTTGAGTCATTTTGATTTGCACTATGATTAGATCACATGGTTAGTCGCTGCTGTTGTTCACCTTATTACAGACTTTAGCGGGGTTTTTGAATTGGACTACATATAATTGGACCTGTTTAGAAGCATATTTTTCATTTTATTCAACGAAAAACTGATTCATTTTGTTAAATGAATTATTTTTATTATATCCTCTGTCACACCAGAATATTGAAATAAATAATTTTTACTTTAAACGGTATGCAGATATTTCAATTGTGTGCTACTGGTTTTATGTTAGAGCTTCCTTTCCAAAAGCTTTTAAATGCTTATAAAAATCAACAAAAGGTATCCGAATGAATTTCTATCGCTTAATAGCTTGCCTGGTAACATTTCTTTTTTATCGTTGATTGTTTATTTTTTATATATTATTCTGGTTCATGTTTCTCTTTTCTTCCTCGTGCCCTGCTGCGGTGTAGTTGAATGAATTTAAGTGTTTGTTAACATGTTTTTTTTTGCCTGTACTCCACATTCTAGATACATTTTTTTTTTAATAAATATATTTTTTTAAGTGGCCACTTCAGCTTTTTCCCTCTTTTCATCCCCGCTGTGGAGACAAGAGCTTTAATAAACAATTTATTTTTTTATTTTAAAGTAGCTATTTCACCATCTCTTCTGCGTCCCGCTGTTATTATGTTGTGTGCCTGACAAAAGTTCATTTCTTTTATATAGCCATAGCTTCTATCCTTTATAAATTATTTCAGGGTATTTAGATTTCATAGACAAGTTACATTTTAATGGCTCAGAATTGTGTCTTGAAGAGAGTAGTTTTACTTTATTTAGTAATCATAAGAATATAATTAAAAAGAAAAAAAACAGCTTTTTTTTCCAGACAAGGATAACATAAAAAAATTGTAATACGATTTTAGATAAAAAAAAATGTTTATCAGTTCTCATGACTCTCCTGCACATGTGGAGGGACAAAAAAAAAAAAAGACAGGACCAGTATGTGACTTCTGCTCCTAAGCATATCACAATGGAGAAGGTTGGAACTCGAAAAAATTTCTAATTTCTTTAAGCGTAACTGAACTCTCTCAATCAACATCACTTATTTTAAATCCTTATGCTTCTAGAGTTAGTAAATAGACAGGAAGTAAATTATTTGTACTTGTTTTAAGCCTTTTTTTTTTTTTTTTTTACTTTTTTTTACTTTTTTTAAGTTGTCTCCTGGTTTCTGGTCTAGGTTAAAATTGTGTCATACATTCCAGGAGTCTTCATTGTCATTTGCATTTTTTCCGGTAGAGGGGATGAGGGCCTTTCTCAGCTAAGTGCACCCTCCTGCTTGCATCATCATAGACCCAAAGAAGAGCAGTGGGGACATCAAAAGGGGGCTTGCGCCTCATGGATTTAATGTGGACACTTCCACTGTGCACCGGCGATTCCTTCAGTGTGGTTGCACAGCCAGATGCCCAGTTAAGAAGCAGCTCTTGACACTCTCTATGAAGAAGAAGTGGTTGTTATGGGCAAAGAAGCATAGAGACTGGACTTTTGAGCAGTGGAAGAAAGCAATATTCTCAGAGGTAACCCAGTTTCACGTTCATGGATACAGACAAAACTTTGTTCGATGCTCGTCTGAAGGACCTCTTTGAACTGACCACATCAAACAAGCCCCTAAACTCCCACATAACGTCATGTTTTGGGGGTGCTTTATTGCTTATGGACCGGGAACACTCCACCTCATTGAAAGCAGGATGGACAGTAATAAGTATGTAGGTGTTGTGACGGCAAAGCTGACCCAAACACTAAAAAGGTGGTTTCCCAGTGGAGACAGAGTGTTCCATCAAGACTTAGCTCCCTGCCACAATTCCAAGTTAACTAAGGACTTTTTGTTCCAACAAAAATTAAAAGTCATAGAATCAAAGACGATGGTTTCGCGCTTAGGAAACAAGGAAGAAAAAGAACTGCAGCCCCCCTAAACCAGAATATAACCTAGGTGAGATCCCAATCAACCAAAAATTCTATAATGAGGGAATTGGCGCTGTTCTATTGCATATACACTGGATAATAAATCGTATTGATAGAAAATAATAAATACAACACATCTATGTGAAAAAATGTGGTAAAATAGAATTCAAAAAATGGGTGAAATACTTCTACACCAATACACTCTAGGGTAAAGTGCACAGTGCTAGAAAAAACATAATCAATAATATCCATAAAAATAAAAATGTGCAAACATTCCAAGATAGTGGTAAGAATTATTTTGCAAAATATCAGAGCCTACCAAACCACTCCGATATGCAAAACCAGTAAATAAACAGAGTATTTTACCACATTTTTTCACATAGATGTGTTGTATTTATTATTTTCTATCAATACGATTTATTATCCAGTGTATATGCAATAGAACAGCGCCAATTCCCTCATTATAGAATTTTTTTTAAAAGTCATAGAATACCAAGGAAATTCATCAGACTTAAACCCAATAGAAAACCCGTGGGCCATTGTGAAGGCTCACATAAGAAAGATGGCTTGTACAACAAAAATGTAACCACTTCCCGCACGGCCTATAGCAAAATGATGGCCGGGCAGTGGTTCCGTTATCCTCAATTTATAATGTCTTTTAGGATAACGAGCCTGCGCGTGCCCGTGGGGGGTGCGTAGCTCGGCGATCGCTGTTGTGGTGTGTCAGTCTGACACACCGCAACTCTGATCTAGGTAAAGAGCCCCTGAAGGAGGTTCTTTACCCTTGTGATCAGCTGTGTCCAATCACAGCTGATCATGGTGTAAACAGGAAAAGCCATGTATCGGCTTTTCTTCTATCGTGTCTGACAGACGCGAGTAGAGGAGAGCTGATCAGCTGCTCTCCTGATAGGGTGGTCTGCGCTGATTCATTATCAGCTCAGCCCCCCTGAGGATGTCCACCCAGGACCACCAGGGATGCCACCAGGACTGCCAGGGATCCCCACCACTGATGACCACCAGGTATGCCACCCATGGCCACCAGGCATGCCAATCTATGCCCACAAAGGGTGCCAATCAGTGCCCACAAATGATGCCTGTCAGTGCCTGCTTATCAGTGATGCTCATCAGTGCTAACTATCAGTGTCCATCAGTGCCACCCATCAATGCCGCCTATCAGGGCCACCCATATGTACCCATCAGTGCAGCCTTTCAGTGTCCATCAGTGTCGCTTATCAGTGCCCATCAGTGCCACCTATGAATGCCCATCAGTGCAACATATCAGTGCCACCTTACAGTGCCCATCAGTGCTGCCTATCTGTGCCCATCAGTGCTGCATATTAGTACTCATCATCAGTGCCCATCAGTGCCACCTCATCAGTGCCACCTTATTGGTGCCACCTCATCAGTGCCCATCAGTGCCGCCTTATTAGTACCCGTCAGTGCAGCCTCATCAGTGCCCATCAGTGAAGGAGAAAACATACTTATTTAAAACATTTTATAACAAAAACAAAGGAAAACTTATTTTTTTCAAAATGATCAGTCTTTTTTTATTTGTTTAGCAAAAAATATAAACCCCAGGGGTGATCAAATACAGTATCACCAAAAGAAAGCTCTATTTGTGGGAAAAAAAATTATAAAATGTTTGTTTGGGTACAGTGTAGCATGACCGCGCAATTGTCATTTAAAAAGAGACAGCGCTGAAAGCTGAAACTGGCTTGCCAGGAAGTGGGGGAAGTGCCCGGTATTGAAGTGGTTAAATAATAGAAACTGTTCTCCAAGTGTGGTTTAGCTACCCTGAAGTAAAGGATTTGTGTGAAAAATTTGTGGCATCAATGACTAAAAGGGTAAAGGAGTTAATTAAAGCTAAGGGAGGCCATATCAATTACTGACAGATAGTAAATAAATTAGTTTTGTAAACCTGAAATTGTCTCATTGTAATATCCTGTTTGTCTTAACTAATTTGCACTGTACTGTATAAGATGGAACTTTTTTTTATTTTATTTTTTTAGCAAACCTGGGTACTTGTGATAAAGTTATGATGTTTTTAAGTGTACAATATGTCCTGTGTTATTTTCTCCACATTACAATATCCCTACTATTAATTTTTAGACAGGTAATTTGATACAGGCGGGACCGATTTAAGTATGCATGTGCCACACCTCTGGGATCCCCGTGGAATCTGGAAATCACTGTGATGGGCAGCGCTACACCAGTGATCTACATAAGTTTCCAGATCTGCTGGTGGTCGGCTGCTTACTGAACACAGGATGACACTAGCTTGGCACAAGTGCCATTCAGAGATTCCTTCTCATCTTCTCAATGAATGCAAAATGTTCTCTGATTATACAAAGTGGAGATGGCATCACTGCCTCCCCACCTTGTCCAATCAGAGAATGCTATGCATTCATTAGGAAAGTGCAAAGTGTTCCCATAATGGCACCCATGACCTCCTATGTTCACAATTTAGCAAGGGCAGGTTCGGCAGTAGTGATGTCTAAAACAGTGATTTCCAGTGTCTAGAGCGGGGGGTATTCAAACTTTCTAAATAAAGGGCCAGTTTACTGTCCTCCAGACTTTATGGGGGGCCAGAATGTAGCCAGTGAGTATAGACAATGTTTCAGGCCCCATCGTTGGTATCAGTGTGAAGAACAATGTCATTGGTATTAGTGGGAGAAATAGTGGCTCATCATTGTTGTCACTGGAGGGAATAGTGCCACAATAGTTGGCGTCAGTAAGAGGAAAAGTGCCCCATAATTGGTGTCCGTGGAAGGAATGGTTCCTCATCTTTGATGTCAGTGGGGGAAACAGTTCGCCAAGGGCCAGATAAAGGCAAGTAAAGGGCCGTATCTGGCCCATGGGCCACAGTTTGGAGACCACTGGTCTAGACCAGGGATCTCCAAACTACGGCCCTCCAGCTGTTGCAAAACTACACGTCCCATGAGGCATTGTAAAACTCTGACATTCACAGACATGACTAGTCATAATGGGAATTGTAGTTCCTGAACAACCAGAGGGCCATAGTTTGGAGACCCCTAGTCTAGACCAGTGTTTCTCAACTCCAGTCCTCAAGGCGCCCCAGCAGGTCATGTTTTTAGGATTATCCTCAGATGAAACAGCTGTGGTAATTACTAAGGCAGTGAAACTGATCAAATCACCTGTGCAAAATATTGTTAAGCCTGAAAACATGACCTGTTGGGGCGCCTTGAGGACTGGAGTCGAGAACCACTGGTCTAGACTAGTGGTTCTCAACCCTGTCTTTAAGTACCCCCAACAGGCCATATTTGCAAGTTTTCCTTCATCTTGCACAGGTGGTTTAAATCAGAGTCAATGGTTTGGTATTTTGGACAGCTATTTTATCTAAGAAAAAATTCCCAAAACATGGCCTGTTGGGGGTACTTGAGGACAGGGTTGAGAACCACTGGTCTAGACGATCCCACAGGTATGGTATATGCACAGTTACAGTGGTACAAGTTATCTCCAGCTTCCACGGGGATCCCATATGTATGGCATTTACATATTTACATTGTTCCAAAGTGGACCAATATAAAATGTAAAAATTGCCATACCTAAATTTCAGCTTTAAACATATTGGGGTGGAAGTATAGGAGATAATGAAAAAAATCCTCTGACTGCCATCTGTGCATCAGTTAAAACTGTGGAAGATTACTTAGTACAGACCTCTTTTCTGGATGTGGAAGTCAGTAAGCATCACCAGTTGGTGTGTTCCAGGTTCTCCATATTACAGGCAAAAATTAGTGGGGTAGATGTTGCACTACAAGTACTAGACGGGGTAGTAAACTCCTCGTAATCATCTGAAAACATCATTTTCAATTTTAGCTGGAGTGAAACTTCAACAAAGTTTTGTGTAATTAAAATAAAAATATGATGTTTAGAGTGGTCCTTACAGCAATGTTTAATCAGAAGCTACATGTTGTTCAGCATTGTTTAAACAGATGTGCGGTATTTGCAGGACCAACAATGCACATCTGTGAACTATGCAAATGATCAGAATGTTCACAATACACAGACTTTGTAATTTCATTATTTTGACAACATAATTTGATTTTTTTTTCCCTGAGAATGAGAGTAAATAAATACATTTTACTTTCATAAATAAATACATTTCACATTTCATATTTCAATTACCAGTGATCTCTGTATGGAAATATCTCATTTTTGAATGTGATGGAGAAGCAAGTCGAATGTTTCGGAGAAGGATAATTAAAAATGGACAGATCTGTTATTTGTGCAAAGAGAGCATTGCTTTAAATGGACCCTTACCTTTGTTCATGTAGGTCCAAGTAAAGGGTTAACAAAAGCCTAATGCCGTGTACACACGACCGGACTGGTCTGACGGAATGAATCCGTGTGGGCTTCATCGGACCTTTAGCGGACCTTTTCTGTCGAAAATCAGACGGACTTTAGATTTGGAACATGTTTCAAATCTCTCCGACGGACTCGAGTCCGGTCGAAAAATCAGTTCGTCTGTATGCTAGTCCTAAGGACGAAAGCCGACGCTAGGGCAGCTATTGGCTACTGGCTATGAACTTCCTTATTCTAGTCCAGTCGTATGTCATCACGTTCGAATCCGTCTGACTTTGGTGTGATCGTGTGTAGACAAGTCCTATTCAACGAATCTCAGTCCTCCGGAGTTGAGACTGTCGAAAAGTCTGGTCGTGTGTACACGGCATTACTCAACTCCTATGCCCTGTACACACAGTCGGACATTGATCAGACATTCCGACAACAAAATCCATGGATTTTTTCCGACGGATGTTGGCTCAAACTTGTCTTGCATACACACGGTCACACAAAGTTGTCGGAAAATCCGATCGCTCTGAACGCGGTGGCGTAAAACACGTACGCTGGGACTATAAACGGGGCAATAGCCAATAGCTTTCGTCTTTTAATTTATTCTGAGCATGCGTGACACTTTGTCCGTCGGATTTGTCTACACACGATCGGAATTTAAAGGATCGGATTTTGTTGTCGGAAAATTTTATAGCATGCTCTCAAACTTTGTGTGTCGGAAATTCAGATGGAAACAGTCCGATGGAGCCCACACACGGTCGGAATTTCCGCCAACAAGCTCCGATCGCACATATTCCGTCAGAAAGTCCGACCCTGTGTACAGGGCATTAATGTCCCTTTGAATTGTTCATTTGGACCAATCTGGCCAAAACAAACTATTTACTGCAGTTACAGGTGCACTTGCATGTTGTATTAACTGTATACAAATATACAAGTCATGCTAAAGCAAATTAAAACTAAAAATATTAATCCAGTGATTAGAACAATACAGGTGAGTATTGAGACAGTGACATAAGTAATTGTGAGTTAATAGGTGAATAATGTCTCTAATAGAGTAGGAGTGCAATATTGAATCCACAAGATTCTAAAAGGTGAAAATAGTTCCAGCAGGATGGAATGATCCAAAGCTATTCAGCCACCACCAAAGGAAAGGAGTTATCCATGCATTCACAGAATACAAAGCTTACCGTAAATGGCTGAGCAGCACTCAGCCCATCTATATTTTGCTTCCAGAGTGGAAAGGTAACTTCTCATCCCACTTAGACTACAGCGTTGGTCCAAACGAACCATTCAGAGGGACTTTGAACATGAGATTAACTGACCCTTTCCCCAGCATTTCCCCACTGTTCTGTTCAGCTGAATGAAGTGAAATATCCAGGGTGCAAGTGAGCATGTAACTTCTCTTCTATCTGACAGGGCTGGTGCCTCCATGATTGGCCCACTGCTGTCACATAAGGTTGTTAATGGAGTCCCCAGATCTGTGTAAACTTCAGCAAACATGTTTTGAGTTGATACAAGGCTTCCCTTTCACTATCCCAGTGGAAAAAACGAGCAGGGAAGACAGTATACAGAGCTGGGGCAGAAAGTTAAAGCTTGCTGGAATATGTAGAAACTGAAGCCCTCTGCAGGTTTAAAATGCCGTAACCCTTGTGAGGTTAAATGAGCGTGTTTCCATATGAAGAAAAGCTAATAGCTCAAGAAAGCTTTTTTGGCTGTAAAAGTTGTAATTATTCTTAGCTTTTGTAATCTGCAAATAGCAGAAATTGTTAGACTAATGCCGCGTACAAACGATCGCACATTCCGACAACAAGACCATGGATTTTTATCCGAAGGATGTTGGCTCAAACTTGTCTTGCATGCACACGGTCACACAAATGTTGTCAGAAATTCCGAACATCAAGAACATGGTGATGTGCAACACGTACGACAAGCCGAGAAAAATGAAGTTCAATAGCCAGTGCGGCTCTTCTGCTTGATTCCGAGCATGTGTGGACTTTTGTGCGTCGGACTTGTGTACATACAATCGAAATTTCCAACAACAAAGTTTGTTGTCGGAAAATTTGAGAACCTGCTCTCAAACATTTGTTGTCCGAAACTCCGACAGCAAATGTCTGATGGAGCATACACACGGTCGGACTTTCTGACAACAAGCTCACATCGAACATTTGTTGTCGGAAAGTCCGACTGTGTGTACGTGGCATTAAAGAGTGCTCTTAAATTCAATTTCTTTTGCAATGGTTGAACATCTATAGAAGTGTATTGTGCCTAAGCAGTACTCGAAAAGTACCTTTTATCTTGAATTCCTCCCAAAAATAGAAGTGCGTGTGCTGTACCTAGGGTACCCCTGTACCTTGAGCCTCACAGCTGTTGATCTGCAGTTTAAGATCATCTAAAATACTGCTACCTTTGACTAATAATCTCCCTCGGATTTGGAGTGACATTTGGTGATGTCACTATTGTGCTGCTCACTTGTGGGTGAGTTGCAGTGTGGTCAAGAGGCAATATTTCACATAGACAGGTGCCATAGAAACTTGTATTGAAGTAATGCAGCAACGGTTTACAAGAAACCCGGAGAGCAGGCTGCCCAGCCTGATGCACTCACGGTTTCCAACAACATAGACAGAGCGGGTACCAGCTGATCTGACAGCGTCTGTTGAGAGGGGCAGAATGTGACCTGGTCGTCTCGTGCCCAATCGGGAAGATGTCCAGAAGCGTAACAACCCTATGCTTTCCCTCCTCATCAGGGACCTTTCCCTGCTAATGCTGTCCCTAACAGGTGACTACCCACTACCCACTTACAAAAAGTGCACCAAACCCAGGGGCCAGGGTGATTAAAAGACTCTGCCACACCTAAATGGCCAGCATCCAATTGGGTCGCTGCCCCAGTGATTTGAGAGGAGTGCCGCTTGTTACCCAACTTTCAAGTAAATAGAGGAGAATTTTTTTTAAGCACTATGCTTGAGGACCAGGAGGTGTAGAGGTTAGTCATTTTTATTCGCAGTTGGAATTGAACATTTTAAAATAATTCTATGGATATTTTTACATAGTTGGACCAATGTAACTCTGCTATACCATACCAGTGGTATGCCTCTAGAACAGGGGTATCCAAACTTTCCAACCAAGGGGCCAATTTACTGTCCTTTAGACTTTAGGGAGGCTGGACTGTGGCCAACGGGAGTGGAAATTTTCCTGGCATCATTGGGAGTAAACTTTACCACATTTTTATTAGGGGGGATGTGGAGAGGCGACCCCACGGTGTGTATTAGTACCTTGAGCCTGGTTTTTGCGAAGACAAGCATGATGATTGCACACCTGTGGGCTGGGTTTGTATTCTCCTCGGGAAGAGAGCTCAGGGCTCACACTTGGGAACAGCTCCACCCTACACGCAGGTGGCCTGGTGTAGGAGTCGGGAGGGCTTTCAGGTGGAGATGGCTCCACGAAAGAGAGACAGGTGGTTTCTAGAAGTCAGAGCGTGTATGTCTGCAGGAGGCAGATGTGGCCCGCGACCAAGCAGGACGCAGCTGAGCAAGTAAGGTCCAGGAGGGAGTTTGACTAAGTAAGAGTGAGAGAGTCGGGAGGCTGAAGTTTTTCTGTTATACAATGATGGTGGAACCCCCTGCGAGGGAAGACTTTCTGTGAAGTTTGTTTCGTTTAAGTAAAATTGGGCTGCCACGCCCTTAAAAATATAGTCTGGACTGACCGGTTTTCCTGAAAACGCATACACCACTTGAGCATAATCACCCCAGATCCTTACAGGAGGAATAGTGCCCCATTGTTGTTATCATTGGGAGAAATGGTTGATGTCAGTTGGCAGAATAGTGTTGTATTAGTGGGAAGAATAATGTCTCAAAGACCGGATAAGGGCAAGCAAAGGGCCACCAGGCCGTAGTTTGTAGACCACTGCTCTAGAAGATGAAAATCGATGAAGTAGGCACCACTACTCCAGAAATCACCACTAGCTTCTGGGGCCCATGCAGAGCTGCTGCCCTACTGCGCTGTAATCACAGGAGATTGGCTGCTGGGCATCGGTGCTATTTAGAGAATGCTTTGCATTGTTCCTGTAAATACAAATCATTGTTGTAGAGTATGACTTCACCACCTTGCCTCTCCAGCTCTTCCAATCAGAGAATGCTTTGCATTTATTGAGCGGATGCAAAGTGATCTCTCAGTGGCGCCTGTTCTGACCAGGTGTCCTCCTATGTTGAGAATGCAGCAGAGCAGCTGCCTAACATGGGACAAGGAAGTTTGTGGAGATCGCTGGAGTAACAGTGTCTACTACAGCGATTTTCAGCTTCTATCCACAGTTATGGTGTTAGCATAATTGCATTGGTCCAAGCTGGAAGATCATGGCTGGTGGGAGTCTGGGGAGGGAAGGGCTGGATGATACTAGCAGTCCTCCAGCAAGGAAATGAGGCAGGCAATATCTGACTTTTCGCAGCTTCTAATGCACACTTTGAGAAGCTCACTGTGTGCAGTAAAATCAGAGTAAGCAATTTCATTACAAGAAAGGAGCCTGTACAACTTTGCAAGACTGAAGTGAAGGCTGGAGCTCAGCTTTAAACATCTTCACGTGTGTCCCGAGAGAAATGAAAAACTGTCACTCAACAAGAAGCCATTCAGAAATCTGAATATTCGGTAATAAATTATTATATCAGGCATTGTGAAAATGCAGAGCAAAGCAGAACAATCGGGTGAATGAATGCCATCAGCTGTGTTGAATCTGCTTATTTTTAATTACCAGTTTTGCTCTTAAGCTGAACATAATACACTTCACAATATAGCTTTTCTCTGCACAAAAGCAATGCTGATTCCTTAATACCGGAAAGTTCAATTATAAGAAGTTTCAAAAGATGCAGAATTATTGAATGTTAGGGGTGAAGTTTATAAAAATAAACTCCCTGAAGATTTGCTTCACAAAGGCATTTTGTGTTCCTTTTTTTTTTCCTCTGTCAGTTCTAATGATTAGCCATAGGAGTCAATAGGGAAAAGTCAGTAAATAAAAAAAAAGTCCCCAAACAAATAGCAGAGGGCAGTCCTGTTATATATACTCCCCAATAGTGTACTTAAGGGGTACCCCAGCACTGTACATCAATCAGTTTACATGCTGTAAATACGGTAAGTATAAGACACTGCCATACAACATACTGTACAGCCAACATATATTCATACACTGTAGACCTAATAGCCAGATGGATTATTATTATTATTATAGAGGATTTATAAAGCACCAACATTTTTGACGAGGGATATGGGGTCACCCGTATCCCCCTCAGTCAGATGTTGCTGTGGAGGGTTCCGCTAGCCATTTAACCCATACTCATCATATTTCTTTGGACAACCTCGATGGTAATAAGTATCTTTATACAAGGGTAATACGGTATTAACATGTGTTTTCCATAAAGAGAGGGAGGGCGGAGCCTGTTTCTTCCAGCATAAGGTAATCATTTTCCTGGCATAGAATAGAAAGAGAACTATCAGGGTCCTCTCTGCCACTCTAGGTGCTAGCTCCTCCACCAGACCCAACAGACAAATTTGTGGGGATGGAGCCACCAATATGCCCAGCAGGTCATTTATTACAGAAAGTATTTGTGCCCAGTACACCTTGATTACAGGGCAGGACCAAAATACGTGGATAAAGTCTCCCGGAATATGACTACAACGCCAGCACTCCAAGGACAGGGAGGGTCTCATTTTATGCAGCCTAGAGGGAGTAATGTATGCCCTATGAATAATCCTATATTGTATGAGACCGTCCCGTAGGGAGACAAGAATTTTAAATGGGAAATCCCATATGTCCTCCTAATCTTCAGAGTTGCATCCTGAGACCAGCGTTGGTGAAGTGCAGACAGCTCCAGGGATGGGACTCTGAGGAGCATATAAGACAGAGGTGGGCTTCTCTGCACAGTCATACCTTATAATCCTTTCGAGGTCAGGTTGCACCAATTGTCTCTTTCCTGGGGGGAATTTACTTTGGGACAACTGCAGGTATCTAAATAGGTGCGAGGGTGGGACATTAAAGTGTGATACAAGATGGTCCAAGGAACAGATGGAATTATTTGTGGCAACATTTGTGGCAACATCCGAGAGCAGTTTGATGTCATATTTGGCCCACACTTTAGGTTCAGGGATCGCAAAAAGATGTAGTAAGTTGGGGCTATTCCACAAGGGGGCATTTGGAGAAACCGCTGCTCTTGGGTATTTCTCACAGGTTAGCCCCGCCCTCCAAGCCTGGAGGATTGTGAGCATGTTACATCATAGGGAGCTTTGGGCCCCCTAAAAGGTAAATTTGACTTCTAAGGACCGGACCACTGCTGCCTCCACAATCACAGCAAAGTTGGTCATATCAGGGGGCCAGCCACCAAACCGCTGTGACAAGCTGGCTTGCGAGAAAATATTTCTGGCAATCCGGAAGCGCCAACCCCCCCCCCTTGCGATGTGGTGCGCATAAGGGTGGCCAACTTATACCAAGGTGGGTGTGGACCTCAAAGAAAGGTGGAAAAAAGTCTAATTGAGAAAAGAAGGATTGGGGTATCCACTGAAGGAAATTCCGAAACAAATAATTAAATTAAGGATTAATTTTCAGTTTAATAAGATTAATGCATCCTAGGAGGGACAGTGGGCGTTCCTCCCATGCTTTCCGTTTTCGGAGCGCTTTATACAGCGTTCCAAACACGCCCCAAAGATGCTGCTTGCAGGATTTTTTCTACCGCCCCACAAGCGCACCGCCCCAGTGTGAAAGTACCATTCAAATGAACGGGAGGCAGTTTTCAGGCTCTTTTCAGGCACTATTTTTGCACTAAAACGCCTGAAAACTTCCTCAGTGTGAAAGCGGTGTTAGGCTGGGTTTACACTTGTACGACAAATGCTCCGACGTTGGGAGCTCATGTCGCATGACATGTGAAAATCAATGTTTCCCTATGAGAGCCGTCTTAACTGGTCCGACACAAGTCGGTCTGACTTTGCAAATGCTCCCTGCACTACTTTTGTCCAACTATGATCCTACTTCAACCCATTTAATATCACTGAAGTCGGATCAAAGTTGGATCGCCGTCCTAACTGATCCAGGCATGCGACTTGTGGTCTGATGATCTTGAAAGCCAAATTAAAAAAAACAGCATGGTTTCCCAATCCAAGAGCATACCAGGCCCTTCGGTCTGGTGTGGATTTTAAGGGGAATCCCCACGCTGAAAAAAGGCATGGGGGTCCCCCCAAAATCCATACCAGACCCTTATTCGAGCATGCAGCCCGACAGGTCAGGAAAGGGGGTGGGGACGAGCGAGCAAATACAGAATCATAATATACAAATGGGTTATCATACAATTAAATATATGGACAAAAATCCAACAATGAAAAGAAAAGAAAAACCAAAGGGGGGTATAATAAACATCCCAAAGACCATCTAAGTGGAATGTTTATTATACTCCCTTTGGTTTTTCGTTTCTTTTCATTATTGTATTTTTGTCTATATATTTCATTGTATGATAATCCATTTGTACTGTATATTATGATTCTGTCTTTGATTGTCATGTATTCAGTTTATACCTTACATGTTCTTTTTGTATTTCTTTGTAGTCAATATATGCCTTGCAGCTCCTGAAGAAGCAATATAGCAAAACATGTAGAGACCAACAGCCATTTATATATCTACAATTAGCTTTAGGTGGACATTATTGTTTCTATTATTTGTGATCATTGTATATTTATGTTTTTATTCTTGAGAGTCAACATTGTTTACTCCTTTTTTATATTTGGATGTTAATAAAACAGTTTTGTGATAGTTCCATTTATTGTCTATACCTGTGGCACCATGAAAACCCCCCTTTCCATTTTCTCTTAAATTCTCTCCCCCCACAGCTCACCCTCCCCCCCCCCATCCACAGCTCACTCCCTCCTCATCCACAGCTCACCCCCTCCTATCCACAGCTTACCCTCTCCCTCCTGCCCTTAGCTCACCTCCCCCGCCATCCATAGCTCACTCCCCCATCCACGGCTCACCCAGTCCCCCTGTCCACAAATCACCCCCCCATCCACAGCTCACCCCCCATTCAACAGCTCTCCCCCATCCAAAGCTCACTCACCCCCCAATCCATAGCTCACACCAATGTGCCAAGGGATGAAGACTTGGCATATCGCTGCTTTCAGCGAGAACTGGCTACATGTGGCAGTCTCCCCCCCTGTAAGTCCCCAGTAGTGCTGCTCTACTCACACTCTCCTCTCTTGCTCCCATGACTCCAGGAAGGGCTTCCTCCGTGTGTTGTGGCAGGATCTTTCCAGCACCCGAGCCCGGGCCTGAGGTCACCCCCCCCAGACTAGGGGGTACCCCAGAGGGCCACGACAGCCACCTCAGCACCATATCTCCATTTGCCACCCGACTGCTCCTGCTATCATGGCTCATGCCTATTTATGAGGCAAGTCTTGCCCCCTGCCAGCGCTTGACTGCGAAAAGGCTGAGGCCCTCATAAATATTCCAGGAAGCTCCTCTTAACCTTCACCCACTAGCTCTAGAAGTTTCTACAACAGGGGGAGGCACCAGAGGAGCTGTCAAAACGAGTGATCCAGGCCTGATTCACTGAACCCTGAGCCAGATTCACAGCTCTGGCTTAGCCCTGAGCTAACTGAATTTACCTACGCTATCTTTCGGACTTCAGAATTTCAGCCATTTGTCCAAGTCACTATATCCAGCCATATCAGTATGCCAGAGATTCTTTTCCTATCATAAAAGAAAACTGGCTTTTCACACCGAGTGATGTAAAAATGGTAAAGCAATAAAGCAAATGTATAAACACCTTCCTGAGAGAGGTGCGTCTTCAATAGAATATTTCTTTTCAGTTTTGAGCAGCAATGAATGCATGAACAAATTTTGCTAATCTAGCAGTTTGCCTTCAAAACTTTGCAGAAGCCACTTGAATATTTTTGCTTGCACGGCACACTCTGATAAGCCTGCCTGTCAGCTATATTAAAAAATAAACAGATAACTGGACCCAGGAACAAACTGTCAGTGAGACTTTAAAGGCCATCGAAATAATGCTTTCCTCCAGCAATCAGCATGTAATAAACATATAGTAAAACTTTAAAGCAATTTTGAATGTCATGCTGAGATGTAACGTATTTGGTGCTATGTTACAATAAAGAAAATACAGATGTCCAAGAACATATATTCATTGCAAACTACTAGGACCTGTCAGTCATCCTTGGTAGATAGGAGAAACTGCAGTACTGGTTATATAAGAGGGCAATAAAAAAAAGGTGGTGTAGGATAAATACCAAGCAGTTTTTGTTCACTGTTTTGTAAACCCCTCCTCCCCTCCGCTGCACAAATTTGGCAATTTTTTTTTTTCTTTATTTCCATTTTTTTAAAATATAAAGCACTGGATCGCCAAGCCCCCCTGTGCACATCATTCACCTAGGCAAATAAAGTGCACTTTGCCCACTCTGCCACTTGGGATATGTACATCACATATCCCAGGAGGCATAGTCCTTCCTTGGGAAAGGAGAAGGGGGTGGAGCCAGATGGCTCATCATTGGGAAGCGTCTAGCTTAACCGGAAGAGTCAGCAGCTTACTGGTGACGTAACAGAAGAAGATGGCAGTGTAGGACCGGAAGTCGACAGAAAAGAAGGACAACGCTGGATCCACTGGGCAGGTGAGTACCTTAAATGTGCATGACCTGCAACCAGGTAAGTAGTGGTTAAAAAAAGAAGGGGGGGGGACATGAAGATCCACTTTAAAATGTTATGAAATCCTCAGTAACTCAGAACTAGCCATGCTTGTATGTGTGCTTTTCTTTCTAGGCATCAGGATGCTCTCAATTTCCTCTCTTAATAATTTTTCTTAACCTCTTGCAGTTTTCAGGTGGCTCCATCCTTCTACAGCAGGGCCCCCAGCTGTTGCAGAACTACAAATCCCATCATGCCTCTGGGAGTAATTGTAACTGCCAGCCTTGCAATGCCTCATGGGAAATGTAGTTCCACAACAGCTGAAGGGCCCCAGATTGCCTACCCCTGTTCTACAGGGACCCATTGGGCCACCTGTTAGAGGTGTAAGACATCTCCTTCTCTTCAGACCACCACCCAACTGCTCTATTATGCCCAGCATGTGTGTCTGTTGCCAGGCATCAGGCCCTGGTCTGGAGGCAATGCTCCCTATTTGCTCATATTAGTTGGCAGCAGCAACCTTAATTCCCAAGTAGCAGCTCAATGCAAGCCCAGTGCTCTGGGCTTTTGATAATCTTGTCTACATTGGGCTGTACTGAACACTCTGAGTCCTGACTCTGACCATAGTTAGCCTGACTTGACCTGAAGCCTCTTTCTAGATTACTCTGTCATCTGCTGCCTGCCTGACCCCTGGTTGACCCTAAAATAAATGCTTCAATTGCTGCCTACCCTGACTTCCGCTTGACCCTGAATTATGCTTATCCTTTGCTGCCTTCCCTGACCTCCGCTTGACCCTGGATTACACTTAAAGCGGAAATGGTTTTTACTTCCTCTTTGCTCCCCTGCAAATTAAAAGCATAATGGGCTAGTATGCAGTGCATACTAGCCCATTATGTGGCACTTACCTGCAAACGAAGCTCGTGATGTCCCCGCTGCAGGCCGCATCCATCTTCTCCCCTCTTTCTTCCGGGGCTGCAGACTCTGGCTCAGTGACTGGTCGGAGCCGCGTGATGCATGACGTCAGGGGCCGCCAGTCATGGCACTTGCGAGTGAAGAAACGGCACGGAGCTCCAATTCTTCACAGCGCATGCGCCGATAACATCATCTGCACACTACAAGGTAAATATCTCCTAAATGGCGCACGTTTAGGAGATATTTCCACTACCTATAGGTAAGCCTTATTCTAGGCTTACCTATAGTTAAAAGTTCAAATTGTGGGTTTACAACCACTTTAACGTCTGCTGCTTGCCCTAACCTTGACCTATCTCTGGATTCCATCTATCATCTGCTGCTTTCCCTTACCTCTGCTTGACCCTGCATTACATTTATTGTCTACTGCCTGCCCTAACTTTGGCCAGTCTCTGGATTTTGACCTGACCACCTCCTGCCTCTGGACTTCATTACAGGATACTCACCAGCTGTGCTACAGTCCACAGCTGATACTTCAACGTCCCCTGTTCCTCCTGGTCAGAAACTTTAGCATTGTGGGACAACCCATTGTGGGACAACCCAGTGGGAGCACTGGGGGACAACCAAGTACTGATAGGCTTGCTCACTTTAAGGGAAAAGGGCTTGCAATAGGTGAAGCTACACTTGACAACTATAATCTCTGACCTTTGGTATCGAGTGAACATAAGACCACAACTGCGTGTGCACACCACAGAGGAGTCTCCTTACATCTACAGATGCAGACAGCCCCATCACCCCCTCCTTCCTTCTTCAGCGACTGACAACAGAAGAAACTTGTGGTGCTGCTGCATGTAAAGTACTTCGGGAGCACACTTTCCTATCAGGAAATTTGGGGAAGCGCCATTGAAGACCTGGATCCAGCGACCCAAATTACAAAATGTCCTGGGGAATGTTTAACAGGTTTCTTAGAATGAATCAATTTAAAAAAAAAAAACAGGGAGCTTTTTAGACTATGTTAAAATAAAGCTAAAACCTTTTTCTTTCTATTTGGATAAAAATAAATACATTTTGCGGGCTACTATAACTGTTTTTTTTTTAATTTGCTCAACGTGTTTCAAAACCAAACATCAGTAAAATATACTTCAGTCATCCTCAAAAAATGAAAAACAATCAAAAATTTGTACAATGTGTAATAATCAAATCAGCTGCTAAGCACTCAATGTGACTCCCATGCTCATCGGCAGACCTATAAAATTATTTAATTTAATATTAAATATCTATACAACATACCCTGTTTCCCCGAAAATAAGACCTAGCGTGATTATCGGTGATGGCTGCAATATAAGCCCTACCCCCCAAATAAGCCCTAGTTAAAGTCCTTGTAGGTCTTCTTTTCAGGGTAGGGCTTATTTTTGGGGAAACAGGGTAGGGTTTATTTGGGGGGTAGGGCTTATATTGCAGCCATCACCAACAATCACGCTAGGTCTTATTTTCGGGGAAACAGGGTATATCAAAGCAATGCGAAGTAACAATTATCACAAATCCAAATAAAACAAAGTGTAATATAAGTCCTTCATAATTAACTAATTAAAGTGTCCTTTGTCTTTTAAATATATTCCATCTTCTGTGCTCCTATTAGATGATATTAAATAGATATAAAAAGAAGGTGATTACCAATTGGTGAAGATTAGCATGGGCTGTACCAAAGGAAACTGTTATGTTCCATCTAAGAGACAAAAACACAGTTTGACCGAGCATATATTGTGAGGCCAGTTATTGGAGGTGGGAGTACTTCTGGTGATGGTGTATGCACAAAATATCATCTAATAGGATTACAGAAGGTGGAACACATTAAAAAGCGTTTGTTAGGCCGGTGTAGCAGGTGGCACCAGCTGAGGCTTGACAGGAAACCGATGGGCACCCGGAACTGGAACTCCGTAACGCTGGATCAGTAGGCAGGAGCGTAGCCAGAACCTAAGCCAAGGGGTCATCAACAGCCAGGCAATTCAGGTACTCTAACGTGAGACTAAAGCAGGAACTGGATGCAAGCCAGAGTCAGTACACAGTCGGGAAGCAAGGTAGAGGAGCATCAGACAAGAGCAGAGTCAAACACAGGCCGAGGTCACAGGTGGGCTGGCAGAAGTCCAGAGAAGGGTTGAGATCGAGCTGGGTCAAACTCAGGTAGGCAGGAAGCAGATCGGGGCACAGGCAAAAAAGGAACGAGCTGAAAGACCACTCAGCAATGTGTTCATGTCATTGCTTGGTTTAAGTAGGCCATTTGGCGCCAGTGCGTGCACATGTGCGCGCGCGCGTGTTTGTGAATGTGCAGATGCGTATTTCTTCTTGTGCACATGCTAATATTTCCGCGCATGTGCGCAAATGCGTAATGGTTAACTGGGTTTCTCTTACAGTTCTTGGCAGTCTCTCTGCTTTCTTATGAAAAACTGACCAACAGGGGAGCACAGTGTGGTCCTTTCTCTAGTCATGCTGGGATCTCAGCCTGCTCTCCTCCAATGATCAGACTTGTCCTGACATGCCTCCCTTGCACAGCCTTTCACTGGGAAGCTCAGTGTGATGTTGCTTCTGCTCCCTCAGCTCTTATGCAGCTGAGAACAGAGGGAACAGAGAGAATGTGATCACTTATAAAAAAGGAGAAAAAAGGTATTTATATATATTTTTTATATCTATACAGAAATGTTTTGCCTTTTATTCCTATTTTAAAATGAATGGGTTGTTTTACAAGGTGATCATTTACAATCACTTTAACCACTTCAGCCCCGGAAGGATTTACCCCCTTCCTGACCAGAGCACTTTTTACAATTCGGCACTGCGTCGCTTTAACTGCTAATTGCGCGGTCATGCAATGCTGTACCCAAACGAAATTTGCGTCCTTTTCTTCCCACAAATAGAGCTTTCTTTTGATGGTATTTGATCACCTCTGCCGTTTTTATTTTTTGCGCTATACACGGAAAAAGACCGAAAATTTTGAAAAAAAATGATATTTTCTACTTTTTGTTCTAAAAAAAATCCAATAAACTCAATTTTAGTCATACATTTAGGCCAAAATGTATTCGGCCACATGTCTTTGGTAAAAAAAATGTCAATAAGTGTATATTTATTGGTTTGCGCAAAAGTTATAGCGTCTACAAACTAGGGTACATTTTCTGGAATTTACACAGCCTTTAATTTATGACTGCCTATGTCGATTCTTGAGGTGCTAAAATGGCAGGGCAGTACAAAACCCCCACAAATGACCCCATTTTGGAAAGTAGACACCCCAAGGAATTTGCTGAGAGGCATGTTGAGCCCATTGAATATTCATTTTTTTTGTCCCAAGTGATTGAATAATGACAAAAAAAAAAAAAAAAATTACAAAAAGTTGTCACTAAATGATATATTTCTCACACAGGCCATGGGCATATGTGGAATTGCACCCCAAAATACATTTAGCTGCTTCTCCTGAGTACGGGGATACCACATGTGTGGGACTTTTTGGGAGCCTAGCCGCGTACGGGGCCCCGAAAACCAAGCACCGCCTTCAGGATTTCTAAGGGCGTACATTTTTGATTTTACTCCTCACTACCTATCACGGTTTTGAAGGCCATAAAATGCCCAGATGACATAAACCCCCCCCAAATGACCCCATTTTGGAAAGTAGACACCCCAAGCTATTTGCTTTGAGGCATGTTGAGTCCATGGAATGTTTTATATTTTGACACAAGTTGCGGGAAAGTGACAATTTTTTTTTTTTTTTTTTTTTTTTTTGCACAAAGTTGTCACTAAATGATATATTGCTCACACAGGCCATGGGCATATGTGGAATTGCACCCCAAAATACATTTAGCTGCTTCTCCTGAGTACGGGGATACCACATGTGTGGGACTTTTTAGGAGCCTAGCCGCGTACGGGACCCCGAAAACCAAGCACCGCCTTCAGGATTTCTAAGGGCGTACATTTTTGATTTTACTCCTCACTGCCTATCACAGTTTCGGAGGCCATGGAATGCCCAGGTGGCACAAACCCCCCCCAAATGACCCCATTTTGGAAAGTAGACACCCAAAGCTATTTGCTGAGAGGCATGGTGAGTATTTTGCAGCTCTCATTTGTTTTTGAAAATAAAGAAAGACGAGAAAAAAAATTTTTTTTTTTCTTTTTTCAATTTTCAAAACTTTGTGACAAAAAGTGAGGTCTGCAAAATACTCACTATACCTCTCATCAAATAGCTTGGGGTGTCTACTTTCCAAAATGGGGTCATTTGGGGTTTTTTTTTGCCACCTGGGCATTCCATGGCCCCCGAAACTGTGATAGGCGGTGAAGAGTGAAATCAAAAATTTACGGCCTTAGAAAGCCTGAAGGCGGTGCTTGGTTTTCGGGGTCCCGTACGCGGCTAGGCTCCCAAAAAGTCTCACACATGTGGTATCCCCGTACTCAGGAGAAGCAGCAGAATGTATTTTGGGGTGTAATTTCACATATTCCCATGGCATGTTTGAGCAATATATCATTTAGTGACAACTTTGCGCAAAAAAAAATAAAAAAAATAAAAAATTGTCTCTTTCCCGCAACTTGTGTCACAATATAAATTATTCCATGGACTCAACATGACTCTCAGCAAATAGCTTGGGGTGTCTACTTTCCAAAATGGGGTCATTTGGGGGGGGTTTGAACTGTCCTGGCATTTTATGCACAACATCTAGAAGCTTATGTCACACATCACCCACTCTTCTAACCACTTGAAGACAAAGCCCTTTCTGACACTTATTGTTTACATAAAAAAATAATTTTTTTTTGCAAGAAAATTACTTTGAACCCCCAAACATTATATATTTTTTTTAAAGCAAATGCCCTACAGATTAAAATGGTGGGTGTTTCATTTTTTTTTTTCACACAGTATTTGCGCAGCGATTTTTCAAACGCATTTTTTGGGGAAAAAACACACTTTTTTACATTTTAATGCACTAAAACACACTATATTGCCCAAATGTTTGATGAGATAAAAAAGATGATCTTAGGCCGAGTACATAGATACCAAACATGACATGCTTTAAAATTGCGCACAAACGTGCAGTGGCGACAAACTAAATACATTTTTAAAAGCCTTTAAAAGCCTTTACAGGTTACCACTTTAGATTTACAGAGGAGGTCTACTGCTAAAATTACTGCCCTCGATCTGACCTTCGCGGCGATACCTCACATGCATGGTGCAATTGCTGTTTACATTTGACGCCAGACCAACGCTTGCGTTCACCTTAGCGCGAGAGCAGGGGGGACAGGGGTGCTTTTTTTTTTTTTTTTTTTTTTTTTTTCTTTATTATTATTATTTTTTTATCTTATTTTTAAACTGTTCCTTTCATTTTTTTTTTTTTTAAATCATTTTTATTGTTATCTCAGGGAATGTAAATATCCCCTATGATAGCAATAGGTAGTGACAGGTACTCTTTTTTGCAAAAATTGGGGTCTATTAGACCCTAGATTTCTCCTCTGCCCTCAAAGCATCTGATCACACCAAGATCGGTGTGATAAAATGCTTTCCCAATTTCCCAATGGCGCTGTTTACATCCGGCGAAATCTACGTCATAAAATGCTCGTAGCTTCCGGTTTCTTAGGTCATAGAGATGTTTGGAGCCACTCTGGTCTCTGATCAGCTCTATGGTCAGCTGGCTGAATCACCGGCTGCATTTTCAGGTTCCCTGTTGAGACAGGAGAGCCAGAGAAAAACACGGAAGATGTTGGGGGGGGGGGGCATTCCCTCCCACTGCTTGTAAAAGCAGTCTAGAGGCTAATTAGCCACTAGGATTGCTTTTACATGAAAGCCGACCGCTGGCTGAAAAGAATGATACCAAGATGATACCTAAACCTGCAGGCATCATTCTGGTATAACCACTCAAAGTCGTGAATGGCATACCTGAAGACAAAAAAATGGTTAACAATAAAGCACAGTAAACGGTAAGGTATAAAAAATTGCATACCTGAAAAGCAAACATGATAAAACATAATAACAATAAAACATTGCAGAATAGAATACAGTAAAAAAGAGCAGAACAATAGAGAGAGAATAGAGAGAGAGAGAACAATAAAACGACAACTATTTTTATTTTATATTTTTGTTTGTGTTTTTTTTTTTTTACACTTTTTTTTGTAACTAACTATAATAACTGTAACCGGTTCCAGGTTCGGGTCTCTCAAAATGCGATGGCATCTCGGGAGACCCTGTGAAAGTGTGCCTAGTCTGTGCAATGCTGTACCCTACGCTAATACTCAACTAGTGCATGGTAGCGTTCAAAACATTCACCAATGCAAAGACCAGGATTGTCAGGACAGGAGGGACAATAATAGCGGGTGTCACGGCTATATCCGCGCTTGCTGCAGACACAACATATTTTTTGGGGGGTTCGCTGGGTAGGGGTACTCGGGAGGACATAAAGAAAATGCCTCTCATGCAGCCGACTGCATTTGGTTGGGGATGTGAATGGGGGAAGTACGGGCGCTGCAGAAGCGGTGGGTTCCCAATTAGGATTGGCGAATGCAGCAGGAAGGGCACTATGGGCATGACGGGCCTGTGTTTGTCTTTTTGGTGGCAGCGGGACACTACTTGTGCTTGCCACCTCACCAGCTTGAACTGCACTTATGGGACTCGCCACGTCACCAAGTGTTACTGCAGTGCTGGTTTGACTACGACCGGGGTGTACTAGGCCGCTGGCGCTTGCCAGTTCACCAAAACGCTACAAAAAAAACTGTTAGCGATCGCAGGGATCAGGCCTGACTCTGCGAACGCTGCAGTTATGCCTTTAGAGTTTTGTAAGTGACAGTGATCGATCGATACTGCACTTGGGTGGGCTGGGCCGGGCCGGGCGGAGGGGCAAAACGCAGGTGCTAGCAGGTATCTGGGCTGATCCCGCTAACACTGCGTTTTTGGGAACCCTAAACTGCTGGGGACGCTAGTATAGATCTGATCGGATCAGATATTGATCCGTTCAGATACTATACCACTAAGGGAGGCGTATGCTGCGTGCGTGGGTGTTAGCGGTACTGGCGCTAATCTGACGCTGCCTGGGGCTGGTGCTTGCCAGTTCACCAAAATGCTACCAAAAAAACTGTTAGCGATCGCAGGGATCAGGCCTGACTCTGCGAACGCTGCAGTTATGCGTTTAGTGTTTTGTAAGTGACAGTGATCGATCGATACTGCACTTGGGTGGGCTGGGCTCGCCTGGGCGGAGGGGCAAAACGCAGGTGCTAGCAGGTATCTGGGCTGATCACGCTAACACTGCGTTTTTGGGAACCCTAAACTGCTGGGGACGCTAGTATAGATCTGATCGGATCAGATATTGATCCGATCAGATACTATACCACTAAGGGAGGTGTATGGTGCGTGTACGGTGCGTGCGTGGGTGTTCGCGGTACTGGCGCTAATCTGACGCTGCCTGGGGCAACGCATATCACCGCCGGGCGATCAGGGGGCTAAACCTTTATTCGGTAATAAACGGCGGGTGCCCTGACACTATAAAAAATAAACTAACTAACCAGCGTCACCCGTAACAGTTATACGGTGATCAGTGGTGAAAGGGTTAACTAGGGGGCAATCAAGGGGTTAAAACATTTATTAGATAGTATATGGGGGTCCCTGTCGCTATAAAACACTGACGGCGAACCTAAATATTTACGTCCCTAACTACCGTCACCAGCGACACTAATACAGCGATCAGAAAAATGATCGCTTAGCGACACTGGCGACAGGGGGTGATCAAGGGGTTAAAACTTTATTAGGGGGGGTACTGGCGCTAATCTGACGCTGCCTGGGGCGACGCATATCACCGCCGGGCGATTAGGGGGCTAAACCTTTATTCGGTAATAAACGGCGGGTGCCCTGACACTATAAAAAATAAACGAACTAACCAGCGTCACCCGTAACGGTTATACGGTGATCAGTGGTGAAAGGGTTAACTAGGGGGCAATCAAGGGGTTAAAACATTTATTAGATAGTATATGGGGGTCCCTGTCGCTATAAAACACTGACGGCAAACCTAAATATTTACGTCCCTAACTACCGTCACCAGCGACACTAATACAGCGATCAGAAAAATGATCGCTTAGCGACACTGGTGAGGGGGGGTGATCAAGGGGTTAAAACTTTATTAGGGGGGGTAAGGGGGGTACCCTAGACCTACAGGGGGGTTACAGTAACTGTCCTAACACTGCTAACTGTCACAAACTGACACTATGCAGTAATCAGGAAAAAAAAAAAAAAAAACCTGCTTGGTGTCAGTTTGTGACAGGGGGGGGGGGTGATTGGGGGGGGATCGGGGGGCGATCGGGGGGGGATCGGGGGTGTAATGTATGCCTGGCATGTTCTACTGTGTGTGTTTGTGTTGTGTACTTACTTACATGTCATCTCTCCTCGGCGCTGGAACGGAAACTGACAGCCGAGGAGAGATGACATCACATCCTCTGCCTCTGTGTACTATACAGAGGCAGGGGATGTTTGTCAGTGGCTGGGAGCGATCGCGAGGGGGGGGCCACGATCGGATGGTCTCCCCCTCGTCTCTCATCGCTCCCAACCAAATGCCGACCGCAGCTGGCACCGGGGGGGGGTCCGATCGGACCCCCCACCCGCGGGAAGGCAATCACGTTTCAGGTACGTGATTTTGCCTGCCCGTGCCGCTCTGCTCACGTATATAGGCGTGAGGCGGTCGGCAAGTGGTTAAAAGGCAAAGGACACTTTAACCACCACCCGGCCGTCATTCTGCTATAGGCCGGGCGGGAAGTGGTTAAAGACTTACTGAACTATAATCAGATGAGTGGTGCTCTCATTCATGTATACATGTGCACATGATCTAATTTGTTAAACATTTTTGATCCTGCCCTCATACATGCTCCTACTGGTCTGATATCCATGCCTCAAGCCTGGTACACACTAGAAGTTGTTTTTTTCGTTCAACCCAGCAGACTGAACAAAAATAAATAAATGGAGAGAGCACCGTACTAACACAAGTAATGTTAGTGCAGTGATCTCCCCTGCTGTGCCTTTGTGTTCTGAAAGGGGGGCCGCCAAAACACACTGATCAGCGCTCGCAGCCATTGACTACCAGTACTGATCAGATGCAGGTGTGACGCTGGTTTTTCAGCATGGCCGTTTGGCAAAAGCCAGTTGGGAGACCAGCTCCTGTAGATTAGACAGCTGTTCACATGGGTTCAAAGTTGGCCGGTTCCTCCTAAACCTGTCAATTTTCTCAAATTTTCAGCCCATGTGTTCACGGCTGTAATCACTGACAAATTGAGCCTTAAAGCTAAATTCCAGGAAACCTGAAGATTTTCTATTGCAGTGGGGCTTCTCATGCACTGCAAAAGTTAATTGTTTATTTATGTCTAGGGGGCATGAAAAAGTTCCCTGTAGTGTTTTCTCCCTCATGCTCCAGTGCAGTAAGGTTTGACACCACTAGGACCAATGGTGCATTGGACCTGATGATACCAAGGGACAGTCCATTGCCAAAGCATGGGGGAGCACCGCCTGCCATGGGAGCAGAAGATGGGCAGGTAAAAGTGTGATTTAACTCTCTAGAATAAACAAGCAGGTACTTCTTGCAGTGCGGGCACAGCCCCATTGTGAGGAAGACTTCCCAGACTTCCCAAGATTGGGCTTGATATTTTCCAAAACACCTACCTAAAGCATTGCTTTAGTGAGGCCTCCCGGCGGCCCTTTATTTGGGCTTTAAAACCTGGGTGGCAGCATTGCTTCTGTATCATATGATTGCTGTGATTGGCTCTCACGGTCACATGATTGGAAGTCCATCCCTCTGCCTACCACTAATATGTCCTGACTGAGACCTGTCGATGACAGCTCAGTCTGTGTCCCGGTAGCACTCTATAAGCACACAACTTCTGTCCACTCTCTACAGTATGTGTGCTAGGTGTTTGGCTAGGTGTTAAAGCTCCGTTTTCTTGCCAACGCATACATCAGGTAAAATAAGTATTGAACACGTCACAATTTTTCTAGGTAAATATATTACTAAAGGTGCTATTGACATGAAATTGTCAGTACATGTCAGTAACAACCCATGTATTCCATACATACAAAGACACCAAAACAAATAAGTTCAGAAATTAAGTTATGTGTAATAAAATGGCAATGATACAGGGAAAAAGTATTGAACACGTGAAGAAAGGGAGGTGCAAAAAAGACATGGAAAGCCAAGACACCAGCTGAAATCTGTCAGTAATTAGAAAGCAATCCTACTCCTTGTCAGTGCAAATTAATATCAGCTGGTTCAGTCTCAACTGATGGCCTATAGAAAGGTGTCTCATTACCAAGGTGTCACACAAGAAACATCTCATGATGGGTAAAAGCAAAGCGCTCTCTCAAGACCTTGAAACCTTATTGTTGCAAAACATACTGATGGCATTGGTTACAGAAGGATTTCTAAACTTCTGAATGTTCCAGTGAGCCCTGTTGGTGCCATAATCCGAAAGTGGAAACATCATTTCACCATAAACCGGCCACGACCAGGTGCTCCTTGCAAGATTTCTGACAGAGGAGTGAAAAGAATTATCAGAAGTGTTGTCCAAGAGCCAAGGACCACTTGTGGAGAGCTTCAGAAAGACCTGGAATTAGCAGGTAAAGATGTTTGAAAGAAAACAAAAAATAATTCACTCAACCGCCATGGCCTGTATGTACGCTTACCATGCAAGACTACATTGCTGAAGAAAAAGCATGTTGACGCCCGTTTTAAAGTTTGCTGTACAACATTTAGACAAGCCTGTGAAATACTGGGAGAATATAGTCTGGTCAGATGAGACCAAAATTGAACTCTTTGGATGCCATAACACACACCATGTTTGGAGGTCATATGGCACATCACCCCATAAACATCCCAATACCAACAGTGAAATTTGGAAGTGAAAACATCATGGTGTGGGACTGTTTTTCAGCATACGGTACTGGCAAACTTCATGGCATTGAAGGAAGGATGAAAGGAAAAATGTACCAAGATATTCTTGATAAAAATCTGCTGTCATCTACCAGGATGATGAAGATGAAACGAGAGGGTGGACTTTACAACAAGACAATGATCCCAAACACAAAGCCAAGGAAACTCTCAGTTGGTTTCAAAGAAATAAAATCAAGCTGCTAGAATGGCCCAACCAATCACCTGACTTGAATCCAATAGAAAATACCGTATTTATCGGCGTATAACACGCACCGGTGTATAACACGCACCCCAATTTAGGAGGGAATTTTAAGGTAAAAAAACTTTTAGGAGGGAAGTTGAAGGGAAAAAAACTTACATTTAAATGCCCTTCATTGCAGCCTTGTCAGTGCAGCCATGTCAGTGCAGCCTTGTCAGTGCAGCCTTGTCAGTGCAGCCTTGTCAGTGCAGCCTTCCCCAGTGCAGCCTTGTCAGTGCAGCCTTCCCCAGTGCAGCCTTGTCAGTGCAGCCTTCCCCAGTGCAGCCTTGCCCCAGTGCAGCCTTGCCCCAGTGCAGCCTGGGATCCCCTGTCCCTGCTTCCAGGGCTTCAAAATCGCGGTCCGTGATTTGAAAATGGCGCCGCCGGCGCCGAAGTACACAGAGCCGGTCCTCGGCTCTTTCCGGCAGCTCTCGTTTACTTTCGGCTCCACTCGTAGTCCCGAGCGGAGCTATCCGAGTAGGTTCGGATAGCTCCGCTCGGGACTACGAGTGGAGCCGAAAGTAAACGAGAGCCGCCGGAAAGAGCCGAGGACCGGCTCTGTGTACTTCGGCTCCGGCGGCGCCATTTTCAAATCGCGGTCCGCGATTTTGACATTTGGACAGCTCGGGATCGGCGGGGATCGGCGTATAACACGCACCTGCGACTTTCCCCTGATTTTAAGGGGAAAAAAGTGCGTGTTATACGCCGATAAATACGGTATATGGAAACAACTAAAGATCAGAGTTCATAGAAGAGGCCCACAGAACCTTTAGGATTTGGTAAAAAATTCCATATCAATAGCACCTTTAGAAATATATTTACCTAGAAAAATTGTGATGTGTTCAATACTTATTTTACCCACTGTATATATGTTACGAGATCAGACCTTCAGCATTTGTCAGAGCTTTGTAAATTTCAGGATTGAATAGACCTAAGTACGTAGCCTTGGGCAGATAAAATAGCTTCCTTATGGGTATTTTACCTAGGTGTTCAGCTGTTTGCCTGGAGTTCAGCTTTAGACTAATTTGAGAGGATAAGACAGTAGAGTTGGAGGAAGTGTGTATGCTTAGAATGAATGAATGAATGAAAGATGTAGTTATCTTCAATCCTTTCTCTCTTCTGTTCTGTAATGTAATTAAGATTCCGGTCATGGTGCCCAGCTTGTATTGTATTTTCTTTTACTCAGAATGTAAAAAAAAATAAACACCTTTAAATAAAAATGACTGTGAGCTAAACCCTTAAAATATCTGCTCACCAAAGGCACCATGTGGATTCAATTTAGAAAAATATGGACCAAATTGCAACATTACATGTCTTGCTATTAGGTGGACATTTTTAACCTGACTTGCACTCTCTGTAAAAAAATTTACATCCACTAAATATCACATTTAGAAAAAATTTGTCAATTCCCACAATAGTTTTTTTTTTTTTAAGCTTTGAGTGTAAAATATTCCCTTTATGAGTGGCTCCCATTTTCTTTCTAGTTTTTGGCTCAGATTAATTACCCTGATCTAATTCATTTAGTGGAGGACAGCTGTGGAACGTGGGTTGCCCACTGATGTATTGTGTTAAATGACGCCCATCTGTCATTGCAGTATATCAGCGTGAATCTGGTGTCATCCACTTCATTGGCTTCGAAGAGATGAGAAGTGAAGCTACAATGTTTACTGCAGTTGCTAATTTAATATCTACACCTTTATTAACCCGACCTGTGTAACTTGGTGAACGCTGATACATGATGGACAGGGAAAAAAAATTAAAAGCGCATTAGATGACGAGCATGGAAAGATATGGTACAGTTCTTTCTTTTTTCTTTTTTCTTTTTTTTTCAGTTTTTGAACTAATGGGCTCTTTTGAATGAGAAGATTTGAGAAAATGCATTACCGAGAATTTACTTACTTATTTTTTGAAAATGCCATTTTCTTACTTAAAGTGGAGTTCCACCCTAAAAAAATGTTTTCCCTGCGGGATGATTATTTCAGATTTTTGCGTCTCAAAGCGGTACAATTATTTTGCATAGAAATTTGGCGTTTTATACTGTAGGCCTGTAATACTTAGCAATAACACACTTATATCTGTCCACCAAGAGTCTAGTAGACATCCGGGTATGATGAAGTTTGAAACACAAAATCATAAATTATAATATAATAAATAAATATAAATAATTAAAAAAAAAATATATATATATAATAATAATAACATATATTTCCCCACGATTCACTATTGCTCAATTCTGCAAGTGTTCTAATTTATTATCGCTGTTTTCTAGCTACTTTTGACGTAAAGGGACACTTTTTGGTTGCTATGGACAATCTCAAGTTTCCAGGCAGAAAGAACAGTATATATAACATAAAACTGCATGCAGGGCACTGGACAAAGCATTGGGGACAAAAGGGATGTGAAATGATTTCATACAGTACTGTATGTGTTACATTAAGGCTAGTAAATAGTAAATAGTTTTATTTGGGTACAGTGTCGCACGACCACGCAATAGACAATGGACAGTTAAAATAACGCAGTGCGGTGCCGTATCACAAAAAATAGCCTGTTCATGAAGGGGGGTAAATCTTCTGGAGCTGAAGTGGTTAAAGCCCAACTAACAGTTCAGTTAAAGTTTAGATATGTCTAACTATACCTATTCTTAAAAAGTGAAGCTACAATGTTTACTGCAGTTGCTAATTTATTATCTACACCTTTATTAACCGGACCTGTGTAACTTGGTGAACACAAAATGGGCAGGGAGAAAAAATTACAAGCGCATTAAGATGATGAGCATGGAAAAATATGGTACAGTTCTTTATTTTCCTTTTTTTTTTCAATTTTTGAATAAGTAGATTTTTTTGAACGAGAACATGTTCGTGTCAAAAATTTTTTTACAGAGAATGTGTTTATTTATTTATTTTTTGCATATTTAATTTTCTTATTTAAGGCCCAACTAACCATTGAGTTAAAGCTGAAGATAAAGTTAACTATAACTATTCTTAAAAACATTCCTTCCCACAGCGACACGCTACTGACAGACTCATTTGCAGGCTTTCCCCCAGACTTCCGCTCCAGCGGTAATGAGCGATCGCAACCCCCACACCTGGGGACAGGGGTAGACGCTGAGCTCCGCTCCATACTGCAGGCGCTGCCCACTAAGGCTGATATTGCGGCTCTGATAGCGACGGTGGAAGCCACACACCGCACAGAGATGAAAGCAGTGAGAGCTGAGGTTGGTGCCCTAGCTACTAGACTGGAGTCTGGAGAGAGCTCCCTAACTGCATTAGAGCATAGAATGACGCTCTTGGAAGACACCCAGGACGCACAAACAGAGGCCTTACAAGACCAGTGGCTGAGATTGGAAGAAATAGAAGACAGAAGTCGCAGGAACAACCTGAGACTTCGGGGGCTCCCAGAGGCCACGGGACCTGAGGACTTAGCGGATACGGCGGTCGCTATCTTCCGCAGTCTGCCAGGGATTGATCTACCAGAGCAGATTGAACTGGATAGGATCCACCGTGCACTTGGCCCTAAGTCAGCAGACCCTTTAAGACCTCGAGATGTAGTATGTAGAGTACACCATTACGTGCACAAAGAGCAAATCCTTCGCAAGGCCTGGGAATCAGATGACCCGGAATTGGATGGCGCTACAATTAAGATTCTTCCTGACCTGTCCCGGGCAACCCTGCAGAGACGCGCGATTCTTAAACCGCTGATGGACCTAGCAAGGAGGAAAGGAGCTACATATCGCTGGGGGTACCCGCTTTCTGTCACATTCAGAAAGGATCAAAGAAGCTTCACATTGCGGAAACCTGATGCCTTACCGGCCTTATTTAACTTCCTTGATACAGATCCTATAGAAGTCCCGAACTGGCTTGGTCCACTCCCGCGTACGCAGAGTCGTCCGTTCATCTCGAGACACAGTGATAATCTACCGCCGAGACAGCAGCGGAGTCGCAGACGACCCAGAACAACCTCTCAAGAAGATGTCCGTGAGTCATAAGCCTGGTAAAGCTACAGAGTGTAGTTTAAGCTAACAGTATTTCACATGTTCGTGTTGGATACTTGGAATTTTTCTATATTTTCTATATTTTATATTTTCCTTTTTCTTCTTTTTGTTGCTTCCGAATAAACCTGTGGCCAATGAAGTAATCCAAGCATGATAACTTTTCAATGACTCTCTACCAGTGGCCTGTATACCTAGTTGTATCGCAGATCTACCAGATCACAACAGTTTTTGTCGTGAACTAAGCTATAAGCAGTTCTGATGGATCTGAGCTATCTATGCACCTCAGAAAATGATTCTCATCAATACCCTATGGATATTATGGCCAAGTACTCCTTTAAAGAGGTCTATTGTCACTACACAAAAGTCATACGAAGCAAGCAAAATATCTTCTGCTAAGGAACTCTCAGGATGTTGAACTTAGGCCAACACACTGAACTGTCATGGGTTGTCCAGCAACATTTAAAGAGCCTTTTCTGAAAAAAAAACGACATCACATTTTGCTGTCCAGACTAGATAATTAATAGTGGGATTTGATAATGCTTCAGCTGACTTAGATCTTCGACAAACCTTTTTTAGGGTACTGGTGTCACAAACTAGAATTGTAGAACCAGATTTCTGAGGACTTCAGTGAGAGCCGCTTCGCCTCCTGCATAGTGGAGATACGAAGCGGTCATCCAGAAGCTCTGACTAATAGGCACTAAAAGATAAGCCATTCTATTTTTTCAAGATAAATGCTATTACTGAGTCATAAGCCTATTGTTATCTTTAACTCAAGGGATGGATTAAACTGCTACAGGTGGGGGAAGTGTGAGCTCTCTCGACTCGAGGTCAACCTCGATCGAGGGGTTCGATCCCCTAATTGGAATGTTAACAGTTGTGAATTATAAGGTTGTCATACTCATTATGATGTAAGGCGTTGATCGGTTAATCAATATACGATGATGCATAGTAAATCATAAATAGTTATGTTTATTAGATATGCCGGGACGGGGAGACAAATGGGAAGCTCTCTGATCGGGCTGTGTCCTTCCTCTCTCCCAAATAGGTCAGCATATACTCCGGGGAGACTGACAAGTGCTTCCTGGAGAATATATGCACGAAACAACCCCTGAAATTGTAGGGGAATTAGTTCAGGCAGGACGCTAGGTCCTGTCCGTACCTAACCTATCTACTGTCTTTACTTCTCTCTTTCTGTTTTTTCTGCCTCCTCTCTTCCCCCATCCCTCCTCTCTTTGATTTGACCTCCCCTTTCCCCCTTCCCACCTCCCCTTCCTGGTCTATCTCACCATGGCAACCAACAAACTTAAGGTGATGTCTCTGAATGCGAAAGGACTGAATACACCTGAGAAAAGACGCATGTTACTAGATGACCTAAAACGGACCCACACTGATATCGCCTTTATCCAAGAGACACACTTTAAAACCAATAGATTGCCATACTTACAGAACAGACATTTCCCAACAACCTACCACTCTATGAACCCAGATTCCAAGTCCAAGGGAGTATCTATTTTAATCTCTAGTAGAATCCCCTGGCAGTGTCAGAGCTCTGAAATAGACTCGACAGGAAGATATCTTTTCCTCAAAGGCCTGATCGGTAATGTCACAGTAACGCTGGCAACCATCTATGCCCCTAATGAACAACAAGCTATGTTTGTGCAAACGACCCTAGAGAAGTTAAATGATTTTAAGGAGGGGCAATTGATTTTGGGAGGGGACTTTAACACCCCACTGATCCCCTCGGTAGATACTTCAACAGGTAAAACATCAATACCTCCATCACAGCTCAAGCGAATAGCTAAAACACTACACAAATCGCAGTTAATAGATGCATGGCGCTTACAGCACTCAGGAGAAAAAGACTTTACGTTTTACTCCCATATACATCAGGTGTACACTAGAATCGACTATTTCTTAGTCCCCCATGAACAACTACATGCCGTAGAACAAACCCTGATTGGTAACAGGACATGGTCAGACCATGCACCCATATTCCTAACTTATCGTTTATCAAACACTCCCTCTCCCAGACATCGCTTCTGGTGACTTAATGAAAGCCTTCTACAGAACCCCGAAGTCCTAACAGATGTGTCTAAAACTTTGAATCTATATTTCCAAGAAAATGACCAACCAAATTGCGATCCAGGGATACTTTGGGAGGCACACAAAGTTGTCATTAGAGGGACCCTTATAGCCCATGGAGCTCGCATAAAAAAAGAAAGGAATAAACAGTTATCCCAACTTCTGCAAAAACTGGCCACTGCAGAAGCCAAACACAAACATGCCCCCACACAATCATCAGAATCAGAACTTTCCACTCTTAGACGACAGATCACTGAAATTTTGCAATATAGAGCGAAAGCAGCCCTGCAGATCTGCCAAAGACAAACCTATGAATTTGGGGATAAATGTGGAAGAATGCTGGCCAGAATGGTTAGAAAACACAAATCAAGGTCCTATATACCACGTATATCCAAAACAGGGAACCAAAAAGCAACTCTGCCTACACAAATTACAGAAGCATTTAGACAATATTATTCTGAACTATACAATCTACCACATAGGAGTCCCCCAGCTGCAGAGATAGAGAATTATATAACATCATCCCAATTGCCGTCACTTCCTCAGGACATCAGAGAAGACTTGGAATCTCCCATAACTTTAATAGAAATCCAGAAAGCTATAAAATCAATGAAACCGGGTAAAGCTCCTGGCCCAGATGGCTATACATTACAATACTATAAAACTTTACTCCCAATCTTAGGACCCCGAATGGTCACGCTGTTCAACAAGATAGGAGATGGTAAAACATTTGCTAAAGAAACACTGGGGGCTCATATCTCAGTAATTCACAAAGAAGGGAAGGACCCAACAGCGTGCAGTAGCTACCGTCCCATATCATTGTTAAATTTGGATCTTAAATTATTTACAAAAATTCTGGCTGTTCGGTTGGCGCAGCACCTCCAGCAACTTATTCACCTGGACCAGGTGGGCTTCATTCCATCTAGAGAAGCCAGAGATAGTACTACAAAGGTACTCAATTTATTACACATCACTAGATCTAGGAAAATCCCCTGTGTCTTCCTCAATACGGACGCCGAAAAGGCGTTCGACCGAGTGAGCTGGCCTTTTATGGTTGCAGTACTTAGACACATAGGCCTGGGTGGGGTGATGCTTAACCGAATAGCCAGTATATACTCCGTCCCCACTGCACAGGTGAAGGCAAATGGAGTTCTGTCAGATCCCTTCCCCATAACAAATGGAACGAGGCAGGGTTGCCCCTTATCGCCCCTGCTATTTGCTCTCTCGCTTGAACCCTTCCTATCCACCATTAGACTGAACCCTGATGTACAAGGAATAACGGTAGGCCCCATGCAGCACAAAATATCAGCTTATGCAGATGACTTACTTTTTTCCCTGACAAATCCAATGTTATCTCTACCCAATCTTCTTAAAGAGTTTGAAAAATATGGAGAGTTATCAAACTTAAAAATTAATTTCTCCAAGTCAGAAGCGATGGGAATAGCGTTAACACCCAACAACCTCCTACACCTGAAATCTAATTTTCGCTTTAGATGGTCTGACTCAGCCTTGACCTATTTAGGCACAAAAATACCACCAGATCCAGCCCGACTATATGATAACAATTTCCCCCCTTTATTAACTAAAACCAGAGCCCTGCTGGACGAGTGGAATATGGGACTGCACTCATGGTTTGGGCGTTGCAATTTAATAAAAATGAGTATACTGCCAAAATTTTTGTATCTCTTCCAAACCCTGCCGATCAAGATACCCACTTCGTACTTAAAGCAAGTGCAGTCTCTCTTCACTCGGTTTGTATGGGCGAATAAAAAACCCAGAATCCCAAAATCACAATTATGCTTATCAAAACAATATGGAGGGGTGGCACTCCCAGATATCCAAAAATATTACCAGGCGGCCCATTTGAGTAGAGTAGTAGACTGGCACCACCATAAGGAATCTAAACTATGGACACAGATTGAGCAATATCAAACAAATATACCCTTACAGACGGCTTTATGGTGTCATGACTCCCTCCCATCGGAATTCAAATCCCATCCTTTCCTAGGAAACACTATACAGCAGAGTTCTCAAGCTACATTACAGGCCTCACTGACGACCAAACAATCCCCTTTGACCCCGATCTTAGGACACCCCAAGTTTACCCCAGGGATTTCCTCCGGGCAGTTTCAGTCACTGAAGAGTGTGGGATGTGTTAAAGCCATGCAATTTGTGAGGCAAGACAAATGGCCCTCCATCGCAGAATTAATTGACTCAAATGGCCAGTTCAAACTTCCATTCTGGAGTGCGGCACAACTTCATCATTACCTCCAGAAAATCCCAAACCCTCAGACATACAATAGACCCCTGACTACATTTGAAGAAATATGCCTAGACACAGAACCGCTGCCTCGGGTCCTATCCAAGATGTACACTCTACTAAATACACCCCCACAACCACCGACTTTATCAAGTATCGTAAAGTGGGAATCAGACCTCCAATGCAATTTCACTGCAATTCAGAAGCAAGGCATGATAGCTCTCTCCCTCAAGTCCTCTATATGCACTAAATTACAAGAGCTGAATTACAAGATCCTGACGAGGTGGTACTTAACACCTAGTCGCTTACATAAGATATTCCCTGACGCATCCAAATACTGTTGGCGATGCCAAGAGGAAGAGGGAACGATGCTACACGTGTTTTGGTCCTGCCCCAGACTGACAAATTTCTGGTCCGCGGTTCGCTCTATCTCTCAGAAATTCACAGATTACCAGATCCCAAATGACCCGGCATTTTTCTTGCTTCATGTTTCCCCTATACCACTCAAAACTTATAAAAAATCTATACTGCGCCACCTCACAAATGCGGCCAAAGCTTGTATCCCCCTGCTTTGGAAACAAAATTCTCCTCCAACTGTTTCGATGTGGTTACGGAAAGTGGAGGATATAAATAGAATAGAAGACATTATACTGACGGCCCAAAATAGACAAGAAGTTTATAAAAAAACTTGGACGCTATGGAATATGTTCAAATATTCTACTGAAGGTACAGCCCTTATGGACAATCAATAGCCTTCTTAGGGAAGGTAGTTCGAATTATTCCCAAACTCTAGCTGGGGACTGACCACCCCCCCCCCCCTTTCCCACCTCCACCTTTCCCTCCCACTCCCCCCCCCCTCCCCCCCCCCCCCAACCTCCCTCCCTTTCTCTTGCCTTTATTCACTTTGCTTTCCTTTTTTCTCTTTCTCTCTTTCTCAATCTACCTTCTGGTAGTAGTCTCCGGACTTACTTACGTACAGAATTATATTTAAAGCCCGAATGCTTAGATAAGATATTGATCGCGGAATTGATTGGATGAATATATAAGGATATCCTGAATCAAAGCGGAATAATATTTTGCAGATGTCAATGATTGAAATATTACCATACTTCAGCGATAGGCTATCAAGAGTTTTTTTTTCTTTTTTGTAAAAGAAAGTGTAATAAGGGTTTTTATAATATACCTTCGGGAGGCTGCGACCTCACTTTGTTATGTTATACCTTTGTGGTATTTTGTTTAGGGCTCCGCCCTTTTCTATGGAAAAACTAATAAAATATATATTTGAAAAAAAAAAAACATTCCTTCCATCCTCATCTTACCTATCCTGTATACCTTACAGTGCCTTGCAAAATTATTCAACCCCTTGGCTTTTTACCTATTTTGTTACATTGAAGCCTTTCGTTCAATGTTTTTTTAATCTGAATTATATTTTATTATTTATTTATTTAAAGTACTTATATAGCACCGTCAATTTACACAGCGCTTTACATATACATTGTACATTCACATCTGTCCCTACCCTCAAGGAGCTTACAATCTAAGGTCTCCGACTCACATTCATATACTAGGGCCAATTTAGACAGAAGCCAAATAACCTTCCAGCATGTCTTTGGAATGTGGGAGGAAACCGGAGTACCCAGGGGAAACCCACACAGGCACAGAGAGAACATTACCATTACACAGAACAGGTAAGTATAACAAAAAAAAAAAAGAAAAAAAGACTATCACTTTAATTTCTATTAGCCATGACCCTCTGCTTTTACCATATGTGTGAGTATATACATTGGGGTAAGACAAAAGACCTTTTGAGCTCACTCAGAAATTTAAAGGAAAAGTGTCTGAGCAAAGAGAGGACTATCTCTTCCAGGAATTTTAAATGAAATGAAGGGCTCCCCTGGATTGGAATGATGTTGTATTTATCTGTTTTTATCATCTGTAATACATCCTTAACCCAAGCTAAGTTAATTCATTTATTATTGTATTACTTTTGAGTTGTTTTAATTATTGCAACACAGCCACATATCTGAAAGGGTAAACATAGGAGCCTGGAAGTAATAAAGTTTACCCCTTTATTACACAGAGCTTTGGGTTTAACTCAGTAGGGGGTGTGTTAGACCACTGCAGTGGAAGCACTGCTTCTCACCTATTTTCAGTCCATGTATGTGAAAAGTGGTGTTACAATAAATCATGTTCTTTACACCGAAACCCACCTTTCACCATGGCCACCAATCACCGCGGGCATGATGGCATACTTTGTGTGGCGCACACTGCGCTAGTCAGTTGGTTGTGTTTGCATTCCAGGTCCCTTCAATGGTTAAAAAACAAAGGTCATTTTTTTAAATTAGATTTTGATGATTTTGTCAGTGTACACAATTGAATTTTCACATTAGAACATGACAACCTGGAAACAAATAGGAACAAAAAGGAACAAATAGGTAGAGTCGCATCAATCTATCATTCGAGTGGAGCCTCCCGTCTCAGTACACATTTCCTGGACTGAAAGTGATGGCGTTATTGTACCAGTTGTTAATGTAAGTTGGTTTACTATAAGAATAGGGAACGTTCAATTGGCAAAGTAGACCACAGAGTGGTGAGTTTTCCAGGTGATAACTCGATTGAAATATTAGCATTTTGTGTATTTTACATTTTTAGAACTGTTAGACAATATATTCAAAATCGGTGTTCTCGGCTTTATAGTTTTTGAACATTCAGCTCCTGTTGACTTCAATGGGGTTCTGATTTGGCACCTGAACTTGGGTTAGGTTCAAAATTTTACCCTGAATCTGAATACCGGGCTTTCAACCCATCTCTATAAGTAAATTGCTCTAAATATAACACCCAAAACAATACACCCCCTAGAAAATAGCAGATCATTTTTTCAAGCACATTTTGTCTAAGCCTCTAAATGAAGGAAATTGTGAGTGTACGTGCAATTTCACCAACAATGTCATTTGTAATTATGCAGCCAATTCATTTTAGCAGAATGCCCTCTGCTCTTCCCTATGTGTTACTAAATAATATTCACATATCACAAAGATGACATAAATGAAACAATGGACAAATGAAACAGTTTATGTCCTATATTAGGAGAATGTTCAAAGAATGCATTTAAAAATAATAAATATAACCTGCAATAAAATGGATCAATATAACATTAATGTTTACAATGAATAAACCTAAAGATATTTAAAAAAAAGTACATAAAATAAGATCAAAGGTCTTTGAAAGTATTGCATAACCGAGCACCTTGTACAGAACAGAACACACTGTACAGGAGATTTAGAAAAAAAACTCTTAATTTATCTTTACATCTGTGTGTTCTCATAAATGGGCAATACCTTTGCTGTAAAAAAAAAAAAAATAATAATAATAATAATAAAAAAATATATATATATATATATATATATATACATACACACACCCAGAATAACCAAATAACATTTTTTATGAATGTTGAGAACCCCCCCGGTCAGGTCTTTAAATCTTTCTGTCTCACTTTTGGAGGGATATCTTCTTAGCACCTGTCCAAAAAGCATGATGTGGGAGTAGAAATCTCCCAAAAGTGCAAACATTGTCCCAACGCTTGTAAGGATATAGAGCATGGACACATGATAAAATCGGTAAACATGTCAACCCCAGTGCTTTATCGTCAGTAAACATTCTTCACGTTTTTCGGAAATTCCGCTCGTGTGTACGCGGCATAAGGTGTAAAAAGGGATTCACTTAATGAAATAAAGACATAAAAAGGTGTAAGGAGAACTGGATAGGTTAAAAGGCACAGAGGAAACCAGTAAAACTATCCATACACATGCGTACACAATCAACTCTAATCTGTCTACCATAGTTTAATTATATAGCAAAGTAATAATTCATACACATATAATTCATAACTGTTTTGTGGTCTATTGATATTTATACACCAACTACTCCCCTGAATATATATTGTGTTTTCTCATCATCATTAATATCCACTTTATGGTACTAGAAAACTGGTTTGAGGATGTTTTTATTAACCTCTTAGTGCCGAGCCTCCCGGCCCTTTAAGAGGTTTATGATGCCGGGGGGGGGGGGGAGTAGCGCATGGCTTAAGATCACGTGACCGCCGTAATTGGTGATCACGTGGTCCGAAAACTCCGGATCGCAAGTAGCGATCAGGAGCTTTGGGTTAGGCAACGGTTACTGTGCTGGGGGTGTGCAGCGCACGCGCTCTCGGCACAGGTGTATTAGGAGCAATTCACGCAAGTATGCTCCCCCTCGGCGCTAAGGACCAGGCGCAGAGAGACAACATATTTGTGTACGGCTGGCTCCAAGGGGTTAATGTTGCATAAATAATTATTATTTATCTTATTATTAGGAACTTCAAAAAGTTCTACTGTTTGATGTATGCTTTTGCCATGGTCAAGATGGATTCCTTGGCCAGGGGGCACAGGCATGGCTGCTCACTCGCTCTCTCTTGCTTCTAGTCTGCATCTCTGTGTGTTCTTCCCAAACACATGGCTGTGTTCTCACTTTATCCCTCCTTTCATTTCCTGCCAACATCATATCCTGTTAAACCAGGCCTTTCAGACCAAATAGACACGTTCATTAGCATTTAAATAGTTCAAAGCCAGTTTTTGACCATCTAAAAATCACGGGAAAAATATGCAATGAATCTTTTTTATTTTCAAATGGTAGCAAAAATTATATTACATATTTGCCCCCCCCCCCCAAAAAAAAATCACTGAAATGTCATGGCAACACATTCCACCTCTTAATTTTTTTCAGTATACTAAAGAAAAAATTTGGCAAAAAAAAAAAAAAAAAAAAGCTATTCAACCTTCAAACAAAAGTGTAACAACCATCTTTCAATATCATTGTCTAAAAAAGGGCAAAATAAACACCCCAATTCTTTTTTTACCTCAATCATAGAGATAGGGATATATATATATATCTATATATAAATATATATCTATCTATATATAGACACATATAAATTATAGTAATATATAATGTAGGTAATGCATAATGAACTAGTATGCTATGCATAGTAGTTCATTATGCCTTTGTCTTGCAGGGTTTTTTTTTTTTAGTTAGTTTTATTTTTGGGTTTACAACCACCTTAACAGCCATATTGTTTCCACACCAAATACCATCTCCCCCTTGATGTGTTTCACTGCACATTGGCTGATCACGACACAGGAGATGGCTTTTTAGGTGGAGACTTTAAGGCTGTAAATGCATTATGGATGATTCAATAAAGTGATTTGGAAGAGCACAAATTGGAGTGCGGTTCTCGTCAACTTATTTTCATTTAATGATTTTGCATTATCAACTTGCTACAAAAGTGTTGTCACTAGCAGCATCCCTGAGTATGACATTGTGCAACAGATTTATAGAAAATTATTTGGTTAAGAAACCTGTACATAGTGAGACAAGATGCCATACATACTGAAAACCAGATTAAGGGTTTACATGTGCTTTAAGGAAAAGTTATATTCTTTTGAGAAGATTAAAGTACACATGTGGGGCAAAGAGGACAAATGGACCTTCAGAGGCATGAAAAGATCATCTACATCAAGCTGGAACGAACATCCCTAGACAGGGGTGGGGGTTCTTTAACACCATCGCCTACATATAATGCAATTTTTACAACTTTAAGGCATCAAGTTGAACGTGACTAACTACTACTAGCTATAATATGGCCTGGATAATTAGGATCCTTCACAAGCAAATGCTATGGATTAATTTGATTCCTCAAGCAAGCCTGGCCAGATGGTATCAAACTCCACATTGCAATCCAAATGTAAACAGTCAGACTGGGAAAACATTCTTTTCTGAAGGCACCATTAAAGATACACTTAGGGCAGATATAAAAGATACAATTAATACATTTTTTTATTTATTATTTTTTAATTATTCATGAATGCCTTGTTAAGTGTATTTTTTAATGCAGTGTAAAAATCAAAATTTGACTTGGTATCAGTCATTTGCACTCTTCTTTACAATCTGTACAGGAAAGCTTAGAAAAGAGATGGAAGAAGCACAAGGAGCCAATCAGCTGTGCTGCAGTGCAAAGAGCCATACCAAAAGGAGGAGAAAACAGGGTGGCAGAGAAATAGGTCCATCGGTATGCTTCTAATTCTTTCAATATCCAGATTCAGTTACGGGGGGGAAGAGGGTGGGGAGCAGACCTGTAAGTGAAAGGGAAACTGTAGCAAAGTAGGATCATTTCCACTGGACTGGATGGATAGAAATACAAATCTGTTGGCTAGTAAAATAAATAAATAAATATATATATATCTATATATTTATATAGATATATATCTATATCGATATATAGATATATAGCTATTTTTTATATATATATATATATATATATATATATATATATATATATATATATATATATATATATATATAATTTATTATCACACAAAGATGAGTACACCCCTCACATTTTTGTAAATATTTTATTATCTTTTCATGTGACAACACTGACAAAAATTATACTTTGCTACAATATAAAGTAATAAATTGTACAGCTTGTATAACAGTGTAAATTTGATGTCCCCTCAAAATAACTCAACACACAGCCATTAATGTCTAAACCGCTGGAAACAAAAGTGAGTACACCCCTAAGTGAAAATGTCCAAATTGGGCCCAAAGTGTCAATATTTTGTGTGGCTACCATTATTATCACTATCATTATTATTCACAGGTTGCCACTGGAGTCCTCTTCCACTCCTCCATGACAACGTCACAGAACTGGTGGATGTTAGAGACCTTGCTCTCCTCCGCCTTCCATTTGAGGATACTCAATGCTCAGTTTGATGCAGTGTGCGGCCAGGGCCGGACTGGGAATAAAAACCAGCCCTGGAAATAATTTCATACCAGCCCCATAGCATTATTATACCAGCCCCATAGCATTGTTATACCAGCCCCATAGCATTTTTATACCAGCGCAACTGCATAACGTCGTTATTTTCTTGTTCACAAAAGGGAAAACCATGCATTTTAAAGCACATTTGAAGAGTGTATTATATATAGATAAGAGAGACATGGAATTTACAAACAGCAGCAATTTTTTATTTTTTTACTGGCAAAAATCATGGCATTTACTGGCACATTTTTTACTGATATTGCAAAAAAAAAGGTGCCGTAAATGGCAGGTTTCAGTGCAAATATCAATATTTAAGCTATAAACTGCTATTAGCAATGTGTTAAGTTAAACAAAAGTCAAACACCATATTTCTCCTCTTACATGAAATTCAGATTAATATAACCCAACACAGAGTTCCCCCATATATCAGGAGGATTCCCCTTTACAGTGCAAGGGAACTCTGACATAATGGGGAACATTGCAGATCATGATCTAAGCGGGAACTCTGATATAAAAGGGGGGCACTGGTGACCAGAGACCCCGCTTATATAAGAGTCCACTGCTTTCCCCTTTACATCAGAGTTCTCACTTACATCAGGGTCTGCAGGATTGCCCTTTACATCAGAGTCCCCCCTTGCACTGTAAGGTGGAATCCTGCAGACTATGATGTAAAGGGGAACTCTGGGAATGTGGGGAGGACTCTGGTGACCAGAGACCACCTTCTGCAGAAAGAAAACACTAAGGTACGGGGGTTTACTGATATAAGGGGGAAACCTATATATCAGTGCCCCCTTACAATATTGTATTGACCCCCCCCCTCTCAGGTAGGCCTGGCGGCGCTGTCACTGACCTCCTCTCAGGTGCACCGTACAGGGCTCAGTCAGCCGGCTCCAGCTCGGTGGCTCTGGTTTTATCCCGTAGTTTCCTCTCCATAGTCTATACATGTCTGACTTCTCCCATGACCCCCATCCCTGCGCCACTCCCACTGTTGACTCCACTCCAGACTGCAGACGTGATATAAGACAAGAGATGGTCAGAGGCTGCGGATGGTACAGGAGAGGTCAGAGGCTGCGGATGGTACAGGAGAGGTCAGAGGCTGCGAATGGTACAGGGGAGGTCAGAGGCTGCGGATGGTACAGGGGAAGTCAGAGGCTGCGCATGGTACAGGAGAGGTCAGAGGCTGCGGATGGTACAGGAGAGGTCAGAGGCTGCGCATGGTACAGGAGAGGTCAGAGGCTGCGGATGGTACAGGAGAGGTCAGAGGCTGCGAATGGTACAGGAGAGGTCAGAGGCTGCGAATGGTACAGGGGAGGTCAGAGGCTGCGGATGGTACAGGAGATGTCAGAGGCTGCGGATGGTACATGGGAGGTCAGAGGCTGCGGATGGTACAGGGGAGGTCAGAGGCTGCGAATAGTACAGGAGATGTCAGAGGCTGCGGATGGTACAGGAGATGTCAGAGGCTGCGGATGGTACAGGGATGGTCAGAGGCTGCGGATGGTACATGGGAGGTCAGAGGCTGCGGATGGTACAGGAGAGGTCAGAGGCTGCGGATGGTACAGGAGAGGTCAGAGGCTGCGAATGGTACAGGAGAGGTCAGAGGCTGCAAATGGTACAGGAGAGGTCAGAGGCTGCGAATGGTACAGGAGAGGTCAGAGGCTGCAGATGGTACAGGAGAGGTCAGAGGCTGCGGATGGTACAGGGGAGGTCAGAGGCTGCGGATGGTACAGGAGATGTCAGAGACTGCGAATGGTACAGGAGATGTCAGAGGCTGCGGATGGTACAGGAGAGGTCAGAGGCTGCGAATGGTACAGGAGATGTCAGAGGCTGCGGATGGTACAGGAGATGGTCAGAGGCTGCGGATGGTACAGGAGATGTCAGAGGCTGCGGATGGTACAGGAGATGTCAGAGGCTGCAGATGGTACAGGAGATGTCAGAGGCTGCGGATGGTACAGGAGATGTCAGAGGCTGCGGATGGTACAGGAGAGGTCAGAGGCTGCGGATGGTACAGGAGATGGTCAGAGGCTGCGGATGGTACAGGAGATGGTCAGAGGCTGCGGATGGTGCAGGAGAGGTCAGAGGCTGTGGATGGTACAGGAGATGTCAGAGGCTGCGGATGGTACAGGAGAGGTCAGAGGCTGCGGATGGTACAGGAGATGTCAGAGGCTGCGGATGGTACAGGAGATGTCAGAGGCTGCGGATGGTACAGGAGATGTCAGAGGCTGCGGATGGTACAGGAGATGTCAGAGGTTGCGGATGGTACAGGAGATGTCAGAGGCTGCGAATGGTACAGGAGAGGTCAGAGGCTGCGAATGGTACAGGGGAGGTCAGAGGTTGCGGATGGTACAGGAGAGGTCAGAGGCTGCGAATGGTACAGGAGAGGTCAGAGGCTGCGGATGGTACAGGAGATGTCAGAGGCTGCGAATGGTACAGGAGAGGTCAGAGGCTGCGAATGGTACAGGGGAGGTCAGAGGTTGCGGATGGTACAGGGGAGGTCAGAGGCTGCGGATGGTACAGGAGATGTCAAAGGCTGCAGGTGGTACAGGAGAGGTCAGAGGCTGCGGATGGTACAGGGGAGGTCAGAGGCTGCGGATGGTACAGGAGATGTCAGAGGCTGCGGATGGTACAGGAGATGTCAGAGGCTGCGGATGGTACAGAGAAGGTCAGAGGCTGCGGATGGTACAGGGAAGGTCAGAGGCTGCGGATGGTACAGGAGAGGTCAGAGGCTGCGGATGGTACAGGGGAGGTCAGAGGCTGCGGATGGTACAGGGGAGGTCAGAGGCTGCGGATGGTACAGGAGATGTCAGAGGCTACGGATGGTACAGGAGAGGTCAGAGGCTGCGGATGGTACAGGAGAGGTCAGAGGCTGCGGATGGTACAGGAGAGGTCAGAGGCTGCGGATGGTACAGGAGATGTCAGAGGCTGCGGATGGTACAGGAGATGTCAGAGGCTGCGGATGGTACATTGGAGTTCAGAGGCTGCGGATGATGCAGGGGAGGTTAGAGGCTGCGGATGGTACAGGAGAGGTCAGAGGCTGTGGGGGGTGTGAACAGGAGGTCAGAGGCTGCGGGGGGTACGGACAGGAAGTCAGAGGCTGCGGGGGGGTGCGAACAGGAGGTCAGAGGTCCTGTTCGCACCCCCCCGCAGCCTCTGACTTCCTGTCCGTACCCCCCGCAGCCTCTGACCTCCTGTTCACACCCCCCACAGCCTCTGACAGCAACTTGCTGTGGGGGCACCCATGGCTCTGTAAGTCCATTCATACACAGACCCGTGGCTTGGCCCTGTCCCCTCCAGCTCGGCCCTGCCTCCCACTGCTGCCAAAAGGAGTGCGAGTACCCAGTGAGGCAAGGCTCTCGTGGACAATGCTGGATCGAGATGGGCTCAAGTAAGTATTAGGGGGGGCTAGGGGGGCTGCTGCACACAGGTTTTTTTTTATCTTCATGCATAGAATGCATGAAGGTAAAAAAACCTTGTGCCTTTACAACCAATTTAAGAAAATAGGTTTTCAGCAGCAAATACTCATCCTTTCTTTACTCTGCTTCTGCTCCATTCATCCCCTAGGTTCATCAATACTGTTCAGGTATGGAGGAACATGCGATTTACTTCTCATCCTTCAACATGGCCGTTCTGGTGCTTGGCGCTTAGCATCTCAGACACCAGCACCATCATATGGGGGCAGGGAGAGTTCTCAGCCCTGTATAAGCTCCAAGCTTGGAACTTACCCAGAACCTTCACTGTTCACCTCCAACAGCCAAAAAGACGTGATCCCAAAGTATTTAAAAAAATACTCACTAACTTTTTTTTTATATTTTTTTGTATTGGGTGTGGAAATCCCAATGAGATTGATCAGCATAGCTAAGAGTCACTTAAATAGTTTATTATAAAATATTATTATCATTGTATAATGTTGATTATTATTATTGTTATTATTTTTTATTAATATTAATAAATATTATACACTGACAAATTATTTAAATCTGAAAGCTAAAAGTCCTCCTTGCAGTGGGGCTGCACACTCACTGCAAGGAATAATTGCTTCTCTATGTCTGGGGGACCGAGTACAGCAGGTTGACTTACCTAAACCTTTGTGCTGCCACGCCGGTCCTGCAGCTTCTTCTCTCTTCCACTCTGGCAATCTTGGTTGATCTAATGTTATCAAGATTGACGCAGTGCCCACAGTTCTGAATTGGATATGAGAATGCTGATGGACAGTCTGTTACCGAAGTGTAGGCGAGTGTCATCTGCCAAGGGAACCAGAGGATCAGGTAAGAAAAACCTGATCCGTCACGGATCAGAGAGTCAACTCTGGTGAGTGTGGGGAACACGGAGTGTTCACGGGAGCAAACACAGATAAATTAATCATTGCACTATATTGATTAATCTGAGACTGTCAGGGCTGGGCTTGGATCTTCCTTCCCTGAGCTGGCCGCTCAGCTGTCGGCTAATTGCCAGCTCCTATCTCTCATCAGTGACTCGCCTGTTGATGATATCCTGCTCATCAATCCTACTTACTTAAGCCGTCCAGCCCAGATGATCTCTGTCTTCGCCTTGGTCAACATCAAAGTGACTTTCTCCAGCGCTCCTGTTAAAGACTTGCTTGGCTGACATTCCTTCTGGCTCCAGATCCTGCTTGCTGTTCCACTACGCTGATTCCTGGCCTTCCTGACTTTCTGGCTTGTCTGACTATTTGTTCCGGTTACCATACTTTGGCTATGTTTTGACTACGTTTGTTCTATTTACTTTTATTATTAAACAAGTGTGATTTAACTGTACTTCTGTGTCGGCTTGATTCTTGGTTTCTGACACAGACCCTTACAGGGCCCACCTACACCACACCCCAGATCATCTCCCTTGATGCCAGACCATACATCGGTCAAGCGCTATCATACATACACTGGATTCTCTTGCAGTATAGAAGCACCCGCAACTACAAGGGTTGACAACCTGCCTAGGTGATAGACCTCTGATCCCCTGACAGGTGGCACTCCACTACAGTCCAACAGTGGACTATGCTTCATCAGGCTTGCATTGGTTTTGATGACATCTTAGACCGCCGAAGTATAGGGAAGAAGTGCTGCAGGAACCGGTCTAGCAATACAGAGGTTTTGGTAAGTAAAAGTACTGTACCCTGTCCCCTAGACAGAAACAAGCAGTAACCCTTGCACAGCCACATTTAAAGGGAAATCTTTTAGTTTCCCTGGAATTGGGCTATAACCCCCATAAACATAAGAAAAGTATTTACAAGAAAAGTCAATTACACAAATCTGTGACTCCAGTAAGACACTTTCAAATGTTGACGCTAAAGCTTTTTCTACTTAATGTTTTAATTAAATATCTGGAAGTCCGCTATTCTCATCAGTCGGCGTTGGAGTAAATCTTTTTCAAGGATAAATGTGGATAAATGTTTGCAGGGAAAGTGGTGCTGAAGGCTTTAGCAAACAAGATTCTAAGAAGGCACTTGACTAAGGCTCTTGAGATCAAGAAAGCACTAGTGATTAGCAACCAGCTCCACAATAGCTAGATCGTTTAATCCACCCCAAATGTCAGTCTCGCACACTGGCATTGCCATCTTTCTCGGCAGACAAAGGGCACTGGTTAGTCATCTGTTTAATTCTCATGCTGCAGTATGTCATTCAAATGTTGGAAAGCAAAGCACTTGATTCGTTCCCCTAGACAGTATTAATAACCCTTTTAGAGAAAAGAATTCAAAATACTCAGTGTGATGCTGGAGAGCTGAACTGCCAATGCATTTCCTTTATGCTGTGACTTTGATTTTAAAAGTGACTCCTTGGAGTGGCATCAGGACTATTTAAAAACCAGCTATAGTCATTGCAATCACAATGGTAAAGGAATCTGTCCTCGTTCTAAAGGTCATGTTTAGATTTTTTTTTTTTATAATTGTAGTTTTTATTAAGAGTTTTTCAGAGAATATACAAAGTGTACAAGTAACTGGGTACAATCAAGGTGTAAAAATACAAACAACAAATGTCCATGTTCACAGAGCACAAAAGTGTACTGTAGAGCATATCAAAAAGGTAAAAGCAACTCAAAGAATGCAACAATAGGTGTCTCGAGGTCAGGCGGAGAAGCAAAGAAATTTTTGAAAAGTATTCATGGTTTACTGGGTAGCGGAGGTGTACCAAATTCCGATTGATCCCAGAGTTCCCAGTATCGATCATGTACAGAGGCCGTCAAGTACTCCATCCCTCGAATCTCAGCTATTAATTGTAAAAACCTAGACCAAAGGGGAGGTGAGTTGGAAAGCCATGTTTAGATATTTTTATTTAGTTAATGTATTTTTATGGCATGTCATCGTTTTCTTGGTGCCATATTATGTGCAGATTTACACACTATAGGCACACTTACCAGTCCACTCAGCATCATTGCTGAAGGTCTCCTGTGAGAAAAAAGATGATCTGTCCTATCCTATTCAAGCTAGACCAATAAAACTATGTTAAAATATCTATACCTTGTATTCCCCTTCAAACAGACATTTCAGGTATAGGTATTTTTCGCATAGTTATATTGGTCTAGCTTGGGCCAATGTAACTATGTGTATACCATACCTGGCCTGCTGCATTCTGAACACAGGAGGTTGACTGCTCGGCATGGGTCCAGAGAATGCTTTTGCATCTTCTGAATAATGCAAAACGTTCTCTGATTGGATGAGATAAAGAGGTGGGGTGGTGACATCACACTCTCTACCTCATCCAATTACAGGTGCTTTGCATTCATTGAGTAAATGCAAATCATTTTCTGATTGGCGCCCATGCCGAGCAGTCGACCTTTTGTATTTAAAATGCAGCAAGTCGGTTGCTTAAAACAGGATCCAGAAGGAAGGGGAGGCCACTGGAGTAGGGGTGTCTTCTTCATAGACAAACCACCCCCCTCCATTAGTACAGATCCCCCTAAGGACAAACCACCCCCCCTCCATTAGTACAGACCCCCCCAGGACAAACCACCCCCCCTCCATTAGTACAGAACCCCCCAGGACAAACCACCCCCCCTCCATTAGTACAGAACCCCCCAGGACAAACTACCCCCCTCCATTAGTACAGACCCCCCCAGACAAACCGCACCCCCTCCATTAGTACAGACCCCCCTCAGGACAAACCACCCCCCTCCATTTGTACAGACCCCCCCCTCAGGACAAACCACCCCCACTTCATTAGTACAGACCCCTACCCAGGCCAAACCACCCCCTCTCCATTAGTACAGACCCACCCTCCAGACAAACCACCCCCCTCTATTGGTACAGACCCCCCTCCCCAGGACAAACCACCCCCCTCCATTAGTACAGCCCTCCTCAGGACAAACCACCCCACTCCATTAGTACAGATCCCCCTCCAGACAAACCACCCCCCCTCCATTAGTACGGACCCCGCCCACCCCAGGACAAACCACCCCCCTCCATTAGTACAGACCCCCCTCCCCAAGGACAAACCACCCCCCTCCATTAGTACAGACCCCCCTCCAGACAAACCACCTCCCCTTCATTAGTACAGACCCCCCTCCAGACAAACCACCCCCCCCTCCATTAGTACAGACCCCCCTCAAGACAAGCCACCCCCCTCCATTAGTACAGACCCCGCCTCCAGACAAACCCCCCCATTAGTACAGACCCCCCTCAGGACAAACCACCCTCCTCCATTAGACCCCAAATAATTTAGTTTTACACTGCTCAAGCTCCGCCACCACTTCACATTCTTGATTCCCTCTCCTCGCTCTCTGTTCCTGGGTTACATGACCCGCCGTGGTCTGCTGGAACCTGCCCATGGTTGGAGTCTCTGACGCGGACAGGCAGGAGCTCCGGTGTCTGGACACCTGGAATCGAGCTGCATTGGCTCCTGTTGCTCCTCTGTAAACCCCTCCAGCACCTATCCTCTCCCGCATCCTCTGGTTACCGTACCGGCTCCTTCCTTCTTCTCCCTGGGCGTCCTGTGGTCTGGAACCTCGGGCTCTTGCTATATCTCCCTCCTCTGATGCTACCTGGAGATCTGGCCACCATCCCTGCATCTACACTCTAGAAGGATTCCTTCTGGCACCCCTGTCTCTTGGTGTAATGAAATTCATTGATACATATATGCATATCAATTTTTTCTCTAACACTTACTGCATTTTGTATGCTCAGACCCATATACACACACGTTTATACATATATATATGTTTTTATACATTCTTTTATACATTCTTATAAATCTATCATTTATCGCCTAGTACTGTTTTTTCCCATATACATGAAGGCCTCTCTATATGTATACAGTACATGTATACATGTATATGCTTACGAGTACTACCATCAGTATGTGCTCTTCTATCTATGGTGTTTTCTGATGTAGTGGGCTGTGATGAGTAAGGACTATTGCAACAGCGAAAGAGGACTATTCCACCAAGGCTATACCATCCATCCAGTCCACTACCAATACAGACCAGACTCCGTTCCATAAGGCTCTGAGGGAGAGGAAAAATCCTCGAAACGCATTAGATTTACTACATTTCACCATCCCATGAGACATGGGTTTTGTTTTAGGACCTCTTAGAGGAATTATGTGATGTTATTCAAGTTATTAAATGTGAGTACTCCACCTACTTCTGTTTTTTAATAAAAGTTTTCACCAAGGACAATGCACTAGGCCACACGCCTTTCTCTTACTTTCCTTGCCCTGTCTCTTGGTGTGCCTGTCCCTTCCCCCAGACAGCTTCTAAGGTGGGACAGCCATCCATCCACCATCTCTGGCTCTATGACTGGCACGAGTCCATGTGTTCTTCAGGCACTTCCCCTTCTTTTACCAATCATTTTCATTGCCAATTGTACTTTTTGGATATACAATTTTTTATCCGTTCTTATCCTCTATTGACTGTTTGCCATTCCTTGGATCAGCACTCCCCTATTTGTTTTTTTTTTTTACAGCTTCAATAGTGCATGTCCTCCTTAAAGTTTTTTTTTAATGTTTTTCTTAGATCATGTCATGTTTTTGCAATGGCCTTGTATGCTCTCACTTTGTAAAGCAATGTGAAAGATGCTGTTTCTATATAAAAATAATAACAATATGAATGTTTGATTTTCACCACATTCATTGAGGTTTAGTACATAATAACATTCCCACATTTTATGGCATTTTAATATCATTTTGAAACATTTTTTAGTAGAACCTTCAGAACATTTTGGTGAATCTTTCCATTTATACCTTGTCTAACTCAAACTGGGAAAATAGATGATGAGAAAAAATGTGCTGAACTTCTTTTTGTAACACACTGGAAAATAAAAGAGTGGGGTGACTTGAAAAAGTTCCTACTTTTGACTTACTTGTAGCAAGCTTGACTTTTCTAACTTAAGCTTTCACACCGGGGTAGGTCGAAAGTTCAGGCAATAAGTGTAGACACGGCTGGTTTTACTTTTAAGTGCCTTCTCTGCTACCATTCCTGTTTTCAATTGTTGGGTAGAATTGGATCAATGGATTTTCTTTTTCATCTAAATGCTTGAAAGTTGCTTTGGAAATGAACAAGTTCACGGTAGAATATGATTTAAAACTCTACAGTCCACATCCTTTGACTTCATATTACCTAAATGACATATATCATTTTAATATTTTTATTGTTATCATTATCATTCTTATTATTTATGTAACTATTTTAGTTAAAGGCAAACCACAGGTAATATTCAGAAGTCACATATTTTATGTTATTACCATAGTTCTTATCCTAATGGTAATGTAAACCCTAACCAGATGTATAGTTAGCAAAAGTACTGTGTATTATTAAAAAAACAAAACTATAATTTTCTATTTTCAAATCTTGTTTTGTCCCTTGTCCTTTCCTTTGTTACCTATCTTAGTGCTGCTAATGTCTTTCTGCACCTTTCAGCCATTTCCTGTCTACATGCACTCTCCTCAGGGTCTGCTGCACATCATTGCTCTGAGCCAGCTTGTACGCAGGTGCAGGTATTTTCCCAGCCTGTAGGCGGCACTGTGCCATTGTTACAGGGGAAGATGAGTCTATAGGGGAAGTTTGCCCTTTAGAGAATCTGTTAATACTTTCTAGGAAGGTAGGCATCTGATTTGATGCTGAGTGCTCAAGAAAGTTGAGGCAATCATCTTAACATGGGAGCCTTGAAATAGGGGTTCCCACATCATTGGCCGTGCTTCAGGCGAGTGGCTGGTTAGAGAAAGTGCTTAGCACAGGGAAAGGTTCCTGATGAGTAGGGACAGAGTGAGGGACACTGTCTCGTGTTTCTAGATATGTTTTGGTCCACATATAAATTCTGAAAAATTTTTGGAGATTCAGAGATTGGGATGTTTCTGAATCTCCAAATTAAATAGTAACAAATTTAGTTGAAATTCGTTTAATTTTGTTTTGCATATTCGTTTTCTAATGAATTCCACATATTCAGAACGATTCAGATTCGATTTGGACGAATGATTGTCTGATTCGAATTCTGTGTGAAGAATAGCTGGTTATTAAAGTGTAAGTAAACCCTCCTATCGTTTTCAGCCAAGGAAGCTGCCATCTTTGCCTCTGTTTAATCTACAACTGCCATGATGCTGTACATGTGATCAGTTATGACACCAGCCATTGGATGGTTTGACAGTTTGATTGACAGCACAACCAATCAGAGTGTTACATTTCCGGCACGTGCCGGAAATGAAACTGTTTTATGGATGGGTTTACTTCCGCCTTAAGGAGCGAGCCGGGAAGTTGGCCGCTACGTCCTTAACAACCGATGACATCAGCTGTCAGTGGGCTTTCCTGCTGGTAGCTGAAATGTGCCAAAAGAATGCTGGCAATAGAAAATTCTGAAAATTTTAGGGGGAGCCCACACGAAAATAAAAAAAATGGTAAGGGGTCCCCCCCCCCGAAGATTTATACCACTTATTCGAGTATGCAGCTGGCAGGTTCGGAAAGGGAGAGGACGAGCGAGCGCCCCCCTCCTCCATACCAGGTCACATGTCCTCAACATGCAGGGGATGGTTTGGGGCAGGGGGGGCTCTGCTCCAAAGCACCGTGTCCCCATGTTGATGGGGACAAGAGCCTCTTCCTCACAACCCTGGCGGGGAGCTTATCGGAATCTGGAAGCTCCCTTGTTAAATGGGGCCCCCAGATCCTGCACCCCCCATGTGTATGAGTACCCATTCACCAAAAAAGTGTAAAAGTCAATAAAGACGCTACACAGGTCTTTGACAATTCCTTTATTAAATAACAATGCCCTCCGATCCACCGTCAATCACAAAGGCCGCCGCACCGCTGGACTGTCTGCCCAACAAGCCCAACACCGGTGTGATGGCCAATCATCCCCTCTTTGTGGCAGGCACATGAGCATCTAGGGGACCAGGAGCCCACCCCAGGGTTTTCAGAGGGTAACACTATGGTAGCAAAAGTAATTGATCCTGTTCTTCGCAGGGAGGAAAGATTTATTCACACTATTTGTGTATTGACCTCATGGGCTATTGCCCTACACTGGAAGTCCCCAGCAGCCCCCCTGTCCTCAATACTAGATTGATGGGGTTATGTTGATGGAAAGGATTTTATATACCCTACAGGATAAAAATCCACCTGTTTGATCACAAATAGGATGCTTGGAAGACTCGAAGACATATCCTGCTGTCTTAAAATAATATAATACCTGTTTAAGTTACCATGATCTATAAAAATAATACCCTTGGGTATATCTTTCTGATTCTTTATGTATCTATTTTTATACTATTATTGATCCATGTTTTCTGATAGTTCTTCTGTATGCTTCTGAATTGTTAATGTATATTTTATATACTTTAATAAAAAAGTTTGTAAACAAAAGTAATTGATCCTATTTATCAATTTATAGGGCAATACAATTCGAACTAAAACTATAATAAAACTATAATAATAATACATTGGTAGAGATGGCAAAGCCATTAGACACGTGCACAGCGGAAAAACTTGTTTTGTTTCCGTTTAATTCGTTAAGTAAATCATTTTGTTTCGTCATAATTGTTGTGTTAGAATGATTTGTATTCTAAATTGATTTGTATTTTTGGAAGTTCTGGTATTCTATTGTTGTTTCGAAAAGATTGGCTATATTCGTTTTAACGCGCTAATTCGTTATTTCGGGAGATTAGTCATACATATATAATGAAAATATTTGGATTCATTCATTTTATTTGGACGCAACAGAGTTAATGCAGTTAAGCCCCGAATATTTCAAACCTAAGAAATGCATTGCATTGCATGTGGAACTGACTAATGACAATCACAAATTTACTTTATCCCCTTAGCGCCACATATGCGACCTCAGCTTTAAGGGGTTATACCGGGATGATGCATGCAGCTGCATGTATCATCCCGGTACCATTTTTTAGAGCAGCCGGTCGGCTCTTCGGGGATAAAAAAACGATGCGGCTGTAATCCCGAAGGAGCGAGAGGGCACTCCCGCCACCTTCCGCCGCTCTTCCTGGGCCTCGTGTACCACTGGGAGACCCGATCCAGGATCCGGCGCTTTTGCTGTCTAGAGTAATGCCCTGTACACACGACCGGTTTTGCCGTCGGAATAAACTCCGAAGGTTTCTCCGACAGAACTCCGACGGAATTTCGCTCAAGCGGTCTTGCCTACACACGGTCACACCAAAGTCTGACTGTCCAGAGCGCGGTGACGTACAACACGTATGACGGGACTAGAAAAAGGAAGTGCAATAGCCAGTAGCCATTAGCTTCCGTCTCGTACTTGCTTCAGAGCAAGCGCCGTTTTTGGTCCGTCGGAACAGCATACAGACGAGCGGGTTTCCCGATAGGAATTGGTTCCGTCAGAAATATTTAGAACATGTTCCATTTCTAGATCCATCAGAATTTAAAAAAAAAAAAAAAGTCCGATGAGGCACACACACGATCGGAATAGACGATGAAAAGCTTCCATCTGACTTTTTCTGTCGGACATTCCGCTCGTGTGTGCGCGGCATAAGACTGGAAGGAACCCGGAAATTGCTTCGTACCACTCTCCTATGTGTAAACACGGGAGCGACGTCACAATATCACTTCTGGTTTACTCAGCTGCTAATGACGCAGTTTAAAAAAAAAATGACAGTATTTAGATTTGCTGTGTTTGGTGATCTGAATACTTTAAAGACCCCCAATCCCTGTCACCACCTATTACTGTCACAAGGGATGTTTACTTTCCTTGTGACAGCAATAAAAGTGATAAAAAAATTTTTTCTAAAGTGACAATGTAAAAAAACTAAAAAAACTAAAATAAATAAGCAAAATAAAAAAGTTTTTAAAGCTCCCCCATCCCTGCCAGCTCGCGCAGCCAAGAAAATGCACGCGTAAGTCGCGCCCGCATATGTAAACAGTGTTTAAATCACAAATGTGAGGTATTGCCGCGATCGTCAGAGCGAGAGCAATAATTCTAGACCTTGACCTCACCTGTAACTCTAACCTGGTAACCGTTAATTTTTTTAAAGCGCCACCTATGGAGATTTTTAGGTACTGTAGCTTGTCGCCATTCCAAAAGTGTGCGCAATTTCAAAGCATGACATGTTAGGTATCTATTTAATTGTCGCAACATCATCTTTCACATTATACAAAAAAATTGGGCTAACTTTACTTGTAAGTTTTTTTTTTAATTCATGAAAGTGTCTTTTTTCCCCCCAAAATTGCGTTTGAATGACCGCTGCGCAAATACAGTGTGACATAAAATATTCCAACGATCGCCATTTTATTCTCTAGATTCCCTGCTAAAATATATATATATATATATATATATATATATATATATATATATATATATAATGTTTGGGGGTTCTAAGTAATTTTATAGCAAAAAATATGTATTTTAACTTGTAAGCAACAAATGTTAGAAATAGGCTTAGACATGGAAGGGATTTACTTTACTGCACAAGCAATCATCGGGCACTACTAGAATTCATCACTCCTGCACAATATATAATCACAATCATTTCCCCATTTACCAACTGACTTTGTTTGTTGGACTTCACACACACAAATGAGGCTGGATATACACTAGTGCGAATTGGATGCGGCTTTCCCCGCATTCCAATTTGCATGAAAGGAGATTGTAAATGGCTTTCTATGGAGCCGATTCACATATCACCAGGGCAGCTGCGGAGCGGATTGCACAGAGGTCCTGTGTGTCTTTGGCTCTGTTCCAAGGCCAAATTCAGACACACATTCGGCCCTGATTCATCCCTGAAATGGAGAACAGGGACGCACCGGACCCCTGCTCCGAGCCGCATGCAGCTTGGATGTGAACCCAGCCTTAAACAAATGGTCTCAATCCCAATACAAAGAACATCTTAACAAAATAGTCAAGCTACGCTCACTAGTATAAAAACTAATGGATCCAAATCAATTTGGATCATTCGTTATGTAGTTGCCTTATTTCGGATGCTTCAAAAATAAACAAAAGGCTCAAACTATTGCATCATGTCATCTGATTGAAACAAACAAATACGAATTAATTTGTTGTTTTCATTATCATTTATTTTGGATTGGTTGAAATGCATTTGTAGCACCCTCTACCTTTAGGTAGGTGCTAGAATAGGATTTTTCTGGGTTCAAGATATCAGTGTAGGCAAATTTAGGCCTGTGCTGTAGGTTAGGCCTGTTTGTTTTGATTTGAGATTGGGAGTGTTTAGTGTAGTGGTGGGTGTGACCGCCTGTGCTCTGACTCAGAAAAGCCTCCCCTGCTATCAGGAAGATTGTTCTGGAACAGAGGTTGGACCTGAGGTTTGAGTGGCAGGCAGCTCATGTGAGGAGCTCTGACCAATTACCATTCGGTATTGGCAGGGGGCAGGCTTCCCATATAAGCTGGGGGTCACATGCTGCCCGGGAGGTTCTGATGGTGCAGGAGAAAAGGAGAATGGAGTTATAGGTAGCTACTGCAGGGCGTCCCCACGTGGGGGGCACTCCGAGCACAGAGTAGGGATGGAGGAGCTGCTAGGATGTATTCCTAGATAAAGATCTTCATTATGGAGTTGATGTCAAGCTGCTGTGACCGGGGAACACAGGACTTGTACACAGGAGAAGATCTGTGAAGGAGAAGTAACAGTAGGACTGAGAAGAGAGGATTTCTGTGACCGGGGAACACAGAACTTGCCCTTTGGAGAAGGCCAGTGTACAAGAAGTAAAAGGAGAAGTGTTGAGAGTAGTGCAGAATGCTGTGGCCTGGGAATGCAACATTTGCAGTTATGGACTGGCTGGGAACAGTAGTCCGCTTATTACCGTCTGGGAGAGGTACCGAGTACCTCTGGCCTGGTAAAGCGCTCCGGTAATACCTTCCAAGAGACTGTGTAGCTACCAATTCACTGAGGCGCCGGGGAGAGGTACTTGAATGCCTCTGGCTTACTGATTTGCTGAAGCAACACCATTCAAGTACAGCCAGCAAACTGGGATTATTCAGAGTGATCCCTTTTTGTATTACTGGAAGTGAAGTAACAGGAATCTAACAGTTTTGCAGTAGAGGATTTGTACAAGAGAAGTGATAATCTGCAGGTGTGAGTGCAGAGGAAGAGGAGCAATAGTCTGCATTGGAGATATGCAGGGGAAACAGGCTGTGAATGTTAGAAGTGCCTCATTTTCAGGGCTAAAGCTGCTAGTCAATATTCTACAAATGTGATGGCAATTCAATAAGTGCTATGGGCATCCCATATCTTCCTTTACCCCAACCAAGTTGTATCCCGCAATAAACGCAACAAAACTACGCAAATGACTGCTCATTGTCTCAGAGGTGATAGATGGGGGTCTGGCAGCAGGGTGATTTGGTGGATGTTAGTAACTAGTGGTAACCAACCGCTATCGTGATTCGGAGATTCAGATACATTCGAATCACCGAATCATGCAAATTTTATCTGAATTTCGATTGGTAGCAAAAGGAATCGCCAATGAGCCATATGACTACCTTATTGGCTCATCGGCAACTATGTTGGTATAATAACTCCACCTACAACTCTGACTTCAATCATCCATTCATTGCGAGAAAAAAATGCTTATTTTATTATCCTTGCATGTGATTGGATTTTCATTGCAAAGGGAAACTTCACCACCTTTACTAAGCTCTGGGAAAAATACCTTTGCAAGGTGAACAGCCTATTGGCCTTTAGTAAATCAACTCCATTGCATCCTTATCTGTCCTTTAAACAAAGTGGTGGAATCAAATGGCTTTCTGGCCCATGCATGCATATCTTTCACTCAGTGAAAGAGACATTTTACATGGAACCAATCAAATCAATAACCATGCAGCATAATTTACTAAGTTTAACGGCTTGCCGACCAGCCGCCGTCATTATACAGCGGCAGGTCGGCACTAACCCGCGAACCGTCGTAGCTATAAGTCGGTCCCTTTAAGCGGGATAGCACGCACGCACGCTGCATCGCGGGTGTCCTGATGCTCGTGACCAGCGGTCGCGATGACCACTGGCCGCGAGCGATTGCGGGCACGAGAGGCAGAACAGGGACGTGCGTGTGTTAACACACAAATCCCTGTTCTGTTCTGTGAGGAGAGACAGATCGTGAGTTCATAATAGCTAGGAATCATGATCTGTCATCCCCTCTAGTCAGTCCCCTCCCCCCACAGTTAGAAACACACACAGGGAACACACTTAACCCCTTGATCGCCCCCTAGTGTTAACCCCTTCCCTGCCAGTGACATTTTTACAGTAATCAGTACATTGATCGCTGTATAAATGCCAACGGTCCCAAAAATGTGTCAAAAGTGTCCGATATCTCTGCCATAATGTTGCAGTCCCGATAAAAATCGCAGACCGCCACCATTACTAGTAAAAAAAAAAAATTATAATAAAAATGCTATAAATCTATCCCCTATTTTGTGGAAGTTATAACTTTTAACTATAACTAAACCAATCAATATACGCTTATTGCTATTTTTATTACCAAAAATATGTAGAAGAATACATATCGGCCTAAACTGAGAAAAAATTAGCTTTTTTTTAAAAAAAAAATGGGGGTATTTATTATAGCAAAAAGTACAAACTATTGTGTTTTTTTTCAAAATTGTCCACAAAAGAAAGTTCTATTTGTGGGGAAAAAAAGGACATCAATTTTGTTTGGATGCAGCACCGCACGACTGCGCAATTGTCAGTTAAATTGACGCAGTGCCGAATCGCAAAAAGTGGCCCGGTCATTCAGCAGCCAACTTTTCCGGGGCTGAAGTGGTTAAACAATTACCTATTGCTATTATGTGTAACCTGTCCTAAATCAAATGGCTAATAATAATTCCTCCGTCATAAAAAATTAAAGATTGCCGAAATACAACTTTCAAAGAAGTCAGACATTAATTTTCAACCGTCCGTGCCTTAAAGACCGTAACCTAGTGAAATGGGCGTAACAAACTGATATTGATTGAGTAGACGTCCGGTAGAACTGAATCTAATGAAATATGACGAGGGACATGCATCAGTTCTTAGCGACGTGCGATACGGGCAACAGTACGGAGTTGATATGAGTCAATACCCACCATCTCCGGGAAAAGACAGAGGAAAAGGATTTAAAGACACAAATCTGAATGTCGTTTTTCTGTCGATGGACGCGCATGAAAAATGATCCCGGCTCTGGTTTCTGTGTGGGAGTATCCGACTGTCACCGGATATAAATGACTATTACTACATTCAGACAATTGAGTTAATAACTAAACATTTGCCAGAAGATGAATGTGCGAGAGTGTCATACATCAAAGTCTGCAAAATGTTTGCGTCAGAGAAAAGTTTCAATGGCTTCTGCTTATATTTTGTCCCGAAATTAATTTGGAAAATTGTATTGTTTAAACTTGTTCTCTATGGCGCATTAAACAAAAAAAAAAAAAAAAAATCATAAGACTTTTTGTAGGGATGGTTATTTAAAACAGAACTTCAGTAAAAATAAAATCATAATAGCCTATTAAAAGATACAATAATAAAAACTTTTGCTGCTGTAGTTACCTTTAATCTGAAATTACCCTGCGCAGTTTTCAACAAAATGGCGGCCATCTGCACACAGACGTCAACTCTTTGTTGCATAAATGTAAATTAAATGAGTAAAAGATGGCTTCAGCTCTTGTTCGCCACCTGTAGAGAAATTCTCCGATGCGTTTCGCCCTTTTTGGGGCTTAATTGTAGAGGTGAAGTACTTCATTTCTGCCACTCAATGTCCTCGGTCTTCTAGACAGAATGGCATCCATCATCCTTTCACCCACTTAGTCTGAGACCAGGCTGTCATGGACCCACCCTCCAACCTGTAACTGGACATTGAAAGAAAAGCAGCACAGTGATGAGCTCCTCGCTCTGCTCTCTCCTCTCTTCTCCTGCCTGAGTCGCACAGATTTGAATGATTCCACTGCCGTTAATGGGCCACGACTTATCATGCAGCTTTAAACTCTCACGTCGCATGACAAGTTCACGGCAGTGTGAACCGGAGCTTAGGCCCAGTTCACACCGGTGGGACATATGCTCCGGATTTGGGAGCTCATGCTGTACATAACGTGTACAAATCAATTGGTTCCCTATGAGAGCCGTCCTAACTGGTCCAACACAAGTTGGTCTGACTTCAGGAAAGGTTCCTGCACTACTTTGGTCTGACTTTGGTCCCTTTTCAGCTCATTCAATATCATTGAAGTTGGATCAAAGTCAGATACTCGTCTTAACCATCCGACTTGTGACATCCGACATGGTGATTACAGCAGCAGGAAAAGGAATTTATTTCACACTGGGATTGTTTTGGTTGGTCAAAGAGCAAGTCAGACTATCTCAAAGTCAGAGAAAAATCGTATCCTGTTCATTCAAGTCGGATGGAAGTAGGACCGATATAGGACCGATATCACAGGGCAAAGTGTGAACCCAGCCTAAGACTGTCTACCCTGCCCTCAGCTGTAGCTAATCAAGCACAGATTGTGAAACACCTCTCAGACTTTACAGCAGTGATTCTCAACCAGGGTTCCGTGGAACCCTAGGAATCCCCCAGAGGTTGCTAGGGGTTTCTTCAGCATTGGGCAATTTCTGCCTCTCAGATAAGTTCCCACTGTTCCCAAGAACCCATTGATCTTTCTAGCTATCTGTAAGGAGGTAATTCTTCCCAATGACCACAAGTGTAATGACCATTCTTCCCACTGACCATCACACTAATGTATCATGAATTTTTAGCAGAGGTTACCTGAGACTGGAGAACTATTTCAAGGGTTCCTCTGTGTTGAAAAGGTTGAGATAGCCTGCTCTACAGCCAAGATTTGGCTATAAATATCAACACCAAGCTCACAGTTGCAGCAGCTTGTTTTACTACCTGGTAAACCAGGACGTTTTTAAACGTACCTTGGTAGACAAAGAGTTAATCAAAGAAACTTTACAATTAAGCCCATATATGGGTTACTTTCGTTGGAATAGTCAGGTTTGCAGTCAGCCTCTTTCCTTTGTGTGGTGTATCTAATTTGATGCTGGGGCAAGCTCATTCCAAAAGGAGCACCAAGCACAAGAGGACCCATTTCTGTGATAGCCACAGACATAGCCGAGTTTTGCAGCTAAAACAGCGAACCCAGAGAGAGGAGTTGGCAGATCCAAACTTAGTTGGTCAGACCAGTCTTAAAGTGGTTGTATACCCTTTTTTTACCTTTACCTACAGGTAAGCCTATAATAAGGCTTACCTGTAAGTAAAATGAATATCTCCTAAACCTCCTAAAATATCTCCTAAAATTTACTTTGCATGTAGCCACTGACGTCAGTGGTGCATGCGCTGTGAAGGCCCTGCAGAAGCTCCAGCTCCGGACCTTGCCATTAAGAAGACTCCCATGCGCATGTGTGGGAGTGACGTAATTGCGGCTTCGGCTACTCATAGCGCCAGAGCCGCAATACCCAGAAGAAACGCTGAGGGAACATGTCAGCTCCCTCGATGTGGACTGGGATCCGATGTTAAGGCCTCATTCTACCTCATTCTAAGGCAGTGGTTCTCAACCTTACTAGTGCCGTGACCCCTTGATAAAATGTTCCAAGTTCTGGGGACCCCTAACAGTAAAATTATTTTCGTAGCCTGGGTTGTCGCCTGCTGGGCGACCACAAAAATGCTGGAGAGCGGTGCGGGCTGCAGGAACAGCCCAGGATTCTGTGACACCTGGCAAATCGTCATTCAACCCCCGAGGGGGACCCGACCCCCAGGTTAAGAACCACTGTTCTAAGGTAAGTATTTCATAATGAGCTAGTATGCGCTTTGCTGGAAGGAAGGCTGGAATGTTAAATGCAGCAGATAAATGAGTCTGTATACCGGTTGTACACAGTATACGCTGCATACTAGTTCATTATGCCTTTGCCTTGCAGGTTTTTTGTTTAAAAAAAAAATCTGTTTGGGTATACAACTGCTTTAAAGGGGTTGTAAACCCTCGTGTTTTTTCACCTTAATGCATCCTATGCATTAAGGTGAAAAAGCTTCTAACACTGACCGACCCCCCAGCCCCCCCCGTTTACTCAGCTGAGCCCTTTGTTCCCTCGGCTGTTCCTCTCTGCCAGGGGTTCTCAGCTCTTGATTGGATAGATTAATTGCCGCTGCTGTCAATCAGATCCAATGATGCGGGCGCCGGGGGGGGGCGGGGCCGTGTCCGGCATTCTGTGTCTATAGATGCAAATGCTGGACTCGGGAGCGCGCCTGCAATGTAACCGCCCCAGGAGAGCTCTTCTCTCAGGGGGCTTAACTGATGCAAGGAGGAGCCGCAAGAGCCGCCCGGGGACCCCAGAAGACGATGATCTGGGTCACACTTTGCAAAACGAACTGCGCAGTGGAGGTAAGTATGACGTTTGTTGTTTTAAAAAAAAATAAAAGGAGGGTTTACAAACCCTTTAAGGTATCCTGATCTTTTATATGACAATGGGCCAGGCCCATTGTAGGTCAGTATTTTAGGCCAGTGTCCAAAATCAGTGGCTCTGGCTCTGGGTTCAACATCAGCTATTTCCATAGTAGTAGTTGCCACATAGAGGTGCAGCTTCCAGCAGCAAAACCATGTGGAAAGCAGGGTGCTTCCGCATCAGGGCACATTTATTCTCTTAATTCTGCAACAGCCAATCACAAGCCAGCATTCTCTCTGACATCACTGATTTGACATCCACCGGCTTATACCCTCACTCATAACTTTCTGTACCCGAGACAATGGTCAAAAGAACAAACAGGAATGATGAATCTCCTCAATGAGGACACAGATAGCAATTAAAACCTGATTGACACTTTCATACTCCCTCTATATAATCTATATACTGTATAAGCCCAAATCTAAAAAAGTTGGCTTTGCCAACACTTTAAATTAGCCATTCTAGAAATTCAAGATTAGAAAATACTGTTTCCTTTGCAGAGCTCAAACGTGTGTTTATTAGCTTCTATTGCTAATGCACTTTCCCTACGAACTTAGATTAATGATGAATAATTGCCTACAGAGTACACTTTAACATAGATAAATTAAGAGTAATTATACTTTGATTTTCCTATATACTAAATAAGCTCAGCTGCTTTCAGAGTGTTTTGAAGTTAAATACCAATGATTTGATTTATTGCACTTTACACCAGCACGTTGCTATGTATAGTAAAATCAAAGAATCCAAGTCTTCGTCTATAGGGTGGTCTCTGGATTCTATTCCCATTTTTTACACACCAATTCTATTTTGCTGAAGACGAGCTTTCATTATATTTTTTTCCTGTCCCCTGTGGAACAAAGTACATGTAGTAATGTGTCCCATGTTGCTAGGTTCTTTTATAACCATAATTATGAGTTTCAACCAGCCCACCCCCTCCGTTCTTGCCATGGCCAATCTGACAACAGCTAGGAAAGAGATGGATGCTTCATGATGGCAGCTTGTCGTGGCTCTAAACAGAGGCACAAATGTGCTTCTGGAAGAATGTTCAACCATTCCCATAGACACACTCCTAAACCTTGTGGACGGCCTTCCCAGAAGAGTTGAAGCTGTTGTAGCTGCCAAGGGTGGGCCAACTCAATATAGAAACCTATGGACTAAGATTGGGATGCCATTAAAAGTTTATGTGACTGTAAAGGCAGGCGTCCCAATACTTTTGACAATATAGCGTTGATAGATAGATAGATGTGACCGTCAGGGTAAACCCGCTGACGTACTCAGTGTGAGAGGTAGGGTCACAGTGCAAGGAGCAACGAGTGAACATCAAGTTCTGCTACAAATTGGGGAAAACGGCGACGAAGATGCATGAAATGTTGGTGCAAGCATACGGGACAGAAGCCGTAAACAAAAACTGTACATGGAACTGGCTCAAACGCTTTCGCGACTGGAAGGAATCGACTGAGGATAAGCCATGTTTCATAGTTACATAGTTACATAGTAGGTGAGGTTGAAAAAAGACACGCGTCCATCAAGTCCAACCTATGTGTGTGATTATGTGTCAGTATTACCTTACATATCCCTGTATGTTGCGGTCATTCAGGTGATTATCTAATAGTTTCTTGAAGCTATCAATGCTCCCCGCTGAGACCACCGCCTGTGGAAGGGAATTCCACATCCTTACCGCTCTTACAGTAAAGAACCCTCTACGTAGTTTAAGGTTAAACCTCTTTTCTTCTAATTGTAATGAGTGACCCCGAGTCTTATTAAACTCTCTTCTGCGAAAAAGTTTTATCCCTATTGTGGGGTCACCAGTACAGTATTTGTAAATTGAAATCATATCCCCTCTCAAGCGTCTCTTCTCCAGAGAGAATAAGTTCAGTGCTCGCAACCTTTCCTCATAACTAAGATCCTCCAGACCCTTTATTAGCTTTGTTGCCCTTCTTTGTACTCGCTCCATTTCCAGTACATCCTTACTGAGGACTGGTGCCCAGAACTGGACAGCATACTCCAGGTGCGGCCGGACCAGAGTCTTGTAGAGCGGGAGAATTATCGTTTTATCTCTGGAGTTGATCCCCCTTTTAATGCCAATATTCTGTTTGCCTTATTAGCAGCAGCTTGGCATTGCATGCCATTGCTGAGCCTATCATCTACTAGGACCCCCAGGTCCTTTTCCATCCTAGATTCCCCCAGAGGTTCTCCCCCCAGTGTATAGATTGCATTCATATTTTTGCCACCCAAATGCATTTTTTTACATTTTTCTACATTGAACCTCATTTGCCATGTAGTCGCCCACCCCATTAATTTGTTCAGGTCTTTTTGCAAGGTTTCCACATCCTGCGGAGAAGTTATTGCCCTACTTAGCTTAGTATCGTCTGCAAATACAGAGATTGAACTGTTTATCCCATCCTCCAGATAGTTTATAAACAAATTAAATAGGATTGGTCCCAGCACAGAACCCTGGGGAACCCCACTACCCACCCCTGACCATTCTGAGTACTCCCCATTTATCACCACCCTCTGAACACGCCCTTGTAGCCAGTTTTCAATCCATGTACTCACCCTATGGTCCATGCCAACGGACCCTATTTTGTACAGTAAACGTTTATGGGGAACTGTGTCAAATGCTTTTGCAAAATCCAGATACACCACGTCTACGGGCCTTCCTTTATCTAGATGGCAACTCACCTCCTCATAGAAGGTTAATAGATTGGTTTGGCAAGAACGATTCTTCATGAATCCATGCTGATTACTGCTAATGATATCGTTCTTATTACTAAAATCTTGTATATAGTCCCTTATTATCCCCTCCAAGATTTTACATACTATTGATGTTAGGCTAACTGGTCTGTAATTCCCAGGGATGTTTTTTGGGCCCTTTTTAAATATTGGTGCTACATTGGCTTTTCTCCAATCAGCTGGTACCATTCCAGTCAATAGACTGTCTCTAAAAATTAGGAACAACGGTCTGGCAATCACCTGACTGAGTTCCCTAAGTACCCTCGGATGCAAGCCATCTGGTCCCGGTGATTTATTAATGTTAAGTTTCTCAAGTCTAATTTTAATTCCGTCCTCTGTTAACCATGTAGGTGCTTCCTGTGTTGTGTCATGAGGATAAACACTGCAGTTTTGGTTACTGAAGCCCCCCGATTCACTCGTGAAGACTGAGGAGAAGAATAAATTCAATACCTTTGCCATCTCCCCATCCTTTGTAACCAGATGTCCTTCCTCGTTCTTTATGGGGCCAATGTGGTCTGTCCTCCCTTTTTTACTGTTTACATACTTAAAGAATGTCTTGGAATTTTTTTTGCTCTCCTCCGCTATGTGTCTTTCATGTTCTATCTTAGCCGTCCTAATTGCACCCTTACATTTCTTATTGCATTCTTTATAAAGTCTGAATGCTGAGGATGATCCCTCAACCTTGTATTTTTTGAAGGCCTTCTCCTTTGCTTTTATATGTTGGCTGTCCACAAGCAGAACCCCAGATATGATTGAGAGAGTGTGATGAAGGCTGTCACCAGATCGGCGACTGACTCTACGATTGATGGAGGAGGAATTGGACATTAGCAAGGACAAGGTGTGCATCATCGTCCGCAAAGATTTGGGTAAGCGGAAGATCTGTTACCGGTTTGTGCCACACAAGCTGAAGAACAGGGAGCAAAACAGATGGAAACCTCTGGAGATTTTATTACCATGTGTGACCAGGATCCATCCTTTCTCTGAACCATCATCACAGGAGATTAGTCCTGGTGCTACCAGTTCCATCCAAGCGGCAATCGATGGAATAGCATTCACTGTCTTCCCCGTGACCCAAAAAGAGTCTAAGGTCAAGAAATCATGAAAGGTGCACACTTTGTGGACGTGGTGGCAATCTAATAATGTGTGACAGTGGTTCTGCGATCGATTTCTGTTCCTTATGCCGTGTACACACAAGTGGACGTTTCAACTGGACTGGTCCGACGGACTATCCGACGGGCTTTTAGCGGACTTCCAACGGACTTGCCTACACACGATCACACCAAAGTCCAACTGATTCGTACATGATGGCGTATGACCGGACTAAAATAAGGAAGTTGATAGCCAGTAGCCAATAGTTGTCCTAGCGTAGGTTTTCGTCCGTCAGACTAGCATACAGACGAGCGGACTTTTCGATAGCAACTGGGTCTGGCGGAGTTCCGACGTAAAGATTTGAAACATGTTCCAAATCTAAAGTCCGTAAGATTTTCGACCGAAAAAGTCCGCTGCAGGTCCGATGAAGCCCACACGCGGTCAATTTGTCCGCCGGACTCGGTCCATCGGACCACTCCGGTCAAAAGGTCTGCTCGTGTGTACGTGGCATGACAGTTTCCAGAAGCTTTATGAACGTTGCCAAAAGTGTGTTTTGAAGGATGACGATTATTTTGAAGGCCAATAAAGGTAATTTGTTTGTATCTTCTGTTTTGCTTGTTTTCTGATACCATTTACCAAACTTTTTAGACACACCTCGTATGTATATAGTTTAAAATTTTGCACATTTTATACACAATGCATATAGTCATAAATATATTATAGATGCATTTATATTTTATTCTATTGTGTATTATATGTATTTAAAAATATATTTTTAACTGTAACAAAAATAAATAAATGTTTTTTTACCCATATGCCGACCAGCGCACGATGATATACGTCGGCACAATGGCATGGCTGGGCAAATGGGAGTACAGGTATGTCCCCTTTAAGATGTGGCATTGTGGGCGCACGTGCCCGCCGCATGCTCAATGACTGTGACCGCAGGTCCCACAGACTCGGTGTCCGCCAGGTGTCCCACGATCGTGTCACGGAGCGGAAGAATGGGGAGATGCCTTTGTAAACAAGGCATTTCCCCGTTCTGCTTTGTGATATGACAGAGATCACTGATCCCTGTGGTCGGGAGCAGTGATCGCTGTCATGTGAGTTGAAGCCCATCCCCCCCCACAGTTAGAATCACTCCCTAGGACACACTTAACCCCTTGATCGCCCCCTAGTGTTTAACCCCTTCCCTGCCAGTGTCATTTACACAGTAATCAGTGCATTTTTATAGCACTGATCACTGTATAAATGACAATGGTCCCAAAATAGTGTCAAAAGTGTCCGATATGTGCGCGATAATGTTGCAGTCAGGATAAGAATCGCAAATTGCCGCCATTACTAATTAAAAAAATAAAAATAAAAATGCCCTAAAACTATCCCCTATTTTGTAGACGCTATAACTTTTGCGCGAACCAATCAATATGCGCTTATTGCGATTTTTTTTACCAAAAAATATGTAGAAGAATACATATCGGCCTAAACTGAGGAAAAAATTTGTATTTTTATATATTTTTGGTGGATTTTTATTATAGCAAAATGTAAAAAATTTGCTTTTTTTCAAAATTGTTGCTCTTTCTTTGTTTATAGCGCAAAAAATAAAAACCGCAGAGGTGATCAAATACCACCAAAAGAAAGCTCTATTTGTGGGGGAAAAAGGACTACAATTTTGTTTGGGTGCAACGTCACACGACCGCGCATTTGTCGGTCAAAGCGACGCAGTGCCGAATCACAAAAAGTGCTGAAGTGGTTAAATAGAGATAGTGTAAGTACCTGAACTCTGTCTGTATATTAGTTGCCTGCTATTCCCTACACATGTGCATATATAAATATCCATACATTCTATCATCAAATAAAGCCCTTACAATACAATACAATTGTTCTGCAAATGTATTTATTTTTTGTACAAAAAAAGTCACTCCACATTGTCATTCTGCTTAAGTGTTAAAAATAATTTTTGTGACCTTTTAAAAAATAAAGAACTTTCCAAATACAAGATTTTCTGGACATTTTAATTCAGGACTGACAGTCCATTGTTAGACTCACTCAAGCTGAAAAAATGCTGACCTTTGTAAAATGTAAATGAGAAACACAACTAAATCAATTATTGTCTGCATTCATCTTACTGGGTAAACCTTTAAGTACAGTAAATGAAACCACACTCTAGAATTTTAAATGCTTCATTATGTACCTGCTTTTTTATTAACTTTACAGCTATGAATGTAAGTGTGAAACAGTGATGAATGTTACCAAAATTGCATTGTAAACTGTTTTATAACAGTTTTACAAAAAAAGGAAAAATACTTGAGTTGTACAGAGTGCTTCTAGTACCAGATAAAGCACTATTTTTATTAAATTAAAAGTCATTTGAAAGGATAGTGGAGATTCTTGTTACCTAAGACAGTGTCTTTGTAAAGGCCCCCCGACCTACTGATACTCCCCTTACCAGTAATTCCCCACCACTCATTTCTCCATTGCAGTAAAAATCCCTGTGTCAGCCAGTGGACATATTTGGGCGGTGATGTCACCGCTATCTCCATCCCTTTGCTTACGTGGCCAGAGATTCCCGGCCATGCAAGTCAATGATTCCAGTGATGTCAGTGGTTGTTGGGCATGCAGCGGGTGCCAGCGCCTGCTGCTTCCCTAGCAACCATTGACAATGGAAAGCTTTCATATACAGAAGTGGTTTCGGCTGAGTAGGGCGCCAGGTGGGCAAAAGTCGAATGCCTGAGCAGCCAAAGTCCAGTCCAAACCTAGGTTCGAACGAAACCATTGATTCATGTTTAGTTACTACCTACCGTTTTTCCAGCTTTCTAGCAACCAATGACATGGGGCTGTTCACTACAGTGGGCAGAGAGTGATAGGGATGCTGAAAGATAGTTCCCCATCAGGCCCACCTCCTTTGTGATGGACAGTGGTGGTGATGTCAGCTGTTGATGGGAATGCAGCAGGTGTCAACAGCTGCTGCTTCCTTAGCAATCATTACCAACGGGAAACTTTCATATATAGTTTTGGCTTCCACTGAGTAGGGGGTCAGATGGGCTAAAGCCTGAACACTTAAAGTTCTGTCTGAACTAGGTTTGGACCAAACCATTGGTTCATCCCTAACCACCACCAATAGTTTTGCCAGCTTCCTAGCAACCAAAGGCATGGGGCTTTACACTGCAGTGGGCAGAGCCTAGGCTCGGACCAAACTATTGGTTCATCTCTAACCACTGCCAACAGTTTTTCCAGCTTCCTAGCAACCAATACCATGAGGCTGTACACTGCAATGGACAGAGCCTGATAAATGTACTTAGAGACAGCTCCCCATCAGGTCCACCTCCTTAGTGATTGACAGTGGTGGTAATGTCAGCTGTTGATGGGCATGCAGCAGGTGTCAGCAGCTGCTGCCTCCTTAGTAACCATTACCAGCGGGAAACTTTCACATATAGGTTTGGCTCCCACTGAGTAGGGGGCCAGATGGGCAAAAGCCTCAACAGCCAAAGTTCTGTCTAAACCTAGGTTTGGGCCCATCCAGTGATTCATTCCTAACCACTACCAACAATTTTGCCAGCTTCCTAGCCACCAATGACATGGGGCATTACACTGCAGTAGCAGAGCCTAGGTTCGAGCCAAACTATTGGATCCTCTCTAACCAGTACCAACAGTTTTGCCAGCTCCCCAGCAACCAATACCACGAGGCTGTACACTGCAATGAGCAGAGCCTGATAGCTGTACTGAAAGACAGCTCCCGATCAGGTCCACCTCCCTTGTGATTGACACTAGTGGTTATGTCAGCAGTTGTTGAACATGCAGCGGGTGCCAGCAGCTGCTGCTTCCTCAGTAACTATCAACAACAGGAAACTTTCATATATAAAAGTGGCTGCCCCTAAATAGGTGGCCAGATGGGCAAAAGTTGAATGCCTGAACAGTCAAAGTTCGATCTGAACCTAGGTTCCTCCCTAAACTAACACAGATCTCAGAGGAGGTGGTTTACATGAAGAAGCAAAAATTATACCCCTTGTCACGTTTGGAGGGCAGTACAATGAATGGCGCCACACCACAACCACGTGAAATGTACACTGTTGTGGCGCAGTAGTGCAGTCTAATCAGGGTTTAAACAGACAGCGAGGAAGTGACACATCCTCTCCCAGCTGCCTGTTAACCACCCTCTGAAAAGTAATCTACCACATATTGCTTTTAGAAGGGGCAGCAAGGGCTGCTATGCAGTCAAAAGAAAGCCGGAAGCTCGATCTTCCGTAATGAATACATTTATTAATCCAGGTGTGGTACAAAATAATATAGGGCTTATGTATTTTGACATATAGCCTTAATCATAGCCTAGGCTATCAGTGCCGCCTGTCAGTGCCAATCAGTGCCACCTATCAAGTGCCGCCTCTCAACGCCCATCAGTGCTGCATGTCAGTGCCGCCTATCGGTGCCCATCAGTGCTGCATACGAGTGCCGGCTATCGGTGCCCATCAATTCTACATATCAGTGCCTCCTCATCAGTGCTCATCAGTGCCACCTTATCAATGCCAACTCATCAGCTTCTTACTGCGATAACCAGCTATAGATGGGAGGAAGTGGCGTCTTTTTTGTACCAACTCATCAGTACCCATCAGTGCCGCCACATCAGTCACTGTTAGTGAAGGAAAAAAACAAATATTTTTTTTTGACAGAAACTAAGAAAAACTTTTTTTTTTCAAAAATTCAGTTTTTTTTAGTTTGTTTAGCAAAAAATAAAAACTCCAGAGGTGATCATATACCACAAAAAGAAATCTCTATTTGTGGGAAGAAAATGATAAACATCACTGTCAAAGTGCGACAGCGCTGAAAGCTGAAAATTGTCCTGGTCAGGAAGGGGCGAAGGTACCTGGTTATAAAGTGGTTAAAGCAGGGTTAGGCTATAAAAACTATCCCAAGCTTTATACATCTCACGAAGCTCTGTTCAATCCATCATCTGAAAATGGAGTATGATACAACTGCAAACCTACCAAGACATGGCCGTCCACCTAAACTGACAGGCCAGGCAAGGAGAGCATTCATCAGAGAAGCAGCCAAGAGGTCCATGGTAACTCTGGAGGAGCTGCAGAGATCCACAGCTCAGGTGGGAGAATCTGTCCACAGGACAACTATTAGTCGTGCTCTCCACAAATCTGACCTTTATGGAAGAGTGACAAGAAGAAAGCCATTGTTGAAAAAAAGCCATAAATATTCCTGTTTGCAGTTTGTGAGAAGCCATGTGGGGGACACGGCAAACATGTGGAAGAAGGTGCTCTGGTCAGATGAGACCAAAATGTAACTTTTTGGCCTAAAAGCAAAACGCTATGTGAGGCGGAAAACTAACACTGCACATCACCCTGAACACACCATTCCCACTGTGAAACATGGTGGTGGCAGCATCATGTTGTGGGGATGCTTTTCTTCAGCAGGGACAGGGAAGCTGCTCAGAGTTGATGGGAAGATGGATGGAGACAAATACAGGGCAATCTTAGAAGAAAACCTGTTATGCCATGTACATACGACCGGTTTAGCCGTCGGAATAAACTCTGAAGGTTTCTCCGACGGAACTCCGGCGGAATTCCATTCAAGCAGTCTTGCCTACACACGGTCAATCCAAAGTCCGAACAAAGTCTGACCGTGCAGAACGCGGTGACGTACAACATGTACGACGGGACTAGAAAAAGGAAGTTCAATAGCCAGTAGCCAAGAGCTTCCGTCTTGTACTTGCTTCAGAGCAAGCGTCGTTTTTGGTCCGTCAGAACAGTATACAGGCAAGCTGTTTGCCAGATAGGAATTGGTTCCGTCTGAAATATTTAGAGCATGTTCTCTTTCTAGGTCCATCAGAATTTTCGAAAAGAGAAGTCTGATGAGGCCTACACACGATCAGAATAGACGATGAAAAGCTTCCGTCTGAATTTTTCTGTTGGACATTCCGCTCATGTGTACAGGGCATTAGAGTCTGCAAAAGACTTGAGACTGGGGCGGAGGTTCACCTTCCAGCAGGACAATGACCCTAAACATACAGCCAGAGGTACAAAGGAATGGTTTAGATCAAAGCATAAGCCATGTGAGGGACACAGCAAACATGTGGAAGAAGGTGCTCTGGTCAGATGAGACCAAAATTGAACTTTTTGGCCTAAAAGCAAAATGCTATATGTGGTGGAAAACCAACACTGCACATCACCCTGAACACACCATCCCCACCGTGAAACATAGTGGTGGCAGCATCATGTTGTGGGGATGCTTTTCTTAAGTAGGGACAGAGAAGCTGGTCAGAGTTGATGGGAAGATGGATGGAGCCAAATACAGGGCAATCTTAGAAGAAAACCTGTTAGTCTGTAGAAGACTTGAGACTGGGGTGGAGGTTCACCTTCCAGCAGGACAACGACCCTAAACATACAGCCAGAGCTACAATGGAATGGTTTAGATCAAAGCATATTCATGTTTTATAATGGCCCAGTCAAAGTCCAGACCTAAATCCAATTGAGAATCTGTGGCAAGACTTGAAAATTGCTGTTCACAGACGCTCTCCATCCAATCTGACAGAGCTTGAGATATTTTGCAGAGAAGAATGAGCACAAATGTCACTTTCTAGATGTGCAAAGCTGGTAGAGACATCCCCAAAAAGACTTGCAGCTGTAATTGCAGTGAAAGGAGGTTCTACAAAGTATTGACTCAGGGGGGCTGAATACAAATGTACCCCCCACTTTTCATATATTTATTTGTAAACAATTTGGAAACCCATTTATCATTTTCCTTCCACTTCACAATTATGAGCCACTTTGTGTTGGTCTATCACATAAAATCCCAATAAAATACATTTAGGTTTTTGGTTGTAACATGACAAAATGTGGAAAATTTCAAGGGGTGTGAAAACTTTTTCAAGGCACTGTATATTTAACCCCTTCCTGACCACCCGCCGCAGTTGTACTGCGGCAGGTCGGCACTGCTGCGTGAGCCGTCATGGCTGTACGTCGGCTCTTTAAAACGCTGTAACAGGCGCGCGCCGTATCGCAAAAAATGACCTGGTCAGGAGGGGGCAAATCCTTCCGGGGCTGAAGTGGTTAAGCAAGGGCTGCTGCTAGTGTAAATGAGCCTTTAGACTTCGTTCACATGTGCATCCAGGGGGTAATAAAACTAAGTGGTTTAGCTGTGGTTTTACTCCCCTTGACTGCCCTTTTAAACAGTAACATACAGCCGCTCATGGCTGTACAAATGCCACGGCCAAGATGCTGTGCATCCTGGCCAGGACAAAACGTAACCTCTTGCCATATAGCAGAATGACGGCGGCAAAGTGGTTGTGATATCCTGACCTGACGTCATATGACGTAATCAAAATATATGACAGCCGGCGGGCGCCCGCGAGGGCACGCAGCACGGCGATCGGAGGTGCTGTGTGTCAGTCTGACACACCGCAACTCCAATCGTGGTATGAAGCCTCTGACAGGGGCTTCTTACCACGTGATCAGCTATGACCAATCACAGCTGATCATCGCGTGAACCAGGAAGTACCGGTAAATGGCTTTCCTAGGTTTGCGCTGACAGGGAGAGCTGATTGGCGGCTCTCCCTGTCAGAGGCGGGGTCTGTGCTGATAATCAGCACATTGAATTATCAGCACAGCCCCCATCAAAAGGTGCTAATCAGTGCCCAACACTTGCCAGCCTGTCCCCATAATAAATGCCTGCTAGTGCCCACAACAGTGCCGATCAGTGCCCACAACAGTGCCAATCAGTTCCCAAAAAAAGGGCCAATCAGTGCCACTCAGTAATGCCTGTCAGTAGCTCCTCATCAGTGCCGCCTATCAGTGCCGTCAGTGCCGCCTATCTGTGCCACCTATCAGGCCCCAGCAGTTTTTTTTTAATTGACGGTCTTTTTCGTTTATATCGAAAAAATTAAAAACTGCAGAGGTACCACCAAAAGAAAGCTCTATTTGTGGGAAGAAAATGATAAAAATGTAGTTTGGGTACAGTGTTGCATGACCGCTCAATTGTCATTCAAAGTACGACAGCGCTGAAAGCTAAAAATTGTCCTGGGCAGGAAGGGGGGAAAGTGCCTGGTACTGAAACGGTTAAACAGCATGCCGCTTTTGGCGGGCGGTGGCACCGCCCAATGTGACTAATGCAGTTCTATGGGCCTGCCCAGCAACAACGTGCAATGCGTGGTAGTATGGCAATTATAGGGTTAAATCAGGTGGTCAGGAGGCGACATAACGCCAAGCGTGGATTGCTTTTCAGAGGGGCAATCAGTCCCTGACAGGCGTGTGAATGAGTCCTTTATGATTTTTAATTAACACGTGTACGTGGTTTTAAACTACCCGGAGTTCAGCTTTAACTCTCAACTAGTTGATATTTCTTCAACTCTAGCACCGATGCAGTGTGTGCTGGATGGCATCAGCAGATTTCACACGTTGGGTTTACTCACCCGTTTGATTCGTTCTCAGCAGTTGAACCATTTATTTATAGTCCCCCCCCCCCTCGGTGTTGGAGGAGATCATGTTGACATGTACAGTATATGAGACATAAATATTTGCTCCGAGAACAATAGGTGGCCTCTCGAAGATTCTTGTCGAGAAGACCCTTGAAGACGGAAGATGATTATAAGAGACTGGCAAATATATTCATAATTACTGGAGGACTAAGGTTGTGTTTGGGACATGATTAGCTGGTAATCAGTAAAGAACAAACTGATTATTATTTGCTCAATTCTTTCCAGTCCTTGGGGATTTCACATTGGTGACCTAATTAAACCAAGCTTGAAGTCCTCACATCTCCATTCACAGGCAAATTCATTAGAGCCTCCGTCTCTTTGCATGGGATTTGATGTACCTCCTTTTAATCACTTATTTTGAATTTCTGCTACATCTTCCCTGATTACTAACTCGGTAGGATCAGCTTTTGATAAAGGCGTGATTTAGACATGCAAATGTCACAAATAACCGAATCAGCCGGCGAGCTTCTGCTTCCAGGTCCTGATAAAACCACGGCGGGTACGAGGCAGAAAAAAAAAAATATTAATTTTGGGGCATTTATTGAGTGTTTATGAAAATAAATGTTTCCATCGTGGAAATAAATTATATGACTGCCCCTGTGCTGTCTCTGGGTATCTGCTATTCTTCTGTTTTCTTTAACCGCTTCAGCCCCGGGAAGATTTTACCCCCTTCCTGACCAGAGCACTTTTTGCGATTCGGCACTGCGTCGATTTAACTGACAATTGCGCGGCCGTGCAATGTTGCACCCAATCAAAATTGATGTCCTTTTTTTCCCACAATTAGAGCTTTCTTTTGGTGGTATTTGATCACCTCTGCGGTTTTTATTTTTTGCGCTAGAAACAAAAACAGAGCAATAATTTTGAAAAAAAAAAAAACGCAATATTTTTTACTTTTTGCTATAATAAATATCCCCCAAAAATATTTAAAAAACAATTTTCTTCCTAAGTTTAGGCCGATACGTATTCTTCTACATATTTTTGGTAAAAAAAAATCACAATAAGCGTATATTGATTGGTTTGCGCAAAAGTTATAGCGTCTACAAAATAGGGGATAGTTTTATGGAATTTTTTAATCAATTCTTTTTTTTTACTAGTAATGGAGGCGATCTGCGATTTTTATCGTGACTGTGACATTGCGGCGGATACATCGGACACTTTTGACACTATTTTGGGACCATTGTCATTTATACAGCGATCAGTGCTATAAAAATCCACTGATTACTGTGTAAATGACACTGGCAGGGAAGGGGTTAACCACTAGGGGGCGATGAAGGGGTTAAGTGTGTTCTAGGGAGTGATTCTAACTGGGGGGGGGGGTGAGCTACTACTCACATGACAGTGATCACTGATCTCTGTCATGTCACTAGGCAGAACGGGGAAATGCCTTGTTTACATAGACATCTCCTTGTTCTGCGGCTCCGTGACACGATCGCCGGGAAACCAGTGGACATCGAGTCTGTGGGACCAGCGGGCACGGTCACGCTGTACGCGGCGGGCCATGCGCCCGCTAACCCCGCCAACTACAAGGGATGTACAGGTACGCCCATTTGCCCACCGCTGCCATTGTGCCGACGTATATCGGTGTGCAGCGGTCGGCAAGTGGTTAAAGGATAACTCCACTTTCGTGGGAAAAAAAAAATTGTCAAATAAAAAAAATGAATGAAGCACATACAATTGTGACACAAGTCATATTGTAATATGCTGAATGATATTAAAAATGACCTTTCCTTTTCAATTTGCGGCGCTGTGAATTTCGGTAAAGTGCAATGCAATATGGCTACCTGGAGGCGATCTGTACACAGATGGTATACAGAATACCCCCTAGATGTAATTTCCTGCTTGTGTGATTGACTTACTGATTTTTCAAGATGCCTGCACTAAGTTACAAGTCAGATTTTGGGCATACCCTGCTATAAAAATGTCATTTTTGGTGAGATACTCCCAAATGGAATTTAAAGTGATACTAAAGTCTTGTTTTTCTTATTTCAAAATAACAAACATGTTATACTTACCTGCTCTGTGTAATGGTTTTGCACAGAGCAGCCCGAATCCTCCTCTTCTCGGGTCCCTCGCTGGCACTCCTGTCTCCTCCCTCCTGCCGAGTGCCCCCATGGCAAGCAGCTTTCTACGGGGCCACCTGTGCAGAGCCGTAGTTCCATGTGTTCATTCCGACATGGAGCTGCTGCTAGACCCCGCCCCCCTCTCCTTATTGGCTCACTGACTTTGACAGCAGCAGGAGCCAATGGCGCTCCGCTGCTGTCTAAGCCAATCAGGAGGGAGAGTCCCGGGCAGCCGAGTCTTTCATACAACATCATTGGATAGAGATGGGGCTCAGGGAAGTATTAGGAAGGCTGGGGGAGCTGCTGCACACAGAAGGTTTTTTTCTTTTATCTTAATGCATAGAATGGATTGAGATAACAAACCTTCTGCCTTTACAACCATTTTAAGTCTAAAAGGGATGCAGACCCCGCAGCTTTCCAAATTAGAACCCTGCAAGTGCAGCAGCATTTGATATAATTGATAATTATAAAAACACCCCTATACACATGGACACAGACAAACAAACAGCTATTTCTTCAGAATAATAAAAGGTAGGGATCTGCAACAAAGTTTGTTAAAATCCCTGCAATGTACATAGATCACCTAGATGGGGATGTTTTTTTTTTTTCTCATCAAAAATAAAGTGGAGGCACAAGGTTTTTTATCTTCATGCATGCTTTGCATGAAGATAAAAAAACCTTCTGTGTGCAGTAGCCCGTAGCTCCCCCCCTCTCAGCCCCCCCAATACTTACCTGAGCCTCATCTCGATCCAGCGATGTTCACGAGAGCCTTGCCTCTCCGGAGACTCCCGATTGGCTTTTGGCAGCAGCGGGGGTCATTAGCTCCCGCTGCTGTTAATCACAGCCAGTGAGCCAATCAGGAGATGGAGGGCGCAGGGGTGAGCCACGCCTCTGTGTGTGAATGAACACACAGAGCTACAGCTCGGGAGCGTGCCTGCTTGGGTGCCCCCAGAGGAAGCTGCCTGCTGTGGGGGCACCCAGCAGGAGGGAGGGGCCTGAAGTGCCGAAAAGAGGAGGATCCTTGCTGCATTGTGCAAAACCATTACACAGAGCAAGTAAATACAACATGTTTGTTAAAAAAAAATGAAAAAAAGAAGGCTTTAATATCGCTTTAAATCCCCTTTTGAAGGTCTTTCTAATTAAAGTAAATGGAAACCAATCACTTAAAGTGATATTAAACACACGCTGTTTCATTTACATGATCCCTTTAGGAGGATCAGTGGCAGGAGGAGCTTCTAGTTCTCTGATGCTGGTCACATGTTCAAACAAAAACCTTCAGAATACAGAGGAGAAATACATAATTAATATCAAAGACATGTTTAAAATCATCATAAAATATGTATTTTAACTCAAATCTTTTATATTTTAGTGAAAAAAACATGGTGTGGGCTATCTAGGGGGAGGTTCTGCCAACCACAGCCTGTTTAACACCCCTCCAGCCTGTGTTGTATATTGTTTGTATGTGCTTAGAATTACAGGGAGGTGAAGACTCCACCAATAAACATGTAATGCCCTGCCCCCATAGTGTAGAGCTGTTTAGTGGCATGGAGGAGGAGGGGCTGTCATTTATCCAGAATGTATACGCCCACATGTGTGACTCTATAGATTAAAAAAAAAAAAAAAAGAGAGGAAGTTAACAGCGTAGAAGGGAACTGAAAATGGAGCATGCTCAGTAGATGTGGCAACAGCTGGTCCACACAATCTCAAACTGCAGCGGGGACACAGACAAGGAAGGAGGGACAATGAACAGCAGGATCAATCAAGTTTTTTGCAGGGTTCAGAAAACAAATCTCTTACTGACTGAGTCAGTATGAACAGAATGTAATACAGCATGTACTGACAGGTTTTAATGATGTGGGTTTAATGACACTTTAACCACTTGCCAACCAGGTCGGCTCTCCTGCGCAAATCGTTGTACGGCGATTCGAGCAGTAGCGCGCGCGTGCTCATGCTCCCGTTGCAAGCTGTGAGAGCGTGCCCGCGGGTCGGGCGGACTTGATGTTCACCGGCGACCTATTACAGAGGCAGAACGGGGATCTGCCTGTGTAAACAAGCAGTTTCCCATTCTGACAGGGGGGACATGTCAGAGATCTACTGTTCCCGGTGATCGGAAACAGGGATCTTTGTCATGTCCCTGGTAGCCCATCCCCCCTACAGTTAGAACACGCTGAGGAAACACACTTAACCTTTTTATCGCCCCCTAGTGTTAACCCCTTCCCTGCCAGTGTCATTTTTACATTGATCAGTGCATTTTTATAGCGCTGATCAATGTAATAATGTCACTGGTCCCCAAAAAAGTGTCAAATGGGGTCAGATTTGTTCGCCGAAATGTCGCAGTCCCGCTAAAAATAGCAGATCGCCGCCATTACTAGTAAAAACTATTTTAAAAAGGTCTCTAAATCTGTCCCATAGTTTGTAGATGCGAGAACTTTTGCGCACACCAATCAATATACGACAATTGCGATTTTTTTTTACCAAAAATATGTAGAAGAATATATATTGGTCTAAACTAATGAATACATTTGTTTTTTTATATATTTTTTTGGATATGTGTTACAGCAAAAAGTAAAATTTTTTTTTTTTCAAAATTGTCGCTCTTTTCTTGTTTATAGTACAAGAAATAAAAAACGCAGAGGCGATCAAATACCACCAAAAGAAAGCTCTATTTGTAGGAAAAAAAGGACCTCTATTTTGTTTGGGTGCAACGTTGCACGACCGCGCTATTGTCAGTTAAAGCGACTCAGTGCCAAACCGTAAAAAATGGCCTGGTCATTAAGGGGGCAAATCCTTCCAGGGCTGAAGTGGTTAAAGAGGTATTAAACTCAAAAACATATGTTTTATTTATTGCAGTATACCAATCCATACATGTGGCTACTTTAGCTTTCTTTTTTTAGGCTTTTATTCTTTTGTTTTTGCCTAGTGATCCTGCCAGTAACACACTTCCTGTGTTGTAAACGGGTGGCGGAGCAACAGAGACAGCAGCATTGTCAGTCTGAGGGGAGTGTAGTGTTAAATGCACTGGCAGATTTAGACATAAATGTAATAATAAAAACAACCATAAAATAAAATAATACTTGTCAGCTTCATTGCTGTCCCCCAGTGCCCCCACTTGTGTCACCTTCTGTTCCAATCCCCCCCTTCTAATATGCCCTCTGGTGAGTGGTGGTCCACTGGTCTGGGGCCCCCCAGACGGTTGGGGCATGGGCAGGAGGAAGAGAAGAAGTCGGGCAGCCATGGATCATTCTGAGACAGTCAGCAGATGCCGCAAGGCGATTGGCCACGGGCGCCAGAGAAAAAGGTGGGTCAGGTGGAGACACTGGAGTGAAGAAGATCACACCAGTGGCCAGTCCCTGCTGCCTGCAAGTCACTCTGGGCGCCGGAGAGCGAGGAGGTGGGTGGAGACGGCAGTGCAGTGCAGCACTAGGCACAGGCCTTGCTCTGCTCGGCCTCACTCTGAGACTCTGACTGTCTGTGACGTCACTGGTTGCTAGACGCCAGGAAGGGCGGCCCTAGCAACCAGTTCCGGCAATCTAGTTAGTAGGGTGGCTGCGTCCTCTATTTCATTCTGGGACACTGTATTGTCCCGGAATGAAGGGACCTAAGACACACATGTCAATTGCGGGACAGTCCCGGGCAATCCGGGACACGTGGGCAACCTACTTGGTACTCTATTTGTATAATATTGTTTATATTTTTCCATCATAGATTACTAGTCTTTCGAAAGCTCCTGAGGAAGTGGTTACCCCATGGAACTTGTTGAGAAAGACTGGTTAAGACGGGTTTTACAGACCCCCAACTCTTAGTGGGGTATCATGCAAATTGGTCCAGTTTCTTTGAAGGAGTTAATATACATTTTTTAGCCCCTTTATTTTGTTTGTTTATTGTATTGATGGATTTTTATACTTTTGTAATAAATTTGTTTCTTTTAAAAATAAATTTTAGTATCTTGAGTATAAGCGGTACTATGAAAGGCCTCCTAAAATTGCAATTGTCTATGTTAATGGAACAAAGGTACATTCACTACACACATATTGTCAAAGGTATTGAGACGCCTCCCTTTACACACACATGAACTTACTTTGTGTACTGGTGGGCAGTCATGTTGGAACAAGAAGGAGCCATTCCCAAACTGTTCCCACAAAGTTTGGAGCATGAAATTGTCCAAAATGTCTTGGTATGCTGACGCCTTAAGAGTTCCCTTCACTGGATCTAAGGGGCCAAGCCCAACCCCTGGAAAACAACCCTACATCATAATCCCCCATCCACCAAATGATTTGGACCAGTGCGCAAAGCAAGGTCCATAAAGACATGGATGAGCGAGTTTGGGGTGAAGGAACATGGCTGGCCTGCACAGAGTCCTTACCTCAACCCGATAGAACACCTTTGGGAAGAATTAGAGCGGAGACTGTGAGCCAGGCCTTCTCATCCACCTCAGTGCCTGACCTCACAAATGAGCTTCTGGAAGAACGGTCAAACATTCCCATAGACACACTGCTAAACCTTGTGGACAGCCTTCCCAGAAGAGTTGAAGCTGTTATAGCTGCAAAGGTTGGGCCAACTCATTATTGAACCCTATGGACTAAGACTGGGACGCCATTAAAGTTCATGTGCGTGTAAAGGCAGGCGTCCCAATATTTTTGACAATATAGCATATATATATTTATTTGTTGTGGCCAGGGTTAAGCACATAGAAATAATAATAATGGGGTTGAATTGCTAAAATTGCAAAATCTGGTGCAGCTCGGCATAGAAACCAATCAGCTTCCAGGTTTTTTGTCAAAGCTTAATTGAACAAGCTGAAAGGATATCTAAAGGTTCAGATTAAAAAAACAAACAAATATGTTATTCTTTTCTCCTCTGTGCAGTTGGTTTTGCACAGATCCTCTTCTGGGGTCCCTCAGCGGCGCTCCTGGCTTCTCCTCTTCTCGAGTGCCACGTTGGTGATCCGTTGGGGCACTTGTGCGGGCGCGCTCCCGTGTCCTGCTCCTGCATCTATTGACACAGACAGCAGGACTCAGCCCCGCCCCCCCGTGTCATTGGATTTGAATGACAGCAGCGGGAACCAATGGCTGCGCTGCTATCAATCTATCCAATCATTACCTGAGACACCGGCTGGAGCTGGTGTGCTCTTCCCCATTCCCGGAAAGACCGGGTTCAGGTAATTAAAAGGAGGGCTCTGGGGGGTGCTGCATCACAGGAGGTTTATCACCTTAATGCATGAATGCAATAAGGCGAAAAACCTTGAGGGTCTACAACCCATTGAAGTTAGAAGCTGATTGGCTACCATGCACAGCTGCACCAGATTTTACACTCTCCAGTTTTCTTAAATCAATCTCATTCAGTTAAATTCTGCATGTTCTATTCTCATTTTCATACAGCAGGTGGAGCTTTAGATTCTTTTTCACATATATTTTTTTTTAGGCCGTCCTTATTTGCTTTGCTGAAAAAAGTCTGTTTTTTTAAAAAGCAGCAACTCTTCCCTCTCTTGCCCATCTTTTCGAATTGTTAATCCAAGATTTCCATCAGAGGGTCTGAAAATTGACCAGCTGCTGACACTTATTTCACATTCTCTGTCAAAGGTGTGTATAAAATATTAATCTAAAAACATTATATAGTTGGCTATTAAAAAAATATAAAAATAATAAAAATGAACCAAAAAAAAAACCATTATAGTTTCTTCTTTACACCATTTTTGCTATTGAATATTTTCTAAAATGACCTTTTAATTTCCATCTGTGGGCAGCTATGGTTTTCTAAAATTGGCCAGCAATTCAAATCCTTCCTACAATATTGTATTATATTACTATCAAGAGGTTTTTATTTCTTAACAAAACCTAAAATCCTGGCTCTCTACCTGAGGTGTGCTAAGATATAACAAATGGTGTAATGAATGTGACATGTAGTACAATGTGCATGTCAACCCCCGTCAGAGACTGTAATTCCACTCTTAAATAATTACTTCCCTAGTTTTCAATTCATTTAAAATAAATCTACTATTATTCTTCATTTAACTTATCATGTGTCTGTTTTTTTCTTATTTACATATTACACATTTCCATATAACCAGACACACAATAAGTTGAATTGAAGAATAACAGTAATTTTATTAAACATTGTTGAAAACTAAGGACGTAATTAATATAGGGTGGAATTATAGACATGTGCATATTCAAAAACTGGTATTGAGACTTTTATGGTACGATACGTTTTAAGAAGGATAGTAATATCTGTCACAGATGATGCCCTACATCCATTATCTTGCTCCACAGCAAGACACTGGGAGGAACAGGATAATGCACCATGTCACAAAGCTCCAATCATCTCACCACTGGACAATGAGGTCACTTTACTCCAATGGCCTCCACACTCACCACATCTCATCCAATAGAGCGCCTTTGGGATGTGGTGGAACGGGTCATTCCCATCATGGATGTGCAGCCGACAAATCTGCAGCAACTGTGTAATGTTATCATGTCACTATGGACCAAAATCTCTGAGGAATGTTTCCAATACCTTGTTGAGTCTATGCCACAAAGAATGAAGGCAGTTCTGAAGGCAAAAGAGGGTCCAAACCGGTACTAGCAAGGTGTACCTAATAAAGTGGGCGATGAGTGTATATATCTATATCTATAAATCTATCTACATATCTATATATATATATATATATATATATATATATATATATATATATATATACATATATATATATATATATATACAGTGGGGACAGAAAGTATTCAGACCCCCTTAAATTTTTCACTCTTTGTTATATTGCAGCCATTTTCTAAAATCATTTAAGTTCATTTTTTCCCTCATTAATGTACACACAGCACCCCATATTGACAGAAAAACACAGAATTGTTGACATTTTTGCAGATTTATTAAAAAAGAAAAACTGAAATATCACATGGTCCTAAGTATTCAGACCCTTTGCTCGGTATTTAGTAGAAGCCCCTTTTGATCTAATACAGCCATGAGTCTTTTTGGGAAAGATGCAACAAGTTTTTCACACCTGGATTTGGGGATCCTCTGCCATTCCTCCTTGCAGATCCTCTCCAGTTCTGTCAGGTTGGATGGTAAACATTGATGGACAGCCATTTTTAGGTCTCTCCAGAGATGCTCAATTGGGTTTAAGTCAAACTCCATGCAGGCTTTCATGTGTCTTGCACTGAGAAGAGGCTTCCGTCGGTCCACTCTGCCATAAAGCCCTGACTGGTGGAGGGCTGCAGTGATGGTTGACTTTCTACAACTTTCTCCCATCTCTGGACTGCATCTCTGGAGCTCAGCCACAGTGATCTTTGGGTTCTTCTTTACCTCTCTCACCAAGGCTCTTCTCCCCCGATAGCTCAGTTTGGCCGGACGGCCAGCTCTAGGAAGGGTTCTGGTCATCCCAAACGTCTTCCATTTAAGGATTATGGAGGCCACTGTGCTCTTAGGAACCTTAAGTGCAGCAGAATTTTTTTTGTAACCTTGGCCAGATCTGTGCCTTGCCACAATTCTGTCTCTGAGCTCTTCAGGCAGTCCCTTTGACTTCATGATTCTCATTTGCTCTGACAAGCACTGTGAGCTGTAAGGTCTTATATAGACAGGTGTGTGGCTTTCCTAATCAAGTCCAATCAGTATAATCAAACACAGCTGGACTCAAATGAAGGTGTAGAACCATGTCAAGGATGATCAGAAGAAATGGACAGTACCTGAGTTAAATATATGAGTGTCACAGCAAAGGGTCTGAATACTTAGGACCATGTGATATTTCAGTTTTTCTTTTTTTAATAAATCTGCAAAAATGTCAACATTTCTGTGTTTTTCTGTCAATATGGGGTGCTGTGTGTACATTAATGAGGAAAAAAATGAACTTAAATGATTTTAGCAAATGGCTGCAATATAACAAAGAGTGAAAAATTTAAGGGGGTCTGAATACTTTCCGTCCCCACTGTATATATATATATATATATATATATATATATATATATATATATATATATATATATATATATATATTTATAACATTTAGAGTCTGGCCAGTTGATGTGGTCAATCCAGGCACTTTATTTTAGCCCCTTTTGACCTGTGAAGTCTACATTTTTTTTAGAACATAATCCAAATTTCAGCTTTTCCTTTTCACACATTATTTTTCATCTCTGGCCGAATTTCTTCCAATATCTATATACACAGAAGTGCACAGCTACATCCCTTTTATGTTACCCCAAGGAGATCCTTCTAATTCTTTTACCCTCCTTTCCAAAAAAAATGAAGAGATGCATGAAGGTCACCACAGAAGATTCATAAAGCTTTGTGAATAATGTCAGAACTCTAATTTAATTAGCGCCCCATCTGTCAGTTTCTGTTTGATGAGCACTAAATGTCCAATTATCGTTTAATACCTGCCCTAATCAGTGCTGGCAAATTTTGCCGGCACACATGAGATGACATTAATAAATCAGAGAAGAGGCTACTCTCGCTTCTTTCTTTAGAGGAAACATTTAAATACAATAGGGTATGAATGAAATAAAAATATATTTCACTAATATAGACTGTGAAATATAGCACTGGTATCTTAACATTTATAGTATTTATTTATCACAACTTCTTCATGAATGCAAATATTTATAATTATATATCTGTATGCAGATCATGTCCTAAAGCCCTAATGCTGGCAGAAAAAGTTACCCTTGCATCCCCCCAAGACACACACAACAAGGGTTCAAGTATAGTACAGACACAGTTCATATAAAAAGTCTACACACCCCTGTTAAAATGTCAGGTTTCTGTGATGTAAAAAAATGAGACAAAGATAAATCATTTCAGATTTTTTTCCCTTTATTGTGACCTATAAAATGTACAACTCAGTTGAACAACAAACTGAAATCTTATAGGAGGAGGGAAGTAAAAATAAAAAACAAAAATAATATGCTTGCATAATGCCCTGTACACACGATCGGACATCGATCGGACATTCCGACAAAAAAATCCATGGATTTTTTCCGACGGATGCTGGCTCAAACTTGTCTTGCATACACACGGTCGCACAAAGTTGTCGGAAAATCTGATCGTTCTGAACGCGGTGATGTAAAACACGTACGTCGAGACTATTAAAGGGGCAGTAGCCAATAGCTTTTGTCTCTTAATTTATTCTGAGCATGCGTGGCACTTTGTGCGTCGAAATTTTCCACACAAAAATTTACGCGAACGGATTTTGTTGTCGAAAATTTTTTTTTTTCCAAGTAACATTTATTTTATTATCAGCTTTTACAGTACAAAAAGAAGGATAGTGAGCAAATACAAATCATGATGATATATTAGTTTTTCAAGCATATGTGCAATACTTCTTTTAGTGTATTCTAAGACAGTTGTGGGGTACCTGTCTGAAGTAATTCTATATGCGTATTAATATCACATGGTAACATATATCAAGTTATAAGAAATAATAAAAGTGACAGAAATAGTCAGAAGGAAAAAGAAAGAAATAGAAAAGAATAGGGAAAGAAGAGGGGAAAGGTCACCGTAGAAGCTCAGTTACCCGGTCATGAAGGATCCTCCCTAAGGTGCCACAGCTCCCAAACTTTGTCATGAGCCTCCAACCCATCCTGCATCCTGGCCGTCATCTTCTCCATCAACTCCACATCTTTAATTCTAGTGTATAGTGCCTCAGGAGTAGGGGAAGACCTCTTTTTCCAGTTTAATGCGATAAGACAGCGCGCAGCCGTGAGGGTGTGGTGTACTAATTTTTTGTTGGTTTTTAGTGGGGATAAGCCTAATAGGAAAAATTTGGGGGTCATAGGGATTGGTATTCCTAGAAGATTGGTCAACAACTGCTGGACTGCTTTCCAGAAGGGGTCAATTAGTGGGCATCCCCAGTAAATGTGGAGCAGGGTGCTCTTGGCTCCCTGGCATCTTCAGCATTGATCTGAACTAGTGGGGTATATGGTATGGAGCACATCTGGGGTCATGTACCAGAATAATATTATTTTGTAAGAGTGTGCAGAGTGAGCTCTTTGCCGCTTGGGACCATATTACCCGCCACTGTTCAATGAGTATGTCCTCCTTAAGGGCTTTCTCCCACTTAGTCATATAAAGGTGCTTACCTTTTTTATCTAGTGAGTACTCAATTAGTATTTTATAAATGTCAGAGATTAAACCCTTCTGGGTCAAGCCAGTTAAGACCAGATTTTCAAAGGGTGTTGGGGGGGAGAATTGCAGGTCAGGTGCTCTGGTCAAGGCATAATGGCGTATTTGTAAGTAACTATAAAATACCTGGCGAGGCAGGTCATACTTGGCCTGAAGTTCAGAGAAAGGCAACAGCTTACGTGATTTAAGGTCTACTATGTTCCCGTAGTAAAATAAATTCCGGGAAGACCAAGGGTAGGACATTTGGTGTGTGAGGCTATCTGGCACTGTAGGGTTAAAAATAAATGAAGTCAGAAGCGATCTTTCTGAGGACAGGCCGTGCAGAGGTAGCAATTTGCGCCAGAGCCGGCGGAGTTGGGACATAGATTCCAGTAGACGCTCAGGGGGCACCTCCACATCCGCACTCCAAAGCAAGTTGTTGGGGGGAATTGGGGCTAGCCAGATTTTTGCGATTTCTGTCCACTTATTGTATGACCTCTGGGTAGACCACGATGTTATTGCACAGAGTTGAGTGGCTTGATAATATTTAATAAGGTTGGGGAACGCGAGGCCACATCTGAGCGTGCCGCCATTAGGACTGATTGGGGTAATCTATGCCTCTTATAATTCCAAACAAATTTAAGCAAGTCTGATTGGAGTTTTCTCAGGTGTTTGTAGGGAACCGGAACAGGCAAGGTTTGGAAAAGATAAAGTAGCTTCGGGAGGATCATCATCTTAACCGAAGTGATCCGGTCTAGGAGTGAAATATGATGTTTTTTCCACTGCTGAAGCATAGTTCTGATAGAGTGGAAGAGGGGGGGGGGAATTTTCCTGTAGGTGTGTAATTTCTGATTCGGGAATGTTTATTGGAAGTGCCTCTGATTTGGATGTATTAATTTTATAGCCCGAGAGGGCCCCATAGCGGTCTAGTTCAGCATGGAGATTTGGGAGGGATATTTTAGGCTGTGTCAGGGTAAGAATAGTGAGATTTTAAACTCTCTTCCCCTAACCGACACACCCCGAATATCTGGGTTGCCTCGGACGGAGGCAGCTAGGGGTTCAACACAACGCGAATAGCAGGGGTGAAAGTGGACACCCCTGCCTGGTGCTGTTAGTTACAGAGAATGGGGAGCAAAAGGAGTCCTAATCTGGGAGGTAGGGTGTGAGTAGAGGTGCTGGATTGCTCGGAAGAAGGGACCTTCAAACCCAACATGTTGCAGCGTGGCGAACAGGAAGGGCCAACCAAGACGGTCAAAAGCCTTTTCGGCATCCAGGCTAAGGAGCAAGGATGCCGAGTTCTCCCTGTTCGCCACGTCTACCAGATCGATCACCTTCCTAGTGTTGTCACCTGCTTGTCTGAGTGGGACAAAGCCCACTTGGTCCTTATGAATGAGAGAGGGGAGGACTACATTTAGGCGAATTGAGAGAAGTTTTGTAAAAAATTTTAAATCCAAGTTCAGCAGAGCAATGGGTCTGTAGTTAGCTCATAAAGCAGAGACCTTATCTGGTTTGGGGATCAGAGTAATAAAAGATCGTTGCATGTCCGCGGGGATGGGAGTGTCCCGAAAAAAGGCATTAAATTATTTGCACATGTGAGGTAGTAGAAGGGGAAGAAAAATTTTATAGTACTTGTAAGGAAGTCCATCAGGACCAGGGGATTTATGGGATGGTAAAGATTTAATAGTTGATTCTATTTCTTCTTCTGTGATTGGCGCGTTTAGGGCTTCTAAATCAGTGATTTGGAGTCGGGGGGATTCCGTTGCTCTTGAAATATTGGTGCATGCAGTGAGAAAGATCTGGAGGGGTGGGGTTACTGGGAATGTCAGGATTATTATACAGGTCTGTGTAGTATTCTGCAAAGGTATGGGCAATGTCTTTGGGGTGGGATAAGAGGCAACAGGACTTAATCTTAATCTGGCAGGGTTGGGAGATAAGGGAGTTGTCACGTAACTTTCTTGCCAATAGGGAATATGCCTTGTTTCCCTTATCATAGTATACTTGTTTTAGTCTAAGTAAAGCCTTTTCTACATGACCCAGTGCAAAGTCATGTAGAGTCGCCCGTAGTTTTGAAATTTTCTTAAGTAAGGATAAGGTGGGTGACATTTGCAGTCAGTGCTCTAGGACCTTGAGTTCTTTCTCGGTTCGAAGTTTTGTGGCTAGAGTGTCCTTTTTCATGGCAGAGGACAATGCTAGACATCTGCCCCTAATGACCGCCTTATGGGCTTCCCAGAGTATAGGGAGGAAGATGTCAGTGGTGATGTTTTCGGTAAAGTAGAATTTTAAGGCGGAGGTCAGTTCTGTTTTTGATGGGAGGTGCTGGAGAAGAAATGTGTTTAATCTCCAGTTGTAGGGCCTGGGGTTGGGGGATCCCAAATCTAGGGTGAGCAGGATGGGTGCGTGGTCAGACCAGGAGATTGGGAGTATTCAAGCTTCACGCGTAATTCTAAGGGTGGAGTTATTAACAAAGAAGTAATTGATACGGGAATGAGCTCGGTGGGGTGCCGAATAAAAAGTTTATTGCCGATCACTCGGGTAGAGAACCCTCCAGACATCGAACAGAGCATATCTTCTAGACAGTTGGCGAAAAAGCTTTGAGTCTCTGAGGGCTCGAGCCGACGATGCTCAGGGGCTCACCACGTGGCGATCAGCAGATACGGACTGGGTCAAGTTAAAGTCGCCTCCTACCTCTAAGAGCCCGTGCTCCGACCGAAAAATGCGGGTGAACAATTTAGAGAGGAATCTATATTGTTTAACATTTGGGGTGTATAAGGCACATAAAGTGATCTCCTGGGCTTGCCACAGTTCCTTAAGGATGACAAAATGACCATGTGGGTCACTATAGTGTTCCGAACAGGTGAACGGGGCCCCATGTTTAATGAGTATCGCTACCCCGTCTCGCTTATGGGGTCCTGAGGAAAGATAAATCTGGTAGAATTGCCTGGAGGCGAACGCAAAGGAGCCCCCTTTATCAAAGTGCGTCTCATGGATAAATATAATGTCTGCGCCTGACTGTTTAAACTCCTTCAGTGCCAGATGCCTTTTTTTATTAGAGTTTAGGCCGTGGACATTTAAAGAAAAAATCTTAGCCATGGTAACGGGTAAAGGGGGGGGATGTTTTACCTGTTGTGAAGTTGAGGGTTTCAAAGCCAAGGGCCAGGAGCGGACATAGTTCGGCAGGAGATCCAGGCAGATTCCACAATCCACAGGATGAGCCACATGGTGAAGGGAGAGAAAGAAAGTGATAGGAAAAAGCTGAAAAAAAAAAAAGGAAAGATTAATACAAAATAAACCTAGACAGATCAGAATAGATCTTTTCACTTGACCTTGAGGGTTGTGGAACCTAGGTCAGTACGGTTTCCCAAGGGTCCGTCCAACCCTAATCCAAAAGGCAAGGGAGCCCTAGATTAGTCATGTAGCATACAAATAGGAAAACTATTGTGACTGTAATCACGGAACTAGAGGGGGGGTGAGTAAGCATGAACAGTGCCTACTCTCTCAAGTCTCATCTGAGATGTGCCCAAAAAGTAAACTGGGGATTAAAACTGGGGCAAAAAAGGGGGGACTAAATAAACAAAAATGTCCAGGGCAGGATCGTCAGCCTTGTTATATGGCAGTATAAGCCATTAGCGGGGTACCAATAAAGAGGGGGTACAGGTAGTTCAGCCATTTCCATGTTTGGTGCCCTTGCGGGAGGTATCCGGGTTCCGGGAGCGGTTAGACGGAGGGACCTTCTGCCAGATTGTAGGAGGTGGGGGTGGTGTGGCTACCTAGTCCCATTCCGGGAGTTGGGGGATAGGAATCCCCAGAATTTCACAAAAGGAATTTAGATCCTCTGGATAGCGCAAGATAGCAGATTTGCCTTTGCGCTTAGCTGTGAGGCTAAAGGGAAATCCCCAGCAGTAAGGGATGTTTTCGTCTTGGAGTGTGTGCAATAAGGGTTGCAGGAGTCTGCGCTTTTGCAGGGTTATCCATGAGAGATCCGGAAACAGCTGCACCTGGGCATCTTGGAAAGTCACCCGGTGTGCTAGGTGGGCTTGTCGCATGATGTCTTCCTTCAGAGGGAAGCAACTGATTCTACAAATAATGTCCCTTGGTTTGGAGAAGGAGCTCTTAGGACGCAGGGCTTGGTGTGCTCTGTCCATTTCAATGTGTTTAGTGGTGGGCTCACCTAGGAGGTTGTTGAACACATTCTGTAAGGTGTTGTGGATATCTTCAGGGCCCTCTGTTTCCGGAACTACCCTTACACGTATGTTGTTCCGGCGCCCCCTGTTATCCAGGTCCTCTATGTGGCGTTGCATGTCCCTTAGTAGATTACGATGATCCGCTCCCTGAAGTTGGGTCCTGTGAACTGCCAGCTTGGTCTCTTGTATTTCCTCTTCGGCCATTTCCACCCTGTCTGCTAGGTGCTTAAGGCCTAACTGTAGCATCTGTATTTCGGAACGGCATGTGGACTTTACATCTGCAATCAGCTGCTTAAAGTCTTCCTTGGTGGGCATCGCCTGTAGATATGAGTGCCATTCTGGAGGTATAGGGTGGGTTTGGGCTGGCAATGAAGTTTGCTGAGGTGGAAGTTGGTGAAGCGATAGCTGCTGAGAAAGCGGTGCAGCATTGTTTTGGGGAGAATGTGCTGATCCTGGTGTCATGCTCCATGAGTCTCCCCAGGTCTGTGCTTGGGCAGGTGTGGGAGCCCCCATATCCTTCACTCCATACAGGTGAGGGGCAGGTGATTGCACCTTTTGTGCATAGGTGGCTATATGTGCAGCCTGTTCCCCAGAGGAGCTGAGGACCTGTGAATGAGACAATCTCTGGGCTTTAGGTGGGGGTTGTTCACATGCGGAGACATTAAAGGCTGCAGGGGTCTCCACAGTCTCTTGAGGTGTATGACTTGCTGGGTAGATAGGGCCTGGCAGGGCTGGGAAGTCAGATGAGAGATCGGAGGAGGCCGGGGATCCACGATCATCCCCCAGCATGCAGGAGTCCGAAGCTGTCCTCAGCAATCCAGGAAATGCGTCTGAGCATTGAGTGTAGTGTGGGGGAGGGAGGCCAATCATGGCGGGCTGGGAGCCATGCGGTGAGGTCCCTGATAGAACAGAGTGGAGGGGACTCACCGCTCCTGATGGGAAGGATATGTCCAGATTGCCCCGCGGAGCCTCCGGGGGACCCTCCGGGTACCGACTTAGAGTGTGATCCGGCTGGGAGAGCAGCGTGGGGGTCCAGGAGCGGGCCGCCGAGGCCTCCAGCGCCATGTTAACTGTGCAGGAGGCATATCTGTCAGCGGGAAGAAGGATCGGAGGTCCGACGCGGAGCCAGGCGGGGGTTGCGATGAACCCCGAGCTTTTGCGGGTCGGGTGGCTTTCGATCTGCCCATTTAGATGCAGTTGAACGTCCCCAAATTTGCTTTTAGTCACGGGCTGAGAGGGAGCAGGAGAGTCAGGCTTCTATCGAGGTCGGCTTCCGGTCACGCCTCCATTGTCGAAAAATTTTATAGCCTGCTCTCAAACTTTGTGTGTCGGAAATTCCGATGGAAAAAGTCCGATGGAGCCCACACACGGTCTGAATTTCCGACAACAAGCTCCGATAGCACATATTCCGTCGGAAAGTCCGACCGTGTGTACAGGGCATAAGTGTGCACACCCTTACACTAATACTTTGTTGAAGCACCTTTTGATTTTATTCCAGCACTCAGTCTTTTTGGGTATGAGTCTATCAGCATTGCACATCTTGACTTGGCAATATTTGCCCGCTCTTCTTTGCAAAAACACTCCAAATCTGTCAGATTGCGAGGGCATCTCCTGTGCACAGCCCTCTTCACATCACCCCACAGATTTTCATTCCAAAACTTGAATCTTCTTTTGGTGAAGCCATTCCTTTGTTGATTTGGATGTATGTTTTGGGTCGTTCTAATTCTGAAAGGTGAAGTCCCCTTTATGTTCAGCTTCCTAGAAGAAGCCTGAAGGTTTTGTGCCAATATTGACTGGTATTTGGAACTGGTCATAATTCTCTCTACCTTGACCAAGGCCCCTGTTTCAGCTGAAGAAAATCAGCCCCAAAGCATGATGCTGCCACCACCATGCTTCACGGTGGGTATGGTGTTCTTTTGGTGATGTTCAGTGTTGTTTTTGCTCCAAACATATCTTTTGGAATTATGGCCAAAATGTAAAAGTTTCATCAGACCATAACACATTTCCCCACATGCTTTTGGGATACTTCAGATGCGTTTTTGCAAAATTTAGCCGGGCTTGGATGTTTTTCTTCTTAAAGCGGAGTTCCACCCAAAAGTGGAACTTCCGCTTCAAGCACTCCTCGCCCCCTGACATGTCACATTTGGCATGTCATTTTTTTGGGGGGTGAGTGTGTACCTTATTTTTAGTGGAACTTCCTGTCCCACTTCCTGCTTCCTCTTTTTTGGCCACCTGGGCGACTCATCCTTGTGCCCTAGGCGGCCCCTCCCTGCCAGCAATCTTCTGGGACACAACACAGGTCCCAGAAGATTGGCTGGCCAGTAGTAGAGCGCAGTGTTTGCCCGGCCGTGAAGCTGTAAGCTGTTACAGCCAGGTGCCCACAGTTGCTATGACAGCGCCGAGGAGAGGAGGGAGAGAGGAGCGAGGCATATGAAGAATACAGGAGATTGTTGTCACATGTACCACAGCCAGTACTTGTCAAATATTCCTGCAACTCCTTTAATGTTGCTGTAGGCCTCTTGGCAGCCTCCCTGACCAGTTTTCTTATCATCTTTTCATCAATTTTTGGAGGGATGTCCAGTTATTGGTAATATCACTGTTATGCCATATTTTCTCCACTTGATGATGACTGTCTTCACTGTGTTTCCATGGTATATGTAATGCCTTGGATATTCTTTTGTACCCTTCTGCTGACTGATACCTTTTAACAATGAGATCCCTCTGATGCTTTGGAAGCTCTCTACGGACCATGGCTTTTGCTGTGGGATGCGACTAAGAAAAAGTCAGGAAAGACCTACTAGAACAGCTGAACTTTATTTGGGGTTAATCAGAGGCACTGTAAATGATGTCAGGTGTGTACTGACTCCTATTTAACATGAGATTGTATGTGATTGCTTAATTCCGAACACATCTACATCCCCAGTTATAAGAGGGTGTGCATACTTATGCATCCACATTATTTTAGTTTTTTATATTACTCCCCTCCTAAAAGATTTCAGTTTGTTTTTCAATTGAGTTGTACAGTTTATAGGTCACATTAAAAGGTGGAAAAAGTTCTGAAATTATTTATCTTTGTCTCATTTTTTACATCACAGAAATCTGACATTTTAACAGGGGTGTTTAGACTTTTTATATCCACTGTATATGTAAACCATCACCTTGTAAAACAGCCCATTCAGTTTAAAATAGAAATGAAAGACAAAACATTTCTATATAGATATATAAAATAAAAAAACATTATAAATACCCTTTTCCCCCTTTTTTAATATGTGATCACATTCCCTCTGTTCTCAACTGCACAAGGAGCGCAGGGAGCTAGGGGATGAGAAACAGCCAAACACTGATCTGCCCAGCGAATGGCTGTGAGGGGCGGGGGGGGGGGGGGGCTGTCAGGGCAAGTCTGAGCATTGGAGGAGAGCAGGCTAAGTTCTCAGAAAACTGGCCACACTGCTCTCATGCCTAGTGTGTTCAGTTTTTAAGAGATAGGCAGAAGGACTAGCAGGAACACCATGGATTTCACACAAAGGTAGAAATACAATTCTGAGAAAGGAAACACATCTAACATAAATGAGCCTGGTTCTTGATTAGTAAGTAAGCATGCTTAAGACACTTACATATTTGTAAAATATACAATGTGGCCCTCATACTTTAAAGTTTGAGGATCCCTGGCCTATTGCAGCCTCTTACTATGATCATTTTGGAAGGATCTCAGGCAGTGGTGGCTGGTGTTTTTTTTGGGGGGCCCCAAACAACCACCACCCTGGTCAGTCAGCCGACACCCCCCGATACCCCCCCACCCGCAGTCGGTCGGGTCACCCGCACAACCCCCCATGGGGTCGATCGGCAGGTCATCCAGCCCTGCACTTACCCCATCTAGGCTGCGGGCGGGCAGCGCTTCCACGGGCAGTGGGCAGCGGCTTCCATCGCATCTCCTCCTCCTCTGCATCATGGCGGCTTCCGTTGTGCGTCCCCTCCCTCTTCCTCCTAGGCATCCAAAACGATCACCTGTCCTTTCAGCCAATCAGGACAGTAGCAGCTGGTGCTCCTTCGGTCGGAAGCCGGAGATGAGCAGACCATGCCCCCCTGAGGCTCCGCCCCTCACTGCGCACCATACCCACACCCCCCCACGACCGGCTTCCTGATTGGCCGGGAGGAGAATCATTGTGACAATAGCGAATAAGTGGGTGGGCTTGGTGTGCAGTGCTCTGCGCCCCAAGCCACCATTTTTTTAAGCCTATTAGAGCCTCTGGCTCTAATCACGTGCTTCAAAAAAAAAAAACCCTATTAGAATCCATGCGTCCAGTGCCCTGCATGTAGATAAGGGGGCTGCACGCATAGATGAGGGGGGGGGGGGTGCGCCCATACGCCCCTTATGGACAGACCGCCACTGGTCTCAGGTTCATTGTTTTATACCTTCCTTGTTAAAAATGTTAAAGATGAGTACCGCATATACTCGAGTATAAGTCGAGATTTTCAGCCCTTTTTTTGGGGCTGAAAGTGCCCCCCTCGACTTATACTCAAGTCACCGCCATCTGCCTACATGATCAGCGTGTCATGCAGGCAGACGGCGGCCAGCGTGTGCTATTACTATTCGGCGGCCAATTACTGTTCAAAAGCCACGCCTCCTCCTCGTCTGTGATAGGCAGAAAACTCCATTTCCCAGCAGTCAGTGTACAGCCTATCACGGACATTATCTCATCCTCGTCCGTGGTATGAGGATGAGAGAATGTCCGTGATAGGCTGACTGCTGACTGCTGGGAAATGGAGTTTTCTGCCTATCATGAACGAGGAGGAGGCGCGGCTTTTGAACAGTGAATGGCCGCCAAATAGTAATAGCACACGCTAATCGGTGCAGAGTGGCACACGGAGGCATGCACAGGACACAGGTAGGATGCACACATGCACACATACACAGGACACAGGACACATACACAGGCACATATACACATGACACATGCACGTATACACAGGACACATACACAGGACACAGGTACAGGACACATGAACAGGACACATGCACATATACACATGACACATGCACATATACACAGGACACATGCACATATACACATGACACATGCACATATACACATGACACATGCACATATACACATGACACATGCACATATACACAGGACACATGACACATGCACATGTGCACAGGACACAGGGAGGTAACCAGCTGCAGATGGGCATTGTTGACCCTCTTTTTCCACTTACAGTAGCTGCTGCATTTCTCACCCTCGTCTTATACTCGGGTCAATATGTTTTTCCCATTTTTTTGTGGTAAATTAGGGCCTCGACTTATACTCGAGTATATACAGTAAGCAGATTGTCAGGAATCAGCAGCAGGGATGGCCAAATCTGCGGAGCTACACTCAAGAAACTAGGACCAGACTGTATATATTTATTTACAGTGAAGCCAAAACCCATCCAAACACCAGCAAAAATAAAGATGTAAGTGAACCAAAAGCCTAGTGTCAGAATACCTAGCTAACTAACCTAACAGAGTAACAGAAAGCCTAACGAGCAAACTATGTACAATAGATACAAATGGAGGGGAACACAGAAAAGCAGGGTAATACAGGAGGTTCAGGGAACATATAGGAAGGGGGAACTAAAACTGGGTTTAGGAACAAGGAGGAATAGGAACAAGGCAGCAGGGCTCAGTGTAAAGGTAGAAAGCAAAGAGTACGATCAAAAGCAGGAACGGGATAAACGGCTAGCAGTATTTGGCAGCAAAGCAAAACACCAATGCGAGGGAAAGGAGGAACTAAATACCATCCCAGCAGCCAGCAACTGGTGACTGAGTACTGAAAACTGCTGGCCGCTGGCAGACCCCTGCTGGTGCACACCAGAACTACAACTTGCCAATCTGGGAAGCACAGTGCCACCAGCAGGTGATCCAGGTCCTGACACAGATACTCAGTACTTTGATGTAACCTCTCGTAGACCAGCCATCGTTCAAGGTACTGCTACAAGCAGTTTAGATTGGTTCAAAATATCCTGGCCACATTTTGTGATAGCCATGTACGTTTCCGCTCTGCCTTAAAATACCATGAAATTATCCAAACCGCTGTGAATTATTAAAATGAACAAATTGTTTTATCGTTCTTGTTTTTTTATTTTTTTTTATTTTTTTCTATGTACCTGGAAATAAATGAGCACCGAACAAAGCCATTCCATTTGTACCTACTTAGCTGAATGTGACGTGTGGAGCTTTGATTAAGCCATGATTAAGCCATTTTGAAAACAAAGAGCAATATGTTTACTGCCACTGCAGAGGATAGAAGGAGCCAGCACACCTGCAGCATGCGCCGCTATCAGCCTTCACTCTGTCATTTGCTGACAACACAGGAGAGCAAAGGTTTCGTCTCAAAGATGTATGTTCTGTTCATGTGTCTTCTCTATTCTGAATCTCCCTGATGCTGATAGTGATTGAAATACAATGTACACAGAGTGTCCTTGGTAATATCAGTAGGACTCTTCAAAATATTGCATATCAACCAATATTCAGGTATCAGGGTCCAATCTATAAATCTGTTACTATTTTATATTTGTTAGTAACTATTACTGTTATATAAATATGTTCCTTTCCATTTTTTTTTTTTTACCTAAACTGTATTTGAGCACCACAAACTGAAAATGCTATTAAATTTATTTTTAATATGCAAAGCAACCTACCCCATCCATCCATGTCTCCATGTTGAGAAAACACTTTGAGAACCGCCCCCCCCCCTATAATTTCTAGCTGCAGCCATCTTCAATAAGGGAAGATGACTTGTGTAAAATGTTTTTCCTGAAACCTATCTGCCCTTAGCCCATGCATGTAGGCAGCAGTGGTGGCTGGTGGTATATTTTTTCGGGCTGGGAGCGGCAAACAATCCACCCCCCGGTCGGGTCACAGGCACCCCCCCCCCCCCCGGTCAGTCGGTCACCAGGCCCACACTTACCCCATCTAGGTCTCAGGCAGCACTTCCTCCGGGCGGCGTCTCCTCCTCCTGGTGCGGTATGGCGGCTTTCCCTGCGTCTCCTCCCTTCTCCTCCTTGGCGGCCAATAGGATTAATTCTCCTCACGGGCCAATTGGGTGACATGTCTCAGGACCCGCTTCCTGATTGGCCAGGAGGATAATCAGGAGGACAAAAGCGAATATTAATATTTTTGCTAAAAATAAGTGTAAAATGCAAGACTCCGGTGGGTGTAAGAAGATGTCCGCTTTCCCCCTTCTCAGTGTATCCTTACTATGGAGAAGTGCGGGGTGTAGCAAGATGGCGGCGACGGAACATCACTTCTGTGACGGTTTTAGTGTGCTCTTTTGTCCTAAAACTACACATTCTGATGGGCCGCGTAATCTGACGAAACAACAGTGTTGGAACGCATATGGCGGCGTCGCGCATGCGCACTCCAGCGGGTAGCCAAATGTGATGGGTAGCCGTATGCGACGAAACACCCACCCTTTTTTGAAGCCTATTAGAGCCTCAGGCTCTAATCACGTGCTTCTATAAAAAAAAAAAAAAAATTGGAATCCATGCATCTGGTGCACGCATGTAGATTTTGGGGCCGGACTCATGGATTAGGGGGGCAACACCCCTGCGCCCTGCATTACAGGTGGCCACTGGCAGGCAGGAAGGTGTGCTTCTCCCCTCCTTCGCATAAAAGACCCCTGGGATGTATGACATCATTTTGGCCTAGGTCAGAAATCAGGAAACAACTGAAAAGATTAAAAAAAAAAAAAACACTTGAGCTCCGGAAGATTTTACCCCCTTCATGACCAGGCCATGTTTTGCTATATGTTACTGTGCTACCCATTCACTGCCAGGTCTGTGCGACAGCGGGGGGGGGGGGTATTACACACAATCCAGTGGCTGCAGTCACTGGGATTGTGTGTAGGGATGGGTTGAACACCCCCCGGTTCGGTTCGCACCAGAACATGCGAACAGGCAAAAAGTTCTAGCGAACATGCGAACCCCATTAAAGTCTATGGAACACGAACATGAAAAAGCAAAAATGCTCATTTTAAAGGCTTATATGCAAGTTATTGCCCTTAAAAAGTGTTTGGGGACCCAGGTCCTGCCCCAGGGGACATGTATCAATGCAAAAAAAAAATGTTTTAAAACAACCTTTTTTAAAGGAGCAGAGATTTTAATAATGCTTAAAGTGAAACAATAAAAATGAAATATTCCTTTAAATATCGTGCCTGGGGAGTCCCCTTAGTCTGCCTGTAATCTGTGCAACATGTAGAACAGTTCCGCAGCAAAATGACATTTCTAAAGGAAAAAATGTCACTTAAACTTGCTGTAATGTACTGCCCGCTCCCGGCAATATAGATGACAAATCAAGGAAAAAAGCTGCGCGGGTTCCCTTCGGGTCTGGTATGGACTTTAAGAGGAACTCCACGCCATAATTTTTTTTAAAAAATGGAGCGGGGGCCCCCAAAATCTGTACCAGACCCTTATCCAAGCATGCAGCCTGGCGTACAGGATGGGGGGGGACCATATGTGAATGGGTATCAGGTACATTGTACACCTACCCATTCACCCAAAAAAATGTAAAAAAGTAAAAACCACAATAGACAGTTTTTTACAATTCCTGTATTAAAAAAAAAGTGTCCCACGATGTACATTTATCATCAATCACGCTGCCTGACAGACCCGAAAAAAAGAAAAAACTCCGCCTCCATGGGAGGCTTCCAGACGACTGCTGTCTTTTGGCTTTGACAGCTGTTGTATAGGCAAGGGCGGGGCCACCCGCTGACATAACCGGATGACCCTGCCCCCCTCTGATGTCCCATGACATCAGAAGGGAGCGGGATCATTTGGTTACGTCACTGGGTGGCCTTGCCCTTGCCTATTTAACAGCACTGATGGGCACTGATAGGCGGTACTGGTTGGCAGCACTGATTGGCAGCACTGATAGGCACTGCATGGTGGCACTGATAGGTGGCACTGATTGGCACTAATTGGCAGCACTGATTGGCACTGATAGGCAGCACTGATGGGCGGCACTGATGGGCACTGATATGCAGCACTGATAAGTGGCACTGATGGGCATTGATAGGCAGCACTGATGAGCACTGGTAGGCTGCACCAATAGGCAGCACTGATGGGCACTGATTGTCACTGATAGATGGCACTGCTGGGCAACACTGATTGGCAGCACTGTTGGGCACTGATAGGCAACACTGATGGACACTGATAGGTGGCACTGATTGGAAGCACTGATAGGCAGCACTGATTGGCACCGATTAGCACTACTGATTGGCACTGATAGGCAGCACTGATTGGCACTGATAGGTGGCATTGGTTGGCACTAATAGGCCTCACTGATTGGCAGCACAGGTGGGCACTGATAGGCAGCACTGATGAGCACTGATTTATGGAATTTGTTGGCACTGATAGGTGGCACTGATAGGCAGCACTGATGGGCACTCATTGGCAGCACTGATGGGCACTGATTGGCGCTGATGGGCAAAACTGATGGGTACTGATAGACAGCACTGGTAGGTGGCACTGATTGGAAGCACTGTTGGGCACTGATTGGCACTGATAGGTGGCATTGGTTGGCACTGACTGGCAGCACTGATTGGCACTGACAGGTGGCATGGATTGTTTCTGATAGGTGGCATTGGTTGGCACTGACAGGTGGCACTGATGGGCACTGAATGGTGGCACTGGTCGGCACTGATTGGCACTGACAGGTGGCACTGATGAGCAATGATTGGCACTGAAAGGGGGCACTGGTGGGCACTGACTGGCACTGACAGGTGGAACTGATGGCCACTGACAGGTGGCACTGATTGGTACTGACAGGTGGCACTGATTGGTACTGACAGGTGGCACTGGGCACTGACAGGTGGCACTGATTGGCGGAACTGATAGGTGGCCTTGGTTGGCAATGATAGGTGGCACTGATGGGCATTGATAGGCGGCACCAATTGGCACTGATCTAGGAGAGGGGGAGTTTCCCATTGAGCAGTCAGCTAGGCATGTAGGAGCCTTTTTCAGTGCGTGAAACTGTAATGTAACGTCACTGCTTGAAGAGAGGAGCTGTCAGAACTCAGAGCTGATGTCAGGGTTGGGTGGGACCGAGCAGCTAGCCTATCAAACACAAGCCAACGGGATAGGGGCTGGGCGGGCCACTCCGTGTATGTGGCTCCGCCCCTTTCTATCAGCTATCAAACACCAGCCAAAGGAATAGGGGCTGGGCGGCCTGCTTCGTGTATATGGCTCCGCCCACTTTCTTAAGCAGCCCAATCATTGGCTGGTGTTTAATAGCTGATAGAAAGAGGGGCGGAGCCACATACACAGAGCGGCCCGTCCAGTCCTGACATCAGCGTGTTTTATAGGCTAGCTGTTTGGTCCTGCTCACCCCCGACATTAGACCCAAGTTTTGACAGCTCCTATTTGCAAGCAGTTTACAGCACTAAGCGGCTCTTACATGCCTGCCTGACTGCTCAATGGGAAACTGTCTCACAGGCAGCTCCCTATACAGTCTCTTGCAGCATCTTACAGCAGATCTCCGGACACACATTAGGGTGTGCCCAGGCACATCCGGCACACCCCATGCACTTGCCTATGACTACATGGTATATACAGTCAGGTCCATAAATATTGGGACATCGACACAATTCTAATCTTTTTGGCTCTATACACCACCACAATGGATTTGAAATGAAATGAACAAGATGTGCTTTAACTGCAGACTTTCAGCTTTAATTTGAGGGTATTTACATCCAAATCAGGTGACCGGTGTAGGAATTACAACAGTTTGTATATGTGCCTCCCACTTTTTAAGGGATCAAAAGTAATGGGACAGATTAACAATCATCCATCAAACTTTTCCTTTTTAATACTTGGTTGCAAATCCTTTGCAGTCAATTACAGCCTGAAGTCTGGAACACATAGACATCACCAGACGCTGGGTTTCATCCCTGGTGATGCTCTGCCAGGCCTCTACTGCAACTGTCTGCAGTTCCTGCTTGTTCCTGGGGCATTTTCCCTTCAGTTTTGGCTTCAGCAAGTGAAATGCATGCTCAATCGGATGCAGGTCAGGTGATTGACTTGGCCATTGCATAACATTCCACTTCTTTCCCTTGAAAAACTCTTTGGTTCCTTTCACACTATGCTTCGGGTCATTGTCCATCTGCACTGTGAAGTGCCGTCCAATGAGTTCTGAAGTATTTTGCTGAATATGAGCAGATAATATTGCCCAAAACACTTCAGAATTCATCCTGGTGCTTTTGTCAGCAGTCACATCATCAATAAATACAAGAGAATCAGTTCCATTGGCAGCCATACATGCCCACACCATGACAATACCACCACCATGCTTCACTGATGAGGTGGTATGCTTTGGATCATGAGCAGTTCCTTTCCTTCTCCATACTCTTCTCTTCCCATCATTCTGGTACAAGTTGATCTTGGTCTCATCTGTCCATAGGATGTTGTTCCAGAACTGTGAAGGCTTTTTTACATGTTGTTTGGCAAACTCTAATCTGGCCTTCCTGTTTTTGGGCCTCACCAATGGTTTACATCTTGTGGTGAACCCTCTGTATTCACTCTGGTAAAGTCTTCTCTTGATTGTTGACTTTGACACACATACACCTACCTCCTGGAGAGTGTTCTTGATCTGGCCAACTGTTGTGAAGGGTGTTTTCTTCACCAGGGAAAGAATTCTTTGGTCATCCACCACAGTTGTTTTCCATGGTCTTCTGGGTCTTTTGGTATTGCTAAGATCACCGGTGCCTTCTTTATTTTTAAGGATGTTCCAAACAGTTGATTTGGCCACACCTAATGTTTCTGCTATCTCTCTGATGGGTTTGTTTTGTTTTTTCAGCCTAATGATGGCTTGCTTCACTGATAGTGACAGCTCTTTGGATCTCATATTGAGAGTTGACAGCAACAGATTCCAAATGCAAATTGCACACTTGAAATGAACTCTGGACCTTTTATCTGCTCCTTGTAAATGGGATAATGAGGGAATAACACACACCTGGCCATGGAACAGCTGAGCAGCCAATTGTCCCATTACTTTTGGTCCCTTAAAAAGTGGGAGGCACATATACAAACTGTTGTAATTCCTACACCGTTCACCTGATTTGGATGTAAATACCCTCAAATTAAAGCTGAAAGTCTGCAGTTAAAGCACATCTTGTTCATTTCATTTCAAATTCATTGTGGTGGTGTATAGAGCCAAAAAAATTAGAATTGTGTCGATGTCCCAATATTTATGGACCTGACTGTATATAATAATACATTGCCTGCACTGTATATATATTCTACACTGACTGCACTGTATATATACACTGTATATATATATAGATCTATCTATCTATCTATCTATCTATCTATCTATCTATCTATCTATCTATCTATCTATCTATCTATCTATCTATCTATCTATCTATCTATCTAGATATATAGCTATATATATATATATATATCTATATATATAGATATATAGCTATATATCTATATATATATAGATATATAGCTATATATCTATATATATATATATACAGTATATACACTAAACTGCCTGCACGCCACTAACTAACCTGCCTAATCTAGCTCAAGTTCTCTCAATCTCTCCACGTATCACACAACATACGGCCGCCGTGTAAGCAGCCTTATATAGTGTGAGCCATGATTGGCCAAAGGCACCCTGCCTTTGGCCAATCATGGCTCTCACAGCAGATCGCACTGTGATTGGCCAAAGCATGCAGATCAGGTGCATGCTTTGGCCAATCAGCAGCCATCAATGCACTGCCTTTGCAGTGCATTATGGGGCGCTCTAATTAGCTGTGAAAGCCCCATATGTTAGGTTCGTCTGCGAACAAACGAACACCCAATGTATGAGTCGAACTTGTGTTTGATTCGAACATCGGGACCATCCCTAATTGCGCAGCTGCCCGATTGCTCTCACACACCCCCGGTACTGGCGCCCCTGCGCGCGCACTCCCACCATGCTTACCGGGCTCCGCTTGCCCATCTGTGCCCGTCATCTTACCCAACATGGCGGGTGCCGGTGGCTGCGGGGGAAGGAGAAGACGGAGGGGGGAAGCCGCTGCGGTCTCCACACGTTAGTCCAGGGACAGCACAGGATGAGTGAGCTGGCAACCGGGGGGAGGGGTGTGTAGGTATGGTGCGCATTGTGGGCTGGAGCAATGGGGGGGTGGGGCAGGGAGGGGCCTGCGGTCATTTTTACACAAATAGAGCTTTCTTTTGGTGGTATTTGACCACTGGGTTTTTATTTTCTGCGATATAAATGAAAAAAGGCCGGAAATTTTGAAAAAAATATATATTTTTTACGTTCTTTGTTAAAACATATTCAATAAAACAATATAAAAAACAAATTTCTTCATAAATTTAGGCCAAAATGTATTCTACTAAATGTCTTTGGTAAAAAAAAATCCCAATAAGTGTATAATAATTGGCTTGCGTGAAAGTTAAGAGAGTCTACAAACTAAGGTATATATACTAGGATTTTTATTTATTTATTTTTTTTAAACTAGTAATGGCGGCGATCAGCGACTTATAGTGGGACTGGGATAGTGAGGCGGGCAATCTGACACTTTGTGGGAACTGACTAACTGCCACTGACATCTTCAGTGACACTAAGGCCTCATGCACACTGGACGTTATAAAAAACGCCAGTAGCGTTAGCTGTAGAATAAATTTTGCAGTAACGTTTTTTAGCGTTTGCATTTTTTAGCTTTTTTTAGCAAAGCTATACTCCCATTGAAGCTTATGGCTCAAAAATGCTAATACATGTCGAATTTTTGCCCATTCTCATTTGCAAATTAGCTCTGTCAGATTGGATGAAGAGCATCTGTGAACAGCAATTTTCAAGTCTTGCCACAGATTCTCAATTGGATTTACTGCAGGTCTGGACATTGGGACATTCTTATGCCCCATACACACGATAGGATTTTCTGATGGAAAATGTGTGATAGGACCTTGTTGTCGGAAATTCCGACCGTGTGTAGGCTCCATCACACATTTTCCATCGGAATTTCCGACACACAAAGTTTGAGAGCAGGATATAAAATTTTCTGACAACAAAATCTGTTGTCGGAAATTCCGATCGTGTGTATACAAATCCGACGCACAAAGTGCCACGCATGCTCAGAATAAATTAAGAGATGAAAGCTATTGGCTACTGCCCCGTCTATAGTCCCGACGTACGTGTTTTACATCACCGCGTTCGGAACGATCGGATTTTCCGACAACTTTGTGTGACCATGTGCATGCGTGGATTTTGTTGTCGGAATGTCCGATCAATGTCCGACCGTGTGTACAGGGCATAACACATGAATATGCTTTGATCTAAACCATTCCATTGTAGCTCTGGCTGTATGTTTAGGGTCGTTGTCCTGCTGGAAGGTGAACCTCCTCCCCAATCTCAAGTCTTTTGCAGACTCTTATGCCGCGTACACACGATCGGAAATTCGGCCAGCAAAAGACAAATGAGAGCTTTTGGTCAAAAAATGCGACCATGTGTATTGCTCCATCGGACTTTTGTTGGCCGAATTCCAGCCAGCAAAAGATTGAGAGCATGTTGTTAATTTTTCGGACTTAAAAAGTTCCGATCGGAAATTCCGATCGTCTGTAGCAATTCCGACACGCAAAATTCCTACGCATGCTCAGAAAGAATTTGACGCATGCTCGGAAGCATTGAACTTCATTTTCTCTGCTCCTCATAGTGTTGTACGTCACCGCGTTCTTGACGGTCGAAAGTTCAGTGAACTTTTGTGTGACTGTGTATATGCAAGCCAAGCTTGAGCGGAATTCCGTTGGAAAAACCATCCAAGATTTTTCTGACGGAAAATCCGCTCGTGTGTACGGGGCACAGGTTTTCTTCTAAGATTGCCCTGTATTTGGCTCCATCCATCTTCCCATCAACTATGACCAGCTTTCCTGTCCCTGCTGAAGAAAAGCATCCCCACAACATGATGCTGCCACCACCATGTTTCACGGTGGGGATGGTGTGTTCAGGGTGATGTGCAGTGTTAGTTTTCCTCCACACATAGCGTTTTGCTTTTAGGCCAAAAAGTTCAATTTTGGTCTCATCTGACCAGAACACCTTCTTCCACATGTTTGCTGTGTCCCCCACATGGCTTCTCACAAACTGCAAACGGGACTTCTTATGACTTTCTTTCAACAATGACTTTCTTCTTGTCACTCTTCCATAAAGGTCAGATTTGTGGAGAGCACGACTAATAGTTATCCTGTGGACAGATTCTCCCACCTGAGCTGTGGATCTCTGCAGCTCCTCCAGAGTTACCATGGACCTCTTGGCTGCTTCTCTGATGAATGCTCTCCTTGCCCGGCCTGTCAGTTTAGGTGGACGGCCATGTCTTGGTAGGTTTGCAGTTGTGCCATACTCTTTCCATTTTCGGATGATGGATTGAACAGAGCTCCATGAGATGTTTGAAGCTTGGAATATTTTTTTAAAACCTAACCCTGCTTTAAACTACTCCACAACTATATCCATGACCTGTCTGGTGTGTTCCTTGGACTTCATGATGCTGTTTGTTCACTAAGGTTCTCTAACAAACCTCTGAGGGCTTCACAGAACAGCTGTATTTATACTGAGATTAAATTACACACAGGTGGACTCTATTTACTAATTAGGTGACTTCTGAAGGCAATTGGTTCCACTAGATTTAGGGGTATCAGAGTAAAGGGGGCTGAATACAAATGTACGCCACACTTTTCACATATTTATTTGTTAAAAAGTTTTGAAAACCATTTGTCTTTTTTCTTCCACTTCACAATTATGTGCCACTTTGTAAGTAAGCTATTTCAATACAGGAGATGATCCTGTACAATTGTACAAGATAGAAAGGGAAGAGTTCGGCTTTAAAGCTATAATAAACCATATTCCTGCTCATAGTAGAAAATACTGATTTCATATTCAGGACAAAAATTACATAAATAAATCAAGAATGACGAAACATTTAACATCCCATGGAACTGGAAGTGAACTTGCACAGCGTGATTTAATAAAATGTTATCATATAAGTATACAGGCTCTAGTTTAAGATGCATGGCTTTCATTAAAATATTACATTAAATAAATTAAACGCAGACAGTAAAACCCGCGCCCCAGATATATGCAAGTCATTTAGGAAATCTTGTTTTAAACTTATTTGATGCAGCAAGCAACAAATGTGTTATGGTGGAGATTTCATTAGCACATGCGGCTTAATTGTGTTACAAGCTCAGATTATAAGAACATAAAACAATAAATTGTACCCATTAACAAGGCTGTTAGGCTTCGCCAGTCTACATGGCATTTGCAGGTTAATTCTTCATCTCATCTTTCGGAGGGTAACAAAAGGAAAAAAACAACAACATTCGCTAATGAATAATTGTACAAGGACGATGACAAAGACAAAGGATGGCCACAAATTTTATAGAATGAAAATAATAGATTAGTCTGATATAAAAACGAGGGCACAAAACACGTATCTATTCATTTTTATACACTGAAAAAATATTAGGATTGACAAAAAAGTCATAATAATTCTCCTTTAGGCTCCATTCACACTTACTGTATGCGTTTATATTCATGCTTTTTGCAGAAATGCAGGACATTACTTTAAACATGGGTTCCTATGGAACACGTTCACATCAATGCATTTTTGTGACTCTACCATGGGCGTAGCATAAGGGGTTGCAGGGGTCACAATCACAACCCCTCCCCTAGCTCCAGGGGGCCCCTGCGGCCTCCCTGTCATATTATCATATTCTCCACAAAATCCAGCTTTGATCTGCCCTAGGGGGCCACAGCCACGCTCCAGTACTGGGCTTCTACTTTGTCTTCCACAGTCCACACCCCTCTCGTTTCCTACTGGCTGGGGAGAAGCTGTGAGCCATTTCCTGAATGGAGAGGAGCAAAAGGTGAGAACAGCCCAGGATGGGGAAGTGTCTGTGCTGTGTGCTGGCAACATGGAATGGTAACCAAGCTCAGCGAGGCAAGAGGAGGAGAGTGACGTTCTGTAGCCACCAAGGGGACCTATGTCACTGGTGAGGTATGGCACTGCTCAGTGTCTCCTAGTCACCAGCTGGAATTCTCTGTACCCCCCCACCCGGGGATGTCTACTTACCCCACTTCCCTGACAACTGGGGAGAAGACACACACCTCCGGTAGGTGACCTTCACCCAACACCTGCCAACACTGACAGAGAAACCTTCAGAAATTGCTAAAACAAATCCCTTAACACCTCCTTGGGGGGCCCCTGAAGGGCTGCAGGCTCCAGATTTTGCCTCACATGGCTTTCTCCCCCCAGATCTAAGTTGCCTTAGATCTGGGAGGACAAAGCCCCCTGTCCACCCCCTCCACCCTGCTATGTCCGGCTGCTGAGCTCCTTTCCCAGTACAGCACTCTATACTGTTCCTCCTCCACAGGGCTGAAATCACATTCCTTTACAACACAGCCAGTCAGCCATGATCTGCACAGGGAGTATCTGCCTACTGCAACTACACTGCCGTTCTGACCAGAGAATTTCATGGGTCAGAAGGGCAACATAAAAGTCAGATACACCCTGTGAAGACTGACAGACTGTGTGTAAAGGAATGTGATGTCAGCCCTGTGTAGTGTGTGTGTGTGTGTGGGGGGCTGTATATAGTGCTGGAATGGGAAAGGAGCTCTGCCAGGTGACACGTGATCCCTGTCCTCTGATTCTCCAGCCGTGATCCCTGTCCTCTGATTCTCCAGCCGTGATCCCTGTCCTCTGATACTCCAGCAGTGATCCCTGTCCTCTGATACTCCAGCGGTTATCCCTGTCCTCTGATTCTCCAGCCGTGATCCCTATCCTCTGATTCTCCAGCGGTGATCCCTACCCTCTGGTACTCCAGCCGTGATCCCTGTCCTCTGATACTCCAGCAGTGATCCCTGTCCTCTGATTCTCCAGTGGTGATCCCTGTCCTCTGATACTCCAGCAGTGATCCCTGTCCTCTGATACTCCAGTGGTGATCCCTGTCCTCTGATTCTCCAGCGATGATCCCTGTCCTCTGATTCTCCAGCGGTGATCCCTGTCCTCTGATTCTCCAGCGGTGATCCCTGTCCTCTGATACTCCAGCGGTGATCCCTGTCCTCTGATATAAAGAGGAACTCTGGGAACCCAGAACTCTTAAGCCACTTTGAGTATCTTGGTGTGCGGTGGATGTATCTGCAACATGTTGGAAGTAGTGGGGGGGGGGCCAGGTCAACTTTTGCATCGGGGCCCACAAGCTCCAAGCTACACCTCTGGACTCTACGTTTTTGGAAAGGGTCAGGGACTTTTTTTCCTGCAGCATTTTGCATGTAATAGACTTCAATGGACCCACATCCAAAATGCAAGTACTGCATTTTTACTGCGATTTTGACGCAATCTGCTTTTTTGCCATTTTTAAAATTTTTTTGGCTTTGCTTTCACTGTATATAGCTGGTTGCTAAGGAGCGGGCCAGTAAGCCAGCCGTCGCGTCCTTAACAACCGATGAGTCAAACCACAGAAAGCACAGCAAAAAAGCACTGCAGAAATGATCAAAAGCAACTTGCATAGATGTGAATCAAGCCTTACGGCCAGGGATTTTTTTTCTCAGAGAATAGATTCAGGCCCTTCCCCCTAGGAGTCACCCCTTGTTTCCACCCCCTACCCACCTCCGCGCACCGTCCCGTGGTTTTACCTCCTACCTACCTCCCAGTATTGCCTAACAGAACCAAGTATCTGTACCGCCCTCTTAGGTAGGTTGCTAGGATGATAGGTAAATGTAACTATTTTTGGCTCTGTAATCATTGGAGCAGTTGTTGATTTCTTTAACCACCGGAAGATTTGGCTGCTCGAAGACCAGGCCATTTTTTGCAATTTGGCACTGCGTCATTTTAACTGACAATTGCGCGATCGTGCGACTTTGTACCCAAAGAAAATTTGACATCCTTTTTTTCCCCACAAGTAGAGCTTTCTTTTGGTGGTATTTGATCACCTCTGCGGTTTTTATTTTTTGCACTATAAACAAAAAAATAGCGACAATTTTGAAAAAAACACAATATTTTGTATTTTTTGCTATAATAAATATCCCAATTTTTTGTAAAAAAGCAAAGTTTAGGCCGATATATATTCTTCTACATATTTTTGGTAATAAAAATCGCAAAAAAGCGTATATTGATTGCTTTGGGGGATAGAATTATGGCATTTTTATTATTTTTTTTACTAGTAATGGCGGCGATCTGCGATTTTTATCGGGACTGCGATATTATACTGCGATATTATAGCGGACACATCAGACACTTTTGACAAATTTTTGGGATCATTGGCATTTATACAGCGATCAGTGCTATAAAAATGCATTGATTATTGTATCCACCTCAATACCAGGACTATTCTGGCACTTCTCTCCTACATGTAAAAATCATCATTTTTTTGCTAGAAAATTACTCAGAATTTTTATATGTTTTTTTAGCAGACACCCTAGGGAATAAAATGGCGGTCATTGCAACTTTTTATCTTGCACGGTATTTGCGCAATAATTTTTCAAACGCCTTTTTTTTGGAAAAAAAAAAAACGGTTTCATGAATTAAGAAATAACAAAACAGTAAAGTTAGCCCAATTTTTTTGTATACTGTGGAAAATGAAGTTACGCTGAGTAAATAGATAGCTAACATGTCACACTTTAAAATTGCGCACACTCATGGAATGGCGCCAAACTTCGGTACTTAAAAATCTCCATAGGTGACACTTTCAAAATGTTTACAGGTTACCAGTTTAGAGTTACAGAGGAGGTCTAGTGCTAGAATTGTTGCACACGCTCTAATGCACGCGGCGATACCTCACATGTGTGGTTTGAATGGCGTTTACATATGTGGCCGGGAGTTGCGTGTGCGTTCGCTTTTGAGCGCAAGCTACTGGGGACAGGGGCGTTTAAAAAAAATGTTTTTATTATTTTATTTTTTATTTTACTTAATTTTTTTATTTTTACACTTTTTTTTACATTTTTATTTACATTTTTTTTATTTTTACACTTTTTTTACATTTTTATTTTTTTGTTCACTTTTATTCCTGTTACAAGGAATGTAAACATCCCTTGTAATAGGAATCTATTTGACAGGTCCTCTTTATGGAGAATTGTGGGGTCAATAGGACCCCCACATCTCTCCTCCAGGCTGGAAAGCATGAGATCGTGAAAAAAAAATCACCGATCTTCATGCTGACAGCCGCGATCGCAGCTTTGTTGACATCCATAACGTCACGCCCGTCATCTCTATGTTGGTTATAGAGATGACTGGAGACCATCTGGTCACCGGAAATCTCTATCGTCGTCATCTGGTGCCGGACGATTCTTTCTCCGGGCCTCCGATGGCACGGGAGAGTCCGATGAAGCACCGGATGGCGGCGGGAGGGGGGGCGTCCCCTCCCGTTGCCTATAAGAATGATCAAGCGGTGGAACTGCCGCTATGATCGTTCTTATCGTGCACAGAATCGCCGGCTGAAAAGAATGATATCTGAATGATGTCTGTAGCTACAGGCAAAATAAAGGGTGACTAGTTCCACTAGGTTTGAAAGGCAGTGCCACATCCAATGTATAGATACATGTAAAGAAAGGATTCCCCTAAGTGGACTTTAACGGCACTTACAACAGAGTATAGATAGTAAAAAGATATAGTGATGTATAAAAGGTAAAAAAGTTTTATTTATTTGAAAACGACATATATTAAAACATTGTATACATAAATTTCAACGAAACATCTATATAATACATAGATTCAATGTAGTCACCCAATGGTGAATTGTTTACAAACGCTCTTTTCACACCCAACGCGTTTCGGGATATACAGTATTTTAGTCCTTCTTCAGGGGTGTAGAGGAAAAGAGACTTTCATCTAGGGTAATTAGAATATGAAATCATAAGTAAGTTATCACAACACGTGGATATGTATGTATTAATCCACTTGAAGTTAAATAATCAACAAATCACTTACATGATATGTTTCGTTGATTTGTTTAAAAAAAGCTTGAGAGTAGAATAGCACTGGACATTATTGCTGGTAGAGTTTCTGTCCCTTTGGCATCACAGTTGTTACACAAAATTGTCATTAGGTAATAGTCTCATTAAGGAGGTATGTTGTTTCACCTATCCCCGTCTTCCACGGATGCGCAAAGGCCGGAGCGGTATACTGGGGCAAAAAAAGAGAAATCCCTATGAGTAAAAAGAGGGAAGTTCAAGTATAACTTGGAGAGTAGGGACTCTTTAAATGATATTGATATAAAGAGGCCTCAAAGTAGGGCTACAATTTCTAAATATAGAGTATACAGCAGGGGATTTTGCTACCACATCCTATGTAGATATCATATATCTGCTACAGGTTGAGACATGTATGCTACAACTTGATTGTAAGTGGACTCAATAGCTGGGAATAGGAGTAATAGAGGAGAGGAGTATAGATTGATATAGTGTTGTAGGAATATAGGTGAAAAGATGACCATAAGGGAAGCATTGTGTTTTGGAAAGTGGCAAATAAAATTAGTTTTGCTAAACTATGATTTGTATGATGGTGTGTTGGTAGAAATAAAAATATGCGATAACGGTATTCTTGCTGTAAGCACTGAGTAGGGTTCCTTACATTATTTCTATAGCCTTATATATTTATATAGACCAATGGCTATTTTTATTAAGTAGAAATAATAATTTGTTTGTATAAAAAGGCAAAGATAATCAGTATGAATGGATCTTATTATGGCACAATTGTGGCGTTTGAATATACATATACTGTTGGAACCATTAACTGGTGACTGTGAGTGATAGCATTGTATTTAGAGAAAAATGTTTGTGTAAGCATAGATGTGATGAGTATGGACAATTATTTAGATATCTTACAGTGTTGACAGCTGTAATAATCAGTATAAACCGGGTATTTTAGCAGCAAACATGGTTGTATATTACCGTATTTATCGGCATATAACATGCACCGGCGTATAACACGCACCCCAATTTAGGAGGGAATTTTAAGGGAAAAAAACTTTTAGAAGGGAAGTTGAAGGGAAAAAAACTTACATTTAAATGGCCATCATTACAGCCTTGTCAGTGCAGCCTTCCCCAGTACAGCCTTGTCAGTGCAGCCTTCCCCAGTGCAGCCTTGTCAGTGCAGCCTTCCCCAGTGCAGCCTTGCCCCAGTGCAGCCTTCCCCAGTGCAGCCTTGTCAGTGCAGCCTTGTCCCCAGTGCAGCCTTGTCAGTGCAGCCTTCCCCAGTGCAGCCTTGTCAGTGCAGCCTTGTCCCCAGTGCAGCCTTGTCAGTGCAGCCTTCCCCAGTGCAGCCTTGTCAGTGCAGCCTTCCCCAGTGCAGCCTTGTCAGTGCAGCCTTCCCCAGTGCAGCCTTGTCAGTGCAGCCTTCCCCAGTGCAGCCTTGTCAGTGCAGCCTTCCCCAGTGCAGCCTTGTCAGTGCAGCCTTCCCCAGTGCAGCCTTGTCAGTGCAGCCTTCCCCAGTGCAGCCTTGTCAGTGCAGCCTTCCCCAGTGCAGCCTTCCCCAGTGCAGCCTTGCCCCAGTGCAGCCTTCCCCAGTGCAGCCTTGTCAGTGCAGCCTTCCCCAGTGCAGCCTTGTCAGTGCAGCCTTCCCCAGTGCAGCCTTGTCAGTGCAGCCTTCCCCAGTGCAGCCTTGTCAGTGCAGCCTTCCCCAGTGCAGCCTTCCCCAGTGCAGCCTTGCCCCAGTGCAGCCTTCCCCAGTGCAGCCTTGTCAGTGCAGCCTTCCCCAGTGCAGCCTTGTCAGTGCAGCCTTCCCCAGTGCAGCCTTGTCAGTGCAGCCTTCCCCAGTGCAGCCTTGTCAGTGCAGCCTTCCCCAGTGCAGCCTTCCCCAGTGCAGCCTTGCCCCAGTGCAGCCTTCCCCAGTGCAGCCTTGTCAGTGCAGCCTTCCCCAGTGCAGCCTTGTCAGTGCAGCCTTCCCCAGTGCAGCCTTCCCCAGTGCAGCCTTCCCCAGTGCAGCCTTGCCCCAGTGCAGCCTTCAAACCTCTATCCCAGCTAACCTGAGCTTCAAAATCGCCAACCGTGATTTGAAAATGGCGCCGCCGGCACCGAAATACACAGAGCCGGTCCTCGGCTAGTAGGTTCGGATAGCTCCGCTTGGGACTACGAGTGGAGCCGAAAGTGAACGAGAGCCGCCGGAAAGAGCCAAGGACCGGCTCTGTGTATTTCGGCGCCGGCGGCGCCATTTTCAAGTCGCGGTCGGCAATTTTGAAGAATTGACAGCTCGGGATCGCAGGGGATCGGCGTATAACACGCACCTGCGATTTTCCCCTGATTTTCAGGGGAAAAAAGTGCGTGTTATACGCCGATAAATACGGTAATTTAAGGGAAGAATGGTGTAAAACCTTTGAGAAGGAAAATCTAGAAAGAGATTATGTGGTACGAACATATGAGCCGATTTAAGAAGTGTATACATTTGTGTATACATAAGTGTATACATATCAAAATTACCTTTCACATCAGGTTCAACAATTACCTAATGACAATTTTGTGTAACAACTGTGATGCCAAAAGGACAGCAACTCTACCAGCAATAATGTCCAGTGCTATTCTACTCTCAAGCTTTTTTTAAACAAATCAACGAAACATATCATGTAAGTGATTTGTTGATTATTTAACTTCAAGTGGATTAATACATACATATCCACGTGTTGTGATAACTTACTTATGATTTCATATTCTAATTACCCTAGATGAAAGTCTCTTTTCCTCTACACCCATGAAGAAGGACTAAAATACTGTATATCCCGAAACGCGTTGGGTGTCAAAAGAGCGTTTGTAAACAATTCACCATTGGGTGACTACATTGAATCTATGTATTATGTAGATGTTTCGTTGAACTTTATGTATACAATGTTTTAATATATGTTGTTTTCAAATAAATAAAACTTTTTTACCTTTTATACATCACTATATCTTTTTACTATCTATACTCTGTTGTAAGTGCCGTTAAAGTCCACTTAGGGGATTCCTTTCTTTACATGTATCTGTAGCTACAGGCATCATTCAGATATCCCCCCCCCCCAAAGTGAGGACGTTAATATACAACGGCCGGTTTTGAAGTGGGTATAAATGTCCCTGGCAGGGAAGGGGTTAACACTAGGGAAACTGTGTTCCCTGTGTGTGTTCTAACTGTGGGGGATGGGACTGACTATAGGAGATGAGAGATCGTGGTTCCCAGCTCGTAGGAACTCACGATCTCTCTCTCCTCTCCTCACAGAACTGTTTACACACACACGTCCCTGTTCTGCCTCTCGTGCCCACGATCGCTCCTGGGCGGTGGTCATCGCAGCCGCCGGTCACGAGCATCGGCATCCCTGCTGTGCAGCACGTGCGTTTGATGGGACCGAAGTACAGCTACGACGGTTTGCGGGATCGTGCCGCCCTGCCGCAGTATAATGACGGCGACGGTCGGCAAGTGGTTAAGCTGTTCTGTATCTCACAGGCTGCAGGACTAATTAATCCCCCCGTCTTCTAGAGACTTCTAGAACATAGGGGCCTGGGAAAGTCGTATGGGCAGCTTGAATATGTGCCCTGTGGGTGGCTGTGGAAGTTCCCATCCTCAGGGGCTAATGCCCCTTTGGGGCAGCTTGCTGGAGTTGCTGCAATTGCTCGAGGTCACAGATGTCGCAGAGCCGGGAACCCATTCCTTATCAACTTTGGAGGTAACTAAGTAGCTTCATCTTGGGATCTGGTCTGCAGTGCTCACTGAAGAGTGCCCAGTGGAAGCTGAAGTGTGCTGTCCTGTGGCACTGTATTAAAAAGGTATGAATAAAATTCTACTCATCTAGGATATATATATATATATATATATATATACACACACTATATTACCAAAAGTATTGGGACACCTGCCTTTACACACACATGAACTTTAATGGCATCCCAGTCTTAGTCTGTAGGGTTCGATATTGAGTTGGCCCACCCTTTGCAGCTATAACAGCTTCAACTCGTCTGAGAAGGCCGTCCACAAGGTTTAGGAGTGTGTCTATGGGAATATCTGACCATTCTTCCAGAAGCTCATTTGTGAGGTCAGGCACTTATGTTGGACGAGAAGGCCTGGCTCGCACTCTGCGCTCTAATTCATCCCAAAGGTGTTCTTTTGGGTTGAGGTCAGGACTCTGTGCAGGCCAGTCAAGTTCCCCGCTCATCCATGTCTTTATAGACCTTGCTTTGTGCACTGGTGTGCAGTCATGTTGGAACAGGAAGGAGCCATCCCCAAACTAATCCCACCAAGTTGGGAGCATGAAATTGTCCAAAATGTCTTGGTATGCCGACGCCTTAAGAGTTCCCTTCACTGGAACTAAGGGGCCAAACCCAACCCCTAAAAAACAACCCCACACCATAATCCCCCCTCCACCAAATGATTTGGACCAGTGCGCAAAGCAAGGTCCATAAAGACATGGATTATTGCCAACTCAATATTGAACCCTCCGGACTAAGACTGGGATGCCATTAAAGTTCATGTGCGTGTAAAGGCAGACGTCCCAATACTTTGACAATATAGTATATATACTATATACTATACTATTTACGAACTCCCGTTCGTAAATTGGAGTCGTTCGCAAGTCGGAGGTTTGTAACTCGGGGACCTCCTGTATATATATATATATATATATATGTATATATATATATATATATATATATATATATATATATACATATAGTAAATGTTTGCTTTTGGGTTTAAAACCCAAACATTTTTCTTTCTAGGGCTCTTCTTTGGAAATAAATACAATCGGCTATAAGCCATTATAGTTTCCCTTTAGGAGAATTATTTGATACATTCTTGCACGGACTTGTCCTTTTTTAAATCTCTTTTGCAAATCTATTTTATTTAAACTTGATTGCAATTTGTTTACTGACTTTTTACTGACCCTTTAATCTTCAAGGGATTGACCATTAATCAAAACTGTACAGTTTATGAAAGTTGGAAATCATCTGGGAGGTCAAAAAAGAAAATGAGCTTTGGCGCAAAAAATGCCGGCGAACGTAGAATAAATGGAACTCCTCTTAAACTGAAGTACAAGTTAGTAACTATTAGTAACATTGTAAAAAGCACTAATTAGGAGCTGAGCAGAGGTTCCTCTTATCTCGGCATATTGTGTTTTAATCTCGTTATGGTGTCCATATAATTACTTGGAATCCGTCACTGTCAGGATTACAGCACTATAATGTGATTGCAGTTTTACCATCCAGCCTACTGCCTTAGAATCGTATTTCTTTCTTGATAAACAGATCAAATCAATACAACACGGGGGAATATAATGTGGGTGAGAGTTAGCTTGTTTAAAAACCCAGAATTCTCTCATCTCAGCACCTTTTTTTTTTTTTTTTAAGTTATGGAGATATTCTAGATTGAATGTATAAATATAATTTAGGGATAATAACTATTGTGCTGGTGCCACTGACACAGTTTTGGGGAAACAGCATTAAAGAACAATTGGCTCAGAGATGACACAATCGTGTGGTACCTGTGCAGTTATTGGCCGGGTGTGTTTACAAATGTCTGACACAGATCGGCCTCTGCTGCAGCCTCTGACCCTTTGACTTGCTACAAAGTTACAGTGTTGCAATCGTTCCTGACATGACAACAGGGGCGGATCCAGAAATTAGATGCAGGTGAGTTAGTAGACAGGTAAAAGAGAGCGGGCAGCTCTGTAGGCGGGTGTGAGAGCGGGCGGGCCGGGCAGCTGAGCGGCTCGGAGGGCGGACGAGAGAGCGGGCGGGTGAGAGAACGGGCGGCTCCGCAGGCGGTGGCTGGGCGGGTGAGAGAGCGGGCGGGTGACTGAGAGAGCGGGCGGCTTTGCGGGCAGGTGAGAGAGCAGGCAGGCGGGGCAGCTGAGTGGCTCGGCGGGCGGGTGAGAAAGCGGGCAGCTCCGCGGGCAGCTCAGCGGGCGGGCGGGTGAGAGAGTGGGCGGCTCCGCAGGCGGCGGCTGGGCGGGTGAGAGACCGGGCGGGCGTCTGAGAGAGCGGTCAACTTCACGGGCAGGTGAGAGAGGAGGCAGGCGGGGCAGCTGAGTGGCTCGGCAGGCGGGTGAGAGAGCGGGCAGCTCCGCTGGCAGCTCCGCGGGCGGGCGGGTGCGAGAGCGGGCGGCTCCGCAGGCGGCGGCTGGGCGGGTGAGAGAGCGGGCGGGCGACTGAGAGAGCGGGCGGGCGACTGAGAGAGCGGGCGGGCGACTGAGAGAGCGGTCAGCTTCACGGGCAGGTGAGAGAGCGGGCAGGCTGGGCAGCTGAGTGGCTCGGCGGGCGGGTGAGAGAGCGGGCGGCTCCACAGGCGGCGGCTGGGCGGGTGAGAGAGCGGGCGGGCGACTGAGAGAGTGGTCGGCTTCGCGGGCAGGTGAGAGAGCGGGCAGGCCGGGCAGCTGAGTGGCTCGGCGAAAGGGTGAGAAAGCAGGCAGCTCCGCGGGTGGGCGGGTGAGAGAGCAGGCATGCTGGGCAGCTGGGTGGCTCAGTGGGTTAGAGGGCGGCTGGCCAATCAGCGAGCCGGCGGGCGGGGGAGCAGAGAGATTACATCATCTCTCTGCTGCCTGACTCTGGGACACAGCAAGTGACAATCCGCAACATGTGGCAGGCAACCCTGGCAAGTGACACACTCAGGGCTCCTATTGATTCTGCATTATGGTGAGCTGAACCATTTCATTTTATATAACAATGTAATAATAGAAATAATGCGCTTCAATCATCCTGACACCATAACAACCATGGTGCCGGGATGATTGAAGCGCTAACACCAACCATTTCCCCGATAAATTGCCCACAAAAAAATGTATTTTCTGGCAGTGCCCCTCCCAACACTAGACTCTGGATCCGCCCCTGTATGACACTGAGCCTTAAAGTGATTGTAAAGTATTTTTTTTTGTTAAAAATAATAAACATGTTAACTTTGGCTCTCATGTCTCCTCCCTCCTGACGAGCTTAGCAGCTTGCAAAGGCTGCCCCTGAGCTGAGTCACAGCTCCCTGTGTCCATTCAGACACTGAGCTGTGGCCTGGCCCCGCCCACTTCATCTCCTCATTGGCTGACTGACTTTGAGTGATAGCAGTGGGAGCCAATGTCGCTGCACTGCTGTTTCAGCCAATGAGGAGAGAAATCCCGGGCAGCCAAGACAATCCTACAACATTGCTGGATAGAGCAGAAGCTAAGTTAAGTATTAAGGGGGCTGAGGGGGGCTGCTGCACACAGATGGCTTTTTATCTTAAGGCATAGAATGCTTAATAAGATAAAAAAAGTCTGACTTTATTTAAACTCAAAATATCATATGTGCTTGCTATACTATGTACTTGTATGAAAGAGTAGCCAGTTCTCTTTGTATTGCTTCCTGTGACATCCTTGGGATCCTGCCAGTCCCTCTGCTTTCTTATTTAAAAACTGACCACACTAGGCATGAGAGCGCAGCGTGGCTAGTTCTCAAGCTGTGCTGAGAAGGCTGCTCTCCTCCAATGATCAGACTTGTTGTGACACCCCCCGTTAGCCTATTGGATCTTCACCTCCTGCCACATGGTATGATGTAGTGTGTGGACTGGATGATGCTGTGCTATGTGATGAGCTTTGATGATATTATCATTTTGTGAGTATAAAGCCTCGTACACACGATCAGACTTTATACAAACTTTTCCGTGGATTTCTGTACAAAGGGCGTTGGCTGTGAACTTGTTAACCATACACACTGTAGGACTTTTTAGGCAACAAACACGAACGTAGTGACGTTTCAACGTACTGACGACACTACAAAAGAGGACGTTCAATTCTCTGGCGCCACCCTTTGGTCAACTTCTGTATTGTTGTCTGATCTTTTGCATTGGTTCTGAGCATGCGTGTTTGTACTTTGTACTAAAGTCCGATGGTTTTGTGTACTTGCCGACTTTGGACTTTTGTTGCCGCCAAGTTTGTCTGTTCTCACAGCCGACATTTGTCCGATGAAAACCGAAAAAGTTTATCTGATGGAGCGTACACACGGTCGGACGTTGCCTTAAAACAGCTAATTTGCATGTTTGTTGTCAAAAAGTCCAATCGTGTGTATGGGCCTTAATGCTTACCACTTGTTGTAACAATAAAGCTATGGTTGTAGGATATTTCACTAGATCGGTGCGCCCTTTATTTTTTTTGTGTGGTTCTGATGGCTCCTTCCAGCAGGATAATGCACCGTGTCTAAAAGCTAGACATGTGCACAACAAAAAATTTTGCTTCATTTCCTTACGTTTCCGTTGATTCGTAACGATTCGCAATTTCATAAGACGCAAGTTTTCATATTCGGACTCGTTCGTATTGTCGTGACAATTTTATTTTCGTTGATACAAAATAATTCGTAATTCCATTGATTCAATTTTCTTTGATTCGAAATTTGTAAATTTATTAGATAATCATTTTCGTTTATTCGGTACACTACTCGTAATTTAGTAACTGTTACTTTTGTGAGATTGCCTTTTTCGTTGATTTGTACTTTCGTAGGAAATAAAGAATAATAATCCTAAGCTTGCTTTTCTAATAAGTCCTGTACTTACTCCAATCCACTCCCTCAGTCATGAGATCGGACTCCGTCTCCTCCTCAACTGACTCTAAAAAGATTCAGGAATGCAGTGCGACTCAGACACAAAAGGGATAATCTGATTGGCTAAAGATATTAAGTAAGATACATCACTCACTAATACACTGCCCATTCGAAAGAACGATTCGAGAACACGAAATTACGAACATACGAAATTACGAACATACATATTAAGATACACTCAGGGGCGGACTGACCATTCGGGCACTCGGGCACTGCCCGAGGGCCCCATGCCTCCAAACGGGCCTCTTCAGGGTTTCCAGCCTCCATAAAAATAGGGACAGTATGTAAAAATCTGTGTTTTTTTTAAAATCCCAAGATTATAGCTGCCCCGCCTCTCCAGCACCTTTTCAGTGTGTGTATGTGTAGTCTGTGAGTGTGTACTGTGTGTGTATATTGTGTGTCTGTGTGTGTATACTGTATGTGTGTGTGTGTGTGTGTGTATACTGTGTGGCTCCATAATCTATTGCCTGGGGGCCCCATAATCTTCTCCTATTGCCTGGGGGCCCCATAATCTCCTATTGCCCGGGGGCCCCATGAGTTGTCAGTCCGCCCCTGGATACACTTACACTGTCCATTCAAAAGAACGATTCGAGAACATGAAGAAACAAAATTACGAACACAAGAATGAAAATACGAACCTATGAAACTATGAACATACAAAGGATTGAAAATACGATTCATTATTCGTTATAGATGTAATTTTCTTTCTTTTACTTTTTCAGAGTTTCATATTTTCGTAAGTCTGTCCGTTCGTAAGTTCGTATTTGCGCGTGTTGGTTATTTTGCTAATTCGTAATTTTAGTATTTCGGTTCTTTCAGCTATTCGGATGCTCGGATTTATCCAAATGTACGAATACTAACAAATTCGTACAGAAATCTATTCGTTACGAACCGAATCGCACATGTCTACAAATCATCTCACCACTGGCTTCTTGAACATGACAATGAGGTCCCTGTACTCCAATGGCCTCCACAGTCACCAGATCTCAATCCAATAGAGAACCTTTGGGATGTAGTGGAATGGGAGATTCGCATCATGGATGTGCAGCCGACAAATCTGCAGCAACTGCGTGATGTTATCATGTCACTATGGAGCAAAATCTCTGAGGAATGTTTCCAACACCTTGTTGTATCTATGCCACGAAGAATGAAGGCACAAGGGGGTCCAACCTGATACTAGCAAGGTAAGCTGGCCGGTGAGTGTGTATTTTAACATGGCTGTAAACCCTTACATATACCTAGTGAAGTAAATAGACTCAGGGGATACACAGAGATGAAATAAATACTCCTAAAAAAGTTGCACTGGCTTATCTGCAGCCGTACAGCCATTCAAACTGCAGAATGTACATAAGATTTCTAAGTTCCACCAGGCAGAGGGCGGGTATATGACATCACATACTGCGCACATAGAGCAGAGAGCTAAGTGTAATCTGAGATCTGAGTGGAGGGAAAGGACACACCCCCTCTACACAGTCTCATAGGGAAACATACACAGCTGATGCTGTCAGTCACCTGCTGTGTGCTGCAGGGGGAATCTCCCAATGTGGAGCTACATACATGCTTTAATTGAACACAACTTTTTATGGCAGCTATCATCTGTGGCCTTTTAATGATGTTTTAATTGTATAATAAAGATGTATATTTTAGTTTTTTACTTTTGTATGTTCTCTTTGTGGGACAGTAAACCACTTCCCACCCATAGGACGTCATATGATGTCCTGGACTTCAAGTGGAGATATCTGGATGATGCAGCTACAGGCATTATGAAGATATCTTTGTTTTCAGCCAGTGAGTCTCTCTATTGTAAAAGTCATACTAGTGGTCAGGCATTGCTAGGTCTACAAAAGATCTGGGGCTAGAGCCATAGCAGCGAAGTAAAGAAAGTCATAAAGCTTAGGCGGGCATACACATGTATATAATTTAAATGTGTGTGTGTATATATATATGTGTATATAATTTAAATGTGTGTCTGTACCATGTATATACATGGTACAGGAGGTGATGCAGAGGCTGCGGGCATGGTACAGGAGATGCAGAGGCTGCGGGCATGGTACAGACCACCCCCCTCCATCAGTACAAACCCCCCCTCAGTACAGACCACCCCCCTCCATCAGTACAGACTTCCCTCTCAGTACTGACCACCCCCCTCCATCAGTACAGACCCACCCTCAGTACAGACCACCCCCCTTCATCAGTACAGACCCCACCTCAGTACAGACCACCCCCTCCATCAGTACAGACCCCCCTTAGTACAGACCACCCCCCCTCCATCAGTACAGACCCCTCCTCAGTACAGACCACTCCCCTTCATCATTACAGACCACTCCTCAGTACAGACCACTCCCCTCCATCAGTACAGACCCCCCCTGAGTACAGACCACCCCCCTCCATAAGTAAAGATCCCCCCTCAGTACAGACCACCCCTCTCTATCAGTACAGACCCCCCTCAGTACAGACCACCCCCTCCATCAGTACAGATCCCCCCTCAGTACAGACCACCCCTCTTCATCAGTACAGACCCCCCTCAGTACAGATCACCCTTCTCCATCAGTACAGACCCCCCTCAGTACAGACCACCCCCTCCATCATTACAGACCCCCCTCAGTACAGACCACCCCCCTCCATCAGTACAGATCCCCCCTCAGTACAGACCACCCCTCTCCATCAGTACAGACCCCCCCTCAGTACAGACCACCCCTCTTCATCAGTACAGACCCCCTCAGTACAGACCACCCCCTTCCATCAGTACAGACCCCCCCTCAGTACAGACCATCCCCTCCATCAGTACAGATCCCCCCTCAGTACAGACCACCCCTCTCCATCAGTACAGACCCCACCTCAGTACAGACCACCCCTTTCTTCCATCAGTACAGACCCCACCTCAGTACAGACCACCCCTTTCCATCAGTACAGACCCCACCTTAGTAAAGACCACCCCCCTCCAAAAGTACAGACCCCTCCCCATTACAGACCACCCCTCTCCATCAGTACAGACTTCCCTCAGTACAGACCACCCCTCCGTCAGTACAGACCCCCCCAGTACAGACCACCCCTCTCCATCAGTACAGACCCCCCTCAGTACAGACCACCCCTCCATCAGTACAGACCCCCCCTCAGTACAGACCACCCCTCTCCATCAGTACAGACCCCCCCCTCAATACAGACCACCCCCTCCATCAGTACAGGCCCCCCTCAGGACAACAGCATGACACATCCTGAGCTCTAAAGGGTTCATGCTGAGACCTGTAGTCCTTCACTTTTGGGGGGCCACACATCTCCCAAAAGCTAAGAACTACAAGTCCCAGCATGAACCCCTCGTCTTTGTATGGGTCTCTCTGCAGTGCCCAGCTCCCTCATGACACACATGATACATCCCTGGTGCTCAGTCAGCCTCACCTCATAGAAGATAGAGGAGGCGGGCGGAGCTAAGCCACTTGGCGCAGAGCTCCGCTCTGAGCGCTTGTGCCTCGGGCTCATGCTGTGTCACTCAGGTGATGTGACATCACTGGTTGCTAGACGCTGGGCGGTCCTAGCAACCAGTGCGCAGTGGCAGAACAAAGTAAAACAGGCCAAGTTGTTGGTTATCTGCACGGCGCCCACGTCCACCGCTGATGGCACCGCTGCACCTGGTGAGAGACTCAGGTCTATGGGCTCCAGATTCGGAGCTGTAGCCCCAATAGCCACCCCCAAGCAATGCCACTGCTAGTGGCTGATTAACCGCTGGAAAGCTTTTGCCCCCCTGCTGCCCGACTCCGGGCTCTCCCATGTGATCAGGGAGCCGTAGATCAGATCCAGCAGTGGCGCCAGGTTACCATAGAACTTGCCAAGGACCGCAAGGTCCATGGACATCTCTATGATCTTGGGAGACTGGAAGTGACCCCATGATACTGCAATTTTTTTTCCTCTGGAAAGCAGAGATTGATGTTTTTCTTTTTGATCTCATGCTTTCCAGGGTAGAGGAGAGATGTGGGGTCTTATAGACCCCAGATGTCTCCATAAAGAGGATCTGTCATGCCTTATTCCTATCACAAGGGATGTTTACATTTCTTGTAATAGGGATAAAATTGATAAAAAATAAAGGGACAGTGTAAAAAAAAAAAAAAAAGAAAGAAAAACGTTTTTAAAGCGCTTACGTCCTCTCGCACTCGCATGCAGAAGCAAACACATACATAGGTCACACCAGCCTTTGTAAACGCCATTCGCATCACACATGTAAAGTATTGCAGCAAACGTTATAGCGAGAGCAATAATTCTAGTGGTAGACCTCCTCTGTAATTCTAAACTGGTAACCTGTAACAATTTTTAAAGCTTTATTTATCTGGATTTTTAGGTACCGTTGTTTGGTGCCATTCCAGAAGTTTACATAATTTTAAAGCATGATATTTTAGGTATCTATTTACTCAGGTAACATTATCTTTTATAATTTAACAAAAAAAAGTAATTATATACATACAGTGGGGACGGAAAGTATTCAGACCCCTTATATTTTTTACTCTTTGTTATATTGCAGCCATTTGCTAAAATCATTTAAGTTATTTTTTTTTCCTCATTAATGTACACACAGCACCCCATATTGACAGAAAAACACAGAATTGTTGACATTTTTGCAGATTTATTAAAAAAGAAAAACTGAAATATCACATGGTCCTAAGTATTCAGACCCTTTGCTGTGACACTCATATATTTAACTCAGGTGCTGTCCATTTCTTCTGATCATCCTTGAGATGGTTCTACACCTTCATTTGAGTCCAGCTGTGTTTGATTATACTGATTGGACTTGATTAGGAAAGCCACACACCTGTCTATATAAGACCTTACAGCTCACAGTGCATGTCAGAGCAATCGAGAATCATGAGGTCAAAGGAACTGCCTGAAGAGCTCAGAGACAGAATTGTGGCAAGGCAAAGATCTGGCCAAGGTTACAAAAAAAATTCTGCTGCACTTAAGGTTCCTAAGAGCACAGTGGCCTCCATAATCCTTAAATGGAAGACGTTTGGGACGACCAGAACCTATCCTAGAGCTGGCCATCCAGCCAAACTGAGCTATCGGGGGAGAACACAACAGTAATATATTTTGCGCTTACTCTACGCGAGCAGCTAACACAGCAAAAAGAATATTTGTTAAGTTAACATATAAAACAAGATAGTTCAGACTGTTTTTCCGTTTTTTTGTTTTTTATTATGGTGACACTTTTATTAGTTTCACAGTTGAAGATCACAATGGTCATATTCACTTATTGACTAGAAGGATTGACATTTTTGTGTGATAAATCAATACATTTATTTCACTTGGGTATTTTTCATATTATACTTATCACTTTCTATTTCAGCGCTACACTTTGTTTTATATCGGGGGAGAAGAGCCTTAATGAGAGACGTAAAGAAGAACCCAAAGATCACTGTGGCTGAGCTCCAGAGATGCAGTCGGAGATGGGAGAAAGTTGTAGAAAGTCAACCATCACTGCAGCCCTCCACCAGTTGGGGCTTTATGGCAGAGTGGCCTGACGAAAGCCTCTCCTCCTCAGTGCAAGACACATGAAGGCCGCATGGAGTTTGCTAAAAAACACCTGAAGGACTCCAAGATGGTGACAAATAAGATTCTTTGGTCTGATGAGACCAAGATAGAACTTTTTGGCGTTAATTCTAAGCGTTATGTGTGGAGAAAACCAGGCACTGCTCATCACCTGTCCAATACAGTCCCAACAGTGAAGCATGGTGGTGGCAGCATCATGCTGTGGGGGTGTTTTTCAGCTTCAGGGACAGGACGACTGATTGCAATAGAGGGAAAGATGAATGCGGCCAAGTACAGGGATATCCTGGACGAAAACCTTCTCCAGAGTGCTCAGGACCTCAGACTGGGCCGAAGGTTTACCTTCCAACAAGACAATGACCCTAAGCACACAGCTAAAATAACGAAGGAGTGGCTTCACAACAACTCCGTGACTGTTCTTGAATGGCCCAGCCAGGGCCCTGACTTAAACCCAATTGAGCATCTCTGGAGAGACCTAAAAATGGCCGTCCACCAACGTTTACCATCCAACCTGACAGAACTGGAGAGGATCTGCAAGGAGGAATGGCAGAGGATCCCCAAATCCAGGTGTGAAAAACTTGTTGCATCTTTCCCAAAAAGACTCATGGCTGTATTAGATCAAAAGGGGGCTTCTACTAAATACTGAGCAAAGGGTCTGAATACTTAGGACCATGTGATATTTCACTTTTTCTTTTTTAATAAATCTGCAAAAATGTCAACAATTCTGTGTTTTTCTGTCAATATGGGGTGCTGTGTGTACATTAATGAGGAAAAAAATGAACTTAAATGATTTTAGCAAATGGCTGGAATATAACAAAGAGTGAAAAATTTAAGGGGGTCTGAATACTTTCTGTCCCCACTGTATATATATATATATATATATATATATATATATATATAATTTGCATTAAAATGTATTAAAGTGTATTTTTTACCAAAAAACTGCTGCTCAAATACCGTGTGATGCCAAAAAATAGCAACGACTGCCATTTTCTTCTCTAGGGTCTTTGCTAAAACATATATAGTGTATAATGTTTGGGGGTTCTGAGTAATTTTCTGGCAAAAAAAATATGATTTTACATGTAGGAGAGAAAAGCCAGAATTGGCCCAGTAGGGAAGTAGTTAAAGTCCCCACACGATCCTTTCTTCCCCATTATCGAGCAGGTAGGTGGAAGTATATTGTAAAGGGAAGCACATACAATTGGATGATATGTTTTGTTCATTTTTCATCTCAGAGGTTTACAGCCACTTTAACATGAAGAATTATATGTGATGCTAGATCCTCTTGAACTATTCAGATTAACTCTTACATTTCTTACATGTGTTATATTTGTAGCTCTTTATAATATAAGGCAGAGTTTTCCGTTTTAGGAGCGTTGGCCTTTAACAATACAAATAGATATACTTCAGCACAATGCTAAGTCAAATCTGTGAGCCCATTTATTTCCAGTCTATTAAGAGGCATAAAGGAGAGAGAAGATTAATTCCCCCTATCTTATTCTGGCCACAAATTAGAATAAATGTATTACAATCTCCAGGCCTCTTCCCTTCAGTTTAATATAGTTTCCTAGTTAGAATGAATGCCTTTATTGACTGCAGCTGATGGGACCTATTTTTCGTATCGTTGTCAAATAATCGATGTGGCCATTATTCCCACTTTTGGCTCAAGCTGCGGCATCAGCGTGGTCAGAGGACAAGAGGCCAGAATGCCGGATAATTTGCCTGCGGTGATGTTGTACTCCTTGGGAGCTGTTTGAATTAAACAGTGCCGTTCAGGGAAAATCAATAACGTAGTTTAAATGGTTTCATAGGGATCTTTGTGATGATTGAATATTGCTCTTCCTACAAGAGCGGGAGATGTATTCTGTCTTTTCTCCTACCACTAACTTAGATACGTAGACAATACCAAGTGTTAATAATGGCTTGGCTGTTATTAATGTATGGTGTATCTTGCAAAATTCTATTTTTTTTTTTTAATTGTATTAAATTTCAATTCAGAGCTTTTCTCCCTGGCAACTCAAAGCACATAGCAGTCATCTTGGGTGCACATATTTGAGTCAACAAACCTACCAGAATGTTTTTGGAGTGTGGGCAGAAACCCACAAAAACACATAAAGAACAGGTATCCTCTATGCCAGGGTTCCTCAACCAGGGTTCCATGGATCCCTAAGGTTCTTCCAGAGGTTGTTAGGGATTCCTTGAGCAATGAGCAATTTCTACCTCTCAGATAAGGTCCTACTGACACCATTGCCCTTTTTAAGCTGTAAGGGGGCAATTCTTCCCAGTGACCACAAGTGTGAGGAGAATTCTTCCCGCTGACCATCACACTAATGTATCATGAGTTGTAGATATAGACATTTTTAGTAAGGGTTTCCTGAGACTGGAACGTTATTTTGAAGGATTCCTCTATGTTAAAAGGTTGAGAAAGGCTGCTCTATGCAAATAATTTTTTTTTGTATTTCCCCATAGACTCAAAGCCCTTAGGAGGTGAGGCAGCCCTCTTGGGCAAACGTTAAGCCAAGTGGAAGTAGAAATGGAAGTTGAAGTGGAAATTGAGGTGGAAGTGGATTTTCAAATGCAAGTGGAAGTTAAAGTTATGTGGAAGTCTAAGGTAAGGTGGAAATGGAAGTTGAAGTTAAGATAGAAGTGGAAGTTGAAGTTGAAAGTGGGGAAAGTTGATGAAAGTTCTGTTAGACTAGAGTTAGGGATTACACTTCATTGGGGTTCCTTGTTGAGGCAGTTTAGCTTCCTTATATATTTGCAAATCTATGCAACAAAAATCTCTGTTTTAATGTAAATTGTTGAAAATCGTGTCAATTAATTTTTTTTGGCCAGGTTGGTAAGAGTGCGGGGAAATTTTTTTGTTGTATTGTTCTTTGACATGTCCTGTCCCTTACTTTAAAAATCTAGTTATAAATTCATTGATGGGAGCAGCGAATGTGTCCATGCAGCCTCTGCATCACAATTGACATGCATAGGACTGCCTGCACAGGGATGCCCGGAACACTGCTCTTATACAGGCATACACTTTAGTACACCCCTTGTGAACGAGGCCTTAGTAGGAATTTAACATTTTGAAAGTTATGTTATGTTTATGTGTGCCAATACAGACAATGGCAGGAGGGATCAGCAATGTCTGTGTGTATGGAGGAATCAAGCAAATTTCTTTCCTGCAACCCGTTGCAAGAAAGAAATTTGCTCCGTGTATGGCCGGCCCAACCGTTTATGGACAGCTTAACAGAATCCTACACAGTATACGCTATATTGTATATTACACACACCTGTACTATATACACTATATTGTACATTACACACTCCTGTACTATATACACTATATTGTACATTACATGCTCATGTTCTACAAACACTAAATTGTACATTACATACTCCTGTACTATATACACTATATTGTACATTACTAGCTCATGTTCTACATACACTAAATTGTACATTACATACTCTTGTACTATATACACTATATTGTACATTACGTACTCCTATACTATATATACTATATTGTACATTACATACTCCTGTACTATATACACTATATTGTACATCACATGCTCCTGTACTATATACACTATATTGTACATCACATGCTCCTGTACTATATAGACAATACTGTACATTACATGCTCCTGTACTATATAGACAATATTGTACATTACATGCTCCTGTACTATATACACTATATTGTACATTACATACTCCTGCACTTTATACACTATATTGTACATCACATGCTCCTGTACTATATACACTATATTGTACATCACATGCTCCTGTACTATATAGACAATATTGTACATTACATGCTCCTGTACTATATAGACAATATTGTACATTACATGCTCCTGTACTATATACACTATATTGTACATTACATACCCCTGCACTATATACACTACTGTATATTGTACATTACATGCTCCTGCACTATATACACTATATTGTACATTACACACCCCTGCACTATATACACTATATTGTACATTACATACTCCTGCACTATATACACTATATTGTACATTATGTACTCCTGTACTATATACACACTATATTGTACATTACATGCTCCTGTACCATATACACTATATTGCACATTACACACCCCTGCACTATATACACTATATTGTACATTACATACTCCTGCACTTTATACACTATATTGTACATTACATGCTCCTGTACTATATACACTATACTGTACATTACATGCTCCTGTACTATATAGACAATATTGTACATTACATGCTCCTGTACTATATACACTATATTGTACATTACATACCCCTGCACTATATACACTACTGTATATTGTACATTACATGCTCCTGCACTATATACACTATATTGTACATTATGTACTCCTGTACTATATACACACTATATTGTACATTTTATACTCCTGTACTATATACACTATATTGTACATTACATGCTCCTGTACCATATACACTATATTGCACATTACACACCCCTGCACTATATACACTATATTGTACATTACATACTCCTGCACTTTATACACTATATTGTACATTACATGCTCCTGTACTATATACAATATATTGTACATTACATGCTCCTGTACTATAGTGTACATTACACACCCCGGGAGAAGAACCGGAGAGAGCGGAGAAGTCGGAAGAGAGCCCTGAAGTTGGAAGAGACCCCCGAAGTCGGAAGAAGACCCCCCGGAGCTGCCTAATAAATCACTTTATAAACCTGTCTAGTGTGGTGTTTTTTTATTGACACTTTTTTCCTAGATGAATGGGTAGGGGCACGGTGTACCACATACTCATTCACATAGGGTGGGGGGCCAGGATCTGGGGGCCCCCTTATTAAAGGGGGCTCCCGGATTCCGATAAGCCCCCCGCCCGCAGACAACCAACGGCCAGGGTTGTCGGGAAGAGGCCCTTGTCCTCATCAACATGGGAACAAGGTGCTTTGGGGTGGGGAAGGGGGTCGCAGGGCGCCCCCTCCCCCAAAGCAGCCACCCCCCATGTTGAGGGCATGCGGCCTGGTACGGTTCAGGAGGGGGGGACGCTCGCTCGTCCCTATCCCCTTTCCTGACCGGTCTGGCTGCGTGCTCAGATAGGGGTCTGGTATGGATTTTGGGGGGACCCCCACGCCATTTTTTCGGCATGGGGGGTCCCCCTTAAGATCCATACCACACCTAAGGGCCTGGTATGCTCTGTGATGGGGCTCGCAAGGTGTCAATCTCGCCAATAAAAGTGGCTAGATTGACTTCCTTTTCTAGTCCAGTCGTACCTCATCACGTTCAAAATGAACGGACTTTAGTCCGTGTGTGGGCAAGTCCGTTCATTCGGAAGTCTGCCGTAACTCCGTCGAAAGTCCGTCGGGAAAACCGTCGGACCTAGTCTGCCAGAAAGTCCAGTCGTGTGTACAGGGCATGAGACTCTTACTTGTGTAACAGCAATCTAAGCATATTTTATGGGTACAAGAAGACTTTTGTTTTATTTATCCACCCCACTTAAGCCCCTCCCACCATTACCACAATTTGGTCACACCCACTATACACTGCGGCGAAATGGGGCCCAACTTATGATCTTGCAAACAGGCCATCTCATTTCACAAAAATGCCTCTGCATACATGCCCGTGTCATTAGACAGTGGAGAGCATGAACTAAAGCACAGTGCTGATTGGAGTGGCTCTGTACCTGTGCCTCTGTATCTCAGTGTGAAGTGCTGCTACTAATGCTGCCCAGCTCTGCCCTATTGTTGTGTACAGATGACTCACCTGCAGACCCTGTGTTTACACGTAAATAACCGGCATTCATATGTAAATAGCTGCATCCGGCAGGATGGATGTGTAAATAAAGGCGGCATTCATATGTATATCATGCCGCCTGCAGTGAAGAGATGATGTACTGTAACCTCTAGCAACCAATCAGTGAGCAGTATTACTGTACAGTAATCTCTAGCAACCAATCAACAAGCATCCTGCAACTAATCAGTGAGCCATGAGGTGTGCTGTAATCTCTAGCAACCGCTGTCGCAATCGCTGTCTGATCTGATACAGTAAACAGTAAATTTTATTTATTGTATGTTTTAGAGCAGGTTGGGAGCAAAATTGTATAGGGGAGGGGGGGGGCAAGAAAACGTTTGCCCAGGGTCCAATCGATATTAAAGACGGCCCTGCTTCCCCTCACAACAGAGCAAGGGGAAACTGGAGGAAGAAATCCATTCATCAAATCATTCAGCTGCAGAGGAGGGCATCTACAGTTGAAGTGGGGGGTGTGGAAGGTTTTAGGGGCCATGAACCACCATATCATAGGATTGTTTTGGGGAAGATTTAAACGTCATGCAACCACCAATCATGAGCAGAGGGAGTGGGTTTTTTTAAATGCCACTCACTACCAATAATTGTGGGAATTTTTTTTTTGGGGGGGGGGGGGACAGGTAAAAATGACCACCCATAACTGACCTCCAGTGTTGTGTTTTTTTTTTAGGGGGGGGGGGGGTTGGGGTTAAATTAGGATGCACATGCGGTATGTATCTGTGCCGTCTAATGACAGCAGGATCCGAGGTATTCTACATTTGTCTGGCACTCAAACACACTGCAGCAACAAACTAGGATTGCAAACTATGTATTTGACGTCAATGTATGATTATCACATGATCACGTTTTCCGTTGCCACATATATCCACGTGCTCGTGTGAGCCTGCCATGCAAGCATACCATGACATTTTATCCCTTGGCTTGATCATTTCCTTTAGTAAATCAGGCCCTGTGAGTCATAGCAGGAGACGTGCTCAGAGATCCAGACAGGAGATACAATACACCAGAAATATTTTCCATTTACGATGAAGTCGTTTGCTCGGAAATTGGCTTAACGGTGAAAAAGATTTAATGGGAAACAGAAATGTAGTTCAAGGAGCTGAAACTAATCTTCAGCTACTTTGAAAGCTGCTGGAACTACTTGAAAATTTGTGCTGTGTGCTCTTAATCCTGAAATAAGAGTCAGTTTGAGGAATGAAGTCAGACTCCGCAGCAACACCCACCATGCAAAGTGGAGAGGAGCCCGGTGGAAAGACTTTGTTGGTACTTGGCCATAATTAAATGAATGGATTTGCTGCTTGTTTTTAGGGCACTTGTGGTGCATCTAGTGTTTTTCGATTGGTGCTGGGTTTTTCCTTGTCTGTCATTCCAAGATTTAAATACACAGGAAGGATTTTTTTTTTATTTAACCACTTCAGCCCCTTGGCTGCTGAATGACCGGGCCATTTTTTGCGATTCGGCACTGCGTCGATTTAACGGACAATTGCACGGTCTTGCGGCGCTGCACCCAAACAAAATGAATGTCCTTTTTTCCCACAAATAGAGCTTTCTTTTGGTGGTATTTGATCATCTCTGCGTTTTTTTATTTTTTGAGCTATAAACACAAAAAAGTGTAAATTTTGAAAAAAACACAATATTTTGTACTTTTTACTATAATAAACATCCCCATGTAAAAAAAAAAAAAAAAAAAATTCTCAGTTTAGGCCGATATGTATTCTTCTACATATTTTGGTAAAAAAATCTCAATAAGCCATTATTGATTGGTTTGCGCAAAAGTTATAGCGTCTATAAAATAGGTTATAGATTTATAGTATTTTTATTATTTTTATTTTTTTTACTAGTAATGACGGCGATCTGCGATTTTTTTATTGGGACTGCGACATTATGGACGGACATATTGGACACTTTTGCCACATTTTTGGGACCATTGGCATTTATACAGCGATCAGTGCTATAAAAATGCACTGATTACTGTAAAAATGTCACTGGCAGGGAGGGGGTTAACACTAGGGGGCGATTGTGCCAGACCTAGCCGGGAAAGAGACTTTTGGAGGGGACTGTATGCTAGCCTCTTGCCGATCGATCGTGGGCCCTTGCATTTGGGGGAACGGTGCTCTTTGTGAGCTGTATGCCTGGGGACCCTTGAGGTGGTATTACTGTGGATTCGGGTCCTGGTCTCCCAGGGCACACAGACTCTGGGGACCCTGGATTTGCCATATTGGAATAGTGGCTGATTCATAATGCTGGGACAGATACTGTTAGGAGATGCTGATGTAAATTCCAACACCTGTCTGTCTATTGTCTGCTAAAATGTGTATTGTAAATAAGGCTACTATGGGATCTAAGAGTCATTAGATCCCCATTGTTATTTCTGTTAATTAACTCTGCTATTGTGTGAAGAAGAGTCTATGTTGATTGTGATAATGTTGATTGGATTTTCTGAACTACAAGACGGCCAGTCTGGCCTAACGGTCATGTCTGAGTCTTCTAGGCTGTCTAAAGGGATTAGTTAATTAGCTCATGTTAATTAGGTTAATTAGGTTACAGCTGTATTGTTAGAGTAATATGAGCAGGAGGTCTGCACCTCCACTTTTAGTGTATAAAAGCCTGTATTTTGCAATAAAAGAGATTCCTGTTTGAACTTACATACAGCCTGCCTGGTGTTTGTTCTGAGCTATCACCACTGGACTAGAACGGCACAGAGCTGTAGTTCTAGTCCCAGAGCATCGGATGACCGAACCATCAGACGTTGCAATCTGATTCAATAGCTGCAGTGGAGTGTCGGGAGAGTGGAACCGAGCGAGCAAGGGGCTCGTTACAGCGATCAAGGGGTTAACTGTGTTCCCTGTGTGTGTTTCTAACTGTAGGGGGAGGGGACTGACCTAGAGGAAATGACAGATCGTGGTTCCTAGCTATTAAGAACTCACGATCTGTCTCTCCTCATACACGTCCCTGTTCTGCCTCTCATGCCCGCGATCGCTCATGGCTGGCGGTCATCGCGATCATCGGCCACGGGCATCGGCAGCCCCCGAGTACAGCGGGCGCACGAGCGCACCTGCTATCCCACTTAAAGGAGCCGACGTATAGCTAAAGACAGCGGCTGGTTGGTAAGCGTTTAAAACTAAAAGATTGTAAAGTCTTGTTTTTTTTTTTTAAATAACAAACATGTTACACTTACCTGCTCTGTGCAGTGGTTTTGCACAGAGCAGCCCTGATCCTCCTCATCTTGGGTCCCTCTCCACTGCTCCTGGCCCCTCCCTCCTGTCGCGTGCTTGTCAGTCCATACAATCACATCCCTAAAACATAAAGTCATTTAAGGCATCCTAAAAAAACAGGAAATAGGAGACTTCATTAGGTATTTGTGAGGCCAACAATAATATGAGGAATATGAAATGTGCAATTTACCTATCAATATAAAAGACACAGTAGAATGCAGCTCTGTAATCATGAATCCACTATTAACCCCTTCAGCCCCGGAAGAATTTACCCCCTTCCTGACCAGAGCACTTTTTGCGATTCGGCACTGCGTCGCTTTAACTGACAATTGCGTGGTCGTGCGACGTGGCTCCTAAACAAAATTGACGTCCTTTTTTTCCTACAAATAGAGCTTTCTTTTAGTGGTATTTGATCACCCCTGCGGTTTTTCTTTTTTACGCTATAAACAAAAAAAGAGCGCCAATTTTGAAAAAAACGCATTATTTTTTACATTTTGCTATAATAAATATCCCCCCCAAAAAATATATATAAAAAAACATTTTTTCTCCTCAGTTTAGGCCGATATGTATTCTTTTACTTATTTTTGGTAAAAAAAAAAATCGCAATAAGCGTTTATTGATTGGTTTGCGCAAAAGTTATAGCATTTACAAAATGGGGATAGTTTTATGGCATTTTTATTAATAATTTTTATTTTACTAGTAATGGCGGCGATCAGCGATTTTTATCATGACTGCGACATTATGGGGGACACATCGGACATTTTTGACACATTTTTGGGACCATTGTCATTTATACAGCAATCAGTGCTATACAAATGCACTGATTTCTGTGTAAATGACACTGGCAGTGAAGGGGTTAACCACTAGGTGGCAGTGTAGGGGTTAAGTGTGTCCTGGGGAGTGTTTCTAACTGTGGGGGGGAGGGGCTGAGTGTGACATGTCACTGATCTCTGCTCCCGATCACAGGGAGCAGAGATCAGTGACATTGTCACTAGGCAGAACGGGGAGATGCTTGTTTACATTAACATCTCCCCATTCTTCCTCTCCGTGAGACGATCGCGGGTATCCCCACGGACATCGAGTCCCCAGGACCCGCGACCCGACTCACGGAGCTTGCCGCGGGTGTGCGCGCGCGCCCGCAGGCTGCCTCTTACAGGGCAACGTACAGGTACGTTAGTTTGCCTGTACGAGCCCTTCTGCCGCAGTATATCTGCGTGAGGCGGTTGGCAAGCGGTTAAACAATTGTGTGTTTTTGACCTGGTATCATCCTATCGCAGTCCTTGTACAGGAGGGCTGGAGTTTGAGAGAAAGACGCAGCAGAAGAAGGCCAACCAGTTCATGGGCTGACAAGTAATGCCGCGTACACACGAGCAGACTTTTCGACCGGACTGGTCCATCCAACGGACTTTCGGCGGACTTCCAACTGACTTTCCGAACGAACGGATTTGCCTACACACGATCACACCAAAGTCCGACGGATTCGTTCGTGATGAGGTACGACCGGACTAAAATAGGGAAGTTGATAGCCAGTAGCCAATAGCTTCCCAAGCGTCGGTTTTCGTCCATCGGACTAGCATACAGACGAGCAGACTTTTCTATAGCAACTGGGTCCGGCGGAGATCCAACGTAAAGATTTGAAACATGTTCCAAATCTAAAGTCCGTCAGATTTTCGACCGAAAAAGTCCGCTGCAGGTCCGATGAAGCCCACACACGGTCGAATTGTCTGCCGGACTCGGTCCGTTGGACCAGTCCGGTCGAAAAGTTTGCTCGTGTGTATGCGGCATAACGTGCTGATAGGAGGAAATAGCAGAGTAACTGAGAAGAGAACTCATCACTGTGCTGCTTCTCTTTTCATTGTCCAATCACATGCGGGGGTGGATCCATGACAAATCGGCCTCAGATGAAGTGGGTTGAATGATGTTGGTCATCAGACTGAGCGCATCCTATGGCAGAAAAGAAAAACTGCATGGCTAAGCTCCAGAGTGAAAGTAAATATTGTAACAAAAACATTTTTTTTCTGTTATTTTTTTAATGGGCTTCTAATTTTTATTTTGGCATTTTTGGGTGGAATTCTGCTTTTAATAGAAATAAAAGACTTTGTGAGCCTGTAGGTAGTGGTGGTGGTGGTGGGGGGGGGGGGCAATAACTCGCACAGTCAGGTGCAATAGAAAACTTGTATTGAAGTAAGGCAGCAACAGTTCACAACAACCTGGTGGGACAGCTGCCCGACCGGGCACACTCACAGCTTCCAATGACGTGAATAAGTGGGTTCCAGCTGAACCGACAGCCTCTATTGAGAGGGGACTGCATGCTGCCTGGCCGTCAATTGCCCATTCAAGAAGGTATCCAGAACAGATGCGGCCCTATGCTTTCCCTCCTCATCAGGAACCTTTCTCTATCACTAGTACTGTCCCTAACAGACGGGGTATCTTTCCCTGCACTATACACTTTGACAGGTAATATTAGCCGCTTCAGCCCCGGAATATTTTACCCCCTTCCTGACCAGAGCACTTTTTACAATTTGGCACTGCGTCGCTTTAACTGACAATTACGCGGTCGTGCGACGTTGCACCAAAAAAAATTTGACGTTCTTTCTTTCCCACAAATAGAGCTTTCTTTTGGTGGTATTTGAGAACCTCTGCGGTTTTTATTTTTTGCGCTATAAACAAAAAAAGGGCAACAATTTTGAAAAAAAAGCAATATTTTTTATGTTTTGCCATAATAAATATATATAAAAAAAATGTTCCTCAGTTTAGGCCGATATGTATTCTTCTACATATTTTTGGTAAAAAAAATCGCAATAAGCGTATATTGATTGGTTTGCACAAAAGTTATAGCATCTACAAAATAGGGGATAGTTTTATGGCATTTTTATTACTAATTTGCTTTTTATTAGTAATGGCAGCGATCTGCAATTTTTATTGTGACTGTGACATTATGGCGGACACATCGGACACTTGACACTATTTTGGGACCATTGTCATATATACAGTGATCAGTGCTATAAAAATGCACTGATTACTGTGTAAATGACACTGTAAATGACACTGGCAGGTAAGGGGTTTTTCTGGCTAGACAAGAAGCTCTCTTAATTCAGTAAAAAAGGGGGAGGGTTGGGACTTTGAATGAGATGAGTGTTTATCGTATTTTCCGGCGTATAAGACGACCTTTTATGCTTAAAAAAATCCCCCAAAAATCGGGGGTCGTCTTATACGCCAGTATATGAAAAAAAGGGGGGGGGAGGGAAAAATTGGGACTTTAGATGAGGAAGAGACCTGGTGTGGTCTCATACCTCCATCCCTGTATATATGACAAAATAAAGGGGACAGTGACTTTGAGTGAGGCACGTAGACATCAGTCGGGGGTCAAGACAAGGTACTTTATTTACATACCACAAAAATTCATAAAAATCATTAAATATGTTACAATATAAATCATTGATATACACAAAAGGAACATGATTAAACATGACAGTGGAGATGGATTGAGCCTACACAACCTGAGAACTTCCCATTGCAGCAGAATGAACTTCATGAACATCTAAGATTGTACATATGAATAATAACAAGATCGGTATAAACATTACATTACAAAGGCTCTACGCGTTTCGTGAAGTATTTATATCCACTCTTCAGGAGCAGCAATGTAAATATCTGAAATGAAATGAAATGAAACACAAAGGTTTCGAAATCACTGCCTAGGAAAAAATGAAAAATAAAACAGCAATTACAAGAGGAGTGTAGATCAAGAAATCTAACCTTGTCAGGAAAATACTCACAATCGCCATGCGACAGTGCCAAAAATTGAGAGCTGGAAACCCCCCTTAGGGCATCTTTTCCGGGAGCTGTGGTAGTGTGAGGCATGGCCCCCGCATAGCCACGTAGGGAGAAGACAAATATCCATAGAGCGATGGTCCCTGAAGTATAGTTGTGGAAAGTAAATAGGCTCATCTTAGGAGATTCTTTTTTTTAAGAAATTGGCCACATCACAAAGTAGCCAAAGCAATGTATACAAACATGCCAGTAGGCTGTTGAGGAGGGTTGTAAATTTGGGGGGGTTATTAAGTAGTAGTGCATTTCCAGGACAGGAAATTATTAAAAATCTCAAGGGGACATGAACTGGACAGCACAAAACAAGGATGGAGCCACTCAACTGGATTGTTTCATACTATGTATGCCAAATATGTTACAATGAGAGGGCAATCCATTTATCATTGTTTTGTACTGACTTATATGTATGGATACATATACAGCAATAATCAATTTTTGCACCAAAAAGTGGCCACAGTACTGTATGCAAACATATGCACTACCCATGTTAACTTGCTGTTAGTCAGCTGGGGGGGGTAGTTAACTTGTTGGTAGGCTGTTGGTGGGTTGTTAACTTGCTGATGGGTCATCAGGTGGGGTTATTAACTTGCTGGTAGGCTATTGCAGGTGTTGTTAACTTGCTGGAAGTATGTCACGTAACTTGCCGGTAAGCCATTGGGGGTTTGTTAACAACTGTTGCATCTCAGGTCAGGAAGAGAAGGGAAATCTCTACTGGATTCCAATGGCAAAAATAAACTGGAAGCACTAAAAGCAGGGATGGAGCCGTTTAACTTCCAAAAGACATTTATTAATATCACGTGATCCAGGAAAAATTCACTAGTTGCACTTACGCGTTTCATTCCATCAGGAGCTTAGTCATGTCTATGCCATTTTGTAAAATGCATAAGAGGCAGCAGGAGTATTTTCCATATATTAGATGATATTAATATATGTAATAATAAATGTATTTCGGACTGCTGAAAGTTGAGCTTCTCCATCATTGCATTTTCTGCTTCTATTGCCAGCGGATCATTTTGAAGGCTGGACCTTTCAGATGGTGGAATGGTGCTGGGAGCCTTGGAGCAGAGTGGCTGGGATGATTTGCTAGCAAAAATAAGATGACAGGGGTTATGAACCCCCCTCCCTACTCTTTTCAAAACTAAAAAGAAAAGTTACATACACTTTAAGCTATAATTACTCTCCATCTGATTCTATTAGCTTTTCAGTGTCAAATTATTCGCGGGCTGAATGTCACATTTTTAAATGACAAGAATCAAGATGAAAGTGAGCATGCAGTACCTATGGCATTTTAAAGTTTTTTTTTTTTTTTTTAATAAAGTGCATGCCATGTGTATAAACATTATGATACACCGGTTCAGAAACCTGTTTAAAGAGATTTCATGGTATGGGGAGTCACCGGCACTTTTGCTCCTGGCTAACCCCATCCTAGGCTTATTGAAAAGGGGGTGTCTAACCATTTACAATCCGCTATGATAATCAATCCACCCTTCATTGAATTTCATGAGCAGATAAGCACAAGTAAATGAGCTCGGGATGTCTGTTTTCTACGGAAGCTTCATTATCATTCTGCGGCTCAGGAGGAGGTTATTAGCAAATTCTGGCACACTGAGTATTAGCTTTCACTGCTTTGCCTAGAGTCATGGCGGAAATTGGAAGCTGGAACGCGCTTTGTAAAAGGAATATTTCCAGTTTCCAATTTGAAGTATGTAATTAGAAGGGGACTTGACAAACTAGAGAACTTTATGAAATGCAGCCCAGATCTATTTGTCCCTATATGCACAAGTGGAAAATAACTCGGGACTTTAAAGGTGCGAATTAACACAATATGCATAAAATTCAATCATTGTTTATTTCATATCACTTAAAACCTTTTTTTTTTGTAAAAACACAAAGGTCATAGACAAACTTGTTTGTTCAACAGACATAATTTACATATTCCATATTACAGTGGATGCATCAATCTCGACATGTTTCGCCAAATAACTTTTGGCTTCTTCAGGAGATGATTCTTCCAACCATGAGTGGCGCCACGGGGGAGCAAACAAACGTGTAATATATCATGACCCAGTCTTTATACCTTTACATCCCCTGTTTTGGATATCCCAGACACACAATCTCAGTCAGAAATTTGCTCCCGATTGATATGCTGGAAACTATGTCCCTTCCTGGAATTTTTGTCCTCCCTATGGCCATCTACCCAGCTGCCTAAGCAATTGTTCTATGGGCTCCAATTGCCACTGCAAGCATAGATAATATCCATGTGAGTTTTAACAGACATTTTGTCATTTAGTTCCGATTGATACATAAATTCCTGAAGAAGCCGAAAGTCATTTGGTGAAACATGTCCATATTGATGCAAACACTGTAACATGGAATATGCAAACTATGTCTGTTAAACAAACAAGTTTATCTATGACTTTTGTGTTTCTACAAAAAATGGTTTTAAAGCGGGGTTCCACCCAAATTTTTAACAATATCTGTATGTATTCTCTTCCTTGCCTAGATGCTGACATGCCGTTTAAAAAAATTTAAATCGCTGTAATTACCTTTTATTTTTCTATTCTTCTTTGCACTTCCTGGTTCTCCTCCCGTGGGAGTAGGCGTGTTTCTAGCCTCTCCCAGACTCCTGGGAGCTAGTCTCAGGCTTCCCAGGATGCCACTAAGCATGTGCGGGAACGAGCGGTGAATGCTGGGAGCACAGCATTCACCACATCCAGGAAATAAATGCTTGTGGGCTTCAAATGCCCACAATGAGGATGGAAACTGCCTGCAGTGAATAATATAAGTTATTCTTTCCAACCAAATCTGACACAAGCGGACATATTACACACAATATGTGAGTATGTAATGCTGAGAAGAAAAGTTTGTGAATGAACTCAAAAAAAAAAAAACGATAGATAGGTGGACCACCGCTTTAAGTGATTTGAAATAAACAATGATTGAATTTTATGGATACTGTGTTATTTTGCACCTTTAAAGTCCCTAGATCTTTTCCACTTGTGCATAATAAAATTGGAATGTGGTGCTTGATATACAAATCATTTAATCTAGGACTGGATATTGCTATACCCCCGGTGCTCAGATGGGAGAGACACTGCTCCTCCACTCCATTGTCCATTCACACAAGGCTTTGTATTTTTTGATGGGTTCATATAATACAAACTGCTCTGTGATTAGGCAAGAGGAGGGGAGACCAGAAGTTCCAGCGTAGGAACGCCAGAAGTATAGTGATAACTATGCTGCCGGAACTCAGTAAAAATTTTAACTATGAATTAAAGTCCAGGAGGTGGCATGCACCTCCTTGGACTTAGCCCATAGTAATCTGGAACATTTTAGAAAATGTCTGATTCCTGGAGTTCAGCTTCAAAACAACACCTGGTGATCCTGAAATGACAATCTTTGTTCAGACACTTCCTGTTATAGGGTGACAACCCTCCATCCCTGTTTCCCATTTTATTTCCTGGGTTGTCACCGTCACACACTCTCCCAATGGATGCTACAAGCAACTGCACCAATGCATATCATGTACAGTACATATACAAAAAGACTTTTGCTGGCAGGATCACCAGGTTAAAATTTTGAAAAAGCCCAAAAAAAGAAAATGAATGTATCCCCCACACCTAAGGTCTGGTAGACTGCTATATATATTACATTTTTTGGAAATTTTGATGTAGTATGGATTGTTTCTGGACATTTTGTTTAAACTGTGAGCATTTTTTTGCATTTTTTCCCCCACACAAGTATGTTTGTGTTTTTTGGTCTCTGCTTTCATATATATGTGTGTAATTTCTCCTGAGGAAGTGAATGCTGTCTCATGAAACGCGTTGAGATACAATACATAAGCATCAGTCATGTTGTCATTTATGTAACTAGTTATATTTCATGTACATTTATTTTGAGACGTTCCAACAACAATGTGCATGTTTTTAAGATATTACTTTTGAATAAAATTGTATTTTTATTAAGTCTTTGTGTCTCTCAAAGTTCCTTGGGCACCCCTGTTCTGTATTTCTATATATTAAATTTTTTACTCTTGGATTTAGATACACTTTAAATGTTATGCTCTGCAATGAAAACGGTTTTATTCTTTGTAAATGATCAACATTGTGAGGTATTAAAAAAAAAAAAAAATCATATTGCTCTAAGTGCTTGCTTTTCTGTTTTTTTATATGATGGATATATTCTACAATATTTAATAACTGACACATTTTACCCTTTTCTAAATCTGGGGATGCACTAAATTATTTTATATCAGCAGACAGCAATCAAGGAACAAAATAAAAATCCATTTTGAAGCTGTGTTCTTTACCAAAACGGCTCTGACAAAGTCCGGTTCAGTGCGGCGGCTTAGTGCTCGGCTACAATAGATAATGACATATAGAGTGAAAATGTATTTCATTTGTCTGTCTCCTGTATTAGGCATTAGGAAGGGATTGTGTAATATGGCTGCGGACCATTGAGCAGCATTAGAAGGGATAATAACTAAAGTTGGACTGATAGCCTTCTGTCCTGTCCAGTGCACTTGATTACACTTCTATCCCATTTTCCCTTATTTCCTTCACCGCTGTCCGATAATCAATTTCTCTGACTTTCATCCCCTGGGGAGGATAATACAGGTAAAGAGAGTTGGAAGCTGACTTTCATACTACTTACTATATATAGATTGCATACAAGAGCTTGAATTCAAAGTGTGATGTTTTTTTTTTTCTAATATCTTTATGTAATATATATATATATATATATATATATATATATATATATATATTTATATTTTTATATTTATATATATATATATATATATATATATATATATATATATATATATATATATATATATATATATATATATATATATATATATATATATATATATATATATTTGTATGTACATACAAGTATTTAAAAAAAAATCACACTTTGAATTTGAATTCAGGCTCTTGTGTATATATATATATATTACTATTATATTATTTGTATTATTATTATTATTAATAATAATAATCAATTTTTCATTATTAACATGTGTGTGTTAAAAAGTAAATTTTAGTTAATAGTAATGATGATAATAATAATAACAGTAATATTAATAAAAGTGTTGGATATATATATATATATATTATTGATCATATTGCTACCAAAACTGCCAATAGCATTTAACTGTACAAATAATAATCTCAGAAATTTAAATCTGTTCCAGGTTTAGAAAGTAAGAGTGTTTGAACGCGTGCAATTAAATATACAGTGCCTTGAAAAAGTATTCATACCCCTTAAAATTTTCCACATTTTGTCATGTTGTAACCAAAAACGTAAATGTATTTTTTTGGGATTGGATATGATAGACCAACACAAAGTGGCACATAGTTGTGAAGTGGAAGGGAAATGATAAATGGTTTTGACATTTTTTACAAATAAATATGTGAAAAGTGTGGGGTACATTTCTATTCAGCCCCCCTGAGTCAATACTTTGTAGAACCGCCTTTCTCTGCAATTACAGCTGCGAGTCTTTTTGGGGATGTCTCTACCAGCTTTGCACATCTAGAGAGTGAAATATTTTCCCAATTCTTCTTTGCAAAATAGCTCAAGCTCTGTCAGATTGGATGAAGAGTGTCTGTGAACAGCAATTTTCAAGTCTTGCCACAGATTCTCAATTGGATTTAGGTCTGGACTTTGGGCCATTCTAACACTTGAATATTCTTTGATCTAAACCATTCCATTGTAGCTCTGGCTGTATGTTTAGGGCCGTTGTCCTGCTGGAAGGTGAACCTCCACCCCAGTCTCAAGTCTTTTGCAGGCTTTCTTTCAACAATGTCTTTCTTCTTGCCACTCTTCCATAAAGGGCAGATTTGTGGAGAACACGACTAATAGTTGTCCTGTGGACAGATTTCCCCACCTGAGCTGTGGATCTCTGCAGCTCCTCCAGAGTTACCATGGACCTCTTGGCTGCTTCTCTGATTAATGATCTCCTTGCCCGGCCTGTCAGTTTAGGTGGACGGCCATGTCTTGGTAGGTTTGCAGTTGCCATACTCTTTCCATTTTCGGATGATGGATTGAACAATGCTCCGTGAGATGTTCAAAGCTTGGGATATTTTTTTTTATAACCTAACCCTGCTTTAAACTTCTCCACAACCTTATCTCTGACCTGTCTGATGTGTTCCTTGGCTTTCATGATGCTGTTTGTTCACTAAGGTTCTCTAACAAACCTCGTAGGGCTTCACAGAACAGCTGTATTAATACTGAGATTAAATTACACACAGGTGGACTCTATTTACTAATCAGGTGACTTCTGAAGGCAATCGGCTCCACTAGATTTTAGTTATGGGGTATCAGAGTAAAGGGGGCTGAATAGAAAATCAACGCCACACTTTTCAAATATTTATTTGTTAAAAATTTTGAAAACCATTTATCATTTTCCTTTCACTTCACAATTTGTATGTGCCACTTTGTGTTGGTCTAGCACATAAAATCCCAATAAAATACATTTACCTTTTTGGTCGTAACATTAGAAAATGTGAAAAATGTCAAGGGGTATGAATACTTTTTTTAAGGCATTGTATTGACTATTGTGCTTATGAAAGCTAGCTTTCTACTGTGATATTTTCTAATTAGGGCATAAATGTAGATATGCACAGTACTGTATGTATTACCTTATTAAAAGAGAAGTATGACAAAGGCAGAAGGAACTCAAACCCCCCACTATTAGATCTAATAAACAAACTATCGTTGGCTGGTTCTTTAGTATAGACCTATATAGTATAAAGAAATATACTGTATATATATGAGGTCTTTTAATTAATTGTTTCAGTATTACCATTAAGCAAAATTCATAGAATGTATAGCAAACTATCCAAGGTTATTTTCCCATATACCATACCATATCTCATATGCACACCCAACTCCACAAATGGTGAATCATTCTATAAGTGTTCAAAAATAGGAACCAGTTCAAATTAACCATAATATATCCCCTGGCTAGCTTTCTCTGCAATCCTCTAGCGCACTAGATAACATTTGCACATTTTACCTACTGATAAGATTTATACATATTAAATTCTTGTTGGGGGTTACTTGTCTTATATCTGAGTAAGTAAGCTAGGAGGTGTTTCTTGTATTAAGATAGAGAGTATACCCTTAGGTGCCAGGCTAATCGGACCTATGGCATGCATTTTTTTAAACTTTGTATAAACAAAATGTGAACAAAATAGTTTTATAAATATATGTTGACTCTGACTCTGTATAGTACCTACAAAGTCTGTTCTGTTTCAAGCGATCGATCCAACAGAGAAAGCGGGTACTACAGTGGATGCTCTGCAGTCATAGGCTTTATTAAGTGGGTAACAAATAACAGCCAAGGAATGTCAACATGTTTCAGCCAGAGACTGCCTGGCTGAAACAAGCTTTTTCTTTTGGGAAAGGGTCCTGTACAAACACCAAATGTGAGTGGCGGGGATAGAGAGAGCAGTATTCGTCAGCCATCCCGAGAGGTGGGGGTTATAGAGGGAGAAGGAACCCCGTAAGCCCCAAACCCATCATTTTCCACTTTCCCCAGGGGAAGGACTAGGGGCTACTCCCCTCATGAAGATCGTTGGAATTCAACATATAATGCCCGTAATAGTTACATAATTACATAGTAGGTGAGGTTGAAAAAAGACACAAGTCCATCAAGTCCAACCTATGTGTGTGATTATGTGTCAGTATTACATTGTATATCCCTGTATGTTGTGGTCATTCAGGTGCTTATTTAATAGTTTTTTTAAACTATTGATGCTCTCCGCTGAGACCACCACCTGTAGAAGGTAATTCCACATAAGTTCAGTGCTCGCAACCTTTCTTCATAACTAATATCCTCCAGACCCTTTATTAGCTTTGTTGCCCTTCATGGTACTTGCTCCATTTCCAGTACATCCTTCCTGAGGACTGGTGCCCAAAACTGGACAGCATACTCCAGGTGAGACCAGACCAGAGTCTTGTAGAGTGGGAGAATTATCATTTTATCTCTGGAGTTAATTCCTTTTTTAATGCATGCGAATATTCTGTTTGCTTTGTTAGCAGCAGCTTGGCATTGCATGCCATTGCTGAGCCTATCATCTACTAGGACCCCCGGGTTCTTTTCCATCCCAGAGGTTCTCCCCCCAGTGTGTAGATTACATTCATATTTTTGCCACCCAAATGCATTATTTTACATTTTTCTACATTAAACCTCATTTGCCATGTAGTTGCCCACCCCATTCATTTGTTCAGATCTTCTTGCAAGGTTTTCACATCCTGCAGAGGTTATTGCCCTGCTTAGCTTAGTATCGTCCACAAAGAGAGATTGGACTGTTTACCCCATCCTCCAGGTCATTTATGGACAAATTAAATAGGATTGGTCCCAGCATAGAACCCTATGGGACCCCACTACCCACCCCTGACCATTCCAAGTATTCCCCATTTATCACCACTCTCTGAACTCGCCCTTGTAGCCAGTTTTTAATCCATGTTCTCACCCTATGGTCCATACCAGCTGACCTTATTTTGTACAGTAAACGTTTATGGGGAACTGTGTCAAATGCTTTTGCAAAATCCAGACACACCACGTCTACGGGCCTTCCTTTATCTAGATGGAAACTCACCTCCTCATAGAAGGTTAATAGTTTGGGTTGGCAACAACGATTCTTCATGAATCCATGCTGATTACTGCTCATGATACCATTTTCACTACTAAAATCTTGTATATAGTCCCTTATCATCCCCACCAAGAGCTTGCATACAATTGATGTTAGGCTAACTGGTCTGTAATTCCCAGGGATGTATTCTGGGCCCTTTTTAAATATTGGGGCTACATTGGCTTTTCTCCATACCGCTGGTACCATTCCAGTCAGTAGACTGCCAGTAAAAATTAGGAACAATGGTCTGGCAATTACTTGACTGAGTTCCCTAAGTACTCTCAGGTGCAAGCCATCCGGTCCCGGTGATTTATTAATGTTAAGTTTCCCAAGTCTAATTCTAATTCTGTCCTCTGTTAGCCATGAGGGTGCTTCCTGCGATGTGTCATGAGGATAAACACTGCAGTTTTGGTTACTGAAGCCCCCTGATTCCCTCGTGAAGACTGAGGAGAAGAATAAATTCAATACCTTTGCAATCTTTCCATCCTTTGTAACCAGATATCCTTCCTCATTCTTTATGGGACCAATATGGTCAGTGCTCCCTTTTTTACTGTTTACATACTTAAAGAATTTCTTGGGATTTTTTTGCTCTCCTTTGCTATGTGTCTTCGTGTACTATTGTAGCCGCCCTAATTGCACCCTTACATTTCTTGTTACATTCTTTATAAATTCTGAATGTTGATGATGATCCCTCAACCTTGTATTTTTTTAAGGCTTCTCTTTTGCTTTTATATGCATTTTTACATTGGAGTTAAGCCATCCAGGACTTTTGTTCGCTCTTTTAAATGTATTACCCAATGGGATGCACTGGCAAATGCCCTTTTTTAATATGCTCTTAAAGCAAACCCATCTCTCCTCTGTGTTCTTTGTTCCTAAGATTTTATCCCAATTTATGCCTTCTAGCAAGGTTCGTAGTTTAGGGAAGTTGGCTCTTTTGAAATTCAGTGTCTTTGTATTTCCCTTATGTTTCCTATTTGCGTGATTTATACTGAAGCCAATTGACCTGTGATCGCTGTTTCCTAAATTGCCCTGTATTTCCACATCCGTGATCAGGTCTGTATTTTTAGTAATCAGTAGATCTAGTAACGCTTTATTTCTAGTTGGTGCGTCTACCATCTGACCCATGAAAGTGTCCTGCAAGACATTTAGAAACTGAGATGGGTTCACCCATGGGTTCACTCTAGTTCACCCATCTTGAGCCTTAGACGAATGCGTGGTTCCCTCCGCCCAGTCTATGTCTGTATAATTAAAATCCCCCATTATGATAACACTTCCCTTCCTTGCTGCTAATCCACATTGTGATAGGAGGTCTGTCTCCCCCTCCTCCCTCAGGTTAGGGGGCCTATAGGATACTCCCAGTATTACTTTCCCCTTATTTTCCTCCCTTTGGAGCTCTACCCATAAGGATCCCACCTCCTCCCTAGCTCCCTTAGTGATGTCATCTCTCACATTCACGTGTACATTATTCTTGATATATATACATACCCCTCCCCCTTTTTTACCCTCTGTATCCCTGCGATAAAGGGTATACCCTTGAATGGTTGCCAGCCAATCATGAGAGCTGTTGAACCAGGTCTCTGAAACTCCCACAAAATCCAAATCCTCCTCGTACAACAGTATTTCTAGTTCACCCATCTTGTCCGCCAGGCTCCTGGCATTGGTGAACATGCCACGTAGTTTAGACCGGTCGCATATTATCCTCTTATTGGGTGTTCCGAGATTGCAACTAGGATTTGTTACTATACTTACCTTGGATTTATGTGCTTTGGTCAACCTACCACTAATGCCCCCAATACTACCCTCTGGAATATGTTCCGCGCTGACTATCTCTACCTCTGACTATCTCTACCTCTGGACCCCCCGTCCCCATTGGAATTATAACCCTAGCCAGGATAGATAGAATAACCCAACCTATAATAGGTTTGCTCCATTAAAGGATAGTGAACCATATAGGGAAGGACAGGTCAGCAAGGAATATCATCTAACTTCATACGATCAAGGCTATTGGAGAGGCACCAATAATAATGATAGAGAGCAACCAAAATGTTTTTTCACATGGTGATGTGGACAGGACAAAAATGAGGCACAGACACAAGAGAGGGACCAAAGGGGGGAGGCGTTTACACCCCAAAAAGAAGGCGGGTTTAAAGTGGCATCTTTAATCTCAGTGGAAAAATCATAAGCAAAGAAAAAGAAGCTATCTTAGAAGAACTTATATGTGCACCCCCTAGAAATTGAAATACATTTTAGATATTTGTAGATGGCTAAAAAAATGTATGCAAATTAAACGTTAAGCGGAACCTTATGACTAACCCTGTAAGGAATAAAACAGTGGTTTCCTCTGAAATTGTTCATTCCAATATGGCCAATGCTTCATTTTTCAATCCTCCCACAAATGTTCCCCCCACTATCTCTGTTCTAAGTAATATGAAATCTCCAAAGGATATACAAACAGTCTATCCATGTGGATAAAGGAGGTGGTATAGTTGTCTTAAATAAAGGCAGCTATAACCAAGAAATGGCTAGGATTATGTGCTGAACGGAAAAATTAATTTTGTTTTTTAGATAGATTCGTTATGGTACTAATTTTGTTTCGTTGATTCGTTTCAGAATTATTTTGTATAATTTTGTTTTGCTTATTAATTTTCCAATGAATTCCAAGTTTGCGGAAGGATTCATATTTAGATTGGTTGAAAAATTATAGACCCAAAATTCTGTGTTAAGAATAGCTGGATGTTAAGGAGCGAGCCAGCCATTAACAAGGATGACTTATCAGCTGTCAGCAGGCTTCCCACTGACAGCTAAAATGTAAACAAAAGAATGCCAGCAATGAAAAATGCTAAAAAAATAGCATTGGGTCCTCCCCAATCCATACCAAGCCCTTTGGGTCTGGTATAGATTTTAAGGAGAACCCCATGCCAAAAATTAAAAAAAACATGGCTTGGGGTTCCCCCCAAAATCCATACCAGTCCTTTACCTGAGCATGCAGCCCGGCAGGCCAAGAAAGGGGGTGACGAGCGAACAGCCCCCCTCCTGAACTATACCAGGCCACATGCCCTCAACATAGGGGGAGGCTCTGACCCCTCCCAAAGCACCTTGTCCCTATGTTGATGGGGACAAGGGCCTCTTCCCCACAACCCTGGCAGGTGGTGGGGATCTGTGGGCAGGGGGCTTATCGAAATCTGGAAACCCCCTTTAACAAGGGGGCCCCCAGATCCCAGCCCCCCTATGTGAATGAGTAGGGGTACATAGTACCCCTACTCATTCACCAAAAAAGTGTAAAAATGTAATAAAAACACAACACAAGTTTTTGACAAGTCCTTTATTAAAAAATAATCACACCGCCTGCCGCCACCGCCTACCCCAAAAAGGAAACAAACAAGAAACCTCCAGTCCCAACGAAGGCTCCCGCCATCTGCCAGCTCCTCCGTCTGACAGTTCCTAAATAGCTATGGAGCTGGGCCACCCAGCAATGTCACCTAGTGAACCCACCGTCTTGTGATGTCATCGACCCAGCATGCCACGGCCAATGACGTCACAAGGGGCGGGGTCACCTGATGACATAATCAGATCATCCCACCCCTTAGTTATTTAAGAACTGTCGGATGGTGGAGCTGGCAGACAGCAAAAGCCTTCATCAGAAATTGAGGGTTTTTGTTTTTTTTTTGGAATTCATTAGAAAACTAATATACAAAATGAAATTAAAAGCATTTCCACAAAATTCATTACTATTTAATTTGGAGATTCAGATACATCTGAATCTCCGAATAACCAAAAAATCGTCCGAATTTATATTTGGACCGAAAACCAATTGCACATGTCTAGCTAGGATCCTATCTGATGGTAATACTTACACCCAGCTTTGAAATAACCCCACTTATGTATATAAAAAAGAGCTTAAATGTGGTTGATACTGGTTTTAAGGAGGGAGTTTTTAACAAAAAGTAACGTGAAATTTCGATACCACTGGCTCCCAGGGTAATAGTAATGTATTGCCTGCCAAAAATCTATATAAATGTTTAACTAACCCCCTGGATGTCCCATCATCAGTGGAATAGATTCCATCGCAGCTACAAGTACATTGATTACTACTTGCAAACACTGGTGATGGGTATTCCCTCTTTTGTAAAGGATACTAAGCACGTTATTAACACTCTGAGGGAATTACAATGGACACAGGGTTATTTTTTAGCAACGGCTGATGTCGCTTCACTATATACTGTGATTTCACATGATTTTGGATACCAGGCAGTTCAGCATTTTCTTGATTGAAACTCCTCTGTGTCAGAAGTCCAAAGCAATTTTATTTCAAGTCTATTTGAGTTTTCTATTATTCTTCTATGAATTATTTTTGGCATGGTGAGTCTTATTTCCTACAACAGAGGGGTGTTGCTATGGGGGACAAATTTTCCCTTAGTATGGCCAATCTTTTTATGGCCAAATAGGAGGAGGATGTGGTTCTGTCTAATCAGGGGCCTGAATTGGGCTTTTGGAGGCGTTATATTGATGACATCCTTTTAATTTGGGAAGCAAAGAAACTCACTGGATTCCTTTATAGGTGCACTGCAGGTTTATCTAAATGAGCATATTGGCAATATTAGGAAAGGCTATAAAAGCCACAGCATTTCAAAGCATTACACTTTGCGACTTAACAAAAATCCAGCAGGCACCATGTTTGTTGCCATTGAGAAATATGTCCCCAGTTGAAGGGAAAGTAACGCTAGGAGGAATGTTTCTAGAGCTGAAACCAAGAGGATATAACAACTAAAAACCTGTGCTGTATTTAAGCACTTTGTTTGATTTAAGTTTTTGTATATTACCACAAACATTAAAGGGTAAGAGCTTGGTGATTCGTAGGATTATTTTGTATTATTATTAATTTTTATGATTTTTGTGAGCACCTTTTTCTGTTGGATTAATTGTTGTGGGTTATGCATTAGCTGCCTTGCTGAAGCACACGTGATTAAGCCGCAATAGCATTTTAGGAGGTAGTAGCACCAATTTGTATATTTCTGGGTTCTGTTTCAATTACCTCCGTATGCATTGACAAGACCCCTTTATAATTTGGTCTAGACATGTGCAATTCGTTTTGTTCTGAATTTGTTTTCTAACGAATTTTGACAAATTTGTTAATTCGGAAATATCCGAATTAACGAAAACCCGTTTAACACATTTTTCTGAATATTCGTAAATTCGTAATTTGAAAATCTGAAAACCCGAAAATGCGGAAATCTGAAATAATAACTAATAATAACTTAACTATTACAAACTATGAAATTATAGGTATTGGAATTTCCTTTCAAATTTGGCTGTTAGTGAACGTAACAAATACGAATTTATCCAAAGTTACGAATGACCCGAAATAACGAATGCCATATCTAAACGAATTGAACATAGCAAATTTATATTAATAAATAACAATAATAATAAAAACTTTTTATTATTATTATTTATTATTAATTTGTCCTGTTCCATTTGTTTAGATGTGGCATTCGTTATTTTGGATAATTCGTATCTTCGGATAGATTTGTATTTGTTACGTTCACTAACAGCCAAATTCGAAAGGAAATTTTAATAGATAGTTATTATTAGTTAGTTATTCTTTCTAATTTTCAAATTTTCTTTCTTATTTTCGTATTTAAGAAATTAACGAATTTTCGAATTTTACGAATTTTACGAATTGTGATCATAACGAATGACCCGAAAAACGAAAATAAAAAACGAATGAAACGAAAGCAAAAAAAAATTTCGGCAGTGCACATGTCTAATTTGGTCCATTCGGTCAATATGAACACCTTGCTGAATAAGCTCCCTCCACAGACAGCTCAACTCTCTAATAAGACACAGACATTATTCTGCATTAGTTTTACTTATTAAAAAGCAATACACGGTTGTTAAACTGGTCATATCAGTGTGTAAATGGACAATGATTGTCTATACCTTGAGCTTAGTATGAAGGCTGGAAACTAACTGAGTAACATGAAGAAGAAGGCAGGTGGCCTAGCTAAGGACTAAATCAAGGAATGCACGCATTTACTGGATCGTACCACTTTACAAACAGCATATTACTAGTTGTAGTTGCACTGACTTACAACAATGATGTCAGTACAAAGGACTTTATATACTGTATTAGATAAGAAGGTCCAATGCAAAGTGATGGATACACGATAAGTATTCCTACAAATTCTACTATTGTACATAACTATGTGGTCACTAATTATTAGAAAAATGTGTTTCATTTTGGTTTCATTCGTTAAGTAAATGTTTTTGTTTCTTCATATTCGTTATGTTAATATGATTTGTTTTCAGTACATTTTTGTTATTTTGGGAGAGTATATATTTGCTGTTCTGAATATATTCATATTTATTCATATTTTTGAAAGTTCTGTTATTCTTTTGTTATTTCTGAAGATTGGCTATATTTGTTTTTTAATGTTAATTTGTTATTTCAGGAGATTACTTATGCACTCTGAGCCATCCCTGCTAGTCCAACCTACAAAGAGAAATGGAATGATCTGATTGGACGATATTCACAAGCATCCAAAAGTAACAAATGGAACAAAATTAATTTCGGATTCAGTCAGAGATTCTGATGGATCCACCTCCATCCGACCCAAACACAATAAGTGGGAATCATCTTATTTGACTTTTATACCTTACTGTATTTATTGCATAATGTTTCCATTTCATATGTAGTGCATTTTGTATAATAATGAAAAATGTTAATGCAAAAGAATTGGCTAAATATTAGAATATTCACGCTCTGCTCATTTGAATAAAAACAAATGGATCTGAGTCAATTCAGATAATGCTGTTACGTTATTTCAGATGCTTCAAATATTAACAAAAGGCCCAAACTATTGCATCGTGTCATCAGAATAATGCGAATTAATACGAATGAATTTGTTGTTTTTGTTATAATTAATTTCAGATTCGTTGAAATTCTTTACTATTGTGATTCGGAGATTCGGATGTATCCGAATCTCCAAATCAGAAACCATTTCTTCCAAACTGCAATTTGTAACGAAAAGAATCGCATATGTTTACTGATCATGATCGGGATGTGGTTCTGATACTGTAACCGGTTCGGTTGGCACCAGAACACAGACAAAAAATTTGTACGAACATGCGGACACTGTTAAAGTCTAAAAGACATGAACGTGAAAAATCAAAAGTGTTAATTTTAAAGGCTTATATGAAAGTTATTGCCATAAAAAGTGTTTGGGAACCTGGGTCCTGCCTCAGGGGACATGTATCAATGCAAAAAAAAGTTTTTAAAACGCCTGTTTTTTCAGGAGCAGTGATTTTATTAATGCTTAAAGTGAAACAATAAAAATGAAATATTCCTTTAAATATCGTGCCTGGGGTTCCCTTAGTCTGCGCATCTTTCCTATGTTTACAACAGTACCGCAGCAAAATGACATTTCTAAAGGAAAAAAAGTAATTTAAAATTGCTTGGGGCTGTAATGTATTGCTGGACCCCAGCAATATATATAAAAGATCCTTGAAAAAAACAGCGTGGGTTTCCCCCCCAGTCCATTACCAAGCCCTTTGGGTCTGGTATGGATATTAAGGGGAACTCTGCGCCAAAATTTAGAAAAAAATGGCGTGGGGGTCCCCCCAAAGCCGATACCAGGCCCTTATCCGAGCATGCAACCTGGCAGGCCGCAGGAAAAGGGGGGCAACAAGAGAGTGTCCCCCCTCCTGAACCATACCAGGCCACATGCCCTCAACATGGGGAAGGTGCTTTGGGATCCCCAAAGCGCCTTGTCCCCATGTTGATGGGGACAAGGGCCTCATCCCCACAACCCTTGTCTGGTGGTTGTGGAGGTCTATCCAGATCCCCCCATGTGAATGGGTAGGGTACCCCTACGCATTCACCAAAAAAAGTAAAAAGGACAGGAGACAGTTATTGCCAATTCCATTATTTAAAAAAAAAAAGTGTTCCTCGATGTAAATCCATAGTCAATCCTGACGCTGACGGTCCTGAGAAAAAGAAAAATCTGAAAAACTCCACCTCCATGGGAGGCATCCTGCCAACTGCCATCTTTTCGCTTTGACAGCTGTTATATAGGCAAGGGCAGGGCCACCCAGTGATGAAAATGGGTGACCCTGCCCTCCTCTCACGTCACATGATGTGAGAAGGGGGCGGGGTCACCTGGTTACATCACGCCCTTAGCTATATATAACAGCTGTCACTGCAAAAAGATGGCAGTCAGCAGGACGCCTCCCATGGAGGCGGAGTTTTTCATTTTTTTTCTCAAGACCATCGGCACCGTGATTGAAGATGAATGGACATTGCGGCACACTTTTTATTTTTTTTTTTTAATAAATGAATTGTCAAAAACTGTCTCCTGTAGTTCTTACTTTTTTGACTTCCAGATTCGGATAAGGCCCCCCGCCTGCAGACCCCCACAACCACCGGGCAAGGGTTGTGGGGATGAGGCCATTGTCCCCATCAAGGTGCATTGGGGTCCTCCCCATGTTGAGAGCATGTGGCCTGGTACGGTTCAGGAGGGGGCACTCCCCCCCCTTTTCCTGCGGCCTGCCAGGTTGCATGATTGGATAAGGGTCTGGTTATGGATTTTGGGGGGACCCCACACCATTTTGTTTTTTAATTCTGGTGTGGGGTTTCCCTTAAAATCCATATCAGACCTGAAGGGCCTGGTATGGATTTTGGGGGGGACCCCCATGCCATTTTTAAAAAAATGTTGGCGTAGGGTTCTCCTTAACCATTTCAATACACTGTTTTATATAAACTACACTGCCTGCATTGACTGAATATAGAGTCTACACTGAATATCTAGTCTAGGCTAAATGCAGAATATATATATATATATATCTCAAATACACTGCCACTAAATAACCTGCCTGCCTAATCTAGCTCAACCTATCTCCATCCACGCACTGCTCTGTAAGCAGCCTTATATAGTGTGGGGCGTGAACTTGTGGGGCACCCTGTCTTTGGCTAATTATGGCTCTCTCAGCTGAGTGCGCTGTGATTAGCCAAAGCATGCAGGTCAGGTGCATGCTTTGGCCAATCATCATACAGCAATGCACTGCAATCTTGCAGTGCTTTATGGGGCATTCCACGGCGCTCAAATTTCCCACGAAAGCCCCATAGGTTTGGTTAGTTTTAGGACAAATGAACACACGATGTTCGAGTCAAACTTACGTTTGGACTCATCCCTAATTATAATCAGTTCATAGGTGTCTATGCGGTAGTTTTGAAGCTCGTTTTGAAGCTCATGGAGTACAGAGATCACAATCTCAGTAAGACCCTGCCTTCAATACTTTTCAGAGGAGCGGGTGATTATCAACACACATGAAAGCCATGGGTCCAAAGATTTACTTCCCTGAACTTGCCGAGTCTCTGGCCTGGAATAAATAGAAAATGTGAGAAATGCTAATTATGTGTACTGGGGTTAGACATTGGGCAGTCACTAATGTATTTGTGTTTCTTAACCCCATGGCACAGTGCGCTCATTTAAAACACAGCTATTTAGTAAATTTCTGTTTATTTTTGTATTGTTTTCTACAGAGAGCATGAATTGTATACATACAAGCATTCTTTTCTTCTGACAGAGAGTGACCCCACACATGATTATACGACTTTTTTTTTTAACATGATTAAGATTTGTCTAAAAGCTTTTTATTTAGTGCTGTCAAGTTTAATAGATGGCAGAGCAAGTGATCAGCGGATCTGACATCCTCTGTCTCTCCGCGGTAATTGCATTGCATCACAATGTCAATTTTAAACCATTTCATTTCCTCTCTTTCAAAAACAAAGTTCAGATAGTTCCAGAGTCTCAGAAAAACACTTTGATAAACAGTTTAATAAAAACCTCTCTTTTTGACCACCAAATCATTTGGTAGCTATTGTGGATTTTTTGGATACATGTGCTTATTTGTAAAATTATATATTTTAATATTTAATTTAGAAAATGTTGCATGCCAATACAATTTAAAACATAATTTAATCTGATAATGTATTCTTTAAAAATGTATTTTTAAAATGTATCTCTAAATATAAATAGTGTAAGTACCTGAATTGTCCACTCACTATTACAGGTACGTGCTCATGAACTATCATCTATTTTATTATAAATATATATATATATATATATATATATATATATATATATATATATACAGTATCTCACAAAAGTGAGTACACCCCTCACATTTTTGTAAATATTTTATTACATCTTTTCATGTGACAACACTGAAGAAATGACACTTTGCTACAATGTAAAGTAGTGAGTGTACAGCTTGTATAACAGTGTAAATTTGTTGTCCCCTCAAAATAACTCAACACACAGCCATTAATGTCTAAGCCGCTGGCAACAAAAGTGAGTACGCCCCTACGTGAAAATGTCCAAATTGGGCCCCATTAGCCATTTTCCCTCCCCAGTGTCATGTGACTAGTTAGTGTTACAAGGTCTCAGGTGTGAATGGGGAGCAATTGTGTTAAATTTGGTGTTATCGCTCTCACTCTCTCATACTGGTCACTGGAAGTTCAACATGGCACCTCATGGCAAAGAACTCTCTGAGGATCTGAAAAAAAAGAATTGTTGCTCTACATAAAGATGGCCTAGGCTGTAAGAAGATTGCCAAGACCCTGAAACTGAGCTGCAGCACGGTGGCCAAGACCATACAGCAGTTTAAAAGGACAGGTTCCACTCAGACCAGGCCTCGTCATGGTCGACCAAAGAAGTTGAGTGCACGTACTCAGCGTCATATCCAGAGGTTGTCTTTGGGAAATAGATGTATGAGTGCTGCCAGCATTGCTGCAGAGGTTGAAGGGGTGGGGGGCCAGCCTGTCATTGCTCAGACCATATGCTGCACACTGCATCAAATTGATCTGCATGGCTGTGGTCCCAGAAGGAAGCCTCTTCTAAAGATGATGCACAAGAAAGCCCACAAACAGTTTGCTGAAGACAAGCAAAATAAGGACATGGATTACTGGAACCATGTCCAGTGGTCTGATGAGACCAAGATAAACTTATTTGGTTCAGATGGTGTCAAGCTTGTGTGGCGGCAACCAAGTGAGGAGTACAAAGACAAGTGTGTCTTGCCTACAGTCAGGCATGGTGGTGGGAGTGTCATGGTCTGGGGCTGCATGAGTGCTGCCGGCACTGGGGAGCTACAGTTCATTGAGGGAACCATGAATGTCAATACGTACTGTGACATACTGAAGCAGAGCATGATCCCCTCCCTTCAGAGACTGGGCCATGGGGCAGTATTCCGACATGATAACGACCCCAAACACACCTCCAAGGTGACCACTGCCTTGCTAAAGAAGCTGAGGGTAAAGGTGATGGACTGGCCAAGCATGTCTCCAGACCTAAACCATATTGACCATCTGTTGGGCATCCTCAAATGGAAGGTGGAGGAGCGCAAGGTCTCTAACATCCACCAGCTCCGTGATGTTGTCATGGAGGAGTGGAAGAGGACTCCAGTGGCAACCTGTGAAGCTCTGGTGAACTCCATGCCCAAGAGGGTTAAGGCAGTGCTGGAAAATAATGGTGGCCACATATGAGAGCGATAATACCAAATTTGCCACACCTGCTCCCCATTTACACCTGAGACCTTGCAACACTAACAAGTCACATGACACCAGGGAGGGAAAATGGCTAATTGGGGCCAATTTTGACATTTTCACTTAGAAGTATACTCATTTTTGTTGCCAGTGGTTTAGACATTAATGGCTGTTTGTTGAGTTATTTTGAGGGGACAGCAAATTTACCCTGTTATACAAGCTGTACACTCACCACTTTACATTGTAGCAAAGTGTCATTTCTTCAGTGTTGTCACATGAAAAGATATGAGGGGTGTACTCACTTTTGTGAGATACTGTATGTGTGTGTAAATATATATATATATATATATATATATATATATATATATATATATATATATATATATATACATATACATATATATATATATATATATATATATATATATATATAGTACTAACTCACGGTGGAGCTGCTGGTTTAAGCAGGTCTGTTACCTTCACCTTGCTTGTTTACCTCTGGACGACACACGCACCAACGCTGGAGTACGTTTTCAATGCTTTATTGAACAAACAAATTTTAGGAAGAAGCAGGAAAGAGGCGGAAAGGGAAACTTTCAGGAGAAACTCAAATATCTTCTTATAGAATCTTAGTAACTAATGTCCCAGTAGAATTTAGATAATTAGGTGGAATGCGCTCCCCTCGTGGGACACACTCCTTGCTTGTCTGGATAGGCCTCTCTCACCGGTCTAGCAGCCAGTACGCAGTATGAATCAAAAGTCTCTGCCACAGACTCATTTGGGGGGTAAATCCATACGATCCTCTGCCACAGGATGTATCAGATTTTCTCTGCAGTGAAAGTCAGTCACAGTGCCTGAACCTTTAAGCCGAAAGGGCAACACTATGCTGTATGGTTACTTCTTTTGGATACATCCTTCGTCCGAGTGACCAGACCCCTCTATAGACCAGCACGCTGCGTGATCCCTCCAAGACGGGTCCTCCCCTGGGCTCTCCTTGGTCGTCCAGCTTCGTCACACAGGACCAACAGCTCAGGACCACTCCTCGGCCACGGTGGTAGACCCCAGACAAGCCTCTGGGCCCACCCCTGCGCCGCAGCATCGTGGGCCTCCCGATCGGAGGACCACGAGGTAGCTCCTTAACGCATACCTGTCGGCCAGGAGGGCTAGCAGGTGGCTGTAAAAAAAGAAGACCCTAGAACATGGCGTCTGTCCCATAAATACCCTCTTTCCAGAATGCAACTCAGAGGACCACCTCCACAGAGCTTATCTCCGAGACAGAGGAGCCTTTCCAACACCAACCAGTGGTAACAGCGACACCCACCGGTCAGGAAGCACACACAACGTCAGCCAAGCTGGAACAGAGGCGAACTTTTAACCTTCCTAACACACAATTTACTAAATTTACCTAACCTGCGGTAGATTGTAAATCTACCAGCGCTACATATATATATATATATATATATATATATATATATATATATATATATAAATAAAAATATATATAGTATGTATTTGCTTCAGCTGCTTCGGCTACACCCCTGATGATTCCAAGCCACCACACTCATTATGCTCTATGTTACATATTGCAAACCTCTGTACACTGTTTTGCTCATAACATCCAGTGGAGGGTCTTGTGCACGTTACATGGACAGCTGCAATTTGTACACTGTGTTATAGGTTACATACCCTAGACCCAATTTTGTTTTTTAAGAAATAGAAATTTTACCTTATTCAGTGAAAAGATACTCTACCAAGGAACATGAGAACAAAGCTTTTTCTGATGAAATCTCTATCCCTGCTACTGCCAGCTTCTGCCCAGTTTGCTAAGACAGAAAAGCATAACAATTAGAGAAACATAAAACCACCTCTGTTTATGCTATAATTAAGAAATATTTTCTGAGATGAAAGTGTGCAAAAACGATGTCATGTTCTACATTCATAGAAAGTGCCACTTCTAAAACAAGCTGGTTAATGAGGATTTATGGCTAATTTATTCAGACAGTGCATGCATTCCCAGATTACCTAATGTTAAAGGAACAGAAAAGCTACTGTAAAAGATATCCTGTTCAGTTTCACATAATTATTATTATATATTATACAGGATTTATATAGCGCCAACAGTTTGCGCAGCGCTTTACAACATAAGGGCAGACAGTATAGTTACAATACAATTCAATACAGGAGGGATCAGAGAGCCCTGCTCTTTAGAGCTTACAATCTAAAATGCATTAGCATACCTCCTTAGGAAGGGGGTGCTTAAAAAAAATATATATATATATATATATATATTATTATTTTATTTTATTTATTTTTTTTTAATTTTACACTGTCTCTTTAAAAAAAATACTTGTGATCGCTTTCAACCACTTGGCGGCCAGTCGCCGCAGTTATACTGCAGCAGGGCGGCTCTATTGCACGAATCGCCATACCGGTACGGCGCTTCATGTAACAGTTACAGCGGGCAGAGCCAATGCGCGTGGCCAGCGGCCGCTATGTCTGCCGGCCACCCGCGTTCGCTCCACAGAGAGGCAGGACGGGTATCTGCCAATGTAAACAAAGCAGATCCCCGTTCTGACAGGGGAATAGAGAAAGATCGTCTGTTCCTAGTGATTAGTGATATATACCAGAGATTGTTAATAAATAATGAAATAATATAAAATGTGTGAAAAAATTCTCAAATGGTAAATAAACTTTGATAAAGAAGTCCACGGTGTGAACTTATAGTCCTCCACCGAAGTGAAAACAGTCTTATGTGTAATCTTCCCAATATAAAAACAATAAAGTTCTTTGTATAAAAAACACTGAAGTTTTGATCCTTGAGTTCCGCCACCAAAGGAAAGTGCAGCACCCAGAGTGTCCTCTAAGCCAACACCACTCTGCAGATATTAAGCTGGATAAAGCAACAGATCACACATATACACAGGTTATAAGTTGTTCAAATCTTGCCACGAGCCACGAGCATCCACCACAGTACTATTGAAAGGCCTTATGTGTGGACTGGGAGAACCACTCCTACAATGGAGCCACAATAGAAACCTCATATAGTGTAGTAACTATTATTAAAAGGTCAGTACAGCTTGATGAAGATTAAAGACCAACCAGTTATCATAACACTCCAAACAAAATTGATAAAAATCTTAATAATACAATTCCAGGGGCGATCAGACCATAAAATTGCAGAGAAAGCACTTACAAAAGACGGCCGCCATTTTCAGATATGGAAACGACAGCATGACGTCAATATGTAGCTCCGCCCCAATGCATTTTGTGCAAAGGTATCAGGAGCCATGAATCAGACCGAGACAGAAGTAAAGTTAAATCACACTTGTTTAATAATAATAATAATAATAATAATAATAATAATAAGGTAAACAGAGTAAGCGTAGTCAAAACAAGCCAGAGTTCAGTAACCAGATCGGGTATTCAGCCAAGCAAATGTCAGAGAGCCAGAGATAAACGTAGTAGTACAGCAAGCAGGATCAGGAGCCAGAAGGAACGTCAGCCCAGAAAGTCTTCAACAGGAACGCAGGAGAAAGTCTCTGTGATGTTGACAAAGGCGAAGGCAGAGATCAAGTGAGCTGGATGGCTTTAAGTAGGCAGGACTGACGAGCAGAATCAACAACAGCTGGGTAACTGCGGAGAGAGATGAGAGCTGGCAATTAGCTCCGAGAAGGAAGGGCTGGGCCCAGCCCTGACAAAAGGCTCTACTGACTTCCATCATCCAATCATGTGCAATCAAAAATGGTGTTTGCTACCCTTTTATTTTCTTTGCACGTGATTGGATATTCATTGCGAAATGAGACTTTGCCACATTCAGTAGTCTCTGAGGCAAATTCACTTACAAAGTGAATAGCCTATTTCCTAGTAAATGGAACTTGAAGAACATTTAAAACCTTCAGTGATAACGCATCTAAAAATATTTTTTGTCCAGTTGCAGAATTGAAAATTTTAACTTTTTGATTTTTTTTTTAATTCTTTCTTTTTAATTTAGGCTTTTGAGAAGGAAGCCATAGAGACATTTCCTAAGGAATTAAAAATCCCTTTAAGGTACCCACGCAAGTAACAATTCCATGAATTTTAATCAAAAGATCTTTTCACAAAGTTCTTTTTCTTTGTACGACTTGTACTCACTCTGAACGCTCTAAATATAATTAACTTGATGTAATGAGCAGACACAGAAAACAAATTAATTCAGTCACTAGCAACACACATCCAGTAATACAATTGTTAAGTATGGGAAGATTACTTCAAAACTGTACTTTTTTTCCTTTTTTTAGAACGTTTCAGTAAACTTTCCCAACTAGAGGAACGGGGGGTGATCCTCTGCTGGACATATACACTTTCTAATCAAGCATTGGCTATTTATACTTAGGGCTTGAACGCGGGGAACATAGTCCCAGCATCTCCAGCACTGAATGTATGTAATGGCAAGGGGTGGTGGGGTGTGCAAGAGGGTTTATTGTTTCTCACTGCTAGGGGATCTATTATTGCTGGGGGGGATCTTTTGATGCTGGTGGGAGATCTATTGTTGCTGGGGAGGGATATAATGTTGAGGGAGGGGTCTATTGTTTTTGGCTTTTTGTTTTTGAAAAATACAAAAAGTGGGGACATTATCAGTACAGTATTGATCAAATACTTTTCAAGCAATAAAGCATCACTTACTCAAGGTTCAGGTATCATTAATTTACTACTCCCAGCACAATATGTGTGAGATCTCTGGAGTGAGACCGCTGCATCATCAGTATAGCTAAAAGAAAAAAAGAGCCAATGCATTTCTGGGGTTCTAGGGGACTTATTTATCTGGGCTACAAGATAACAAACAATATATAAACTCAAAAATAAATAAAACAAATAGATGAGCAGAGCATCCTTTGTTTTGACCTTGTCAGACCTCTGCATAGAGACCGCTGCTTCACCAATGTATATCCATATGAAAGGGGTCAACACATTCCTGAGGTTCTATGGGACCCCCTTCACCAGAGCTACAAGACCACAAACAATATATACACACAATTAAAAATGTAACATATGCACTTGCCCTCCGGATAGGTTTTACCCATTTCATTACCAGGCCATTTTTTACTGTAATGCCGCGTACATACGATCGGAATCTCAGCCCACAAAAGACCAATGAGAGCTTTCCGTGGGAAAATGCGACCGTGTGTACGCTCCATCAGACTTTTTTGTTGGCCGAATTCCAGCCAGCAAAAGATTGAGAGCATGTTCTCAATTCTTCGGTCGGACAAAGTTCCTATCCAAAAATGCGATCGTCTGTGGCAATTCCGACGCGCAAAATTCCTACGCATGCTCGGAAACAATTGGACGTATGCTCGGAAGCATTGAACTTCATTTTCTCGGCTCGTCGTAGTGTTGTACGTCAGCGCGTTCTTGACGGTCGAAAGTTCAGAGAACTTTTGTGTGACCCGTGTGTATGCAAGGCAAGCTTGAGCGGAGTCCCATCGGAAAAGCCGTCATATCTTTTTCCGAACAAAATCCCGTGTACAGGGCATAACTGACAATTGGGCAGTCATGCAATATTGTACGCAAATGGAATTTATATCATTTTTTCGCACAAAAATAGCTTTCTTTTGGTCTTATTTGATCACCATTGGGGTTTTATTTTTTTTATTACGTATGGATGGTTTATTAGAGTATTGTTTTAATTTGTTTTATTTGGTGCTAATTGCTGTTATTGGTAATTTTGTTGTGTCTTATTCTATTTATTGTTGTCATCTTCTGTTGTCATTGATTGTGATCTTGTTGTTGTTGAGTGTGGCTCAAGTGTCCAAAAAATTCTCTTTGGGATTAATAAAGTATTCTGATTCTAATATACGGTAAACGAAAAGTTTGAAAAAAAAATATTATTTACTTTCTGCTATAAAACATATCCAATAAAGATTTGAAAAAATCAGATTTCTTCATAAATTTAGGCCAAAATTATTCTGCTACATGTCTTTGGTAAAAAAAAAAAAAATCAAGTAAGTGTTTATTATTTTGTTTGTGTGAAAGTTATAGCATCTACAAACTATGGTATATATACTGGCATTTTTTTTTATATTAGTAATGGTAGTGATCAGTGACTTATAGTGGGGACTGTGGTAGTGTGTTGGGCAATCTGACACTAACTGACACTGGCTGGGAGGGACACCAACTGACTAACTGACATTAACAGTGACACTAATACAGAGATCAAATATGGTTTTTGTGTGGATATTTCACTATGATTGAAAGCACCTCATCCTGTTATTTAGTATTCAAGAAGCAAGAAATTGAGTGGGATTATAACAGTGCAGATATATAACTCAAACCAAAGATTAAGGTTAAAATGTCAATATTTCTTACTAGCATTGAAAAACAATATCGCCATTAAAAACATTTTTGTAACCCATAGACATAGTGGTCCTTAGTTTGCATAAAGCGGTATAGATGGAGGTCCCAACATGTTTTGCCTTTTAATTAGGCTTCCTCAGGGGATGTTATTTGCTGTAAGGTTATCCACTTTCTAATGGGTGGAGATAGCACATCTAATTATCAAAACGTAGCATGTATTACATAATTTTTACTAATAAGTATTTCAATGCAGAGATCAGTGCTAATACTATACACTGTCACTGTACTACTGACGCTGGCTGGGAAAGGGTTAAACATCTAGGGGCGATCAAAGGGTTGACTGTGTGCCCAGCCAGTGTTTTTGTGTACTGTGTGAGGTGCTTTTACTTAGGGAAGTGATGAATTTTATTCCCTGCTTTGCAGGGACACAAAATCCATCCCTCCACCCCTGTCAGATCGAAGATCTAGGGGCGATCAAGGGATTAACTATGTGCCCAACAAACAGGGAATAGAAAACATTGGGTACAGTGTTTTTTTTAAATTCTTTAAAAAAAAAAAGATAAGTAGGAGGCTGCTTTCACACTAAGGCGCTTTACAGGCGCTATAGTGCTAAAAATAACGCCTGTAAAGAGCCTCTCCTCTCACTCCAGTGTGAGAGCCTGAGTGCTTTCACACTGGAGCGGTGCGCTGGCAGGATGCCAAAAAAAGTCCTGCAAGCCGCATCTGTATACACCGCTCCTACAGCGCCCCTGCCCATTGAAGTCAATGGGCAGCGCTGCTGAAGTGCCAGCAAAGCGGTGCTTAGCAGCACTATGCGGGAGCGAACCACTTCAGCCCTGGAAGATTTGGCTGCTGAATGACCGGACCACTTTTTGCGATTCGGCACTGCGTCGCTTTAACTGACAATTGCGCGGTCGTGTGACGTTGTACCCAAACAAAATTGATGTTCTTTTTTTCCCACAAATAGAGCTTTCTTTTGGTTGTATTTGATCGCCTCTACGGTTTTTATTTTTTGCACTATAAACAAAAAAAAGAGGGACAATTTTGAAAAAACACAATATTTTTTTACTTTTTGCTACAATAAATATCCCCCAAAAATATATATAAAAAAAACATATTTTTTTCTCAGTTTAGGCTGATATGTATTCTTCTACATATTTTTGGTAAAAAAAATCACAGTAAGCGTAAATTAATTGGTTTGCGCAAAAGTTATAGCATCTACAAAATAGGGGAAAGATTTATGGCATTTTTATTATTATTTTTTTTTTAAACTAGTAATGGCGGCGATCTGTGATTTTTATCGGGACTGTGACATTGTCGCGGACAGATCGGACACTTTTGACACATTTTTGGGACCATTGACAATTATACAGTGATCTGAGCTATAAAAATGCACTGATTACTATGTAAATGTCACTGGAAGGGAAGGGGTTAACACTAGGGGGTGATCAAGGGGTTAAATGTGTTTCCTCGTGTGTGTTCTAACTGTAGGGGGGTGGGACTGACTAGAGGAGACGACAGATTGTTGTTTCTAGCTAGTAGGAACTCACGATCTGCCTCTCCTCTCCTCACAGAACAGGGATTTGTGTGTTTACACACAAATGTCCCTGTTCTGCCTCTTGTGCCCGTGATCGCTCGTCATCGCGACTGTCGGCCACAAGCATCGGCACCCCCGCTGTGCAGCGGGCGCGCCTGCTATCCTGATCCCGCGAGCCGATGTATAGCTACGACGGCTAACGGGACCGTGCCGTCCTGCCGCAGTAAAATGACGGCGGCTGGTCGGCAAGCAGTTAACCCTTTTTCGTCCGTTAGCGGGGGTTAAAAGCGCCCCACTAGCAGCCGAAAGGGGCCGGAAAAAACTATGGCAAAGCGTCGATAAAGATAGCGGCGCTTTACCGCCTACACCCCAGTGTGAAAGTAGCCGGAGAAACATTTGTGCACCTACACTTTAGCTGTTAAAAACGAAATGCGTAAAGAAAAGTCGTTCCATTATTTGTCAAGCGCTTTCTTAACTTTGTCAAGACTCGGTAGAAATATATATTTTTTAAATGTAAAGAATGTGCTTAAGTAGCATTGCAATGTTAATATCCAACCCACACCTCGCCAAACGCGTTCACCCATCTGCGCTGTTTACTCAAAAGCCTAATGGATTATTCGCTGCTAATTTTTTTCTCTCTCTAAACAAATACTGTAGGCTATCTGAGAAGTACATTATCCCTCCCCTATGAATGTTTTCATTAGTGATGTGCTTATCCTTGTCCTCTTTCCATCTATTGTGGTTTGGTTTTATTAATCCAGATCGGATGCATAAAACATCACACATCGCCTTATTCTATACAAGAAGACCTTGTATTTTCTCCATTTTATAATGTTAGTATACTCTAGGATTAGAATTTAACCACTTGCCGACCAGGCTTTTTCTGGCACTTTTCTTTTTGATTGCAAGTTTAAATCAGTATTTTTGCTAGAAAATTACCCCCAAACATTATATATATATATACACCGGTATATATATATATATATATATATATATATATATATATTCTTTTTTTTTTTAGCAGAGACCCTAGGGAATAAAATGGCAATCGTTGCAATTTTTTATGTCACACAGTATTTGCCCATTGGTTTTGCAAACGCAATTTGTGGGGGAAAAAATACACTTCAATTTATTTTTAAAAAAAACGTAATCACAAAAGTTACCCCAATTTTTTTTTGTATAATTTGAAAGAAAATGTTGCACCGAGTAAATAGATACCTAACATGTCCTGCTTTAACCACTTTCTGACTGGCTCACGTAAATATCCTGTGGCAGGTTGGCAGCCCTGCGCGAACCGTCGTATAGGTACGTCGGCTCCTTTAAGAGCTTTAGCAGGCGCGCGCCCGTTTCACGGCAGGGGATCCCGATGCGTATGGCCGGTGGACGTGATGCCCGCCGGCCACCCATGATTGCGGGCACGAGAGCCAGAACAGGGATCTGTGTGTGTAAACAGACAAATCCTGGTTCTGTCAGGGCAGGAGACACAGATCGTAATTATCGTAATCGTAACTAATCAGGAACAGCGATCGGTCTCCTCCTCCAGTGAGTCCCACCCCCCCCCCCCACAGTTATGCCCCGTACACACGGTCGGATTTTCCGACGGAAAATGTGTGATAGGACCTTGTTGTCGGAAATTCCGACCGTGTGTAGGCTCCATCACACATTTTCCATCGGATTTTCCGACACACAAAGTTTGAGAGCAGGATATAAAATTTTCCGACAACAAATCCGATGGACAAAGTGCCACGCATGCTCAGAATAAATAAAGAGATGAAAGCTATTGGCTACTGCCCCATTTATAGTTCCGACGTACGTGTTTTACGTCACCGCGTTTAGAACGATCGGATTTTCCGACAACTTTGTGTGACCGTGTGTATGCAAGACAAGTTTGAGCCAACATCTGTCGGAAAAAATCCTAGGATTTTGTTGTCGGAATGTCCGAACAAAGTCCGACCGTGTGTACGGGGCATTAGAAACACACATGAGGGAACACATTTAACCCCTTGATCGCCCCCTAGTGTTAACCCCTTCCCTGCCAGTGACATCTATTCAGTAATCAGTGGCTAATTTTAAAGGCACTGGTCGCTGTATAAATGTCAACGGTCCCAAAAAAGTGTCAAAAGTGTCCGATCTGTCCGCCGCAATGTCGCAGTCCTGATAAAAATCGCTGATCGCCGCCATTACCAATAAACAAATAATAATAATAAAAATGCCATAAATCTATCCCTTATTTTGTAGATGCTATAACTTTTGCGCAAACCAATCAATATGCGATTTTTATTACCAAAAATATGTAGAAGAATACATACAGTATAAACCTCATCTCATTGTTATTTAAATTGTGAAAAAGAACTGTAACAGTATTAGTTGCAAATTTCTTTCAATTAAAAAAAAAAAAAAGTATTGTGATGGATGACACCAGATAGAAGGTGAGGACTGGAGCAGGTGTGGATGAAGAACAAACAATGACAAGATGTCAGGATGTACAATGCCTCCCCCTGAGAATCTCAGTAGCGGAAAGTGGGGTGGGCGTAACAGTGGAGTTGTCAATGCAAAAAAAAAAAAAAAATATTATGCAAATACAAGAAGCGATTATTTATATCTGTGTTTCCTTGTTCAAGAGAATGTAAGAGGCAATGCAGTAGTCATTTCATACATACCTTTTATTTTATTTTAATGCAAAACATTACTTTTTAAAATTGCCCAACACAAGCTGCCTGCTTATACTTTTAGCAAGCAATTCCGCTATAGCACATCCCTCTGAAACCATGACTTTTTACAGGTATTCTTAATGCCGCGTACAAACGAGCGGACTTTCCGGCAGACTTGTTCCGGCAGACTGGACTCCGTGGGGCGATTCGATCGTGTGTGGGCTCCAGCTGACTTTTTTTCCCCAAAAGTCTGACGGACCTAGAAATAAAACATGTTTCAAACCTTTCCAACGGACTTGAGTCCGGTCGAAAAATCAGTTTGTCTGTATGCAGACAAAAACCGACGCTAGGGCAGCTATTGGCTACTGGCTATCAACTTCCCTATTTTAGTCCGGTCATACGTCATCATGTACGAATCCGTCGGACTTGGTGTGATCGTGTGTAAGCAAGTCCGTTCCTTCGAAAGTCCGTCGGAAAGTCCGTTGGACCAGTCCGGTCGAAAAGTCTGCCCGTGTGTACGCGGCATTAGAGTGATTGTAAAGGCTCAAGGCAAAACGTTCTGTCTGAAGCAGCCCTCCAACCCCCCTTACCTGAGCCCCATCTCGATCCAGCAGTGTGCACGAGAGCAGCAGCTCTCTCTGGTCTCTTCCTCCTCATTGGCTGAGACAGCAGCCCGGAGCCATTGGCTCCCACTACTGTCAATCACAGGCAGTCAGCCAATGAGGCAGGGCCAAGCCGCGCTCTGTGTGTGAATGGACACACAGAGTAGCGGCTCGGGAGTGAGCCTGCTCGGGTGCCCCCATAGCAAGCTGCACGGTGTGTTTTTTGTGTCAGCTGTGGGCGGACTATTTGGAGAGTGGGCATTTTGGAGCACAGTGTGACAGCAGTAGCTGTCAGAGCAGACATGTAGCTGTGGTCCACTGGTTGCAAGCCACTAACTTGTAGCATGTGGTGTCCCCCCCCCCCCCCACGCCTACTGCCCACCCTTGTCTAGGTTCTGCCTGTTCACTAAAAAAGCAACATTCTCTATAATAACAGTGCGTGCAGAAAACTATAAATGTGCTTCAAGTGTGCTTCTTTTTAATTACCTAAATGTGTTGTGATGTAAAACATTGGGTCTCGAGCTTTCCATTATCTAGAATAGGAGCATCCTTATGTGTCACTGCCTAGGAGACCTGAACAGTTCCTATTGGCTGTCTAATGGTGGGTTCAACTCAGGTTTCAGAAGAGTTCGGTGGCATAAAAAGGGTTTCATAAGTAAGGGACCAGTCAACAGTGTGTACAGACTGGAGAGCTGGATTGCCAATCTCCACTCTCGCAAGAGACGAGAAGGACAAATGTCATTGAATTCTAGTAAGACAAAAGTGTGTTTTTTTGTATTTGTATTTTTTTAAGCTTAAAGTAGTTCTAAAGTCAAGACTTTTTTTTACCTTAATGCACTCTTTTAGGGCGTACACACGGTCGGACTTTGTTCGGACATTCCGACAACAAAATCCTAGGATTTTTTCCGACAGATGTTGGCTCAAACTTGTTTTGTCTACACACGGTCGCACAAAGTTGTCGGAAAATCCAATCGTTCTAAACGCGGTGACGTAAAACACGTATGTCGGGACTATAAACAGGGCAGTGGCCAATAGCTTTCATCTCTTTATTTATTCTGAGCATGCGTGGCACTTTGTGCGTCGGATTTGTGTACACACGATCGGAATTTCCGACAACGGGTTTTGTTGTCGGAAAATTTTGTCTCCTGCTCTCCAACTTTGTGTGTCAGAAAATCCGATGGAAAATGTCTGATGGAGCCCACACACGGTCGGAATTTCCGACAACATGCTCCGATCGGACATTTTCCATCGGAAAATCCGACCGTGTGTACGGGGCATTAGTGTTAAAGTAAAAAATGTCTCAGTAGTTGTATCGCTCCCCTACCTCCCTAAACACTTACCCGAGTCCTCACTCGATCCAGAGCTGTGCCCCTCTGCAGTGGCGTTCTCCCCTATTCCTCTTCTCACAGGCAGCAGCGGGAGCCATAGATTCCTACTGCTTCCAATCAAAACCAGCAAGAAGAATGCGGGGGCGGGGCTGAGCTGCCCTGTGTGTATCTATAAATGCACGCAGCTTGCTGTGAGGGCACCAGCCGACTTGCTTTGAGGGCACTTGCAAAAAAGGAAGAGCAATACCATTGCAAAGAGAAGGTAAGTATAACATATTATTTATTTATTTATTTATTTTTTAGGAAAAAAAAAATTTAGCCTTTATAACCACTTAAAAAAAAACTGTTTATCGATGGGGGTGAGGGTTTGAGGGATTTGCATTTTTATTGAAGATGCACTTTACCAGATACAAAAGACTAAGAGCATGTGAATGCTCTTAGTCTTTTGTATCTGGTAAAGCGCATTTTCAACTTGTGGAACGGAAAAAAAAAAATGTTTAAATAAATAAACTGTTCTAATTTCACATTAAGTTGTTTTTATTGATTTTTTTTTTTACCTACTGTAGATAAACTTTAACAAACTTTATTGATTTTAATAATCTCAGGGTTGAAGGGATTATGGCCATAATACATCATGTAATATCCTACTTCAGATTATATGTAGCTGATGAATGGATTGTAAAATCAGGATATCATGCCCAGTACAACAGCAGCAGAAGTACCGGCTTGTATGATTGAATTTGTTCTCATAACTTTAATCACATCCAGATATTTTCCTAATCGGCAGAATAAGCTCCCGCATTGGAAAATGTTAGAATGATATAACATGCCGTTATTGTGTGGTGGATTAAACAACCCATCAATGTTTAATCATATAAGACAAAAACAGTTACATCTTCTTTTTTGGCCAAAAGAAAATGTATATAAATTACAAAATGGAATTTAAAGTGTAACTGCGCTTAAAAAAAAATCCCCTCTGGCGCTAACTCTTATGCCGTGTACACACGGGCGGACTTTTCGACCGGACTGGTCCGACGGACCGAATACGGCGGACAATCCGACCGTGTGTGGGCTCCATCGGAACTGCAGCGGACTTTTTCGGTCGAAAATCTGACGGACTTCAGATTTGGAACATGTTTCAAATTTGTCCGACGGACTCGAGACCTGTCGAAAAATACGCTCGTCTGTATGCTAGTCCGACGAAAACCCATCCAAAGTCCATCAGAAAGTCCGTCGGAAAGTCCGTCAGACCAGTCCAGTCGAAAAGTCCGCCCGTGTTTACGCGGCATAACTCTTTTCTTCTACTGCTATTCCTCTCTAGTTCTCCCTCTCTCTTTCTCCTAATGCCCCATACATACGATCAGAAATTTGGCCAGCAAAAGACAGATGAGAGCTTTTGGAAATGCAACCGTGTGTACGCTCCATCGGACTTTTGCTGGCCGAATTCCAGCCAGCAAAAGATTGAGAGCATGTTCTCAATTTTTCGGTCATAAAAAGTTCCAATCGGAAATTCCGATCGTCTGTACAAATTCCGACACGCATAATTCCTACACATGCTCGGAAACAATTTGACGCATGCTTGGAAGCATTGAACTTAATTTCCTCGGCTCGTCGTAGTGTTGTACGTCACCACGTTCTTGACGGTCGTAAATTCAGCAAACTTTTGTGTGACCGTGTGTATGCAAGGCAAGCTTGAGTGGAATTCCGTCGGAAAAATCTTGGATGGTTTTTCCGCTGGAATCCCGCTCAAGCTTGCCTTGCATACACACGGTCACACAAAAGTTCGCTGAAAATCCGCTCGTGTGTACGCGGCATTATACTTGAATGATATAAGACCTACTCAGTAGGCTATACCTATCTAGCAATGTGCTGACTCCAACTATACTTGTTGACCTCTACGATATGGTGGAGTTCGTCACTTAGGCTCTTTCTTCCCTCCCATCACCTCCGAGGCATTTGTTGGGCCTATGAATGTTTCAAACTTCAAAAAAACAGCCTTTTTTGCTTGCATATGATTGGATGATGGAATTCAGCAGAGCTTTTTCTCATTTACTAACTAACCTCTGGAGCAACTGCACTTTGCAAAGTGGACCATCTATTTTCCTTTAGTAGATCAACCTCTTAGTCTCTAACTCCATATGGCTTACTGTTCCAGTAACCTTCACTTTTTTATATGAAAATTAATAAACAGATTGAAAGTAAAAAAAAATCCCCTCTGGGTTATATACAGTATAGACACGGGGTAGAGTGGCAAGATGGAAGCCTTTTCTTATGAAGAAAAACATCCAGGCCCGGCTAAATTTAGCAAAAGCACATCTGAAGTCTCCAAAAAACATGTGGGAAAATGTATTATGGTCTGATGAAACCAAGGTTGAACTTTTCGGCGCAAAAACAACACTTCACATCATCAAAAGAACACCATACCCACCGTGAAGCATGGTGATGACAGCATCATGCTTTGGGGTTGTTTTTCTTCAGCTGGGACAGGGGCCTTAATCAAGGTAGAGGGAATTATGAACAGTTCCAAATACCAGTCACTATTGGCACAAAACCCTCAGGCTTCTGCTAGAAAGCTGAACATGGAGAGGAGAGTCCTCTTTCAGCATGACAATGACCCAAAGCATACATCCAAATCAACAAAGGAATGGCTTCACCAGAAGAAGATTAAAGTTTTGGAATGGCCCAGCTAGAGCCCAGACCTGAATCCCATTGAGAATCTGTGGGGTGATCTGAAGAGGGCTGTGCACAGGAGATGCCCTCGCAATCTGACAGATTTGTAGTGTTTGTAGAAGAGCGGGCAAATATTGCCAAGTCAAGATGGGCCATGCTGATAGACTCATCATACCCAAAAAGACTGAGTGCTGGAGTAAAATCAAAAAGTGCTTCAACAAAGTATTAGTTTTATAGGGCGTACACACGGTCGGACTTTGTTCGGACATTCCGACAACAAAATCCTAGGATTTTTTCCGACGGATGTTGGCTCAAACTTGTCTTGCATACACACGGTCACACAAAGTTGTCAGAAAATCCGATCGTTCTGAACGCGGTGACGTAAAACACGTACGTCGGGACTATAAATGGGGCAGTGGCCAATAGCTTTCATCTCTTTATTTATTCTGAGCATGAGTGGCACTTTGTCCGTCGGATTTGTGTACACAAGATCAGAATTTCCGACAACGGATTTTGTTGTTGGAAAATTTTATCTCCTGCTCTCCAACTTTGTGTGTTGGAAAATCCGATGGAAAATGTCCGATGGAGCCCACACACTGTCGGAATTTCCGACAACACGCTCCGATCGGACATTTTCCATCGGAAAATCTGACCGTGTGTACGGGGCATAAGAGTGTGCACACTTATGCAACCATATTATTTTATTTTTTGTATTTTTACTTCCCTCCACCTAAAAGATTTCAGTTTGTTGTTCAACTGAGTTGTACAGTTTATAGGTCACATTAAAGGTGGAAAAAGTTCTGAAATTATTTATCTTTGTCTAATTTTTTCACATCACAGAAACCTGACATTTTAACAGGGGTGTGTGGACTTTTTATAACCACTGTACATTTCAATGATTTTACCAAATGTTGCAGATTCCTGTTCTGAAGAAGAAACGGTTTGTTCCACTAAGTCTTTTCAAGACTGATTTCCCCCCGCACAGTTCCCGCCTGTGCGGGGGGGAACACTCTCCTAAGAGCTGACTCTAATCATCCGGTTCATACTATTAGGAGCATACCAGTTGGGCAGTTCTGTAGACTAAAACGTTTATGCAGTAAAGAATCAGATTTTAAAAGGGAGGCCATTCTTATGACCTCCAGATTCAAAGAAAGAGGCTATCCCAGCTCCATTATCAACAGGGCTCTATATACCGCTGAGAACACCCCACGGGATATTTTAATGAACTATACATTTTCGGCAATAAATGTCGTAGGCAACAAACTGCACAGTTCTCTAGTACCCCTGTATTTTCAACCCCCTACAGCATAGAGTTTGAGAAAATAAAAAAAGTTATTGAGAAGTATCTTCCAGTTTTGACCAATGACCCCATATATGCATAGACCTTATCTAATGGGATACAGGTTGTCCCTAGAAGAGCGCCCAATTTAGGTAGATGTCTGTCACCTATTCTGTATACTAGTGAAAGACCACCCACGCACTGGCTTCAGTTCAAGGACACTTTTAAGTGTGGTGTAAGCAGTTGCTCATATTGTTCTTTTATCAAAGGAGGTGACCATGTCACTTCATTGTCCACAGGTAAATCTTTTGGGATTGGATCCTTTATTAACTGTAATACATTCTATGTGGTGTATGTTAACACATGCACCACATGTCAGATCCAGTATGTAGGAAGGACCACCCGACGTCTGAGGGACCCTCTATATGATCACCTACATGATATAGAAAAAGACCATTCTACCAACGTAGCCAGGCATTGGGTCCAACACCATAATAAGAACACATCCAGCCTTGTCATACAGGACACGGAAAAAATAAGTATCACCAGAGGTGGTGATAAGTTTGACCTTTTGTGTAGAAAGGAGGTTTACTGGATATTCAATTTACACACAAGAAAACCAGCAGGCTTAAATTTTGATCGGGACGTTTCTTATTTCTATGAACAGTTTAATTGAAGTGGATTGGATTGAAATTGGTGCCCTGTTCAGATTTACATTTTTCATTTTATGTGCTGCAATATCGCATTGACACGCATGGACAGCTGTGGTTTTCCATACCGCTGTTACTCATGCCCGTCATATGTGTATATATAGGGCAGGATATCTATGTATATCTTGTGTATACCGCATATACATTAACACATGTATCTGTATAGTCTCAAACACCACCTGCATATCTATTTATAGCCATCCACAATTTATCCTTGGCTACATCACTAGCCTAGTCTCTGAATACCAACCTACTCGTTCTCTACGTTCCTCTCAAGACCTCCTGCTCTCCAGCTCCCTCGTCACCTCCTCCCATGGTCGCCTCCAGGACTTCTCCAAAGGCTCCACAAACATATGGAATGCCCTACCCTAATCTGTCTGCTTATCTCCTACTCTATTAGCTTTTAGACGATCCCTGAAAACCCTTCTCTTCAGAGAAGCCTCCCCCACCCCCACACCTAACAACTGTATTTTCATTTTCTCCCTCTGATCCCTCCTGTATTGATTTGTATTGTAAGTGTACCATCTGCCCTCATATTGTAAAGAGCTGTTGGCGCTAAATAAATCCTGTATAATGATAATAATAATATTTCGTTTCTCACATCTTTTTCATGTGATATATATCGCACTGACATGCACGGAGGGCTATGTTTTTCTACTGCTATTGTTCATACGTGTCATATGTGTGGGTTTGGGACGGGATATCTATGTGTATGCTGTATATACATTGACACATGTGTCTGCATGGCTTTCAAGCAGCGCCTGTATGCCTTTTGGCCTAGTCGCTTGACATTGACTGAATTTACTTCTCACCTCTTTATTTGTTAGCATTCTTCTCCTTCTCTTTTGTAAATTTTTTTTGTTATGGGGTCTTTCTCTTTACCCCTTTACCACCAATGGCATTCCTAGGGGGGCCAGAGGGGGCCCTGACCCCCCCAACATTATGCTGTGCCCCACCCCAATTAAAAAATTTTTTTTTCTTTTTTTTTTACAAAAAGACAATGTCTTTTTGTTTGCGTTCGTAACGGATGCGCCGCATCTTACTCAGGCCGCCGTTGGAGTAATACTGTCTCTATTGAGAGGGAGAGCGTCCCCAGTCAGCTCCTCCGGGTGATTCCTCCCCCCTCCCTCTGCTCGCTGACACTGTATAATGCGAGCGCTCACACAACCACGGCCGCCCGATCTGCTCCTTCCCCTGCATCCTCATTGGCAGGGAGAAGAGCGAGTTGCAGGAAGGACTCCACCAGGACTCTCAGTTACTGAAAAAACAGACTGATTTCCCCCATCCTTAGGACAGGAGAACCAGCCTGTAAATTCCAAGAGATGCCAGACCAGAGCAGTCAATAGTAGGGGCAGGACAGCAAGAGGAGGCTGGGGAACCCCACAGTGGCAGAACACCAGGGCCCGGTGACAAGACAACCTTTGCAACCCTGATAGTTCTCCCACTGCTTTGGACCCTTATATTTTCTTGGTGTTCTGGTGACATATATCTCTTGTTTTTTTGCCACCCTGGGGGACCCCAATACAGTAGGAAGGGAGCTCACTGCAGAACATGTGAAAGGGCCTGTTGTGGGATCATAGTAAAGGGCCCCAGAATATATATATACATATATATACTGTATATATATATATATATATATATATATATATATATATATATATATATATATATATGTATATATGTATATGTATTTATATATATTTGCATTTTATAGTTGCCCCCCTACTTTTGTCCCTGTCTCCCCATGTGCCCCCCCTAAATATGAAAGCTGGAGACGCCACTGTTTACCACAGACATAGCAGACGGGAGAATGATCGCATGTTTTTGTGATATTACATATCATTCTATTTAATTGTTAATGAAATATGTTTGACACAAATGTGTCTGATATATTAATGATCATGACGTGAATTTTCATAAACATGCAAAACACAATAATTAGGGTCATCTGCAGTGATCGTTTCTCTCTGTCACTGTCTGCAGTATGTTTGATTGCACTCAGCTTTGCAGATACATTTAAAAGTATTGTCCAGTGCTTTGTTATGTTTGTATGTTGTACATTGAGTCTATACTAGAACATTTTACAGCAATGTCATCTGCTAAGGGACAGCATGCTAGTACAGTGAATCAGTTCTATACCTGATTAAACAAATTTATTATCATTATTATGTCTATATGAAAATGTAAAAAAGGCTATGGGGGTACCTCATCCCATATAGAATTCACAAAACCAAACCAACATAACAGACTATCACGGTATCAAATGAGGAGTGTATGCATAGTAATTTTCAATAATTTTATTTATACAAAATTTGATATAATTTTTTTTTTCCATAAAAACATATAGATGTTCTCTTGAGTTTCATAAATACATGTTTCTCAAATTTCTGTCTGTAAAGATGGTTGACACGTTTCACATCACACCACTTCCTGAGAACCATTTAGGTATGACATATGATCAGAGAACCTTATACAGGAAAACATAGGAGAAAATCATTAAAGATAGGAACAAGCGCTAGGATATCCCAGGAGACTATATATACATAATAATTTATATAGGTGTAGTGGCCCATATGGGGACATATCCCTATAACTTACGTGTTGAGAACCCAAGATAGTTCGATCTATGGATGGAAAACGATGTGCCCAAAATTGGGAGGAGCGAGTAGGATCAAAGAAGATGCAAAAATCTAACCAGCATAGTCCCTCTAAAGGATTAATAATGTATTTATACCAATATAAGCATAAACCCATAAACGTACAGTCCTCGGGTATCAAAATTAATAATAATATACTCACTAGAAATTGTATCATATAGTCATGGCCAAGACCAGGTAGAAGTTCCCACTCAAAAGAGAGATGTCCCTTCCTTGTATTACTAAATAATCAATGGACAATCTAATAGAAAAGAATAAAAATCCAAACTCAGACAGGGAAATATATAGGATATGATTATTATGTCATATTTTCAGAGTTTGACACTGTGTTTCTCTGTTTTTACGTACTGTCCATCTCTCTGCACACTAGGTTTCCATTTTAGCCTGATTAGTTATGGGAGGAGTTTTGGGGAGTGTTTGTTTCCTCAATTGGTTTTATCTCACTTTATATATTTCTAGTCTGATTATGGTTACTAGCTATGATTAAGCGTCTAATATGATGTGAAACGCGTTAGCACTTTGTCACTGATGTGACAGTTTTGGATCTTTTAACACTGTTTTGCCACGAATAAAAGGTGTGTATTCAGAGTGCGGCCGTTCAGCTACTTTCTTTGATTGTCTACAGGAAATTTAGGATCCCGGGAAGTGGGGTTTATGGTCATGTGACCGCCATGATTGGCTGTGATCTCACAAAAGTGACTGCACCCCTCATCTCACAAAAGTGACTGCACCCCTCATCTCACAAAAGTGACTGCACCCCTCACATTTTTTAAATATTTTATTATATCTTTTCATGTGACAACACTGAAGAGATTACACTTTGCTACAACCTAAAGTAGTGAGTGTACAGCTTGTATAACAGTGTAAATTTGCTGTCCCTTCAAAAAAACACACAACCATTAATGTCTAAACCGCTGGCAACAAAAGTGAGTACACCCCTAAGTGAAAATGTCCAAGTTGGGCCCAAATAGCCATTTTCTCTCCCCGATGTCTTGTGACCCATTAGTGTTACAAGGTCTCAGGTGTGAATGGGGAGCAGGTGTGTTAAATTTGGTGTTATCACTCTCACTCTCTCATTCTGGTCACTGGAAGTTCAACATGGAACCTCATGGCAAAGAACTTTCTGAGGATCTGAAAAAAAAGAATTGATGCTCTACATAAAGATGGCCTAGGCTATAAGAATATTTCCAACTCCCTGAAACTGAGCAGAATGGTTGCCAAGACCATACAGTGGTTTAACAGGACAGGTTCCGCTCAGAACAGGCCTCACCATGGTCAACCAAAGTAGTTGAGTGCACATGCTCAGCGTCATATCCAGAGGTTACCTTTGAGAAATAGATGTATGAGTGCTGCCAGCATTGCTGCAGAGGTTGAAGGGGTGGGGGGGGTCAGCCTGTCAGTGCTCAGACCATACGCCGCACACTGCATCAAATTGGTCTGCATGGCTGTCGTCCCAGAAGGAAGCCTCTTCTAAAGATGATGCACATGAAAGCCCTCAAAAACTTTGCTTAAGACAAGCAGACTAAGGACATGGATTACTGGAACCATGTCCTGTGGTCTGATGAGACCAAGATAAACTTATTTGGTTCAGATGGTGTCAAGCGTGTGCGGCGGCAACCAGGTGAGGAGTACAAAGACAAGTGTGTCTTGCCTATATTCAAGCATGGTGGTGGGAGTGCCAGGGTCTGGGGCTGCATAAATGCTGCCGGCACTGGGGAGCTACAGTTCATTGAGGGGACCATGAATACCAACATGTAATGTGACATACTGAAGCAGAGCATGATCCCTTCCCTTCAGAGACTGGGACGCAGGGTAGTATTCCAACATGATAATAACCCCAAACACACCTCCAAGACGACCACTGCCTTGCTAAAGAAGCTGAGGGTAAAGGTGATGGACTGGCCAAGCATGCCCCTGAAGACGCATGTTGATGACGAAACATTGGGTGATGATAGAGACTGGCGACACAGGACGCGGTGGAACGGTGACACGGCGGCCATCTTTGTGGTTAGAAGCGCTGGACGCTTCACACTGCTGTATACCTTCTTACTAAATGTGAGTGGTTTTTATATTTTCAATAAATTATTGTTTATGGAGATTGCGCAATGAGCGTTTTCTTTTTATTCCCTACGTACCACGATCTTGAGGTGCATATGCATACTGGAGTATACTTGGTTTAATATCCAGCTACCAAAAGGAGATCTAAAGCCTTCCATTTAGTTCAGAGGGGAATATGTTGGTGCTACTCCAGTAGAAGATCGTTGGTTTATTCTATGAAGACTGCCTTTTTTCTACACACGTGTATAACCCATACACTGTTGGTAAGGGTCAGTTTGTTTTGGTGTTGGTGACGGTGTTTTCATCTCTCTTCTGTGTCTCCTTTCAATATGGATCTCGCTGATTAGAGTATTATTTCTTCCTGACGGAGAGGACTTTGTTTGATCATATTTATTTTGGTTCTTATTGGGACATTTTTACATTAATATTTTTAGCGCTGCACCATTCCTATTGATGTCTCTAGACCTAAACCCTATCGAGCATCTGTGGGGCATGCTCAAACGGCTGGTGGAAGAACGCAAGGTCTCTAAAATTCACCAGCTCTGTAATGTCGTCATGGTGGAGTGGAAGAGGACTCCAGTGGCAATCTGTGAAGCTTTCGTGATCTCCATGCCCAAATGGATTAAGGCAGTGCTGGAAAATAATGGTGGCCACACAAAATATTGAAATTTTGGGCCCAATTTGGACATTTTCATTTAGGGGTGTACTCACTTTTGTTGCCAGCGGTTTAGACATTAGTGGCTGTGTGTTGAGTTACTTTAAGGGGACAGCAAATTTACACTGTTATACAAGCTGTACACTCACTACTTTACATTGTAGAAAAGTGTCATTTCTTCAGTGTTATGAAAACACATGAAAAGAAATAATAAAATATTTACAAAAATGTGAGAGATGTACTCACTTTTGTGAGATACTGTATATATATTTATAAATATATATAAATATATATATATATATATATATATATATATATATATATATATATATATATACACAGTATATAGTTCCTTTTTTAAATTAAATCATTTTTACTTTTGTTTTGATAACTAAATGTATTTAGAACATTTGGAAATCGTTTTTGAAATGAACGATGACGCAATCATTGACTGTTGACTTGACTTTTTATTACCTTTGTATTATTCGTTATTATGACACATTGTTTGGGTTTTGGATAAATATTTAAACTGAATCAAAACACGTTCTGTTTGAAGCATTACTATTTCAGTCTCCGCATTCACACTCTTTATTAAGCAAAATATTACTTGAGAAAATTGTACTCCGGAACAGTAGTATTCAATTGACAGACACTGAATTATTTTTTTTTTACAGAACAGTATGCAAAATTGGTTTTATTTAGAGTGCTGTTTCGTTTGCCAAATGCTGAAAGAACATTTAATAGAAACACAGGCAGAGCTTTTCAAACATGACAATAAAGGCTTGTATGTAATAAACCAAAGCTATTCTCGGATTAAATGTTTTTTCTATAATTTACATAGAAAAAATAAAATCACCAAAGGAGGTATGAGATTCTACTCATATTAAACAATGTTCTGCTTAATAAATGTTAGTCTCTTAGGTGTTAATGTTTTTTATTCTTTTATAAAAATAAATATGTATAAGACATAGTTAAACCCCAGTTTTACAGAGGTATAGGATACAATTTTTATAAATACACAAATTATAAAGTATTTCTTAGCTCAGAAAACATGTAAATGTCTTTCATATGAAAAGACAGAAAAATACAGCCACTATCATAAGACCTTGATTATTGCCAACATCCCTATGATATGAAACACAAATACAGAAGGACCCCCTTGTACATTGGGACTTTATAGGCAAATACACATTAAGAAAGATAGTATGATGTAAAAAAAATATATATAAAATTTATTAGTACATAAATAAAGATAAAAAAATAATAAATAATAAAAAAGCGTGATACAAATGTGACTTAGAGCAATGAGCGTATAGTGGTGCACACTTCACTTCCTTGCTGTTTCCAACACGTTTGAGGAGCAAATATGAATCTCTTCTTCATTAGCATTTGTTAAAGAAGATCATAGATTTTGAGCACTCTATAACAGAACACAGGATTTGTTAAGAACCATAGAACAAATGGGGTACGTACATATATGTAGAAATATATTATTACAAATGTAAGTAGTACAAAAAATAACATACCAGAGGGTCAGCCACAATGGGCTTATCAAAGCTAAAAAGAACCAAAGATATTTCTGCATCAGGGTTCAGATGATCCCCCAACATCCGCCCCCCAAAAAAAGAAAGATTTAAAACGTCCAGGGGCCACGAATGTTTCACACAAGGATTCCCAGAGGAGGATGTTGGGGGATCGTCTGTCCAATACCCCCACATTAATTGCCCTATGCAGAAACTTCCAGCATTTAAATACATATTTTGTATTCCTGTGTTATTTACTGTTGGGACATGCAAGGTTTTGGAAGAATTTACCGGGCTCTGGTCCCAGTATGGCTGAGAACTACTGGTCTACAGAACATCAGAGGGAAGAATTTAACCACTGGCAATCATAGATTAACACAGAATGTTTGTAGTTTAAACTATCTATAAACTTTTTTTTTCATGTGTGATAAACTATAGGGGGGGGGGGGGTGCAAACCACTGCCATTTTTTTTTGTGCCATCTGTGCCATCTATACACACTCCCAGCCACCACCTTCTATGTCAAGGATCTCTCACATCAGCTTTTACTCATTAATGTCCTTGGATAATTGGTTGCCTCCTTGGATAATTGGTTGCCTCCTTTCAAAATCTTCCAGATACTTTCCCAGTGATACCAGACTAGATCCCCAGACCAAAAATCCATCAGTCAGCTCCAGTAACTTTCAGTAGAATGGGACTCCCAGCTAACCTAGTTGCAACCTCAATAGACAGTAGACACATAGCAGGCTCGCCCAAGGGGCAAACAGTCCCTCCAGGCTATGATCTCCTCCTCAGGGACAAAACACTTCTGCTCCAAGTCTCAGAGTGTTTATACACACTTCCAGTCTCCATCTGGGCACCTCTCCCTGGGGATTGGCCAGGACTGCATAAATATTCAGCTGCTGTTTAGACTCTCCCAGCCCACTATCTTCCAGAACCTTTCCAGATAGACAGGGGTAAGCAGTCAACCCTGCAGCCAGTAAAACACAGAACAAACCAGAACAATTGCATGCAGCTCAACTGATTACAGTGAGCCAGTACCTAAATTTACAAAACCTAGCACCTATCTAGGAGGGTGCTACATATACAATTACAGATTACACAAAGATAAAATGTACAAATATTTATACCGTATTTATCGGCGTATAACACGCACTTTTTTCCCCTTAAAATCAGGGGAAAATCGGGGGTGCGTGTTATACGCCGATCCCTGCCGATCCCCCGCTGACTGTGAATGGAGGCGGTGAGCGCCGCTGACATACATACATAGCCGAGTGTACTCGGCTAGGTTTGGCTAACTCCACTCACAGTCACACCCAGTCCCGCCCTATGATGGACATAACACAGGTACTGGGCGTGACTGTGAGCGGAGCTAGCCGAACCTAGCCGAGTACACTCGGCTATGTATGTATATCGGCGGCGCTCGGCTCCGCCCACAGGACTACGAGATGAGCCGAAAGCAGCCAAGAGTCGCCAAGAGACACAGGACTGGCTCTGTGTCTCTTGGCGGCGCCATATTTAAAAACTGCAGTGACACTGACAAGTCTGCAGTGTCACTGGGCAAGACTGCAAATGACACTACAAGGCTGCAGATGGACACTGATAAGGCTGCATTGATGATGGGCATTTAAATGTAAATGTACGTTTTTTTCCTTAAAATTCCCTCCTAAACTTGGGGTGCGTGTTATACGCCAATAAATACGGTGTATATATATATATATATATATATATATGTTCTTTGGAAACATGATAAGATTAATCCCTTCACACCTAAGAGTAAAGCAAATATTAATGCCTACGTACAGTTTCCAACTTTCTTTGACGTGTTCGTAAAAACATACATTTCATCACAATTGCTTTGTGCATCCTGTTGAATTATACCCCTTTTTTCACGACAAATTGGGCTTTCATTTGGTGGTAAATGGTAATTGATATCTCCTGATTTTTTTTTTTTTATTATCAAAGGAAACCTGCCTCAAAATAGTAAAATAAATATATTTATTATTACTAATATTATTTTAAATTTAGCTGTATATTTCTTGCTACTATCCTCCTGGCGATCGCAGTCATACCACATATGCATATGTTAGTTGTTGTTTGTATCCGTAGTACAGCCCAAAAACAGTGCACATTTTTTTTTTTTTATAATTCTTTTTATCTCTTTAAAGCGGAGCTCCACCTTAAAAAAAAAAATATTAAAAGCCAGCAGCTACAAATACTGCAGCTGCTGACTATTAATAAATGGACACTTACCTGTCCCAGGGTCCAGCGATATCGGCAGCCGAAGCCGATCGATCTCCCGGCTGCCCCGCCGCCATTCTCGGTCAGGGAATCAGGAAGTGAAGCGTTGCGGTTTCACTGCTCGGCTCCCTACTGCGCATGCGCTAGTCGCACTGCGCGTCTTCACTGGTCCCCATTGTGTTCTGGGAACTGTGTGTTTCCCAGAACACAACGGGGGGGGGGGGGGGGGGGGGTATGTGCAGCTATTCTGTGGCTATCTATGGCCGGAAGTGGGTGCAGATACCGGAGGAGATAGGATTCCGATGAGCGGAAGTTTCTCTTTAGGATGGAGCTCCACTTTAATAACAACATAAAAACAAGACAAAACAAAACATCATACACATTGGAGCTAAATATTAAAGCAATGTTCAAGTCCAAGCACATTACATATCAGCAGCCATCAATTCAAAAATAGAAAATAAACGGAAAAAAAATGGTGCGCATTTTGCTTTTTTTTAATCTTACCTAAAACACACTGACACTAACATTAATTAAAAACAAAAAAACAAAAACTGTCACAAAAAAATACTGACCTTGACCTTTGACCCTGACCTTGACCCAAACACTAACTTTTTTTTTTTTGTATTTTTTAAATTGATTTTTTTATTATTATTATTGTTGGGGTTTTTTTTCTCTGCAAGAAGAGGGAGAGAAAACACGGAGGCAGGCTTCACAGTGACTGAACACTAAGATAGCCAATCGGAGGCTATCACAGTGATCAGGTGACTTGGAGTTCTCGATAGTTAGTATAGGGCCCGGGACTCCTGGAGAGACCCCGGTCCCTGTGCTGGCAGCGTGCCGCAAAAGGAGATAGGCAAATATGCGGCCCCACAGAAAAAAACCCCAGTCCATTGGGGCCGCACATTTGCGTATGCTCTGTCTGAAGGAGTTAATTACATCAATCTGTTCTTTTTTTATATATATATATATTTCTTTAAAATCCCAGAAACTCAAAAACTTTGAAGATACTTCTACATTCCTCTTAGACAGGGGCACACTCTAGAACCTACTCAACTGATTTTAATATTCTTGAAGCATCTCATTGACTAAAAATATTTACTGAAAACGTTCTTGGAGCAAAATTCTCCGTCAACGCCGAGTCACAAATTGAATAGCGACAGAGACGCTTATGATGATTGCACCAGACCCTTGGGATGGCACTTTATTACCTTTCCAAACCACACTTCAGAGGAATTAATTAATTGATGCTCTTAGCAGCTTCACTCTGACAAAAACATATGATACTAAAATGTTAAACATGGAAGTGAAGATGAGCCTGTCAGAGGAAGCCTGAAAGTGCTTATTAATACGGCTTTTGATAAATATCTGCTCGGGCTCACACTGCGCCACGTCTGCTTTCATCTTTGAAAGTAGTTAATCTGATTGATGAAGATCCTGTTTCAGATTGTCTCCCATGCTGGGCTTAATAACTGCACTTTTTTGCCGAAAAAAAAAAAAAAAAAGACAAGGGAAAGAGCCTGTGAAGGTGTTTTCGATTGATTCTCAAAACTTCCAAATAATGCTCTGTTTATCTAATTTATAACTAAACTTCAGGAAAACAGTCAAATATACAGAAGACATACATATATGGATGCTGGCTTACATGCCAAAGCATATGTAACCAGCCCTGAGATTTGCACAGCTCTGTCACACAGCACAGACCTGCCTGTCAGGGCAGTAGACTTGATTTTTCTCTTCTGCAGTTAATAGAGAAGTACGGAATTAAGAAAAAAAAATACTCACCTAGGTGGATGCAGCATTAATCTCATGCTGCATCTGTCACCTCGCTGCCTCTACATTGAGAACTAAGCGATCAAAGACCACTAATCGCTGTTATTGGGTCTGCTCTGAGCACAGAGCAGTGATTGTCAGTCATCAATCTGTGCTCTGCCCCTCCAGCGCTCACTGGAGTGTCGGACTGTTGGGGTGCGGGAGCCCCTGAGAGGCTGAGCCCGCTGGCCATCAGGCATTTGGGCAGATCCCAACATTATTGTCAGGATCTCAGCTGGACCAACTCTGTGATGTCAGCCAATAGTGTGTCAGGGCTGGGTTCAGCCCTCCCTTCTCTGAGCTGGCAGCTCAGCTGTCGGCTAATTGCCAGCTCCCATCTCTCTCCAGCTGTTGATGATATCCTGCTCGTCAGTCCTGCCTACTTAAAGTGGTTGTAAACCCTCACGGACCAATTTGACCTACATGTAAGCCTAGATTAAGGCTTGCCTGTAGGTCCAAGAAATATCTCCTAAACCTACATGGTTTAGGAGATATTTGCAAAAAGACAGGCACTGCTGTCTACGGCGCAGGCGCCATAGACAGCAGCGCGCTGAGGCGCACTGAGCATGCCGCTGCTAACGGCGATATGCCGTTAGTGGCTGCTCCCATGCACGGGAGTGACGTCATCGCGGCTCCGGCCAATATCCTGCCTACTTAAAGTGGTTGTAAACCCTCACGGACCAATTTGACCTACATGTAAGCCTAGATTAAGGCTTACCTGTAGGTTCAAGAAATATCTCCTAAACCTACACGGTTTAGGAGATATTTGCAAAAAGACAGGCACTGCTGTCTACGGCGCAGGCGCCATAGACAGCGGTGCGCTGAGGCGCACTGAGCATGCCGCTGCTAACGGCGATATGCCGTTAGTGGCTGCTCCCATGCACGGGAGTGACGTCATCGCGGCTCCGGCCAATTACAGCTCCGGAGCCACGATACCCGGAAAGAAGATGGATGCTCCGTAGCAGAGGGGACAGCGGTGACATCGCAGGCTCCTATGTCAGGTAAGTGACACATAATGGGCCACTGTGTGATGCATAGTAGCCCATTATGCTTTACCTTTGCAGGGAAACAAAGAGGAAGTAAACCCATGTTGGAAGATTAGTTTCATCTCTGTGTATCATCTGAGGCTAGTCAGTTCAGTTGGTATATGTAAGGGTTTACAACCACTTTATGCCCATGCCCCAGAAAATTTCTGATAAAATGTGTTGGGTGGATCTACATGCTGTGGTGTGATCACGTTTCCGTAAGTTGGCCAGAAGTACGTTCCAGCTAAGCTATCCAAGGTTGTATTATAGGTAGCTCTGTTGCATCCTCTGGCTTTTTAGCTTTTAGCTATTTTAATATCATAGTTTGTTGTGTTTCGCACTATTTGGATCACTTGGTTCCTTTTTTATCTTAACATGTATAGACACATGATGAGATGACTGGAGATGTTTCCTCCTGGGTGCCAATCCAATTGATGGAAGCCAGAAGCCTTGCCATAGCAGTGGTCACAGTCTCATTGTGCATTATATGACTTCTCTATAGTTTGAGAGTCATACTGTATATGTCTGGTAAGCTTTTTACTGTGTTTGCATGGTGGTGGAGGCATATTTGGCATGGGATACACAACTTTACTCTTTGGATGTGTTTAACAGAAGTGTATTTTTAAGAACTATTGTGGAATCTGAGAATCACTTTTAAATTTATTTTTATTTTTTCTTTTATGCATTGATTACGTGAGTTGTTTTGGTAGCGCATCACAGTTGATATATGAAGCCTGCCACACTAGCCTATTGGACATCCTATTCCAAAACCATGGCCGTTAGTATACAGTTGCCCCTACCCTTTGCTGGACTAACAGCCTCTTCTTTGGGAAGGCTTCCCACACATTTCAAGAGCATGTCTTTGGGAATCTGTGTCCTTTCGGCTAACATTTGTGAGGTCAGGTACTAATGTTGGATGTGAAGACCTGTCTCGCAATTATCTCTGAAATTCATCCCTAAGATATTCATTAGGGTTGAGGTCAGGGCTCTGTGTAGGACATTCAAGTTCCTCTTCCACATCACGTCTTTAGGGGGTTGGCGTCACAATCATGCTGGAACAGAAGAAGAAATTTCAGAAACATTTTCTAATATGTCTTTGAAAACGTTAGCACTTCCCCTTACTGGAAACACCCTAGCTCTTTTTATGCAATACCTGAATGTCTGCTGTTCCAATATCTGAGGACATCTTTAACAGTTCAGAGCCACTGGTTGGTACATTCCTCCTGAACGTCATCCTTTCTCAATGTAGCACCCCCCCAAAAAAAGCTGCTAGTAGGAATTAGATATATTTAGTTCTCATGGCTATGCTGTAATCAGTAGAGCAGCGTGTGACTGATTTGGTTTGCCCTGTGCTCTGCAGGGTGCAAGTTTGATTGCTTCTGCCCGCATTATGGAGACTTCTAGAATATAGTGGGTGGGAGAATCAAATGAGCAGCCTGAATATGTACACAGCTCCAGCCAATCCCTGGGGGAAGGTGCCCAGATGGTGGCTGGGAGGGAGTGTAAATAGTCTTTCCCAGGAAGAGAGGTTCCCAGGCAGAAGGGCTTCTGCCTTTCTTGGCAGTTCAGCTGAAGATTCTGCTAGTTTCATCAAGGTCACAACTTTGCATAGCTGGGGAGCCTATGTTGTTTTCAAAAGAGCTAAAAGAGGGGTCTCAACAAGGATCCAGTCTGGAGACTGTCTGCCTGAGTCTGGAGGGAGACGTTCAAGTCCCAGGAACAGGGACACTGAGTACAGACCAAAGAGAGGGATCCTAGTGACTGCTGTTGCTGTTAACCCCCTGGTGCACTAGTATTAAGGCTTGCCTGGCCTGGAACATTTCTGATGGTGTCCCAGTGCTGTCCTCTTCATGTCCCACTACTCAAGGGACTGTTCTGAGAAGTAGCTACAAAGTTGAAGAGTGTGCTTGGCCGCTTCTACACAGAGGGAAAGGAACCTGGGACAGAAAGCAGTGGCTCCTGTGAGGGTAGCGCTGAATCAACATCCATGTGACCAGCCACTGTGGTTGTGTTTAGGTACTGCCAGTCAAACTATGTAGACCATAAGCCTTACAAAGATATTTTACCTTGCCAATACAAAGGAATCCAGCAACCTTTTTTACATTGTGTTTCTGGTTGACGGTGGGATTTTGGAACCCCCTAAATCCTCCATTGTACTTGCCTTTGCTCAATGTGCTGCTATTTAAATGCCTCATACTGCTAGAAACTCCACACGAGGAATCTTTTCTCTTAATATCTGAGACCCCAGCTAAACAAAACCTTTTTGTTACATTATGAATATTGCATTTAGCATGCAGTAATGAAAACTAGCTAGTGTTTTCAGTATCATTAATGCCACCTCCTTGCCATGTCTTGTAATTTGTGTTGGGAAACAGATGCAGCTAATGCCGAGCCACATCCCGGGGCATGGTGGAGCGAGCTGATCAGATAAGAGAAATAGCCCCAAGCTCAGTCGAGTTTCAGCAACACATGTCATTATCGGGGGCCAGAGCATGGCAAATGGTTTTCTATGCTAATTTAAATGGTACTATTATAAACATATTAAATATCTAGTTACTGTTGTGCTCCATAAAATGGAAACATGAGCTGAATTAAAATAGCAAACTAGGAGCTGCAACAAAAGTTTGTTGAAATGCGCCATAAAACCGCGGTTTTCATATGTGCCTAATAAAACTGTGTACAGGATAGGTAAACCCACTCACTACAATATAAGCTTCACCATGCTAGTGTATTTCAAAACATTTTTTTAATACATATTTATAAATGTGCAGCTTTCTTTAACCACTTCAATACTGGGCACTTTCACCCCCTTCCTGCCCAGGCCAATTAACAGCTTTCAGCGCTGTAACGCTTTGAATGACAATTGCGCGGTCATGCAACACTGTACACAAATTAAATGTTTATCATTTTTTTGATACAGATAGAGCCTTCTTTTGATTTAATCATTATGGGGGTTTTATTTTTTTGCTAAACAAATGAAAAAAAGACCAACATTTAAAAAAAAAAAAAAAAACAACAACTTTTTTCTTTATTTCTGTTGCACAATTTTGCAAATAAGTCATTTTTATTTTTCACTGATGGGCACGGATAGGCTGCATTGATGGGCACTAATGAAGCTACACTGACACGCGCTGATGAGGTTGCACTGATGGGCACTGATAAGTCTGCACTGATGAGGCTGCACTAATGGGCACTGATAGGTTGCACTGATGGGCACTGATAGGCAGCATTGATTGATGGGCATTAATGAGGCTACACTGGTGGGCACTGATGATGTTGAACTGATGGGCACTGATAAGTCTGCACTGATGAGTCTGCACTGATGGGCACTGATAAGCTGCATTGATGGGCACTGATGAGGCTGCACTGATAAGGCGGCATTGAAGGGCACTAATAAGGCGGCATTAATGGGCTCTGATAGGTGGCACGGATGTGCACTAATATACTGCACTGATGAGCACTGATATGCAGCACTGATGGACACTAATGGGGTTGCACTGATAATCAGGGCACTGTTTATCAGTGTAAATGCCCCTGTCACTACAGGAAAGCCGGTTGTCAATTTTCCTTTCCTCAGACAGCGCTGAGCAAAGGAAATGCCAAATACCGGATATTGTTTACATGTGATCAGCTGTGATTGGACATAGCTGATCACATGGTATAGAGCCTACGTCATCAGCTCTTTACCGCAATTGGTGATGCTCTGTGTCCAAGGGACACAGAGCACCACTGGTAGCCGCACTGCACCCCTGTGGGCGTGGGGGGCGTGTGGGAGCGGCAAGAATAGGGGGACATCTTATGACGTCCTCCCAGAATGAGAGTGGTCCCTCCTGACCATAATTTTATAATACAGCGGGTGGGAACCAGTTAAAGAATACCTGGTGATCTTGCCATGATGTCATTGTTGAGACACTTCCTGTTTAACCGATTCCCATCCAGCAACATACCGGTACATTGCAGTATTGGAAGGTTTATATTTCAGTTATTGCTGCTGCTGCAGCAATGATCGAGATATCATTTTTTAATGCCAGTGATTCCCTTTACGGTAAAAGTAATTCTAGCAGCTATGGAGTTATAAATTACTTTTACAGGTGGTGTAAGGGGTTCCCACCCCTTTTCCTGACTCCGTCGCTGCCTTTATCAGGCTCTCCTGTGTGATCAGGGAGCCTGGCAAGGAAGCATCAAGCTCCTGGGACACAGTGGGAGGAACTGAGGTTGTTCCTCCCACTGTGTGACGTCAGAAACCAGAAGCAACGAGGATTTCTCCACTTCGGTCTCATGTAGACAAGCCATTAACGGCTTGAGAAAGCATCAGATGAAACTGATCTCAGCTTGCTTTGGAGGCCAGAGGAAGGATTTGGAGTCTTATGCCGGGTACACACTACTGGACTTTCCATTAGAATAGACTCCGACAGTCTTTCCGACAGAGTTCCGCTGAAACGGACTTGCCTACACACGATCACACCAAAGTCCAATCGTTTAGAACGCGATGACGTACGACGGGACTAGAAAAATAAAGTTCCATAGCCAGAAGCCGATAGCTGCCCTTGCGTCGTTTCTGGTCCATCGGAATAGCATACAGAAGAGCGGTTTTCCCGATAGGAACTGATTCCATCGGAAAGATTTGAAATATTTTAAACATGTTCTATTTTAGAATTTTAGAAAGAAAAAGTCAGATGAAGCCCACACACGATCGGAACGTCTGAGGGAATGATTCCGTCTGACCTTTTCTGCTGGAAAGTCCGGTCGTGTGTATGCGGCATAATAGACCCCAGATCTCTCCATAAATTGGACCTGTCACGACCCATGTTATCACAAGGGATGTTGTACATACCAAGGATAGCAATAAAGCTGATCAAAAAAATAAAGAAATAAATAAAGATACAGTGCTGAAAAAATGTTTAAATATAATAAATAATAAAAATGTTTTTTTAAAAGCATCTAGTTGTGGAGCTTGGTGTGTGCTGCACATCTTTGGCTTGGTTAGTACATTACTGGTATTTTTTTGTACATTTAAGTGTAGTATGTTGTATTTTTATATTATTGTATATACTATCATGGATATATTTAGATTTATAAATATATCCAATTGAGGCCTCCTCTCTCCCTCTCCTGAAGAAGCGGTTATAATTTATGAGTGTTGAGTGTCAGAAGCTCTCTTTCTTTTTCCTTGGACGCCCTTCATACCCTTGTGATATGTAATATTGATGTTCTGTTATATTTTGTTCAGTTAGGAGTTGGGACCTATGGAAAGGTGTGAGCTTAAAAATGGGGATAAATATTATGTATGAAGATGGACAGTAGTTATTATTGGAAGTAAAGTTTAAATTATGATTCTAATAAGGAAATCGTTTTTTATATATATTTGATAGAGTATCCGTAAGCACCACAAAAGTCCATTATGCCCTAAATTATCCTTGTTTGTCTAGAGACTACCTTGAACGAGGTGCCTTACAAGTATCCACCAATTACATTTTTTTGAGTTCGTTATTCCCGTTAAAGAGGGACAACGCTCCGTCCTTGTCTCCCAAATGGGTTGAAGTCATCAAGTGAAATTCACGTCCAACAAATGGACTTCAAATGTGCTGCCAGGAAAATATATAAAAAAAAACTAAACTGAAAATATATTAAAATACTAAATTGTATTTCATTATACATATACAATAAAAAAAAGCATCTTAGTAAAAGTTAAAAACACATAAAAATATGAACACTTCAAATATATAATAACTGTAGTGAGCGCACTAATCAATATAGCAGCTGGCACGAAAGATGACTGTACAAAACCTTGTGATTAAAATATAAATAATAAATGTGCAGCGCTTAATAAAAGTGACAAAATATACAGTGCCTTAAAAAAGTATTCATACCCCTTGAAATTTTCCACATTTTGACATGTTACAACCAAAAATGGAAATGTATTTTATTGGGATTTTATGTGATAGTCCAACACAAATTGGCACATAATTGTGAAGTGAAAGGAAAATGATAAATGGTTTTCAACATTTTTTTTACAAATAAATATCTGAAAAGTGTGGTGTACATTTGTATTCAGACCCCTTTTCTCTGATACCCCTAAATAAAATCTAGTGGAACCAATTGCCTCCAGAAGCCACATAATTCATAAATAAAGTCCACCTGTGTGTAATTTAATCTTAGTATAAATACAGCTGTTCTGTGAAGCCCTCAGAGGCTCGTTATAGAACCTTAGTGAACAAACAGCATCGTGAAGGCCAAGGAATACACCAGACAGGCCAGGGATAAAGTTTGGGAAAGGTTTTAAGCAAGGTTGGGTTATAAAAAAATTATCCCACACTTTGAGCATCTCACAGAGCACTGTTCAATCCATCATCCGAAAATGGCACAACTGCAAAGCTGCCAAGACATGGCCGTCCACCTAAACTGACAGGCCGGGCAAGGAGAGCATTAATAAGAGAAGGAGCCAAGAGGTCCATGATAACTCTGGAGGAGCTGCAGAGATCCTCAGCTCAGGTGGGAGAATCTGTCCACAGGACAACTATTAGTCGTGCTCTGCACAAATCTGACCTTTATGGAAGAGTGACAAGAAGAAAGTCATTGTTGAAAGAAAGCCATAAGAAGTCCTGTTTGCCATTTGCAAGAAGCCATGTGGGGGACACAGCAAACATGTGGAACATGTGGTAAGATGAGACCAAAATGTAACTTTTTGACCTAAAAGCAAAACTCTATGTGTGGCGGAGAATGCTCCACATTGCCCTGAACACACTATCCCCACCGTGAAACATTGTTGTGGCAGTAGGGTGAGGATGCTTTTCTTCAGCAGGGACAGAGAAGCTGGTCGGAGTTGATGGGAAGATGAATGGAGCCAAATACAGGGCAATCTTAGAACAAAACCTGTTAGAGTCTGCAAAAGACTTGAGACTGAGAGCGGAGGTTCATCTTCCAGCAGGACAACGACCCTAAACATACAGCCAGAGCTACAATGGAATGGTTTAGATCAAAGCATATTCATGTGTTGGAATGGCCCAGTCAAAGACCTGAATCCAATTGAGAATCTGTGGCAAGACTTGAAAATTGCTGTTCACAGACGCTCTCCATCCAATCTGACAGAGCTTGAGTTATTTTGTAAAGAAGAATGAGAAAAAAAATTCACAATCTAAATGTGCAAAGCTGGTAGAGACATCCCCAAAAAGACTTGCAGCTGTAATTGCAGAGATAGTTGATTCTACAAAGTATTGACTCGGGGGGGCTGAATACAAATGTACATCACACTTTTCACATATTTATTTGTAAAAAAATGTTGAAAACCATTTATCATTTTCCTTCCACTTCACAATTATGTGCCACTTTGTGTTGGTTTATCACATAAAATCCCAATAAAATACATTTACGTTTTTTGGTTGTAACATGACAAAATGTGGAAAATGTCATCAGGTATGAATACTTTTTCAAGGCACTGTATATCCAAAGCAATAAATAAATAAAAAAGAAATTGATAGTGAAGTGAATTATATACAACTATGAAACAAGTCCATAATATGTGAGAAGTTCATCCAATATGTAATTTATAGGCGTACTATGCGCTCCCCAAAGACATTAAAATATCAAGTAGAAAATGGCATCCAACGAATATCACCAAGATCCGTATATATCTGTTCTGAGTGGAACCTGTCCTGTTAAACCGCTGTATGGTCTTGGCCACCGTGCTGCAGCTCCATTTTAGGGTCTTGGCAATCTTCATATAGCCTAGGCCATCTTTATGTAGAGCAACAATTCTTTTTTTTCAGATCCTCAGAGGGTTCTTTGCCATGAGGTGCCATGTTGAACTTCTAGTGACCAGTATGAGAGAGTGAGAGCGATAACACCAAATTTAACACACCTGCTCCCCATTCACACCTGAGACCTTGTAACACTAATGAGTCACATGACACCGGGGAGGGAAAATGGCCAATTGGGCCACTACTTTACATTGTAGCAAAATGTAATTTCTTCAGTGTTGTCACATGAAAAGATATGATAAAATATTTACAAAAATGGGAGGGGTGTACTCACTTTTGTGAGATACTGTATTAAAATATGAATGTGTAACAAAGACATTTTTTATATGTCCTAGTCCCAAGGAAGCCACACTGTATATCCACAAAATGCGTTGACTAAATAGCGGAAGTTTTTCCACAGTTTGTAAACTGGAATATATATTTTTAGGTATTTATGATGTATATTAAGAGTTTTTTTTATTGTACATGTATAAAAAAATATTTTTTATTGTACTATCTTTTCAGTTTATTTTCATATATGTTTTCCTGGCAATGGATTTAAAGTCTGCATCTTAGATGTAGTTATGACTTGGGTTTTTAATGTGAATGTTGCTCCCAGAAGAAAATATCCATAAGGTTTTTGATGTTATAGATTCCACCATCCAACTATTTACTTAAATGTTCTCGAGTCGTCATTCCATCACACCACTTCCAAGAGAGAATACATGTGGCCAGGGGCGTTGCTAGGTCTACAAAAGATCTGGGGCTAGAGCCCATAGCAATGTAGTAAAGAAAGTCATACGCTTGGGTGGGCATACACACGTATATAATATAAGTGTGTGTGTATATATCCCCAGAGAGCCTCCCCCTTGCATCAGGGTTCCCAGAGAGCCTCCCCCTTAAATCAGGGTCCTCAGAGAGCCTCCCCCATGCATCAGGGTCCCCAGAGTGCCTCCCCTCCCCTTGGGGACCCCTGCAGAGACTCGGGGCTATGGGCCTGAGATTTGGGGCTTTAGCCCCAAAAACCACCCCCTAGCGACGCCCCTGCACGTGGCCATTTCTAAATAAGTAATCCAAGCTGCCCCCCTGATAAATTCTGTGAAGCTATTATTGGAGTGCATGTAGACAAGTAGAAGCTGCAAAGAATCTGCAGGAGATCAGCAACACTGAGATATAACAAAGGGTGGAAAAAGTTAAATTAAAAAATTATGCAATAGTTTATATTACAGTGGTTCACTCAGAATCTGGTGCAGCTGTGCATGGTAGCCAATCAGCTCATAACTTCAGCTTGTTCAATTAAGCTCTGGCAATAAAACCTGGAAGCTGATTGGTTTCTTTGCGGAGCTGCACCAGATTCTGCACTCTTCAGCTTTAGTAAATAACCCCCCCAGTGCTTAACGTGGATCTAAAGGCAGAAGGTTTTTACCTTAACCCCTTCCCGACCAGCTGTACTGCGGCAAATTGTACTGCGGCAGGTTGGCTCCCCTGGAAGAACCGACGTAGCTGTACATCGGTTCGCCTTTTGACCACTATGGGGCGCGTGCGCACCGCCGGGGGTGATGTGCGTGTCCGGCAGTCGCAATGACCACTGGGCAGCCGCGATCACTCCACGCAGAGACAGAACGGAGATCTGTCAATGTAAACAGACAGATCTCCGTGCTGTCAGGGGTGAGGAGAGCAATCTGTTGTTCATACTAAGTATGAACAATGATCACTCTCCTCACCCAGTCAGTCCCCTCCCTCCACGGTTAGAATCACTCCCTAGGGAGCACAGTTAACCCCCTGATCGTCCTCTAGTGTTAACCTCTTCCCTGACAGTGACATTTACACAGTAATCAGTGCATTTTTATAGCACTGATCGCTGTATAACTGGCAATGGTCTCCAAAATGTGTCAAAAGTGTCCGATCTGTCCACGACCGCGGCGAGGCACCAGGGCCGATGCGTGTGCCCGGTGGTTGCGATGACCGCCGGGCACCCGCGATCACTCCACGCAGAGACAGAATGGAGATCTTTCAGTGTAAACAGACAGATCTTCGTGTTGTCAGGGATGAGAAGAGCTATCTGTTGTTCATACCAAGTATGAAAAATTATCAGTCTCCTCACCCAGTCAGTCCCCTCCCCCCACAGTGAGAATCACTCCCTAGGGAACACAGTAAACCCCTTGATCGTCCACTAGTGTTAACCCCTTCCCTGCCAGTGTCATTTATACAGTAATCAGTGCATTTTTATAGCACTGATTGCTGTATAAATTCCAATGGTCCCAAAAATGTGTCAAAAGTGTCCAATCTGTCCGCCATAATGTCACAGTCTTGATAACAATCGCTGATTACCGCCATTACTAGTAAAAAAAAACCATAATAATAATAATAAAAATGCCATAAATCTTTCCCCTATTTTGTAGACGCTGTAACTTTTGCGCAAACCAATCAATATACGCTTATTGCGATTGTTATTACCAAAAATATGTAGAAGTATACATATCGACCTAAAATGAGGAAAAAAATTAGCTGTTTTTTAAAAAAATTGGTGATATTTATTATAGCAAAAAGTACAAAATATTGTGTTTTTTTCAAAATTGATGTTCTTTTTTTTGTTTATAGCGCAAAAAATAAAAACCACAGAGATGATCAAATACCACCAAAAGAAAGCTCTATTTGTGGGGGAAAAAAGGACGTCAATTTTGTTTGAGTGCAACGTCACACAACCGCGCAATTTTCAGTCAATCTTCTGGGGCTAAAGTGGTTATTATGTTAAAAAACATTCTGCATATAGCAAACCCATGACCCCCCTCACCTAAATACTTACCTGAGCTTGATCTTAAACCAGAGTGAGAGCAGCTGCTTTCTCTCTCCTCATTGGACAGAGAGGAAACAGCAATAGCCATTGGCTACTGCTGCTGTCAATCACAGCCAGTGGGGAGAGAGAGGGGGCCAAGCTATGCTCTGTGTGCCAATGGGCACACAGAGCTGGCTCAGTGCCCTCACCAGCTCACCAGTGTCCTCATAGCAAGCGGATTGTTATGGAGGCACTCGGAAGGGTGGAGGGGTCAGGAGCACCAACGGGGAACCTCAGAAGAGGAGGATCGTGGCTGCTCTGTGCAACAGCATTGCACAGAGCAGGCAAGTGTGACAGGTTTGTTATTTTAAACAAATAAAAATTGTGCCTTTAGAATCACTTGTAGCCTCCCTGGCAGTATGATTATGTAAGATTTTTGCGTCTCAACGTGGTACAATTATTTTGCATAGAAATTTGGCGTTTTATATTGTAGGCCTGTAATTCTTAGCAATAACACACTTAGATCTGTCCACTAAGAGTCCAGTAGACATCCCGGGTATGATGAAGTTTGAAACACAAAATCATAAATTATAATATAATAAATAAATATGAATAATTATAAAAAATTATAATATAATCATAATACAATAAATGTCCCCACGATTCCCTATCGCTCAATTCTGCAAGTGTTCTAATTTACTATCGCTGTTTTCTAGCTGGTCTAAAACCACTTTTGACATAAAGGGCCACTTTTTGATTGCTATGGACAATCTCAAGTTTCCAGGCAGAAAAAACAGTATATATAATATAAACTGCATACAGGACAATGGACAAAGCATTGGGGACAAAAGGGATGGGAAATGATTTCATACAGTACTGTAATCTGTAAGATTACAGTGTACTGTATGTATTATGATTTTTCACTTTTTTGAATTTGCCGCCGGGCTCTGCCCCCGTGCGTTGTGACGCTCGCAGGGAACGGAGCTTGGCACAGAGAGGCATCTGGCGGAGGACAGAGCCCACAGACACAGTGGGGGGACATCGCAGGATCCTGGGGACAAGGTAAGTATACCGCACCAGGATCCTGCAATGCAATCCCGAGTATGGCTCAGGGTTACCGCTAATGGTGCTGAAATTTGATCCCAAGCCACACTCGGGAAAACTGCCAGGGAGGTTAAGCAAACAAATTGTCATTTAGTACATATGTGTACTTTAATGTATTATTGTGTAACTACTGCAAACATTGAGCAATTCTCATTAATATATTACATAGATACAAATGGGATTGGATACAATGTGTAGCTAAACCAACTGAAGTTATTGATTCTCTCTGATCTTTTTAAGTATATCTGTAATGATTTTTGTTCTAATAAACATTCCTGTATTGAAGCCATTTATGTGTGTTAGCAAGAGCTCCCTACACACTTTATTTTACAAATACCAACTCTACTAAATTATGCAGTGGAATAACTAGGAGAGGTATGGACTCCAGAGAGAGAGATATGATTTGCCCCCCTGTACAAATCATTAGTAAGACCTCATCTGGAATATGCAGTTCAGTTTTGGGCTCCAGTTCTCAAAAAGAATAATTGGGGAACTGGAGAAAGTGCAGAGAAGGGCAACTGATAAGAGGCATGGAGGAGCTCAGCTATGAGGAAAAATTAGAGGAACAGAATTTATTCCCTCTTGAGAAGAGGAGAATAAGGGGGGATATGATCAACATGTATAAATACATAAGTTGTCCATATAGTGAACTTGGTGTTATTCACTTTAAGGTCATCACAGAGGACAAGGGGGCACTCTTTATGTCTAGAGGAAAAGAGATTTCATCTCCAAATACGGAAAGGTTTCTTCACAGTAAGAGCTGTGAAAATGTGGAATAGACTCCCTCCAGAGGTGGTTCTGACCAGCTCAGTAGATTGCTTTAAAAAAGGCCTGGATTCTTTCCTTAAAGTGGAAGTAAACCCCCCTATTGGTTTCAGCCAAGGAAGCTGCCATCTTTGCCTCTGTTTATTCTACAAATGGGAAAGTGGTAAAGTGCAGCACTAAAAGTGAAGGTGAAAGTGAGATTTCCCTGACCGGATCAAACTAGTAACAAACCATTATTGATGTGTATAAACCATGATAAAATACATACAATATTACTCTAATATACAAACAACAATGATGATGATGTTTACATAAACCAACAGTGCATATATATATTAGAATGAAAGTCCCTAAAGTGACTCCAATATATAAAGTGACTTGCAAGATAAATCTGTGAACTGGTTGTCTGTTAATAATCCACCACCAAAAGGAAAGAGGCTTACCAGACAAGTTGAACCCAACTAGGCATACGCCTGTTGAGTCAACAGAGCTTGTGGTGTAACAAACCCAGGAAAGAAAAGCAGCATACACGGTTTCTGATGTAGACCAATCACGCAGGAGTCCATCACAATGTATAACATCAATGGGTATCCACCAAGGGAACAGTGACCAAAGATCAAGAACGGATCCTCCCAGTATTATATATGTAAAAGGAGAAAAAAAATGGGCCACATAGTGTTATTCCATTTACATAAAAGGCATTTTATTGAAATAAGTAAAATGGTCACTCACATTTGAGAAGGCATTAAAGGGCATGTAGGTAAAATCAAATATCGCAGTGGCATCAGCAGAGCCTGTCCCGACCATTTTTGTCTCAATAAGACATCATCTGGGGTGCCATCTGGATTCCCACACAGTGCCAAAAGCATAGGACCCAGCTTGACCTGGATCAGCATCATACGTTGCCATGGTGCAGGCAGGGCAGCCGCCAGCACCCTAACAACCAATGATACTCTAGGGTCAGCCCTCTGCCTCACTTCTGAAGCCAAAAAGTAGGGCTCTAATGCGAAGAAGAGACTATGTGATTGGAGGGCTTTGTGACTGGAGAACTCTGGTATGATGGGGGCATCTGATGGGATGAGGAAGATTTGATTGGAAGTGAGAACCTCTGTTGTGAAGGGGGGCCTCTTACGTGATGGGGGCCTTTCAATTGATGGGTGGGGCTCTGATGTGAAGGGTAACTCTGATCTGAAGGGGGTACTCTTATGTGAATGGGGGGTTCTTATGTGGTGGTGGAGGGGCTCTAATGTGAAGCAGAACCTCAGATATAATGGGGGGGCCTTCTGATGTGAAGTCAATTTCATTGAGGCGGTTGTGTGCACCATCCCAGGCTCAGGTTTCCCATTGATAAGTAACATTTTAGACTGAGGTGTCCGAAATTTTTTATACTATTAAAAGATGTTGCAACTGAAAGAGGTTGAGAAACGCTGACTTGTTCAATTATCCCTATTCATAGGAGATACGGAAGGCACTGCACCGTGCATGTGACCAGTATCCCCTGAAGAAGCCTGTTTATAGGGGCAAAACATGTTGGGAAGTCCATCCTGTATTGCTGTATCACTGTTACTGTATTGAACTGTACTTGCCATAAGTAATTTCTATCCCTTGTGTTTTTTTGGATGAATTTCTTTTTTTCAAATAAATGCATCTTTTATACAATTGACAATTCTCTTTAATTGCACCTTAAAAATCCCAATTTCCCTTTATCTACTACCTCTATTTATGGGATGTGGTGCTAGTTGAAATTGTGGGTATTCATGTTCAATAATATATCTGACTTATTCAATTAGTCTGAATATGTGAACAAGATTAATGTACACACATACTGTATTCAGCATACAGTATGTGAATTTGAATATGTATACACACTGACAAAAGACATTAATACCACTACAATAGCCCTAGGATTAGTACAACGGTGTCAGTTAGTGTAAGGATTTCAGCCCAGGAAGATAATGGCTTCTAAAAGTTGGCACTGTCTTGACACCTTGTCAGGAGGAAGAGCTAATAAATACCTGGAACGCTTACACGTTTCCTGCATGTACCCAGCATGCAAACACATTTCTCTGCTTTAACAGCAGGTTGATATACAGAAACTGAAATAGTACAATAAAATACCAAAAGACGCTGAGAGACACATTACAAATATCAAGCCTTCCCTTTTTTGACTTTTCCTTTGCCAAGAGTGATAGACAAACATTTGTTACAGGAAAAAATGTGTACCTTACATCTAACGCCCACTTTACAAAAAGCATCAAGAGTCGTTTTAGATAGCATCTCTTGTTCTGACAACAAAAATCAAACACTGTATTTAGAAAGTGCAAGTGGCCTGAGGCGCCTTCAAAATAAATGTCTGCTGGTGAAAAAAATATTTTCCATCTCCAATTCTCTCTCCATCCCTGTGTCTTTTTCACCTTTCAATCTCTTTCTATTTCTCTTTTGCTTTTTCTTTTGTTTTTGTTTTTTTCTCTCTTTCTTGTTCCATCCTTTTCCTTTCCCTTTCCTTTTCTTGCTTTTCCTTTCCTGTCCTTCCTTTCTTCCTTTCTTTCTGTTTCACCTTTCAATCTCTTTCTATTTTTCTTTAGATTTTTTTTTTCTTTCTTGTTCCATCCTTTCCCTTTCCCTTTCTTGCTTTTCCTTTCCTTTTCTTCCTTTCTTTCTGTTTCACCTTTCAATCTCTTTCTATTTTTCTTTCTTTTTTTTTTTTTTTCTTTCATGTTCCATCCTTTTTCTTTTCCTTTCCTTTCCTTTCCTTTCCTTTCCTTTCCTTTCCTTTCCTTTCCTTTCCTTTCCTTTCCTTTCCTTTCCTTTCCTTTCTTTTCCTTTCCTCTCCTTTCCTTTTCTTTCCTTTACTCAATCTTCCTTCCTTTTCGTTCCTTTCTTTCTTTTTCACCTTTCAATCTTTTTCTATGTTTCTTTTGTTTTTGTTTTTTTTTTCCTCTTTCTTGTTCCATCCTTTTCCTTTTCCCTTTTCTTTTCCTCAGTATCTCAAAAAAGTGAGTACACCCCTCACATTTTTGTAAATATTTTATTATACCTTTTCATGTGACAACATTGAAGAAATGACAGTTTGCTACAATGTAAAGTAGTGAGTGTACAGCTTGTATAACAGTGTAAATTTGCTGTCCCCTCAAAATAACTCAACACACAGCCAATAATGTCTAAACCGCTGGCAACAAAAGTGAGTACACCCCTAAGTGAAAATGTCCAAATTGGGCCCAATTAGCCATTTTCCCCTCCCCGGTGTCATGTGAGTCATTAAAATTAAATTTGGTGTTATCACTCTCACTCTCTCATACTGGTCACTGTAATTTCAACATGGCACCTTATGGCAAAGAACTCTCTGAGAATCTGAAAAAAAGAATTGTTGCTCTACATAAAGATGGCCTAGGCTATAAGAAGATGGTCAAGACCCTGAAACTGAGCTGCAGCATGGTGCCAAGACTATACAGCAGTTTAACAGGACAGGTTCCACTCAGAACAGGCCTCGCCATGGTCGACCAAAAAAGTTGAGTGCACGTGCTCAGCGTCATATCCAGAGGTTGTCTTTGGGAAATAGACGTATGAGTGCTACCAGCATTGCTGCAGAGGTTGAAGGGGTGGGGGGTCAGCCTTTCAGTGCTTAGACCATATGCTGCACACTGCATCAAATTGGTCTGCATGGCTTTCGTCACAGAAGGAAGCCTCTTCTAAAGGTGATGCACAAGAAAGCCCGAAACAGTTTGCTGAAGACAAGCAGACTAAGGACATGGATTATTGGAACCATGTCCTGTGGTCTGATGAGACCAAGATAAACTTATTTGGTTCAGATGGCGCCAAGCGTGTGTGGTGGAAACCAGGTGAGGAGTACAAAGACAAGTGTGTCTTGTCTACAGTCAAGCATGGTGGTGGGAGTGTCATGGTCTGGGGATGCATGAGTGCTGCTGGCACTGGGAAACTACAGTTCATTGGGGGAACCATGAATGCCAACATGTACTGTGACATACTGAGGCAGAGCATGATCCCCTCCGTTTGGAGACTGGACCGCAGGGCAGTATTCCAACATGATAACGACCCAAACACACCTCCAAGATGACCACTGCCTTGCTAAAGAAGCTGAGGGTAAAGGTGATGGACTGGCCAAGCATGTCTCCGGACCTTAACCCTATTGAGCATCTTTGGGGCATCCTCAAATGGAAGGTGGAGGAGCGCAAGGTCTCTAACATCCACCAGCTCTGCGATGTCGTCATGGAGGGATGGAAAAGGACCCCAGTGGCAACCTGTGAAGCTCTAGTAAACTCCATGCTCAAGAGGGTTAAGGCAGTGCTGGAAAATAATGGTGACCACACAAAATATTGACACTTTGGGCCCAATTTGGACATTTTGACTTGGGGGTGTACTCACTTTTGTTGCCAGTGGTTTAGACATTAACGGCTGTGTGTTGAGTTATTTTGAGGGGACAGCAAATTTACACTGTTATACAAGCTGTACACTCGCTACTTTACATTGTAGCAAAGTGTCATTTCTTCAGTGTTGTCACATGAAAATATATAATAAAATATTTACAAAAATATGAGGGGTGTACTCACTTTTGTGAGATACTATATAACCATATACCCAAAAAATAAGGGAGTAAAAATTATAAATATTATAAAAAGTGAGCAAAAAGATCCAGTCAGTAGTCCTTCTGGCTTAAGCAGCGCTACGTGTTAAAAAGGTGCAAAAAGAATCTAATAGTAATATAAATCCGGGTGAGAGATGTTAACCTGAGCACTTGTGTGACAGTTCATATAGAAAACATCAGATGCTTGAGGGTTCAACCTTCACCACACCAAGTGATTCCGCTCCCTTAGGAGTTGCACTCACCGGATTTATAATTAATCAACGCCTTTACGTATGTTATGCCTTTTGTGATCACTGCCTGAGAGACAATTGTCTAGATATCTAGAAACGATCAACCACAAGATTTTAAACATTCTGGCCCTGTATTCGCTCAGACTCTACATGCCAAATCATTTCAGTTTACTCGGACATAAGGAAGGAACAGAATCCTCATATTTGAATCCGTTAAATTGTATTCATACAAAGAACCCCTTCCCTTATCCTTATGCACTTACAAACAAATTTAAAAAGATAGCATTCAATATAAAAGTATTGCACTGTATATCCAGTTCCAATACTTTCACCACCCTTTGTGAAGATCTGATCGTCCTTGGTGGTTCCCGGGAGGAGATCGGAGCCAGTGACAGATGCAGCAAGCTGTGTGGTCATGCCTAGATGCATTTTGTCATTCCGTCTTTGTCAATAGGCATGGTCCCATGGCACAGACTTGCAAATTTATAGCCTCCTAATGCAGAACATTAACCCCCTCTGCAGGTTGGGTCACGATCCTCGGTGGTTCTCACCACACACGATCAGGTCTGGACTACAACAGCCCATTGATCCTCTCCATTAAGGGTCTTGAGGCATTTGCGTATATTGTGGAGATGGCAGCACCAAGGACCCTCGTATCAACACACCGAGGATATAAAAAAAGCCACCACCAGCACTCACCCGCAAACTTGCCCCAGTGAGGTCAATGCCCATACATAAAACAAGGCTCAGCATATTAATTCATGATTTATTGATACAATGTAAATCATAAACTTTGCGCAACAAATAAAAAAATAGTGTTTTAACAGACATTCAAATGATATGATACTCAATTATTTAACATATATCTACTCAACAATGAAAAAATTAGTTACTCAATAACATTTGATGACTTTGCATCTACACTATTTAGTTAACAAATAACATTACTACTAAGATATCAGTACCACGGAGTATAAAAAAACAATAATGATGCGACCCAAAATTCACAATAATTCTAAGACCCAGAAAATTAATTCTAAAACACTTGAATTAAAAAAGCGAGTGAGATGAGGTAAACTCATCTAAAAAGACTAGACATTAAGCTACTAAAGTTAAGGACTGACTCATTAGTCCCGTGCCCCAAACCTAACCTCAGGTAAACACAGCCCTAGAAGGAGAAGGGGACATTATTGGTACATACAAAATAAAGAATATATAAAAAACAAATGATAAGATTAATTATATTAAGCGTATAATCATTTGCTTGGATTCACAAACGTATATACATTCTTTTAGGGGTAGAGGGTGGGTATGGCAGTAGTTATCCTACTTTCATTCCCAGTTCCTCAGTGTGGGCCGTGACATAAAGGACTATCATGTCAGGAATCTGCATAATATAATGCTATAAAACGTTCAACCCTGTAGGTTGGAGAGTACTGGTGAGGTATATCCATTTTGTCTCACTCTTGGATATATCTCTCACCATATTTGAACCCCTCCATGAAGGATTTCATTTCTCTATACCCCAGAACAAGAGGCCTGAGGGGTCTCTATTATGCTTGCGTCTGAAAAGAAGTGATAAGCTATGATCCTTAAAACCAATCAAGATATTATAGATGTGTTCTGAGACTCATTTGGCTAAGGTTCTTTTTGTGCGGCCTATAGACATAAGGCCACACGGGCACTGCAAAGCATATACCACATGTGTTGAATTGCATGATATGAGTTCATGTATATCGAACTCCCTACCATTTGCCATGGAGGTAAAGGACGATAGTCCTCTTATATGTGTATTCGTTTGTTGGCATGCCTTAGATCATCTGTAGGCATAGAAGCTTTTCCTATCCCAAAACAGTCTTGGTCTTTGGGGTTGGTCTAACACATTTTTAACAACTTTATCCCCAAATGAAGATGTCTTTCAATAAATGAACACAGGTTCCTTAGGTAATGCTTTGTTAAGGATCTTATGCATACTCAAAATATCCCAGTGTTTTCTGACTATCAATTCTACCTCTCTAAATTGAAAGTGGAAGTTACTGATGAATCCCTACTCTTGTCTCTCATCTCTAACTGTCTCTTTATCTTCTAAACACAATGCTTGAGAAAATTGTCCCACTTGTTGAATTGTTGAATCCCCAATTTCTGATTGGTATCCTTTCTCCACAAATCTGTTTTTTTAAATTTCTGATTGGGTATGGTAATCAGAATCATAGGTACAGTTCCTCCTGACCCGCATGAACTGACCCTTCGGTATATTCCATAGCCAAGTGGGATGGTGGCCACTATGTATCGACAAATAACTATTTTGTTCTGAGGATTTAAAATATACCTTAGTAATTAATCGTTTCAATTGTCTGTAGACAGTGACATCTAGGTAATTAACCTGGTCTGTTCTGGACTGATAATCCAGCTTAATGTTGTTAGGGTTACAGTTTGGAAAGTACATAAAATCCTTTAATGACTGCTCCGTGCTTGCCCAGACCTGGAACAAGTCATCAATATATCTCTTGTAAAAAAGAAGTTCAGGCCTCCTCTGGGCATAAATAAACTTATCTTCCCACCCATTCATGAAGAGGTTGGCTAAGCTGGACGCAAATTTTGCGCCCATCAAATCCCCCCTCTTCTGAGTCTAGAAATGATCACCATACCAGAAATAATTGTGTGATAGACAGTATTCGAGTACCATCCTTAAAAACTTCTTTTGAATGTAAGGAATGTCTTCCCTTTGCTTAAACACCCAATTAAGGGCTAGCCGTGCATTGTCATGCTGTATAATGGTATACAGTGACGATACATCTGCCGTCACCAAAAAAATCGCAGATTCTTCTGGTAGCCTAACTTTACTAAGACACAGTAAGAAATCTTTAGTGTCCCTAAGATATGCTTTAGTGCTAGTCACACTAGGCTGCAAAAAACAATCGAGATATTGTCCTAATCTAGCCGAGACTGAACCTATGTTGTTCACTATGGGTCGGGCTAGGGGATTTAACGTATTTTTATGAACCTTCGGAAGGGTATATCTTGTTGGTATACAGCTAAAACTCGGTACAAGGTATCTTTTTTCCTTCTTTGTTAGTACCCTCTTATCAAACCCATAATCCACAAGATTCATTAAATCCTGCCTATAGGCTCTGGAAGGGTCCCCCCTCAATTGGGTATATGTTTTCTCATCTGTTAACATCTCTGTTAGTTGAGAGTGATAAAATTCTTTAGTCATAATGACCACTCCACCCCCTTTGTCTGCCAGGTGGATTATGATGTCCTTCGGTTTTTCCAAAGCACTAATCCCTTCTTGTATGTATCTTGGATTCGCGTTCTGTTTGGTAACAATTTTCTCCAGGTCTTTCAGGGCCAATTGTTTGAAAACCTCTATGTGGTGGTTGGATGTGGAGGGAGAATTAATTAAAGATTTGTTTTTTAGGCCGCTATCTTCTCCTACTGTAACACTTTCCAGACTCCTTCTTGTGCTAGGTTGGCAACCCAAAAAATACTATTTCATGTTGATTTTACGTACATATTTGTGAATGTCGATATAAACATTACATTTATTTATGGAGTTTTTTTTGTAGAACATTTTAGACCCCTGTTTAAAATATTAATCTCTTTATCTGTTATTCCAGTTAATCGGTTTCTTTTCTCCTTTTTCCCTTAGACTCTTCGTCCTGCCCTACAACCTCTGGTTGGTTTGGATTGCTTTGATCCCCTATCTGTGATGAGTGGGGTCTTTCCATCTCTGGAGGATGCCACCATCCCTGCTCCCTGGGGGACTGATGGTGGCGGGGTGGATGCCCCCTACACAATCGACCTCCCCGTCCTTTGGAAATCCCCCTCCCTCCCCTCCCTAAAAAAGGCCTCGGGGGTGTGTAGGGATATAGTGATGGTGGATTATAAACGTCTTCATAATTATGCAGGGATTCGAAACGATTAGATAAGGGGAGGGGTGGTGGTACCACAAATCCATTATAGCTTTGTGGATATTGATCATAATGATTATTATTACCACCCCCTCTCCTCTGTGAGGGCACCTTACTGCCTTTTCCCCTACTAGAATTTCTTGGGGTAACCTGCCCCTGCAGTCTATTTTTGGTCGTGGTATACTCTTTCTGTAATGGTCCCACAGATTTATTACCACCTCTGGGACGAGCATTATTTGTAGAAGCTCCTCCCTGTGTGCCTGTGTCCATATGGTCTGGATCTGAGTTAGGATCTTGCCAAGTGTAGATTGTAATATTTTTGAAATCCCCAATATCTCTTTGGAATTTCTTTAGTTTCTTTATCTGTGTGTCATGGTCAACCTTTTCTAGTCATTTAGTAATTTCTTTGTTAAACTCTAATGCCCCGTACACACGGTCGGACTTTGTTTGGACATTCCGACAACAAAATCCTAGGATTTTTTCCGACGGATGTTGGCTCAAACTTGTTTTGTCTACACACGGTCGCACAAAGTTGTTGGAAAATCCGATTGTTCTAAACGCGGTGACGTAAAACGCGTACGTCGGGACTATAAACGGGGCAGTGGCCAATAGCTTTCATCTCTTTATTTATTCTGAGCATGCGTGGCACTTTGTCCGTCGGATTTGTGTACATACGATCGGAATTTCCGACAACGGATTTTGTTGTCGGAAAATTTTATCTCCTGCTGTCCAACTTTGTGTGTCGGAAAATCCGATGGAAAATGTCCGATGGCGCCCACACACGATCGGAATTTCCGACAACACGCTCCGATCGGACATTGTCCATCGGAAAATCCGACCATGTGTACGGGGCATAACACTTGAGATGTAATCTTCAGGGGATCCAACTGGGTCTGGAACTCAGTTATCCTTTCCTCTAAAAGCTTCATCTTTTTCTTTTTTCTCTTTAAAACAAGCTATTTTATTTTAAATCTCACCCCATTAAAAAATTCAAGCCATTCTAACTGGGATTAACTTCTTTTTTTCATTGATGACCTGTTCCTGGTCTGGGCAGGCACCGAGCAGTCGATTTTATGTACTTTCCAAATTGTAAACCTAACAACATTAAGCTGGGTTATAAGTCCAGTATAGACCAGGTTAATTACATAGATGTTACTGTCTTCAGACAATTAAAACAATTAATTAGTAAGGTATATTTTAAATCCTCAGATCAAAATAGTTATTTGTCGATACATAGTGGCCACCATCCCACTTGGCTATGGAATATACTGAAGGGTCAGTTCATGCGGGTCAGGAGGAACTGTACCTATGATTCTGATTACCATACCCAATCAGAAATAAAAAAAAAACAGATTTGTGGAGAAAGGATACCAATCAGAAATTTTGGATTCAACAATTCAACAAGTGGGACAATATTGTTATACTTACCTGCTCTGTGCAGTTGGTTTTGCACAGAGCAGCCTGGATCCTCCTCTTCTCGGGTGCCTCTTCACTGCTCCTGGCCCCTCGCTCCTGTCGACTGTCCCCACAGCAAGCAGCTTGCCATGGGGGGACACGAGCCGAGCTGCAGCTCCATGTGTCCATTCAGACACGGAGCTGCCATTCGGCCCCACCTCCTCTCTCTCCTGATTGGCTAACTGACCTTTATTGAGAGCAGCGGGAGCCAATCAGGAGGGAGAGTCCTGGATGGCCGAGGGACTCGTGGACATCTCTGGACAGAGATGGGGCTCAGGTAAGTATTGGGGGGTGCTGGGAAGGCAGCTACACACAGAAGGCATAGAATGCATTAAGATAAAAAACCTTCTGCCTTTACAAATCTTTTAAGTTGAAAAAGACATTTGTCCATTGGGTTCAACAAAAGGGCAAAAAATGTAAATTTAAAAACGGCATCCTCAAAACCTTAAGCTGATCCAGAGGAAGGTGAAAAACGCTCATAACACATGGTTCAATTTGCTGCAATAAGAAAATAATCCCTTCCTGATCTAAGGCAATCGAGTATTCCCTGGATCAACAATGAATGGTGTTATTATGCATATTAATAACCAACTATATTTTACGTATTTTAAAACATATCCTGACTATAACCAACTCCTCTGGAAATCTATACCACATTTTCACAGCTCTCACTGTAAAGAAGCCTGTAACGACACGTCGAGGATGAAAGGGGTTAAAGCCATTTAGGACATTCCATTTCTGAACACAAAGGCAGCTACCGAACCCTCCAATCAGCCGAACAAGAAACCCATACGAATAATTCTTCCCCTCAAGTATGAGACGAGGCTCTGTACGGAGGGTCAAACAGGAATCAGACTCTTTATTGAAATGAATGCAGGCTCTTTTTATACACTTGAGAATACTGCAGGGGCTACATGAACAGTGACCCGGATCCACCCACAACATCACACAATGGTTACATAACGAGCCCCCAATACACATTATTCTGAGTGCCAATACCTCCCCTAGCAGACAACAGGTGAGTTCATTAGCACACTTAATAATAGGTGAAGGGAAAACCTCAGATTAACACGATTTACCTATCCAGACAGAAGCAACATCATTTAGCAATAGACGGTCGGTCTCTTACATTGAAGTTCCTGGAATGCCCATATTAGGAGTTATACTTCCTTGCCATAGATCTCACAGTGTACAGGGGATACATTCTTCATATTTCTTGAGAGATATTGTTAATGAATATTACTGTCCCATTTGAAGTAATCCAATCATATTCTCAGGGTTCATTCTTTTCTTGGTCACCCTGCGCCCAAAAGTGACTCCCGTCACAAAGCCTATCTGTAAGAGGCAGGTAAACCTCATTTCCCCCAAACTCAAAAGTGCTTCCTTTTCATTTTCAGTGACCTTAGTCATCAAGTTTACTATATTGGCCTATTTATATAATATAAGTGATCACATACCCCTTTAATTGCCTATTCCCAAAAAAGAATTACTTCAGTTACTTACTCTTATAGGTGAGCTCCTCCATGCCACCTATTAGTTTAGTTACCCTGGTTCGCTCTCTCTTCATTTCTGCAACATCTTTTTTGTGAACTGAAGCCCAAGTGGATTCTCTCTCGATCCTATGCCTTTTTTTAACAAGAAAATACCTTGCTCAATCTAGATGCTGTAGCTCGGCATTGAATGCTGTTACCTCTATGATCTATCAGAACACCCGTGTCTTCCTTCCTTCTTTCCTACCTTCCTTCCTTCCAAGATGCATTGGCTTTCCCCCTAGCTATGTGTCAGGATCACTTAGTGCTCCAGCTACTCATTCCAGCATCCGGGGGTTGGCTGTTGCATTCCCCCTGTCTGTGTTCACCTGGGAGGTGATTGATCTGGTCAGTCAACTGATATAAGCGAACTGAACACTCTATCCCTTGCTTGTGATAGAGACAGTATACTTGCATTGTTCCTGATCAAGACTCCCGTTTGTCTGCCTTCCTTTGCTGTTGGATTGCCCCGTGTATGACCCGGATCGGATATTGAACTATTCACTGAACTCAGCCTGCCTGACTGTCATAGAACCACACTATCTGTTTGCTTAACTGCAAGTAGTCTGTTGTTTGCTCTGCTTGTGTCTGCCCTGGTGTGGTGGCCAGGTACTAAAGCATTGTGTATAAGTCCTGGGGACAACCAAGTACTGGTAGGCCTGCTAGCCTTAAGGGAAAGGGGGCTGCTATAGGTGAAACACACAGTAGATAGCTATAGTGTCTGACCACCTGCATTGAGGTAGACATGACATTCGTATAAGAAAAAGGAGAACAACTTTATATGAGGCGGTGACCTGGTAAGGTCAATTACCTCCATCCCTATCTATATGTCAAAAAGGAGGGGAAAGGGCATTGGGACTTTGAATGAAGCACGTAATTATAAAGAATTCAGTTTACTATATAAATTAGCATACAAACGCATAATCATGAATGAGTGTATATCCAATACAATCAAAATAACTGGTACAGTTCATAAAAATGTATATCTATTCATACAATATAGACGGGTTGCCACATGATTATAAATGATTAATATCAAAAATTATACATACTGACAGATATCAATTGAATCATAGGGACACGCATATAATATCTCTATGCATTTGGTGGATTGATCCACTCTTCAGGAGCATGCATGTGAGTTCAATAAAAAATACAATAGAAGGAGTTGCTGTATGGTCTGATCCTACACAAGGACAAAAAGAAAAATCATTAAAAAAAGTAAAATAAAAGTATAAAAACCCACTCTGTACCATACTTACAAGGTTGACTATATAATAAAAGCGTGGCACTGTAGATCGGGGACCCCCAAAGGGGGTGACATTTGGGACATTATCACAAGCCTTTAACAAAATGTTGATGGACTGTGCACAGGCCCATTTATTTGCTGAGGAAATGTGCAAACTGACACGCCAAGTCCAGGAATTGTCTTTGCGTGTAAACGCACCTCCAGCAGTAACATAGAAGCCAGAGCCAAAAATTAGCCGCCTGATCATTTTTCTGGTGACCCCATGTGTTTTCCAACTTTAAAAATAGTTGTATGCTATATTTTAAGCTTAAGCCACACTGTTCTGGTTCAGAAGCACAGCAAGTTAACTTGATTATAACATGGTGGCAGGGGGATCCCCAGTCTTGGGGTTTTAGTCTTTCCACAGATAACACAGCCAAGGGGTCAGTTGAATAATTTTTCAAGGCTCTGAGGTTACTCTATGATGATCCTGATCGTGCCCATTCAGCTGAAGCTAACCTTAGGTCACAACGTCAGGATAAACGCACCGTTGAACAATACTGTTCTGATTTCCGCCACTGGGCACCTGACTCAGGGTGGAATGACCAAGCTCTAAGAAGCCAGTTCAGGTTAGGCTTATCAGACTCCATCAAAGACTCCTTAGTTCACTACTCTGAACCATCATTGAATGTAGCCATGCAAGTAGCCATCCGTATTGACAGGCGTTTACGGGAAAGGCGTACAGTGAGGTTTGTTTCTTTGCCCCCCCAGTACGCTGCCCACCTTTTCTTCATTCCTGAGCCCTCTAAGCATCTCCAGGAGGATGAGCCCATGCAAATTGGTGCCACCTATTTATCCTCTGGGGAAAAGGCTAGAAGGAGATCTCAGGGTCTCTGCTTATATTGGGGCAACCACGGCCACTTTGTCGCTAATAAGCCGAGAAATGTCAAGAGTCTATTGCGGGTGGGGTCTGCTTCTACAGACCATACTGTGTCTGTTTCCCTCCGAGATGGCTTATTTGTTCCTGCACAACTTAGTTCTGCCAAGTTTTCTCACAACCTCTCCGCTTTCATTGATTCTGGTGCTGCTAGCAATTTCATTGATAGAGATCTAGCATACAGTCTACAGATTCCAGTGACTAAGTTGCACAGACCCTTCTCAGTCTTAGCAGTTGATAACTCTCCCTTGTCCATTGGTCTGGTGACCTTGTGCACTGTACCTATTACTCTGACCATTGGGAAATTTCACAGGGAGACAATCAGCTTCTACCTGATCTCTTCTCCTGCTTATCCCCTTATCTTGGGGTACCCCTGGCTTAAACTTCACAACTCGCACATAGACTAGGCTGCAGAGCAGATTGGGTCCTGGTCCCAGAATTGCATTAAAACCGCTGACCAGTTGCCCATGTATAACTCTTGTTTGGTCAGTTGCAGTCACGTGCCTTTATTACAGTCCTATTCACATCCTGATCATGATGTTTCCAAATGTGAATACAGTTTACATAACCATGTGCCTTTATTCGACTCTGTTATAACAAAAGACGCTGAAAAGTCTATTGAATTCTCTACAGGTCATCTCTCCAGCCAATTGGCACAGCCTGAACCCTCTCCTCCTAGAAACCGAGCTTATCCATTGTCTCGTACCATTGAGCCCTGTTTGGGAACTTTCTCTAAGTCCTCAGAAGTCAAGTCCCCTGGATTACCCCTACCTTTGCCTGTCACTAAACTCCCTTGGATGCACGGCCAGGCTAACTTGTCCGCAAGTTCCACAGTCGCTACACCTGGTAATGCGATTCAGAAAGTCGCTACACCTGGCGATGTGGCCCAGTCGGCCACTGCATCAGTTATGCCAGTCCAGCCCATGCCCATTGAACTTCCTGCTTTTTCTTATTCTGGACTCTCTGGTGATGCGATCCAGATAGATGCTGCGCTTGGCAATGTGGCTAAGTCGGCCACTGCATCAATTGTGCCGGTCCGGCCCACGCCCATTGAGCCTCCTGCTTTTTTCTTAGTCAGGGCTTTCTGTAACCTGGCCTCACCTTACTTCTACTACTCCCATTCTGACCGGTCTAAGGGGTTCAAGCCCTGCTGTGGTGGCCAGGCATTATAGCATTGTGTACAAATCCTGGGGGCAACCAAGTACCGGTAGGCCAGCTAACTTTAAGGGAAAGGGGGCTGCTAAAGGTGAAGCACACAGTAGTTCTCTATAGTGTCTGACCACCTGTATTGAGGTAGACATGACATTTGTGACATTATGAAGCACTAGCACACCAGGCGTATTGGTCATCATAATCATGGGAAAAAACCCAACAATGCTGGTACAAGACCATATGCACTGCAGTTGTAGCTACGCTATATGTTGTTTGTAGATACCTCCCCATTACACTTATATGAACTTGTTGGGCATCACATTCTAAAACCATGGGCATTAACATGAAGTTGGTCCCCCATTGGATTCTTTAAGAGCTTCCACTTTTCTTGGAAGGCTTTCCACAGAATTCTGGAGTATGTGGGAATTTGTGCCCATTCAACCTGAAGATCATTTGTGGAGTCAGATACTGATGTTGGATGAGAAGATGTGACTTGCAAAAGGTATTCAGTGGGTTTTAGGTCAAAGCTGTGTGCAGGGCATTCAAATTTCTACACAACAAACTCATCAAACCATGTCTTTATGGAGCTGTTTTTTTTTACACAAGGGGCACAGTCATGCTGGAACAGAAAAGGACCTTCACTAAATTGTTACCACAAGGTTGGAAGCGCACAATAGTTTAAAAAGTCTTTGTATGCTGTTGCATTAACAGTACCCTTCAGTTAAAACACTTGAATCCAATCATTTGTAGTAGTGAAAGTATAATTTTGGCCATACAGTGTAGGTGTGGTGGTTAGATGTTCACAAACTTTTGGTCACACAACATAGTGTATATTCACAAGTCTCCTGCACTGGAAATCCATTCAAGTTTTAAACCTGGAAGATCAATTCTCTCAACCCTACTTTCCTCCAGCTGAGTGTGGTGTCCTTCAACAAACTGCTTGTCGGGAGGTCATCTGTTTGCAGGAAAATATTTCTTCCCACAATAACAACTTACGGTCAGATATGAAAACCAAGCAAACCTACTACACATATATCTGCGAGTACTATCAAGTGTTCTTTTATGTAGGCCAACTTAGAACTGACATGTGTTAGCCTATTGAGCTGTGATATATACTTAGTCATAAAACGGTTACTTGCTTCATGCTTTGATATTTAAAATAAAGCTTACATGTAGTATTCAGACCAGATATTTTTTTATTTGCCAAAAGGAGGCAGTGCTATATACAAGATTTCCAAGCATGATCTTTTATTGAAATTACTTTTTTTAGATTAAACTCTGGTATTATTAAGAAAAAAAAAAAAACATAAAAAATGTCTGCTCCGGGTCAGCTACAGTATATTTATACAGCAAGGAGAGTATGGTTTACTTGCTTCTGCTCTGTAGATATTGGTTCTACCTTTATTATAATCTTGAATAAGAATGCTCAACACGCGTTTTTAAGTGCAACATCAAAGCCAAAGAGGAATATTCCAGTGCAGCAAACCTGAGATAATATATTCCATGCAAACGTTTGTTATGTCACTTAAAGGGACATATTTGTAAAGCAGTCCCTCCTGTCACTGAAAGTTAGGGAGAAGGGAGCTGCTGGAGCTCTCAGGGTACCTGGACATCAAGCCATGCACCTTCTGCCCCCCTCAGCCTTATCCTAGCCCTGACATTACGAATGTAATGCAAGCAGACTATGGCAGGTGGGAGGGGCCAGCAGAGTGTTGTACATAGATTCCAAAAATCATCACAGCACCCTGCCTCAGTGCTCCTCCCAATAGTTCTGTGTTCTTCACCTTTAGCAGCCCTCTTTCGCATAAGGCAAGCAGACCTACCGGTACTCGGTTGCCCCAGGTCTTATACACAATGCTATAGTGCTTGGCTACCTTGCTGGGGTGGGCGCGAACTGAGCACAAAAAACAAGTACTTGAACATAGCACAGCGAAGAGGTACTTGCAGTTAGCAGACAGGTAGAGTGCTCAGGCAGAGAGTCCAGGCTCAGGGCAGGCTGAGTTCTGGGAGTCTTCAATATCCGATCCAAGGTAATCCAAACTATCAGGCAGGACAGACAAACAGGGAGCTTGGAGCATGTGTTACAAACACTATCACAAGCTTAAGACTGCAGGATAGGCTGGCCTAAATCAGGTTTGGTCTCCACCCAGAGACTGGCCACATCAATCACCTTGCAGGTGGGCAGGCAGACAGGGAGAATGCATCACAGCCAAAACCAGGATGCTGGAATAAGACCAGCAGCTATCAAGAAGCGCTCCTGACAAAGATGATGTGGCCAAAAAAACAGCCTGAGCCGCTTTCCTTAAAAACTCTACCAGGGATACTTGTAGTATTTCTATGAGAAGCCTTTTGGGAATTCATGCTACAAAAAAAATACCGTATATACTCGAGTATAAGTCGAATTTTTCAGCACATTTTTTTTGTGCTGAAAGTGCCCCCCTCGACTTATACTCAAGTCAAGCACTTTTCTGCAGCAAAAAATTTCATTTTCCGAACCGACTTTGGGGCCCCATATCTCAGGGGCCACTTTGTGCAAACCCAGTGGACCTGGTACCACAACATATCCAAAGCTGAAGTTCCTAGCACTAAGTGGCCCCGAGATACGGGGCCCCAAAATCGGTTCGGAAAATGTCATTCTCTGCTGCAGAAAAGTGCTTGACATTTTCTGAACCGAGTTTGGGGCCCCATATCTCAGGGCCACTTGGTGCTAGGAACCCCAAATTTGGTGTGCAAACCCAATGGAACTGATTTTTGGGGCCCTGTATCTCAGGGCCACTTGGTGCTAGAAACCCCAGCTTTGGAAATTTTATGGAGCTAGTTCCACTGGGCTTGCACACCAAATTTGGGGTTCTTAGCACTAAGTGGCCCCGAGATACGGGGCCCCAAATTTGGTCAACTGTGTCTATCTGCAGCAATGTCATTTCGGGACCCCTTGGGTTCAGAGACCCCAAATTTTGGCTGCAGCTAGGGGGTATCTAGGAACCCTTAACTACCGAGTTTGAAGTTCAGGGGACCTATGGCTGCAAATGGGCACAGTGAGGCATGCAAATGGGCACAGTGATGCTGCAAATGGGCATTGTTGACCCTCTTTTCCACTTAAAGTAGCTGTGCATTTCTCACCCTCGTCTTATACTCGGGTCAATAAGTTTTTCCATTTTTTTGTGGTAAATTAGGGCCTCGACTTATACTCGGAACGACTTATACTCGAGTATATACGGTAACACATTCAGATTCAGCTCACAACATTCAAATTTATGAAACTCAGTGGGAATCATCAGAATTTTGGTAAAAACTATCTATCTATCTATCTATCTATCTATCTATCTATCTATCTATCTATCTATCTATCTATCTATCTATCTATCTATCTATCTATCTGAAACCATGAAATCAGACCAAGACAAAAGTACAGTTAAATACTGTACTGTACACTTGTTTAATAATAAAAGTAAATAGAACAAACGTAGTCAAAACATAGCCAGAGTTCAGGAACCGGAACGGATAGTCAGACAGGCCAAACATCGGCGAGCCGGAGATGAGCGTAGTAAAACAGCAAGCAGGATCTGGAGCCAGAAGGGATGTCAGCCAAGCAAATATTTTAACAGGAATGCAGGAGAGCGTCTCTGTGATGTTGACTAAGGCAAAGGCAGATATCCTCTGGGCTGGACGGCTTGAGTAGGCAGGACTGACGAGCAGGATATCATCAACAGCTGAGTAACTGTGGAGAAATAGGAGCTGGCAATCAGCTGACTGCTGAGCTGCCAGCTCAGAGAGGGAAGGGCTGAGCCCAGCCCTGACACTATCTATGTAAATTTTTCACCTACCAATTTTCATTGGAGTAATAAACTCATTTTACTAACTACTAACATTTTTTGCTTTGTTCCTTTTTTGCAGGTTTTAATTAGACAGTAATATAACGCAATTCAAAAGCTAACACCAGAAATTAACAACAACCGTAATTACAGCAAACATTGTCTAATATCTCATTGTGCTCTTTTTTACTATGTCAATTAAATCTTTCATTAGTTGCCGGTAACTTCTTTCTTTATGGAGTTTTTCTCTTAATCTTCTTATGTCGTTATAAAGGACATCAGGGACCCCAAACAAATGAAGCAATTATATAACCAATTCTCAAGTTTTGAAAGTTCTCAGATTTATGAAGGACAAAAAAAAAAAAAAAACAGAGTTAAAAGACTGATGGAATATTTATTGTAGTCAGATTATTTTGGAGATTATGCCATACTTCATCAAAGGAAACCAAGGACAAAAAGAATCCAGCATTTTCATTATAAGAAATCAAACGCGTTTTGTTAAGGATGTAAGTTTATGATTGAAATTTAACAGGAAACCAGACTGTATTTTAGGAATTACATATTTTAAGATATTATTGGAATATTTGCAAATTTTTTTTTTTCTGAAAATGAGTGACCGCTTTAATATTGACCTATACCAAATGATACTTGAAAGCCTTACAGGGTTTAATAATGTGTAATATAGAACATAAAGAGATGATGTCAGATACTGTAGGTCATATGTGCCCAAGTGCTCTTGCCACATGCCTAAACAAAGTAACAAAAAGAGAATGTGCTATGGATGGGATTTTAAAGACACCATGAAACCAAAGTCATGATTAAAATACTAAATAGTGTATTGTACAAATATTGTTAAAAGCAGAGGGAAATTGTTAAAGCAAAATCATAGTATAGTATATATATATATATATATATATATATATATATATATATATATATATATATATATATATATATATATATATATTAAGATCATGTACAAAATCATGAGAATCGCCATCAGTCAGAGATCATAAGTAAAGAGATGAACCCCAATGCGTTTCAACTTTTGCAGTTTTCTTTAGGTTTTTTTCTAGGATGGATGGATTAGTGTTAATGATGGGGACTGACAAATATTAAGACACCCCAATACTCCCCCAGACAGCCCAGCAGACAGGGAAGGATTCAAGGGACAATGGACTATTAATATGTACATAGAGACATCATAGTCACAGAGAATGGATATTTTATGAAAGGCTTAGAGCTGTTTAATTCCCAAAAGCACTCAAATTGGAAGAATGAGAAAAGGGATATTACTGGCCAATATCAAAATTGGTGAAAAATAGTCACTTTAGAGATGTCACAAAAGGAACTGACAAAAATCCCTCAGGATGGATAGTTATGGAGTGCCCCAATCAAAGAGCATGGTGACCAGCGCGCCAAGTATTTAAACAAACATGTCCATGGGTGTCCAGTGTCCGTGGATTCCATTGTCCCTTGAATCCTTCCCTGTCTGCTGGGCTGCCTGGGGAGTCTTGGGGTGTCTTAATATTTGTCAGCCCCCATTATTAACACTAATCCACCCACCCTACAAAAAAAAGCCCTAAATAAGATTGCAAAAGTTAAAACGCTGGGGATTCTCATGATTTTGTACATGACCTTTACGGGTATATTTACTATGTTTTGGTTTTAACAACTTCCCTCTGCTTTTAACAATATTTGTACAATTTTTTTTTTGTGTTTTAATTATGATTTTGGTTTCATGGTGCCTTTAAAATCCCATCCATTGCACATTCTCTTAATATAGAAGATGAAATACTTTCTTTTGCTGGTTGACATACTGCCCCAGGCTCTATTTTTTAACACAGTAAACATTGTTTACAAAACGTGCTCCCTCCCTTTATGAAAAAAAAATGTTGTGGGTCCCTTAAAAATCTATTCAAATTGGGTGGCCAGAAAAGGGGAGGCAGTGGGTGTGTTCCCCCTAACTGAAAGATACCAGGCCAGTGTCCTCCCCCTTGCAAGGCACCTTGTCCATCTGTTGATGGGGACAGGGGCCTCATCCCCACATTCTGTCCCACAATAGGGATATAGGGGGGTCTGTGAGGGGTTTATTGGATTCTTTAAAATAAGGGGGTCCCCAGATATCTGTCCACACACCCCCCAGGTGAATAAGTACCAGGTATATAGAATACCTTGTTATTTATTCACAAAAAAGGAAATGATAAATAAAAAATCTGCTACATTGAAAAATACCTTTGTTTATATTATTATTATACAGGATATATATTGTGCCAACAGTTTGCACAGCGCTTTACAATATAAAGGGAGACAGTACATTTACAATACAATAAAATGCAAGAGGGTTGAGAAGGCCCTGCTCATAAGAGCTTACAATCTAATAGGATGGGTACAAAAGGTTATAACTGGGGGGGGGGGGGGGGTGAGCTGATGGAAGTGATAAAAGTTTAGTTAGTTGGAAGCATGATAGGCTTTCCTGAAGAGATGAGTTTTCAGGAATTTCCTTAAAGCATCGAGAGTAGGAGACAGCCAGACACTTTGAGGTAGAGAGTTCCAGAAGATGTGAGAGGCTCTGGAGAAGTCCTGGAGATGAGCATGAGAGGAGGGGTAAAATGTGCTTGAGAACAGGATGTCTTGAGAGGAGTGGAGAGGACGGTTTGGGTCATATTTGGAGACAAGATTGGTGATGTAGCTCGGGGTAGAGTTGTGAATGGCTTTGTATGTTGTTGTCAGTATTTTGAATTTAATTTGCTGGGCAATTGGAAGTCAGTGGAAGGATTGGCAGAGAGGGGTAACTTCTTCCGGCCCACCCCAATTTTCCCTTTAACTGGGCTTGTATGCTTGGTGGCGAGGTCTTCCTAGTCATGTGGCTACTGTGATTACTGTCACAGTGGTCACATGATCGGGAGCCAGTTCTGCCGGTTCCTAATTATTAGTACAGACTGAGAGCCAGTGTTGGATATATAAGTGGGCAACTACCCTGGGCCCCCTGACAGAAGGGGTCTCCCTCTATACAAGAATAATATAAAACAATAAAAAAGATTTAATAAAATAGCAAATAATAATAATAATATATAAATTAATAATAAGTGTACAGTATCTCGGGAAATAGGACTATGCCGGCCATCATCTGTAAACATTTTTACTCTAGACTGGTATATTGTATTGCTTTTAAAAAGGAATTTTGGCAGCTCAAGTGAACCACACATGGAGCACTAAGACTGCTTGTGTGTGTGTGTGTGTGTGTGTGTTCACATGACCTCAGAATGACGTTGTGCCATACTTTGTAAAAATGTGTGACTGTCACATTTACTGCAAAACGCTTGGTAAATACTGCATAAACAGGCGTTAAACTCAATTTGCAGAAGTAAGTAAATAATTAAATGCATGAGGTAAGTAAGCAGTAATTGAGGCATGCGGTATTTATGGAACGCGTACTGGTTGTTAAGGAGCCGGCGGTCGCCGCATCGTTAACAACTGATGAGTCATCAGCTGTCAGTGACAAAAAAAGAATGGCTGGCAATGAAGAAATGTAAAAAAAAAAAAAAAAAAAAGACAAGAGGCCTCCCTCTGATCCATACCAAGTCCTACAGCTTGATCTATGTACTATATACTCATTCACATAGGTGGGGAGCTGGGATCTGGGGGATCCCTTGTTAAAGGGGGCTTCCAGATTCTGATAAACCCCCCGGTCGAAGACCGCCACAATCACCAACTAGGGTTGTGGGGAAGAAGCCCTTGTCCCCATCAACATGAGGACAAGATGCTATGGGGGGCAGATCACCTCCCCCCATGTTGAGGGCATGTCGCCTGGTATGGTTCAGGAGGGAGGTGTGCTTGCTCGACCCCCCCCCCCTTAATGACCTGCTGGGCTGCTTGCTTGAATACAGGTCTGCTATGAATTTTTGGGGGGGGGACCCAGTGCCATTTTTTTTCTTATTTTTCCATTACTGGCAATTCATTGTTTACATTCAGCTGTCAGGGGGGAATCCCCCTCTCCCCGGCAACTGGTGACTCATCGGTCGTTAAGGATGAGGCGACCACCGGCTCCTTAAAACCATGTTGTTTACTTGTCATTAAAGGGGTTGTAAACCCTCGAGTTTTTTTTACCTTAATCAATTCTATACATTAAGGTGAAAAACCTTTTTTAGTGCTGCAGCCCCCCAGCCCCCCCTGTTTTACTTACCTGGACGCTGTCATCCTCTGTCTGGGAACGAGCACGCCATCTGTAGCTGATGTCTCGTGTCCTGATTGGATAGATTGATAGCAGCGCAGCCATTGGCTCCCGCTGCTGTCAATCAAATCCAATGACGCTGCGCCAGGGGGGGGGGGGGTGGGGCTGAGTCCTGCATTCTGTGTGAATGGACACAGATGCGGGACTCGGGAGCACGCCTGAATGGGTGTCCACCAAGGAGAGCACTTCTCCAACGTGGACATTCGATGTGGGGAGGAGCCACCAGTGACGCCGTGGGACCCCAGAAGAGGAGGTTCGGGGCCACTCTGTGCAAAACAAACTGTGGAGGTAAGTATAACCTGTTTGTTATTTAAAAAAAAAAATTGGGGGTTTCCAACCCCTTTAAGGAGTGGGTGGCTGTCCGCACCTTAAAAACATGGCATTTACTACTGTAAATAAATACCCTGGCTACCACCTAGCGTTAAATTACTGCATGTTTTCACTACAAAAATACCGCATGACTTCATAAAATAACTCATGCGGTATTTTAGTAGTGTTTTTTTTGTGGATGCCAAAAGACTTTTTGAAAAACGCTGAGCTGTATTTTACAGCATTTTTAAGGTGCCCAGGGCGCCAGAAGGGTAAGTATGTAGAACCCTTTTGCCCAACCTTCAACACTTTGGTAATAACTGCTCTACCCTTGGTTAGTCAGTAGTGAATTCCCAATGTTAATAAAGATATTTTATGCTTCTACATTTGCAGCAATATCCCCTTATTTTGGCATCCGCACAATTCACCTGCTCTTTCACTCATATTCTTAAATACACAGCGACATTTACACCAGCCTTCCAGCTAATGCGGCTGCTTTCTTTTTTTTTTTTAATTACCACCCCTTGATCTATTGAATCATTAATAATACATTATTTTGGATGGAATTAAACGTTAACCTATACCAACCTTTTATCAACCTTTTACCAAACGCGGAAATTGATTTTGGGAAATGGAATATCCTCAGCTTCCCCTCTTCTAAAATGTCTCGGAGTGGATTATAAACTGTAAACATTAACATTATAACTTTATTAACCTTCGGCAATCCAGACCGAGAAGCTCCCTCGATTGTTAATCTCTAATCCTGTTACCGCAGCCCGGTCGTTGTTTGATCTATTGCCGGCTAGCCGAGACATGGCCATAGCTGTTTTAATCCTGTATATACAATTTAACCATAAAAAGGTTGGAGCAACATTCGGAGAGATTTAGTCATTTTGGGTAAACAGAACACTTAGCAATATGAGATCTATGTGTTCTCATTTTTGTATTACTGACTTTGAAGGTAAGCTTAAAACTTTCATACGTCCTATTTTCTTAATTTTTTTATTAAAGCTAAACTTTAGTTTTACTAGTGTTAAAAAAAAAAAATATATATATATATATATATATTAAAAAATATATTAAGTGTTTACATAAACCATTTATGTATTTTTACTTATCTTGCCGATCAGGCTTTTTCTGGCACTTTTTGTTAACAAGTTTAAATCAGTATTTTTTGCTAGAAAGTTACTTATAACTCTCAAACATTATAAATGTATTTTTTTATTTTTTAGCAGAGACCCTAGGGAATAAAATGGCGATCATTGATATTATTTATGTCACACATTTTTGTATTATTGACTTGGAAAGTAAGCTTAAAACTTTCAGACATCCTATTTTCTTAATTTCTTTATTTAAGCAAACTTTAGTTTCATTAAAAGGAAAAAAATATTATATATATATATATATATATATATATATATATATATATATATATATATATATATATATATATATACCATATTTATCGGCGTATAACACGCACCGGCGTATAACACGCACCCCAATTTAGGAGGGAATTTTAAGGAAGTTGAAGGGAAAAAAACTTACATTTAAATGCCCATCATTGCAGCCTTCTCAGTGCAGCCTTGCCCCAGTGCAGCCTTGTCAGTGCAGCCTTGTCAGTGCAGCCTTGTCAGTGCAGCCTTGTCAGTGCAGCATTCCCCAGTGCAGCCTTCCCCAGTGCAGCCTTCCCCAGTGCAGCCTTCCCCCAGTGCAGCCTTCCCCAGTGCAGCCTTGCCCCAGTGCAGCCTTGCCCCAGTGCAGCCTTCCCCAGTGCAGCCTTGCCCTAGTGCAGCCTTCCCCAGTGCAGCCTTGCCCCAGTGCAGCCTTCCCCAGTGCAGCCTTCCCCAGTGCAGCCTTCCCCAGTGCAGCCTTCCCCAGTGCAGCCTTCCCCAGTGCAGCCTTGCCCTAGTGCAGCCTTGCCCCAGTGCAGCCTTCCCCAGTGCAGCCTTCCCCAGTGCAGCCTTCCCCAGTGCAGCCTTCCCCAGTGCAGCCTTGCCCCAGTGCAGCCTTCGATCCCCTGTCCCTGCTTGCTAGGCTTCAAAATCGCCGACTGCGATTTGAAAATGGTGACGCCGGCGCCGAAATACACAGAGCCGGTCCTCGGCTCTTTCCGGCGGCTCTCATTCACTTTCGGCTCCACTCGTAGTCCCGAGCGGAGCTATCTGAGTAGGTTCGGATAGCTCCGCTCGGGACTACGAGTGAAACCGAAAGTAAACGAGAGCCGCCGGAAAGAGCCGAGGACCGGCTCTGTGTATTTCGGCGCCGGTGGCGCCATTTTCAAATCGCGGTCGGCGATTTTGATATTTTGACAGCTCGGGATCGCAGGGGATCGGCGTATAACACGCACCTGCGACTTTCCCCTGATTTTAAGGGGAAAAAAGTGTGTGTTATACGCCGATAAATACGGTATATATATATATATATATATATATATATATATATATATATATATATATATATTTATATATATACATATACAAACAAGTATACAGTATCTCACAAAAGTGAGTACACCCCTCATGTAAATATGTAAATATTTTCTTCTATCTTTTCATGTGACAACACTGAAGAAATTATACTTTGCTACAATGTAAAGTAGTGAGTGTACAGCTTGTATAACAGTGTAAATTTGCTGCCACCTCAAAATAACACAACACACAGCCATTAATCTCTAAACCGCTGGCAACAAAAGTGAGTACACCCCTAAGTGAAAATGTCCAAATTGGGCCCAAAGTGTCAATATTTTGTGTGGCCACCATTATTTTCCAGCACTGCCTTAACCCTCCTGGGCATGGAGTTCCCCAGAGCTTCACAGGTTGCCACTGGAGTCCTCTTCCCCTCCTCCATGAGGACATCACGGAGTTGGTGGATGTTAGAGACTTTGTACTCCTCCACCTTCTGTTTGAGGATGCCCCACAGATGCTCAATTGGGTTTAGGTCTGGAGACGTGCTCTGGAGACCCTCAGCTTTTTTACAGTCAGGGCCGGATTTACCACAAGGCCACCGAGGCCAGGCCTCGGGGCGGCAGTGGTGTAGGGGCGGCGCCGCTCCTGCAGCGACTTCGCGGCCGCCCCCCCTTTCGTGCTGGCCATTAATGTCTATTATGGGCACCAGTGCCCATAGAAAAGATGGCCGCGAGCCGACCACGCAACTGCGCATGCGCCGTTCCGAAGCCGGCCGGGCTCGGGAAAACTCGTAAGCGCTCGGCCGGGCGGCGCATGCGCAGTAGCGTGATTGCGCCGCTCGGCGCCATTTTTAAAAAATTTGAGAGTAGCTTGTAGTGTCAGCGGTGCGGTGGCGTGGGAGAAAGATGACATCTCTCATTGCCCGCACCGCTGTTCCGCCCTCCTCCTTCTGATGGCAGGCAGCATGACAAGGGACATCCCCATGTGGTGGCAAGGGACATCCCCATGTGGTGGCAAGGGACATCCCCATGTGGTGGCAGGTATAGTGGCAAGTGACATCCCCATCTGGTGGCAAGTGACATCCCCATGTGGTGGAAGGCAGCGTGGCAAGTGACATCCCCATGTGGTGGCAGGCAGCGTGGCAAGTGACATCCCCATGTGGTGGCAGGCAGCGTGGCAAGTGACATCCCCATCTGGTGGCAGGCATGGTGGCAAGTGACATCCCCATCTGGTGGCAGGCATGGTGGCAAGTGACATCCCCATGTGGTGGCAGGCAGCGTGGCAAGTGACATCCCCATCTGGTGGCAGGCATGGTGGCAAGTGACATCCCCATGTGGTGGCAGGCAGCGTGGCAAGTGACATCCCCATGTGGTGGCAGGCAGCGTGGCAAGTGACATCCCCATGTGGTGGCAGGCAGCGTGGCAAGTGACATCCCCATGTGGTGGCAGGCAGCGTGGCAAGTGACATCCCCATGTGGTGGCAGGCATGGTGGCAAGTGACATCCCCATGTGGTGGCAGGCAGCGTGGCAAGTGACATCCCCATGTGGTGGCAGGCATGGTGGCAAGTGACATCCCCATGTGGTGGCAGGCATGGTGGCAAGTGACATCCCCATCTGGTGGCAGGCAGTGTGGCAAGTGACATCCCCATCTGGTGGCAAGTGACATCCCCATGTGGTGGCAGGCAGCGTGGCAAGTGACATCCCCATCTGGTGGCAGGCAGCGTGGCAAGTGACATCCCCATCTGGTGGCAGGCATGGTGGCAAGTGACATCCCCATCTGGTGGCAGGCAGCGTGGCAAGTGACATCCCCATCTGGTGGCAGGCATGGTGGCAAGTGACATCCCCATCTGGTGGCAGGCAGTGTGACAAGTGACATCCCCATGTGGTGGCAGGCAGCGTGGCAAGTGACATCCCCATCTGGTGGCAGGCATGGTGCAAGTGACATCCCCATCTGGTGGCAGGCAGCGTGGCAAGTGACAAGAGATGGTGGCAAGTGACACGCTCAGGGCTCCCAATGATTCTGCATTATGGTGAGTTGAACTATTTCAGTTTATATTACAATGTAATGATAGAAATAATGTGTTTCAATCATCCTGACACCATAACAACCATGGTGCCGGGGATGATTGAAGCACTAACACCAGCCATTGCCTTGAAAATTTGCCTGCGAAAAATCTTTACCCCTCGCGCGCTTACCCTGAAGTATTTTTAGTCTGTACAATTAAAGCCAGTTATTTTCAGTGTTCTCGTGTGTGGAGATATGTTTTTAATTGATCTATTGTAGAAGTCATCGATAAAGGACGTGGTATGTGTGTGTGTGTGTGGGGGGGGGGGGGGCGGCATTGAAGGACCCGGCCTTGGGGCGGCAAAGGGAGTAAATCCGGGCCTGTTTACAGTAGCAAGGCAGTGGTCGTCTTGGGGGTGTGTTTGGAGTCGTTATCATGTTGGAATACTGCCCTGCTGCCCAGTCTCCAATCTCCAGTCTCCAGGGATCATGCTCTGCTTCAGTATGTCACAGTACATGTTGGCCTTCATGGTTCCCTCAATGATCTGTAGTTCCCCAGTGCCGGCAGCACTCATGCAGCCCCAGACCATGACACTCCCACCACCATGCTTGACTGTAGGCAAGACACACTTGTCTTTGTACTCCTCACCTGGTTGCCGCCACACACGCTTGGCACCATCTGAACCAAATACGTTTATCTTGGTCTCATCAGACCACAGGACATGGTTCCAGTAATCCATGACCTTAGTCTGCTTGTTTTGAGCAAACTAATTGCAGGCTTTCTTGTGCATCATCTTTAGAAGAGGCTTCCTTCTGGGATGACAGCCATGCAGACCAATTTGATGCAGTGCGCGGCGTATGGTCTGAGCACTGACAGGCTGACCCCCCACCCCTTCAACCTCTGCAGCAATATTGGCAGCAATCATACATCTATTTCCCAAAGACAACCTCTGAATATGACGCTGAGCATGTGCACTCAACTTCTTTGGATAACCATGGTGAGGCCTGTTCTGAGTTGAACCTGTCCTGTTAAACCGCTGTATGGTCTTGGCCACCGCGCTGCAGCTCAGTTTCAGGGTCTTGGCAATCTTCTTATAGCCTAGACCATCTTTATGTAGAGCAACAATTCTTTTTTCAGATCATCCACTCCTACCCCACCTCCTTTATTAATAGCAGCAGGCCACACTGTCGGATGGTATTTTGGGTGAAGTGGTGGGAACGGTAAGCCGAAAAAGACACCAGCGAGTGGCAGGAGGAACCCCTCCCACCGCTTCAAGGGGCTCATGAGCCGCTTGAAATGGTTTCTTGAGAAAGCCGGCTACCAGCTGAAAAAAAATTATACCGGGGGTATGATTGATATCTTTTGCCATAATCCTGGTAAACCACTTGCAAAACCGCAACATATATATATATATATATATATATATATATATATATATACGTATTGTGGTCGGAAAGTGGTTAATTATGTATTATTTATCAGATTACATACAAATATAGGAGCTCTTTTACCTGCAAATCATTACTTTAATTTATTATTTTATTACAGGCATTTTAACAATTGTTGCAGTGCTTTAAATATTGTACAATTACATCAGTCTCTACCCTCAAGGAGCAACCAATTTAAAGAACTGTATTTCTGTCCATCCAGTTCTGAGATTTACATAGCTCTGCCATGCAGTACAACCCTCTCTGCCAGTAAGGGAGGCCTGATTTACAGGTCTCCTCTCCACACCCAACCTAGGGCAGGGCAGTGAAAGGAGAAGCAGCAGACTGATGAGCTCATCTCTCTGTCATGCTGTTTTCTCCAACTATTAGCCTTCTCTTTAGACTAAAGCACCACTGATTGTCATTTTGTTCTGGTATTTCCTCTACCAGCTGTATGGAGACTGATACCAAGTCAAATTCAGGTATTTGCTTTTCCATTCAAATAATTAAGCACAGTAATGATACATCCATTACCATTTTAGAACATAGTCTGATACAAAACAATACATTCAAGCTCAGAGGTATAATTGCTGACAGTTAATAATTTTACCAAAAGGCGGGACCAAATATTGATAAGGACTGAGTTGCCCTCGGATTCATATGCACACGTTTTATTGTGACAAAGGCAGATGAAATGATGTATAGGAGAGATAGAAGAAAAAAAGGAAAAGGGGTAGAGAGAAAATAATAGTGGAATGACTGGGGAAGTTGGCTGGAGAAAATGGTGGGGGGTGGGGAATAAGGCAGGAAAGGTACATAAAATGAGGAGAGAAATGGGGAGAGGGCAAAAAAAGGTGTCTATGGTTGGCAGAAAGAGACCACTGATCAGATTCTGATCTAGAGTTTAGTAGGGATGGTCCCGATGTTCCAATCAAACGTGAGTTCAACTCGAACATCAGGTGTTAGTTTGTCCGCAAACGACCCGAACATATGGGGCTTTCGCGGGAAATTTGAGCGCCATGTAGCGCCCCATAATGCACTGCGGGATGTACCTGACCTGCATGCTTTGGCCAATCACAGCACGATCTGCTGGGAGAGCCATTATTGGCCAAAGGCAGAGTGCCCCTACACTATATAAGGCTGCTTACAAGGCGGCCGTATGTAGTGTGATAAGGTGAAGAGATTGAGAGAACTGGAGCTAAATTAGGCAGGTTAGTTAGTGGCGTGCAGGCAGTTTAATATATATATGCTGTTTTGTTTCTTAATTCTGTCATAGGGTTCCCCTTAACCACTTTAATGCACTGTATTATATACTCTGCACTGACTGGACTGTATATCTATATATATCTATATATATACACACCGTATTTATCGGCGTATAACACGCGCCGGCGTATAACACGCACCCCAAGTTTAGGAGGGAATTTTAAGGAAAAAAACTTTTAGGAGGAAAGTTTAAGGAAAAAAATTTACATTTAAATGCCCATCAATGCAGCCTCATCAGTGTCCATCTGCAGCCTTGTCAGTGTCCATCTGTAGTGTTGTCCCTGATTGCAGCCTTGTCCCCCATTGCAGCCTTGTCCCCATTGCAGCATTGTCCCTTATAAGAGCCTTGTCCCCCATTGCAGCCTTGTCCCCATTGCAGCCTTGTCCCCCATTGCAGCCTTGTCCCCATTGCAGCCTTGTCCCCCATTGCAGCCTTGTCCCCATTGCAGCCTTGTCCCCCATTGCAGCCTTGTTAGTGTCCATCTGTAGTCTGTGCATCTTTGAAAATGGCGCCGCCGCTCTCGGCCGCTTTCGGCCATTCTCGGCGGCTCCCGGCCGCTTTCGGCCATTCTCGGCCATTCTCGGCGGCTCTCGGCCGCTCTCGGTCGCTCTCGGCCGCACTCGGCTTTCGGCGGCTCCCGCGGGACTGCGAGAGGCGCAGAGAATGGGCGAAAGGGGCCGAAAGCCGTCAAGAATGGCCGAGAGCCGCCGAGAATTGCCGAAAGCGGCCGAGAGCCGCCGAGAATGGCCGAAGGCGGGCGAGAGCCGCCGAGAATGGGCGAAAGCGGCCGAGAACGGCGGCGCCATTTTCAAACCCGCCGAGAAAAGCTAAAAGCCGCTGAGAGCGGCCGAAAAGCTTACAATCGGCGGGGGATCGGCGTATAACACACACCCACGATTTTCACCTGATTTTCAGGGGAAAAAAGTGCGTGTTATACGCCGATAAATAAGGTATGTATATATATATAGACTGTATATATATATATATCTATGTATATGTAGACTCTATATACAGTGCAGGTGGTCTAGTATATATATATATATATATATATATATATATATATATATATATGTATATATATATATATATATATATATATATGTATATATATATATATATATATATATATGTATATATATATATATATATATATATATATATATATGTATATATATACATATATATATATATATATATATATATATGTATATATATATATATGTATATATACTAGACCACCTGCACTGTATATAGAGTCTACACTGAATGCACTGTGTATATATATATAGTGTAGACTTGTATACAGTACAGGCAGTTTAGTGTATGTGTGTATATATATATATATATATATATATATATATATATATATACAGTGGGGACAGTAAGTATTCAGACCCCCTTAAATTTTTCACTCTTTGTTATATTGCAGCCATTTGCTAAAATCATTTAAGTTCATTTTTTTTCCTCATTAATGTACACACAGCACCCCATATTGACAGAAAAACACAGAATTGTTGACATTTTTGAAGATTTATTAAAAAAGAAAAACTGAAATATCACATGGTCCTAAGTATTCAGACCCTTTGCTCAGTATTTAGTAGAAGCCCCTTTTGATCTAATACAGCCATGAGTCTTTTTGGGAAAGATGCAACATGTTTTTCACACCTGGATTTGGGGATCCTCTGCCATTCCTCCTTGCAGATCCTCTCCAATTCTGTCAGGTTGGATGGTAAACGTTGGTGGACGGCCATTTTTAGTTCTCTCCAGAGATGCTCAATTGGGTTTAAGTCAGGGCTCTGGCTGGGCCATTCAAGAACAGTCACGGAGTTGTTGTGAAGCCACTCCTTCGTTATTTTAGTTGTGTGCTTAGGGTCATTGTCTTGTTGGAAGGTAAACCTTTGGCCCAGTCTAAGGTCCTGAGCACTCTGGAGAAGGTTTTCGTCCAGGATATCCCTGTACTTGGTCGCATTCATCTTTCCCTCGATTGCAACCAGTCGTCCTGTCCCTGCAGCTGAAAAACACCCCCACAGCATAATGCTGCCACCACCATGCTTCACTGTTGGGACTGTATTGGACAGGTGATGAGCAGTGCCTGGTTTTCTCCACATATACCGCTTAGAATTAAGGCCAAAAAGTTCTATCTTGGTCTCATCAGACCAGAGAATCTTATTTCTCACCATCTTGGAGTCCTTCAGGTATTTTTTAGCAAACTCCATGCGGGCTTTCATGTGACTTGCACTGAGGAGAAGCTTCCGTTGGGCCACTCTGCTATAAAGCCCCGACTAGTGGAGGGCTGCAGTGATGGTTGACTTTCTACAACTTTATCCCATCTCCCGACTGCATCTCTGAAGCTCAGTCACAGTGATTTCTGGGTTCTTCTTTACCTCTCTCACCAAGGCTCTTCTCCCCCCATAGCTCAGTTTGGCCGGATGGCCAGCTCTAGGAAGGGTTCTGGTCATCCCAAATGTCTTCCATTTAAGGATTATGGAGGCCACTGTGCTCTTAGGAACCTTAAGTGCAGCAGAAATGTTTTTGTAACCTTGGCCAGATCTGTGCCTTGCCACAATTCTGTCTCTGAGCTCTTCAGGCAGTTCCTTTGACCTCATGATTCTCATTTGTTCTGACATGCACTGTGAGCTGTAAGGTCTTATATAGACAAGTGTGTGGCTTTGCTAATCAAGTCCAATCAGTATAATCAAACATAGCTGGACTCAAATGAAGGTGTAGAACCATCTCAATGATGATCAGAAGAAATGGACAGCACCTGAGTTAAATATATGAGTGTCACAGCAAAGAATCTGAATACTTAGGACCATGTGATATTTCAGTTTTTCTTTTATAATAGATATGCAAAAATGTCAACAATTCTGTGTTTTTCTGTCAATATGGGGTGCTGTGTGTACATTAATGAGGGGAAAAAATGAACTTAAATGATTTTAGCAAATGGCTGCAATATAACATAGAGTGAAAAATTTAAGGGGGTCTGAATACTTTCCGTCCCCACTGTATATACTAGACCAGAGTCTACACTGAATGCACTGTGTGTATATATATATATGGTGTAGACTTGTATACAGTGCAGGCAGTTTAGTGTGTGTGTATATATATATATATATATATATATATTTATATATATATATATTCAGTGCAGAGTATATAATACAGTGCATTGAAGTGGTTAAGGGGAACTCTATGACAGAATTAAGAAAAAAACGGCATAGGGTCCCCCCCAAAATATATACCAGGTTTTTTGGGTCGGGTATAGATTTTTATTATTTATATATGCATTTTATAGTTGCCCCCCTACTTTTGTCCCTGTCCCCCCATGTGCCCCCCCTAAATATGAAAGCTGGAGACGCCACTGAGTGGGGACACAGAGAAGATGGGAGGGACAGCTGAAGGCAGGATCAACCAGGCATATTTTACTCTACACAAAATGAATGCTTTAGTGGCTTTGTGAGTATGAACACTCTGTTATATGCCATGTAATGAGAGTTTTTCATAGACTGGGTTTAATGACACTTTAAAATACTGTCAAATGTAGAGAGTCATATGCTGCTCTATCTGTGGAAGTACTGAGTATATTCTTTTGCTCCTGTTGGCTGGAAGGAACAAGAGGGAAAGGCGCTCAATAGAGCATTTGTGCTGTTGGGGAGGGAGGGATTAAAGCAAACCTGCTTTAGCGGGAATGAAGGATAAAGCACACTGTGTCAGGGTCTGGCATGCCGTTCATGTGATAGTGGCCGCATTGCATCAGGACTGTCCATGTATAAAACTATGGTAATAGTAATGGAGAATCTATTATTCTCATTCAAACATTAGTATATGCACTGATTAGAACAGTCACACAAAATACAATGATATTCATTTACTGAAAAAAATATCCACAGATGCAAAACAACATCACTTATCCTTTGACACTAAAGCAGCCCCTGAGCATTGTTAAGCTAATTGGATACAAGTCTAGAACAGATCTGATTGTTTTGCTAAAACATCTAACGCTGAATCTGAAATGAATCTCAAAAATGACCAATTTGTTACTGACCAAAGGACATAGAAGAAATATGTATTCATTGTTCCACATTAGATTATTTTAGGAACTATATACACCATAAGAAGCTTTATGATGTGCATCCATCATGAACAACAGAACACATGGTAACCCGTTGTAGATGTGCCTTGCTGTGTGTTACAATGAAAGGTTAAAGAAGAATTGCAGGCATGGCATATTTTATACATACACTATATTGTCAAAAGTATTGGGACGCCTGCCTCTACACACGTAAACTTTAATGGCACCCCAGTCTAATGCCCTGTACACACGGTCGGATTTTGTGTGATAGGACCTTGTTGTCGGAAATTCCGACCGTGTGTAGGCTCCATCACACATTTTCCAGCGGAATTTCCGACACACAAAGTTTGAGAGCAGATTATAAAATTTTCCGACAACAAAACCCGTTGTCGGAAATTTTCCACTTTTGGGTGGAACTCCACTTTAATATGTTTTTGATCACGTATTGTTTTATTTTATGTTAATTTTGTATTATTAAAATTATGTATTTACTTGCTATACAATCTGAATTCATACCAATCAAACCAGTACCGTGATAGTCCATTTTTCTTGTTTTTTGGGGGATCGTTTGGGGCGGACCTCCCTAGTTTTCTATTCCTCATATGTTGGATGATGGTACACCCTTTTTCTATTTCACTTAATTCATGCTTGTAGAGGCTCTATTTTTCCTCAGCCTTCCACACCTGTGATTGTTAGGGTCTTGCAATGTCTCATGGGACTTGTAGTTTCACCACGGCTCGAGGGCTGAGGTTGCCTACCCCTGATCTAGGATAATGGTCTTGTATACAGTAGATGAAGGGAATCCCTGGCCACATTGTTCACAAACAGAAGTAGGCAGCTGAAGTTGTAATTTGCCAGCAATTCCTTGTAAATGTCCGTTTTTCCCATTAGCAGGTTGTATACATCCATACAAATGTGCCGTTTCACAGACAGGATCGCCCTGTGGCCACTAGGGGCGCACGCCCCCCACTTGCCCACAGAGGCGATGCGAGTGCCCAGCGGTCACAATCACCTCTGGGCTCCCACAATCGCTTGGGGCACACAGAGAACCGGATCTGTGTGTGTGTGAACACACCATTTCTGGTTCTCTGAGGGGAGGAGTGACAGATCGTCTGTTCATACAGAGTATGAACAGCGATCTGTCACCTCCCCTGCACAGTCCCCTCCCCCATTCAGTTAAAACACACACTAGGGAACACAATTAACCCCTTGATCGCCCCCCTAGTGTTAACCCCTTCCCTGCCAGTTTTACAGTAATCAGTGCATTTTTATAGCACTGATAGCTGTAAAAATACCAATGGTCCCCAAAACGTGTCAAAATTGTCCGATTTGTCCGCCATAATGTCGCAGTCCCAATAAAAATTGCAGATCGCCGATCAAAAAATAAATAATAATATTGCCATAAAAATATCCTCTATTTTGTAGACGCTATAACTTTTGCGCAAACCAATCAATATACGCTTATTGTGATTTTTTTCACCAAAAATATGTAGAAGAATACATATCGGCCTAAACTGAGGAAAAAAATATTTTTTTTTATATATTTTTAGGGGATATTTATTATAGCAAAAAGTAAAAAATATTGCGTTTTTTTCAAAATTGTCGCTCTTTTTTTGTTTATAGCGCAAAAAAGAAAAACCGCAGAGGTGATCAAATACCACCAAAAGAAAGCTCTATTTTGCAACGTTGCACGATCGCGCAATTGTCAGTTAAAGCGACGCAGTGCCGAATCGCAAAAAGTGCTCTGGTCAGGAAGGGGGTAAAATCTTCCGGGGCTGAAGTGGTTAAAGGGATTTTTAATGATTCATTTAAAACCTTATTAACTACTTGCTGACCAGCCGCCGTCATTGTACTGTGGCAGGTCGGCTCGTTCCCGCGAATATACGCCTAGAGGCACAGCAGACAGCAGCATTGTAAGTCTGGGGGGATTGTTAAATGCACTAGCAGATTTAAACACACTAACAAATTGAAGCCAAATTCCAGCTAACACTTTATAATTTAGCTTTTTTTTTGTTTTGGGATAAAGTTTTAATGAAAAAAAAAAAAGCTGATCATTTTAACCACTTCCTCCCTCCATGACCAGGCCATTTTATGTGATACGGCACTGCGTTACTTTAACTGACAATTGCGCGGTCGTGCAATGCTGCAACCAAATAAAATTGACGTCCTTTTTTTTCACACAAATAGAACTCTCTTTTGGTGGTATTTGATCACCTCTGCGGTTTAATTTTATGTGCTGTAAAGAAAAAAAAGACCATTTTGAAAAAAAAAAAAACAATATTTTTTTTTACTTTCTGCTATAAAACATATCCAGTAAGAAAATGTAAATAAACACATTTCTTCATAAATTTAGGCCGATAAGTATTCTGCTACATATTTTTGGTTAAAAAATCCCAATAAGCGTATATTGATTGGTTTGCACAAAAGTTATCGCGTCTACAAACTATGGGATATTTTTATCTATTATTAGTAATGGCGGCGATCGACGACTTATAGCGGGACTGTGATATTGTGGCGGTCAGTCAGGACACTAACTGTCACGTCATTAACACAGTCTACGCTTTATCACCTCCTGTGGTGCGTTTATGCATTTAGTTCTGCAATGTCTGAGTTTGAATGCCTTTTGTGTATGCTTTTTGGGGACCAGTGACACTAATAAAGTGATCAGTGCTAAAAAATATGCACTGTCACTGTACTAATGACACTGCCTGGGAATCAAAGGGTTAACTCTGTGCCTAGCCAGTGTTTGTGTACTGTGGGGGAGGTGTTTGTACTAGGGGAAGGCATGGACCGGAGCCTTGGCTTAGCAGAGACACAGGATCCATGTCTTCTGTAGTGACAGAATTGCCATCTGTACGGAGACATCGAGTCCCTCGTACCCGCAAATCAGCTCCTGCTGTGTCTAATTCCAGCAGGAGCGGGCCGCCGGCGGGGCGTGTGAGCCCCCCAAACCTGGAAATGCAGGATCATGTACTAGAACAAATGTGCAGAATGAAAAAAATTGTTTCGATTCAATTCGTTTTTGAATTCGAATAGTTTTCCAATTTCCAAAGAGAATAAAACAGAATTGAAAATAAAGGAATAGAATAGAAAAAAAAAATAATAGCACAGAAAAGAATATAACAGAAAATAAAAGAATAGAATATAATAGAGTAAAACAAAATAGGATAGAAAATAAAACAAGATAATAGAATGGAATAGAATAGAAAGAAAAAGAAAAGAATAAAAAAAAGGATAGAATTAAATACATTATAACCATCTTCTGAAATTTGAATAGAATAGAAAAGAATAGAATAAAAAAACACAATAGAATAGAATAGAAATAATATAAGCATTTTCCAAAATTCAAATAGAATCAGATCGAATTTGAATAGAATAGAAAAGAATAGAGTAGAATAGAGTAGAAAATAACAATAGTATAGAAAAAAACGATAGAATAGAATGAGTATAACCATCTTCCTATTCTAATCTATTCTTTTCTATTCTATTCAAATTTGATTTTTTTTCTATTTGAATTTTGGGAAATGGTTCTATTCTATTCTATTCTATTTTATTTTCTATTCTATTCTTTTCTATTCAAATGTATTATATTTGAAATTCAAATTTCAGAAGATGGTTCTATTCTTTCTATTCTATTTTATTCTGTTGGTTTTTTTTTTCTATACTATTCTGTTATTTTCTATTCTATTCTAATCTATTCTTTTCTAATCTATTCAAATTTGAATTTATTCTATTTGAATATTGGGAAATGGTTATATTCTTTCTATTCAATTCTATTGTTTTATATTCTTTTCTTTTATATTCTATTCTTTTCTTATGTATTCAAATTAAAATGTATTCTATTTGAAATTTGAATTTCAGAAGTTGGTTACCGGTATATGTTTTCTATGTTATTCTATTCTATTTGTTTCTATTATATTCTAGCCTATTATGTTCTTTTATTTTCTATTCTATTTTGTTCTGTTTTACTGTATTATATTCCATTCTTTTATTTTCTGTTATATTCTTTTCTATTCTATTTTTTTTTCCTATTCTACTCCTGTATTTTCTATTTTATTTTATTCTCTTTGGAAATGCGAAAACAATTTGAATTAGTAAACTAATCGAATTTGAAAATGAATCGAATTTGAAGACTTTTCAAATTTGAATTTGAAAACTTTTCAAATTCGAATGAGAAAACTGTTCAAATTCGAATTTGAAAATTATTTGAATTCGAAAAGTATTCAAAAACAATTTGAATTCAAAAACAATTTGAATTAGAAAACCTAATCGAATTTGAAAACTATTTGAATTTGAGAACGATTCGAATTCAAACAGTATTCGAAAACCATTCAAATTTCGTCCGAATTTTCGTTATTTCAGATTCGTTTAAATTCGGTACTATTGAAATTCGGATACATCCGAATTTCCGAAAAACGGAAATTCATCAGAATTGCAATTCGGAACGAATCGAACCGTACATGTCTACTAGATACGTGATCCTGTGCAGCTGAGGCGCCTTGCCCGCCTTATATCTACAGTAGAGGGTCGGCAAGCGGGTTAATCACCCCTGCCAGCGTTAACTGGTTTGTCTCATCCATGTAAACTCATTCTGCTGGAGAGTTTTTTGCTATGAAAAACAACAGATCTACTGGCTGGATTACCAGATGAAAATAGAAGAAAGAAAGCCAAAAAAAAAAAAAATAAGAAAACGAATGCAGCCGTCACATCTAAGAATTGGTAAGCTGCAATATAATAAATGTTTGCTTTTGGGTTTAATATTGCTTTAAAATTCATCCAAAATGTTATGACAGATCCACTTTAAGAAATGGGGGTTGCACCCATACAAGCCAATCAATTTCCCAGAGCAACATGCATCCTTTATTGGTCATTTTATCAAATAGTTTTTTGTTTTTCACCAGATCATATAAATCCAACACATTTTACAGTATCTTTGTGATTTTTATAAGTTCCTCTTGAGTTTATAAGCTCAGAGACATTTGCTACATTTTAACACCTATGCCAAATACTTACAGAAGGTTCTGACAAAACATTAAAAATATAAGCTCAATGACAAACAAGCAAATCTGTCACATTGTCGCTATTTGATGTGTTTTTTTTTTTTTTGTTTTGTTTTGTTTTTTCTCTTCCTGATCTCATAATATGTTTTTAATGTACTTCCCAAGTCCAATGCAAGTAACATTAGCAAAAAAACAATAAATGCAGCTAGTCTATGTGCTTGATGTAAATCATATCCAGGGATCATTGTGTCGTCTGTCATGCATATATAATGATATTTCAAGGATATATATTTTTTTCTCAATCATAACAGTGCTCTTTTTTTAATATAAAAAAAGTTATTTTCTGTAATAAAACAATAGTGGGTGGTGAGTTTTGAGCACACAAATAACAAACTGTGAGTTTTACTAAAGTGTTACTAAACCCACAACAGTAAAATCAGTCTGTATATGCAGTAAAGCATGCTTGTTATACTCACTGTGGAACCTAAGGGGTTAATCCTCTGCATTGTGTAAAAAGGCTGTTTGATTCTGTCTTCTCTGATCCTCTGTCAGAAGCCATGGAATCAGGCCGAGACAGAAGTACAGTTAAATTACACTTGTTTAATAATAAAAGTAAAAAGAACAAACGTAGTCAAAACATAGCCAAAGTTCAGTAACCGGAACGGAAAGTCAGCCAAGCCAGAAGTCAGGTATCAATGTAGTGGAGCAGCAAGCAGGATCTGGAGCCAGAAGGGATGTCAGCCAAGCAAGTCATGAACAGAATCGCAGGAGATAGTTTCTGGGATGTTGACCATGGCGAAGGCAGAGATCCACTGGACTGGACGGCTTAAGTAGGCAGGACTGACGAGCAAGATATCATCATCAGCTGAGTAACTGTGGAGAGATGAGAGCTGGCAATTAGCCGACAGCTGAGCGGCCAGCTCAGAGAAGGAAGGGCTGAGCCCAGCCCTGACATCCTCCCCTTATTCCACAGTCCCCAATCTATCTGATGATAGAACAGAGTCGGGGGACAAGCTGCACATGCTCCCTTTAGTGTGTATTGCTAAATAGTTTTTTTCTTTTCTTGGGAGAGTGCATGTGGTCAGCACAGGGCAAATCAGCACTGTCCAGATAGGGGGTCAGGGCTCCTGCAGCCTCAAAGGACAATAAGGAGAGAATGAAAACTCCTCCTATAAGCTTTAACCAGACACTGATAGAAGTCACAAAACTGCTATATACTGCTGATGAGAAAAGGTGTTTATCAGTTTATATTTACTAAAATAATTGCGGTTCTATGTTCTGTGTGCTGAGGGAGACCAGATATAGTGGAACCTTGGATTACGAGCATAATCCGTTCCAGGAGAATGCTTGTAATCCAAAGCACTCGCATATCAAAGCGAGTTTCCCCATGGAAGTCAATGGAAACGAAGATAATTCGTTCCACATTGACTTCTATTACATGCAATACCGCATGCAACCAGAGGTGGGGGGGCGCTGGAGAGCCTCGGAAATACTCCGGAAGAGCTCGGCTGAACTTGGAAAGCCTAGGAAAGGCTCGGAAACACTCGGGAATGGAATGTTTCCGAGTATTTCCAAGTCATTACGAGTATTTCCGAATGGCTCCGAACTGTGTCCTGGTTATAAGATGATTATAAGAAACACAAATAATTAGATGTAACACTGCATAGAACAGAACAAAACAGGGTTAAAAACCTTGCATTAACTTTAAATACAGTACAAAATGATTATAAGTAACACAAATAATAATAGTACGGTATACTCTACTGTACTAATATTATTATTTGTGTTTCCTATAATCGTTTTGTACTGTATTTAAAGTTAATGCAATGTTTTTAACCCTGTTTTGTTCTGTTCTATGCAGTGTTACATCTAATTATGTCTAAAAAAACATCCCCTGATGAGCCCAAAGTGGCGAAACATGTCGGGACAATCACTCCAATGCTACTGCCAAGTGATCAAATTTTTTTGAACTCTAGATGTATCCTTGTACATGTGCACATAACATATTTTTTTTTTTAACAATGTCCTGTATGTAATAAATAATTCTGTCATTCTCCATACCTATTGTGGAGTATTGAAATGACTTCTTTTTCTCTGACACCCCCAAAAATCCCTCGCTACCATTTATCTACAGGGATGTTGGTGCCATTTCTTTCTCATTGTCACCCACCCATATTGCCACGTTCCAATATGCCACGTTCCAAAATGTAAATGGTGTTCGCAACACACATGTGAGGTATCGCCACGATAATTCTAGCAATAGACCTCTGTAAAATTTGACCTCTCTAAATTGGTAACCTGTAAAGGCGTTAAAAATTTTGCCTATGGCGATTATTAAGTACCGTAGTTTGTACACACTCCGCGAGCGTTTAAAGCGTGACATGTTAGGTATCTATTTACTCAGCGTAACATCATCCTTTACATTATACAAAAAAAAGAGGAGGCACCTGGTGATGTTTTTTTACCTACGCAATTTCCGGTCCGGCTGGTTGTCGGTGTGAGCCGGTGGAACGCACGCCATCCACGGAGGTGGGACGGAGGTGACTCCACACTTCATTCCTTCTGACAAGCCAGCAGCCCCAGTGCCGGGACTGGCATTTTTAAATGTAAGGAGCCATTTGGCCACTATTTTACCATTCAATTTTAATATTAAAAACAGTATTATGGTATGGATGTTTCTTTGTCTTTTTGTATATCCTGCCTTTGCCATTGAGGAGGAAGGTTCCTACCGTCTCCATCCCATCACATGTGAGCAGGCACTATCCTGCAAAGAGAAAATGTAGCGCATAAAATGTACAAACAATATTAAGGTCAAGGAAATGACTGACAAACGAATGTCCATATATGATTTGAACACTGGTATAGAAACTTAAAAGTCTCTAAATGATGGTAGATGAAGTCCAGTGAGTGGAATGGAACAGCAGAGGAGCATGGGATATCTCCCTAGGTAGATATAGAGATGTAAAACGATAAATATTCCAACTGGATGTATCATCGGATCTTCCCCAAAAATATATCTCGCAACTGCATGTAACTTAGTGAAGATGGTGTGTAAGAAACTCTTACCAGAAATGGTGGACTCCCTAGTCAGCGACAGAGAGTCATACGAGCGGGTTGCCTCTCAGGGCCTGAAACACGAACATCACAGCTCTGCGAACCTTCTGGGTCAAACTCTGTGTGGATCTCCCGGGGTCGCCAGGTGGGTCCTCCCAAAGGATGGCCAAGGTGCGAATCAGAGGGAATGGTGCTTCACGTAGAAAGTTGAGGTGAAGACGGATAGGGTCTCTCAAAGGGTATGTGGAGAAAAAACAAACAGGCTCCACATGGCGTAGATAAAACAAAATGGGATTTTTATTGCTAAAAAAGCCAGGCAATAATAAAATGTGATCACAGGGTATAAAAACAAAGAGTGGGCAACAAGAAGGATGCTGAAAGCGCCCGACGCGTTTCGATCGATGGATCGTCTACTGGGGCATACAGCATCCCCTCCAAGTTGCCTTATATTTATGAGAAAACATTCAAAAAAAGGGAATTGTATGTGTTGGCAAACAGCTTTCCCCATTGGATGAATGGGGTCACCTGATCGCACCTGACTAGACATAACAGGTGTATAACATCATTAGTTTACATTGATGGTATATATTTAACCTATTAAATACCACAAAGCAGACTTCTCATACAACAAAAATTAAATTGTACAGCCTCCGTCGCTTTATTGTTAGTGAGGAAACAAAAAAACTGAAAAACTGAACCCTCTAGCTAGATACTATCATTGCTGACACTTTAGTGCTTGTTTAGAATTGCAGAAGGGTCAGTGCCAATCAGAAACTCGATGACTGGGGACGGGCGGGGCCGGCAGCCAATCGCTGTGGAGCCAGGAAGCCTCGGTCGGCGCCGCCCAACCCCTAAGTGACAGACACCGGGAAATGACGTCAGGGCGCAGAGCCCGCCCGACGTCCGTCCGCTGTCACATGACCATTGTCTCCGACAATCTGGGAGGCGGAGGGAGGAGGGGAGTGCGTGGAACCAGACGTTCCCAGCGTCAGCTCTCATGTTCCTCCTCCATATCCCCGGAAGTGACAGAGAAATGACGTCAGGGCGCGAAGCCCGCCCGACGTCCGTCCGCTGTCACGTGACCATTGTGTCTGGTAATCGGAGAGGAGGAGGGAGGAGGGGGGGGGGGGCGTGCATAGAACCAGGCGTTCTCAGCGTCGGCTCGCACGCTCCTCCCCGGTGTCCCCGGAAGTGACATTCCATACAGGCAATGACCCAGAACCCCACCTAAAAGGATGGGAAACTGGTAATAATTGTCTGAGGGATGGAAATTTGTAATAATAACATATGGAGTGGGACAGTGCATGTGAGGGGGAGCCGAGCAATGAAGGAAATGGCCTCCAAACTGAACAATGCACAGCTCCCTCTCTGAAATAAAAAATAAAAAATAATAATAAAAATAAAATTAAGAGACCACAAGAACATAATACCGTGAATAAATATCATGTCTATAGTGGCAAAAAACCTCTAAGTAGGATAAGAAAATTCATGATCAGAACTATGCATGGTGAAGTGAATGGGAAAAATAAAGCAAAATGCAATATAGTGGATGTAAAGCGATTAACGCTACCCGGCGTGCAATGTGAACAATGCTCCTGCGGGTGAAAAAACCCAGAAATGGGGAGGATGTGGCTCACCCCACACTCCTAATGTGAGCGTACCCCCCAAAAAAAGTGTCGGTGAAATAATGTTTGAAGAGGACATCGTGAAAAAACATGTGCTGGTATGGTTAAGGGACCAGGTGAGTGCAATGTGGATAAGGCTAAGATGAGTTGATAAACGAGTTGAGGTCCCACTCAACGTTCAACCCAAACGGAAAGAAGGACCTCAACTCGTGGATCCAGTACGTCTCGAGGCGTGAGACTCCTCGCAGGCGTGACTCACCTCTCCAGTGTGGAATAAACCTGTCGATAACTTGGAACAAGGTTCCCGTGGGGTCCCTGTCATGGTGTTCCAAGTAATGACGTGGTACAGTGTGCTTGTCTCTGCCCTTTTTGATTGCCGTCACGTGTTCGTTGACACGAACAGAGAAAGTTCTGATCGTGCGACCCACATACTGCTTGTGACAGGGGCAGGTTATCAAATAGACAATGTATTGTGAAGAACACGTGGTGAAGTGCTTCATGTGATAAATACGGGAGGTAACCATGGACTTGAATGTAACGCTCTTGCGTCTTCCCCCGATGTTATAAAGGCAAACCCGGCATTTACGACAGGGGTAGTAACCTTTGCATTCCTGAAAAAAGGACACCTTCTTGGGGGGGTCTATTATGTTTGGAGCGATCTGTCCCTGAATGGACCTCGCTCCTCTGAAGACCACCGAGGCCCGGTTGGGTAAAACGGGCCCTAGTAGTCTATCATTCTGTAATATTCCCCAATGTTTTTGGATAATACCTTTAATTTGATTGGATTGAATAGAATGAGTGGTGAAAAAAGATAATTTTGCATTAAATGTAGTGTTATCTTTGGGACGTTCCATGAGCGTTGTCTGTCTTTCAGTAAGCAAAGCTCTATTGATTTCGCTGTCTAGAAGGTGAGGATCGTACCCCTTATCAAGGAATCTACCCCTGAGAACTTTAGATTGCGATATGAAGTCGGAAGTTTGGGTACAGTTGCGCCTCAGTCTCAAAAACTGGCTGCGGGGCACCGACCGAAGCCACTGTTCCCGATGGCAGCTGTCGATCGGAATGTACCCATTCCGATCCGTGGGTTTGAAGTAGGTACGGAACTCTAGGTGTTGGTGCACCACTGAAATTTCCAGGTCAAGGAAATGTACTTTCGCTGTACTGGCTTCAAAAGTCAACGAAATCCCCCTATCGTTGGCATTAAGAATATTCATGAAGCCCTCAAGAGATGCCAGATCTCCCTCCCACAGGAGGAGGATGTCGTCTATGTACCTAGCCCAAAGAACCAGCTCGGGTCTCTGGGCAGCATAGACGACATCCTCCTCCCACTGGGCCATAAAAAGGTTGGCGAGACTGGGGGCAAATTTGGCCCCCATAGCCACACCCCTCTGTTGCAAAAAGAAACGGTCTTGAAACCAGAAGTAGTTATGTCTGGTTGCGAATTTTAGCAGCTGCATGATGAAGTTGCGCTGCAATGTAGGTAGTCTTCCATCTCTTGAGAGGTGGTTTTCCACAGCCTCAAAACCCAGATGGTGTGGTATGCAGGTATATAATGCTGCTACATCAGCTGTTACTAAAAGAGTACCTTTTTTAATTGAAACCGATTCCAATAATTTAATTGTATCCCTGGTATCCTTCAGGTAAGAGGGGGTGGTTTGGACCAGAGGTTGTAAATAGAAGTCCACGTATTTGCCAATCCTCGCCGTGACCGAATCGATCCCGCTGACAATGGGCCTGCCGGGAGGATTGGTGGGGTTCTTGTGAACTTTAGGGAGGTAGTATATGGCGGGAATACGTGGTACTTGGGGGACTAGAAAACATTTTTCTTTTTTGTTAAGAATTCCCAGAGAGAAACCTTCCTCGATCAATTCCAAAAGGGCCTTTTTAAAGGGAACTGTGGGGTCCCTCGGGATGCACTGATAAGTGTCAGAATCGCTTAAAATCCTATTCATCTCTTTAAGATAATCTACTCTGTCAAGAATAACAATGCCCCCGCCCTTGTCAGCCGGGCGGATGACAAGGTTCTTGTTTTCACATAATGATTTTAGACCGGTCTTGATGACAGGTTTAACATAAAGACGTTTCTGACGTTTGGCTAATCTATCCAGGTCCTCAAGGACCAAACTTTTGAAGACCTGGATGGAGGGAGCCGTGGTGCCCGGGGGATTGAATAGGGATGGGTTAGACAATCCCGAATGGACAACTTGGGGGTGTGGAGATGTTACCTCTGTGGAGGGTGCCATTCCACTATGGGAAAATGTCAATACTGGAGTGGTGGTTGAAACAATGGTCTGTTGAGTGGGGGGAGTAATTTTGGTGAGAAAGTGCCTCTGTACACTAAGTTTTCGGGTAAACTTGAGCACATCAATGAATGTTGCAAAATGATTAAGTGGTTTAGGTGGTACAAACTTGAGTCCTCTGTCCAAAACCGACTTTTCAGCTTCTGTTAGTACAGCTGAACTCAAATTAAAAATACCCGTACCTCTTACACTCTTTTCCTTTTGGCGTTGGACCCTCCTCCCCCCTCTGGTCCCTCTTTTCTGTCTGAATTTCCTGGGTGGTAATCTGTACCTCTCTGAAAATCCTGGGATTGGTTGGGGCCTGGCCTACCTTGATTATAACTGTAAGGGGAACGATGGTAGTAATCATCCTCTCTTTCATAATGAGAGTATGTACCTCCATACCTTTCATAAGGGACCTTGTCCCTAAGGGGACTATATCTATTGTTAACATGAATGGGGGAATGGTAATTATAGTCCAGACTCCGCCGTTGAGGAGTGTGGTAATTACGGGGATCTCCATAATTGGAAGGGGGTACCCATGCATTACTCTTATAGTGAGGATCAAAAGGGTGTCCTCTGGACCGCCCCCTAGTCCTTGGGGCGCCCCTCCCTACCCGGTTTCCCGGTGGGGGAGGACCCCCAGAAGATCTGGGGGGTCCTTGCACTGCCCCTTTTTTAGGAGGGGGGGGTTCTCTAGACTCTGATTTATGTGGAGGTTGGTAAACAAGTGTTCGGTCTAAATTGGCTGTTGTTGCCATGGCCGTTTCTACGGATGGAGGGTCTCCATTGGCAACCGGAGGAGTGTTAAGTTTTTTCTGCCAATTGAAGACCGAACGTGTGGTGTAGTCAGTGAAGTCTCTATTGTACTTCTTTTGTTTTTTATTTCTCTGTTCCCTCTCTTCTTTTTCCAAAGTATTTTTTAGAGAAGTGGATAGTGAAATATATTCTGCAGAGGTTTTATGTGGAGTTAACTTGTCCTTTAAATCCCTAATTTCGATGTCAATGAGGGACAGTTTTGTCTGTTTTTTATCTAGTAGGAATCTTAATAATTTTAAGCCCTCCTCATTGAAAAATTTGAACCATAGTTCTAAATCTGCCTCGTCTTGCTGGGGGTGGATGTCCCACCTCAAACCCCTGGGAACCATCTGTTCCTTAACGTATTGCTCAAGGAAAGCGGTATCCCATTGGAGGTGTAATTCGCTGACCATCAGATTTTTAAGTCTCATGAACATACCCCCTAGTTCGGTATTGGGACTGGTGTGTGTGAATACACCATCGGTGTTTAAGGACCTAGAGGTCCTATATTCAAACACATCCATAGAAAGTGTGTAGAAATGTGTGATAGCAGCTGTGTAGAAAAGTCAAATAAACAAGTGCAAAGATAGGGAAGGTATACACTGCGCTAAAAACAAACAATGGTGCAAAGCAGCTACATACAGGGTGACGAAAACCATGAAAACATATGAAAAGAGAAAATGTAGCGCATAAAATGTACAAACAATATTAAGGTCAAGGAAATGACTGACAAACGAATGTCCATATATGATTTGAACACTGGTATAGAAACTTAAAAGTCTCTAAATGATGGTAGATGAAGTCCAGTGAGTGGAATGGAACAGCAGAGGAGCATGGGATATCTCCCTAGGTAGATATAGAGATGTAAAACGATAAATATTCCAACTGGATGTATCATCGGATCTTCCCCAAAAATATATCTCGCAACTGCATGTAACTTAGTGAAGATGGTGTGTAAGAAACTCTTACCAGAAATGGTGGACTCCCTAGTCAGCGACAGAGAGTCATACGAGCGGGTTGCCTCTCAGGGCCTGAAACACGAACATCACAGCTCTGCGAACCTTCTGGGTCAAACTCTGTGTGGATCTCCCGGGGTCGCCAGGTGGGTCCTCCCAAAGGATGGCCAAGGTGCGAATCAGAGGGAATGGTGCTTCACGTAGAAAGTTGAGGTGAAGACGGATAGGGTCTCTCAAAGGGTATGTGGAGAAAAAACAAACAGGCTCCACATGGCGTAGATAAAACAAAATGGGATTTTTATTGCTAAAAAAGCCAGGCAATAATAAAATGTGATCACAGGGTATAAAAACAAAGAGTGGGCAACAAGAAGGATGCTGAAAGCGTCCGACGCGTTTCGATCGATGGATCGTCTACTGGGGCATACAGCATCCCCTCCAAGTTGCCTTATATTTATGAGAAAACATTCAAAAAAAGGGAATTGTATGTGTTGGCAAACAGCTTTCCCCATTGGATGAATGGGGTCACCTGATCGCACCTGACTAGACATAACAGGTGTATAACATCATTAGTTTACATTGATGGTATATATTTAACCTATTAAATACCACAAAGCAGACTTCTCATACAACAAAAATTAAATTGTACAGCCTCCGTCGCTTTATTGTTAGTGAGGAAACAAAAAAACTGAAAAACTGAACCCTCTAGCTAGATACTATCATTGCTGACACTTTAGTGCTTGTTTAGAATTGCAGAAGGGTCAGTGCCAATCAGAAACTCGATGACTGGGGACGGGCGGGGCCGGCAGCCAATCGCTGTGGAGCCAGGAAGCCTCGGTCGGCGCCGCCCAACCCCTAAGTGACAGACACCGGGAAATGACGTCAGGGCGCAGAGCCCGCCCGACGTCCGTCCGCTGTCACATGACCATTGTCTCCGACAATCTGGGAGGCGGAGGGAGGAGGGGAGTGCGTGGAACCAGACGTTCCCAGCGTCAGCTCTCATGTTCCTCCTCCATATCCCCGGAAGTGACAGAGAAATGACGTCAGGGCGCGAAGCCCGCCCGACGTCCGTCCGCTGTCACGTGACCATTGTGTCTGGTAATCGGAGAGGAGGAGGGAGGAGGGGGGGGGGGGCGTGCATAGAACCAGGCGTTCTCAGCGTCGGCTCGCACGCTCCTCCCCGGTGTCCCCGGAAGTGACATTCCATACAGGCAATGACCCAGAACCCCACCTAAAAGGATGGGAAACTGGTAATAATTGTCTGAGGGATGGAAATTTGTAATAATAACATATGGAGTGGGACAGTGCATGTGAGGGGGAGCCGAGCAATGAAGGAAATGGCCTCCAAACTGAACAATGCACAGCTCCCTCTCTGAAATAAAAAATAAAAAATAATAATAAAAATAAAATTAAGAGACCACAAGAACATAATACCGTGAATAAATATCATGTCTATAGTGGCAAAAAACCTCTAAGTAGGATAAGAAAATTCATGATCAGAACTATGCATGGTGAAGTGAATGGGAAAAATAAAGCAAAATGCAATATAGTGGATGTAAAGCGATTAACGCTACCCGGCGTGCAATGTGAACAATGCTCCTGCGGGTGAAAAAACCCAGAAATGGGGAGGATGTGGCTCACCCCACACTCCTAATGTGAGCGTACCCCCCAAAAAAAGTGTCGGTGAAATAATGTTTGAAGAGGACATCGTGAAAAAACATGTGCTGGTATGGTTAAGGGACCAGGTGAGTGCAATGTGGATAAGGCTAAGATGAGTTGATAAACGAGTTGAGGTCCCACTCAACGTTCAACCCAAACGGAAAGAAGGACCTCAACTCGTGGATCCAGTACGTCTCGAGGCGTGAGACTCCTCGCAGGCGTGACTCACCTCTCCAGTGTGGAATAAACCTGTCGATAACTTGGAACAAGGTTCCCGTGGGGTCCCTGTCATGGTGTTCCAAGTAATGACGTGGTACAGTGTGCTTGTCTCTGCCCTTTTTGATTGCCGTCACGTGTTCGTTGACACGAACAGAGAAAGTTCTGATCGTGCGACCCACATACTGCTTGTGACAGGGGCAGGTTATCAAATAGACAATGTATTGTGAAGAACACGTGGTGAAGTGCTTCATGTCCAAGGACTAGGGGGCGGTCCAGAGGACACCCTTTTGATCCTCACTATAAGAGTAATGCATGGGTACCCCCTTCCAATTATGGAGATCCCCGTAATTACCACACTCCTCAACGGCGGAGTCTGGACTATAATTACCATTCCCCCATTCATGTTAACAATAGATATAGTCCCCTTAGGGACAAGGTCCCTTATGAAAGGTATGGAGGTACATACTCTCATTATGAAAGAGAGGATGATTACTACCATCGTTCCCCTTACAGTTATAATCAAGGTAGGCCAGGCCCCAACCAATCCCAGGATTTTCAGAGAGGTACAGATTACCACCCAGGAAATTCAGACAGAAAAGAGGGACCAGAGGGGGGAGGAGGGTCCAACGCCAAAAGGAAAAGAGTGTAAGAGGTACGGGTATTTTTAATTTGAGTTCAGCTGTACTAACAGAAGCTGAAAAGTCGGTTTTGGACAGAGGACTCAAGTTTGTACCACCTAAACCACTTAATCATTTTGCAACATTCATTGATGTGCTCAAGTTTACCCGAAAACTTAGTGTACAGAGGCACTTTCTCACCAAAATTACTCCCCCCACTCAACAGACCATTGTTTCAACCACCACTCCAGTATTGACATCTTCCCATAGTGGAATGGCACCCTCCACAGAGGTAACATCTCCACACCCCCAAGTTGTCCATTCGGGATTGTCTAACCCATCCCTATTCAATCCCCCGGGCACCACGGCTCCCTCCATCCAGGTCTTCAAAAGTTTGGTCCTTGAGGACCTGGATAGATTAGCCAAACGTCAGAAACGTCTTTATGTTAAACCTGTCATCAAGACCGGTCTAAAATCATTATGTGAAAACAAGAACCTTGTCATCCGCCCGGCTGACAAGGGCGGGGGCATTGTTATTCTTGACAGAGTAGATTATCTTAAAGAGATGAATAGGATTTTAAGCGATTCTTGCCCCCAGTCTCGCCAACCTTTTTATGGCCCAGTGGGAGGAGGATGTCGTCTATGCTGCCCAGAGACCCGAGCTGGTTCTTTGGGCTAGGTACATAGACGACATCCTCCTCCTGTGGGAGGGAGATCTGGCATCTCTTGAGGGCTTCATGAATATTCGTAATGCCAACGATAGGGGGATTTCGTTGACTTTTGAAGCCAGTACAGCGAAAGTACATTTCCTTGACCTGGAAATTTCAGTGGTGCACCAACACCTAGAGTTCCGTACCTACTTCAAACCCACGGATCGGAATGGGTACATTCCGATCGACAGCTGCCATCGGGAACAGTGGCTTCGGTCGGTGCCCCGCAGCCAGTTTTTGAGACTGAGGCGCAACTGTACCCAAACTTCCGACTTCATATCGCAATCTAAAGTTCTCAGGGGTAGATTCCTTGATAAGGGGTACGATCCTCACCTTCTAGACAGCGAAATCAATAGAGCTTTGCTTACTGAAAGACAGACAACGCTCATGGAACGTCCCAAAGATAACACTACATTTAATGCAAAATTATCTTTTTTCACCACTCATTCTATTCAATCCAATCAAATTAAAGGTATTATCCAAAAACATTGGGGAATATTACAGAATGATAGACTACTAGGGCCCGTTTTACCCAACCGGGCCTCGGTGGTCTTCAGAGGAGCGAGGTCCATTCAGGGACAGATCGCTCCAAACATAATAGACCCCCCCAAGAAGGTGTCCTTTTTTCAGGAATGCAAAGGTTACTACCCCTGTCGTAAATGCCGGGTTTGCCTTTATAACATCGGGGGAAGACGCAAGAGCGTTACATTCAAGTCCATGGTTACCTCCCGTATTTATCACATGAAGCACTTCACCACGTGTTCTTCACAATACATTGTCTATTTGATAACCTGCCCCTGTCACAAGCAGTATGTGGGTCGCACGATCAGAACTTTCTCTGTTCGTGTCAACGAACACGTGACGGCAATCAAAAAGGGCAGAGACAAGCACACTGTACCACGTCATTACTTGGAACACCATGACAGGGACCCCACGGGAACCTTGTTCCAAGTTATCGACAGGTTTATTCCACACTGGAGAGGTGAGTCACGCCTGCGAGGAGTCTCACGCCTCGAGACGTACTGGATCCACGAGTTGAGGTCCTTCTTTCCGTTTGGGTTGAACGTTGAGTGGGACCTCAACTCGTTTATCAACTCATCTTAGCCTTATCCACATTGCACTCACCTGGTCCCTTAACCATACCAGCACATGTTTTTTCACGATGTCCTCTTCAAACATTATTTCACCGACACTTTTTTTGGGGGGTACGCTCACATTAGGAGTGTGGGGTGAGCCACATCCTCCCCATTTCTGGGTTTTTTCACCCGCAGGAGCATTGTTCACATTGCACGCCGGGTAGCGTTAATCGCTTTACATCCACTATATTGCATTTTGCTTTATTTTTCCCATTCACTTCACCATGCATAGTTCTGATCATGAATTTTCTTATCCTACTTAGAGGTTTTTTGCCACTATAGACATGATATTTATTCACGGTATTATGTTCTTGTGGTCTCTTAATTTTATTTTTATTATTATTTTTTATTTTTTATTTCAGAGAGGGAGCTGTGCATTGTTCAGTTTGGAGGCCATTTCCTTCATTGCTCGGCTCCCCCTCACATGCACTGTCCCACTCCATATGTTATTATTACAAATTTCCATCCCTCAGACAATTATTACCAGTTTCCCATCCTTTTAGGTGGGGTTCTGGGTCATTGCCTGTATGGAATGTCACTTCCGGGGACACCGGGGAGGAGCGTGCGAGCCGACGCTGAGAACGCCTGGTTCTATGCACGCCCCCCCCCCCCCTCCTCCCTCCTCCTCTCCGATTACCAGACACAATGGTCACGTGACAGCGGACGGACGTCGGGCGGGCTTCGCGCCCTGACGTCATTTCTCTGTCACTTCCGGGGATATGGAGGAGGAACATGAGAGCTGACGCTGGGAACGTCTGGTTCCACGCACTCCCCTCCTCCCTCCGCCTCCCAGATTGTCGGAGACAATGGTCATGTGACAGCGGACGGACGTCGGGCGGGCTCTGCGCCCTGACGTCATTTCCCGGTGTCTGTCACTTAGGGGTTGGGCGGCGCCGACCGAGGCTTCCTGGCTCCACAGCGATTGGCTGCCGGCCCCGCCCGTCCCCAGTCATCGAGTTTCTGATTGGCACTGACCCTTCTGCAATTCTAAACAAGCACTAAAGTGTCAGCAATGATAGTATCTAGCTAGAGGGTTCAGTTTTTCAGTTTTTTTGTTTCCTCACTAACAATAAAGCGACGGAGGCTGTACAATTTAATTTTTGTTGTATGAGAAGTCTGCTTTGTGGTATTTAATAGGGTAAATATATACCATCAATGTAAACTAATGATGTTATACACCTGTTATGTCTAGTCAGGTGCGATCAGGTGACCCCATTCATCCAATGGGGAAAGCTGTTTGCCAACACATACAATTCCCTTTTTTTGAATGTTTTCTCATAAATATAAGGCAACTTGGAGGGGATGCTGTATGCCCCAGTAGACGATCCATCGATCGAAACGCGTCGGGCGCTTTCAGCATCCTTCTTGTTGCCCACTCTTTGTTTTTATACCCTGTGATCACATTTTATTATTGCCTGGCTTTTTTAGCAATAAAAATCCCATTTTGTTTTATCTACGCCATGTGGAGCCTGTTTGTTTTTTCTCCACATACCCTTTGAGAGACCCTATCCGTCTTCACCTCAACTTTCTACGTGAAGCACCATTCCCTCTGATTCGCACCTTGGCCATCCTTTGGGAGGACCCACCTGGCGACCCCGGGAGATCCACACAGAGTTTGACCCAGAAGGTTCGCAGAGCTGTGATGTTCGTGTTTCAGGCCCTGAGAGGCAACCCGCTCGTATGACTCTCTGTCGCTGACTAGGGAGTCCACCATTTCTGGTAAGAGTTTCTTACACACCATCTTCACTAAGTTACATGCAGTTGCGAGATATATTTTTGGGGAAGATCCGATGATACATCCAGTTGGAATATTTATCGTTTTACATCTCTATATCTACCTAGGGAGATATCCCATGCTCCTCTGCTGTTCCATTCCACTCACTGGACTTCATCTACCATCATTTAGAGACTTTTAAGTTTCTATACCAGTGTTCAAATCATATATGGACATTCGTTTGTCAGTCATTTCCTTGACCTTAATATTGTTTGTACATTTTATGCGCTACATTTTCTCTTTTCATATGTTTTCATGGTTTTCGTCACCCTGTATGTAGCTGCTTTGCACCATTGTTTGTTTTTAGCGCAGTGTATACCTTCCCTATCTTTGCACTATCCTGCAAAAGCGCAGTTTGACTATCTTTCTTAGGAAAGAAGTCAAATTGGTCTGGTAAGCAGATCACTTATCTATCCAATTTTGGGTGTCCATATTTTCCTAAAAGCTTGGTGAAGGATCATAAATCTCTGCTGGAAGACACTGCTATATTTGGAAGATTGATGCTTCTTCATTTATATTTTTTTATGTTTTTCTGTGGACTTTCAGAAAAAAATGTTTCCCCTAATTTCATTTTGTTTATATGTTTACACTTCTCACTTTGTTGGGACTGTATTCATTCACATTTTTTGTCCAGGTGGACGATCTGAATTAACACTCTATATGTTATTTTTGTTTGGTATGGGATCAAGAATTAGTTAATGAATACCATTAATTACAGCGCCCCCTACACCAAATTTCTTACATGTCAATAGGAGCACACCATCCTTTGAGGGGAGCAGCACTTTTACACATTTGTTTACTAGTTTCATATAGCGTGGCGCAGAGTTTTTCACTTAATTCACAGGTGAGGTATCGCCACAAATGTTAGAGCAATAATTCTAGCACGAGACCTCTGTAACTTTAAATTGGTAACCTGTAAAGGCATTTCAAATTTTGCCTATGGAGATTTTTAAGTACCGTAGTTTGTACATACACACTCCCCGAGCATTCGCAAGTTTAAAGCGTGACATGTTAGGTATCTATTTACTCGGCGTAACATCATCCTTTCCATTATACAAAAAAATGAGGGTGTTTTGTTTTAATTGAGTGTATTGCAAAACCGCTGCGCAAATACCGTTTGACATGAAAAAAAAATGCAAAGATAGCCATTTTATTCCCTAGGGTCTCTGCTAAAAAAAAAAAAAAAAGTATAATATTTGAGGGTTATAAGTAATTTTCTAGCAAAAACTACTGAATTAAACTTGTATACAAACAAGTGCCAGAAAAAGCCTGGTCGGCAAGTGGTTAATATCACTTTAACCATCACATGCCTAGAAATGGTTAAAATTTTACGTATCGATAGTGATTTGTTTTTAGTTTTGGTTGAGGATAACGTAAGATGCAAATGTACTGATGAAAAGTCCCCTACTTACCTCAACACCGGACAATTTCACCCCCTTCCTGCCCAGGCCAATTTTCAGCTTTTAGCGCTGTAACATTTTGAATGACAATTGCGCGGTCATGCAACACTGTATTCAAATTAAATTTTGGTAATTTTTTTTTCCACACAAATAGAGGTTTCTTTTGGTGGAATTTGTTCATCTCTGCGGTTTTTATTTTTTGTGCTATAAACAAAAAAAGAGCGACAGTTTTGAAAAAAACACAATATTTTTACATAGTTACATAGTAGGTGAGGATGAAAAAAGACACAAGTCCATTAAGTCCAACCTATTTAACTTTAAGCTATAATAAATATCCCAAATTTATTTTAAAAAGAAAACAAATTTTTTCCTCAGTTAAGGCCGATATGTATTCTTCTACGTATTTTTGATAAAAAAAATCGCAATAAGCGTATATTGATTGGTTTGCGCAAAAGTTATACCGTCTACAAAATAGGTTATCGATTTATGGCATTTTTATTATTTATTTTGTTACTAGCAATGGCGGTGATCTTTGAAATTTATCTTGACTGCAACATTGCGGTGGACAGATCGGACACTTTTGACACTTTTTTTAAACCATTGACATTTATACAGTTATCAGTGCTATAAAGAGCCACTGGCAGGGAAGCGGTTAACACTAGGGGCCATCAACGGGTTAAAGGTGTTCCCTGACTGTGTGTGGGGGGATGGGGCTGACTAGGGGAGGAGACCGATCGGTGTTCCTATACTAGGAACACACGATCTGTCTCCTCTCCCCTGACAGGACGTGGATCTGTGTGTTTACACACAGATCCACGTTCCCGCTCTGTCACGAGCTATCGCATGTGCCCGGCAGGCATTGCGCCTGCCAGGCATGCACATCGGCTCCTTGGTGATGCGGTGGGCGCGGGCACACCCCCCTATGCCGACGGGAAGCCAAGGACGTCATATGATGCCCGCCCGGAGGGACAGAGTGTTCCTGGGAACGTCATATGACAACGGCCCGGTATAGAAGTAGTTACCGTATTTATCGGCGTGCAAGGCTGGAATGGACACTGGGGAAGGCTGCACTGACATGGCTGCACTGACATGGCTGCACTGACATGGCTGCACTGGCAAGGCTGCACGGGCAAGGCTGCACTGACATGGCTGCACTGGCAAGGCTGCACTGACAAGGCTGCACTGACATGGCTGCACTAGCAAGGCTGCACTGACATGGCTGCACTGGGGCAAGGCTGCACTGACAAGGCTGCAATGATGGGCATTTAAATGTAAGTTTTTTTCCCTTCAAGTTCCCTCCTAAAAGTTTTTTTTTCCTTAAAATTCCCTCCTAAATTAGGGTGCGTGTTATACGCCGGTGCGTGTTATACGCCGATAAATACGGTAATTGTAGACTTTGTATTTATTGGGAATCCACATTGGGAGTTTGATCATTCAGCTCATCAAAAACTCAAAGGAAAAGTCCCAGCTAAAGCTAAAGTTTAAAGCCTGGACCTTTATTTGGACAACACAAACTAAGGTCCCCCAAATCCCATACGAAGGAGATTATGTGACTCATTCCACTTTCAAAAGTAAATAAAAGGCACACTCCAAAACTTAGCTCTCCTCTCTATATTTAATTTGTCAAAAAATCAAACTGTATACATTAATGGCTCCACCCGAAACCACCTTCCTTGATGTCTTTCACTACACAAGGCTGAAGGAAGTCCCCTATCCTTTCGAGCATGCCAACAGTGGTGAAACGCGTCAAGTAGGGTGGTTTCGGGTGGAGACATTAATGTATGTAGTTTCATTTTTTAACAAATTTAATATAGGAAGAAGTTTTGAAGTTCTGCTTATGTTTACTTTTGACTGAGAGTGGAGATGTGGTAGCCAGCACCTGGGTCATCCGTGTGGGTTGAAAGCAGTAGAGATGTGCAAGATGGGAACATTTCTATAGTTTCAGATTATTTCGTTAAGGTAATAATTTAGTTTCGTCATATTCGTGATGTTCATTTTCGGAATGTGTTTTGTATATTTGGATTCATTTCGCATATTCGCTATTTTCAAATAGATTCTAAATTCAAATTTTGAAGTTAAAATTTGAAAAGATGGCTATATTTGTTCTATTTTTCTATTTTTTTTTTTCTATTCTATTCTGCTCTTTTATAATCTATTCTATTCTGTTTTATTCTCTTCTGTTCTTTTCCTTTATTTTCTAATCTATTCTGTTTTATTCTTTTATACTCTATTCTGTTTTAGTCTATTCTATTCTGTTTTATTCCATTCTATTCTGTTCTATTCCACCTTTTTTGACGTCTTTCACCACTTGCTGGCTTGCTCACAAGGATTGAGGAAGTCCCCTATCCTTGAGAGCAAGCCAGCCGTGGTAAAACGCATCAAGGAAGGTAGTTTTGGGTGGAGACATTAATGTATGCAGTTTAATCTTTTAAAAAATCAAATATAGAAAGAAAAGCTACGTTTTGGAGTGCTACATATATTTACTGTATTTGCCGGCGTTTAAGGTGGCTGGGCATATAAGACGACCCCCTAATCTTCCATTTAAAACATTGGTTTTGTGCTATACTTGACGTATAAGACAACCACCTTCCAACCAGTCTGTCAGGAAAGGTCCCCTCCGTTGGTAATATCGATCCTTTGGCGTGCAGTACTGAGGTCCACCAGCAGGTGTCTCCTGGCAGTTTGGAGCTGTCAGAAGAGCTTTTTCCTGCTGATATTCTGTCACCTTTGGGCCGCAGTACTGCGGAGGAATCCTGGCAGTATGGAGCAGGTATTCCCCTCTGCAGACAGGTGTCACCTGACCTTAATTAGCAGCTGCAGTATAAATACCCGGCAAGTACACACTCATCTTGCCCTGGTATTTTCCTTGAGCCCTGACCTGCAGCCTGCATCCTGTTTACCTGGTTCCTGAAACCTGACTCCTGTACCTGAGACCTGATTCTTGTTGTTCCTGTTCCTTGTCTGTTTCCTTGCTCTGGACCCTGAGCCTTGTATCTGACCCGTCCCTCCTGTGATCCATCCATCCTCTCTTGTCCTGTTTGTTTCCCTTCCGCTGCTGCTGACCCCCCGTTGACGACCCTGGCCTGGCTCTGTTTATGATCTCGGTATTTCCCTTACTTGTATATATTTGTTCTGTTATTATTATTATTTGTGGGGTTCTGTTTTGTATTGGTTGTGGTGCACTGAGTGATATTGGAGGTGGTTGTGTTATGTTTATTCATTTATCTTTAATAAATCATTTATATTTTCACTTATACACATCTGGGTTTCCTCTGTTGCAGTCCACACAGTTCTGGTCTTACCTGGTACATGACACAGTCTGTCAGCCTGCTGGATGTGCGATAATGTCATATGTTCAGTAACTTCGGTAACAGGTAACATACTGTCTCACAGTATACATACAGTATACTGAGCCAATCACGGCGAGCGATGTATTCTGTTAATGAATACAAAGCCTGCTCGGATTGGCAGAGGCTGTAACATCACCCGCGCCTCTGACTCTCAAAGCCAATCGAAGCAGGCTACTGTATGTAGCCTGCTCGGAGTGGCAGAGGTTGTTAATCCAATCCGAGCAGGCTTTGTATTTATTAATAGAATACATAGCTTGCCGGGATTAGCTCAGCAGTGTATACTGTATGTATACAGTATTACCGCACATTCAGCGAGCATCCGGAGGGCTGTCATCCAGCGGACGGCTTGCGTATAGGACGACCCCTGCTTTTTGCCCGTTTTTTTTTTTTTTTTTTAGTGTAAAAGGTCGTCTTATACGTTGGAAAATACGGTACTTTTGACCGAAAGTGGAGATGGGCTGTGGTAGCCAGTACCTGGGTCATCCGTGTGGGTTGAAAGCAGTAGAGGTGTGCATGATGGAAAAATGTGTATAGTTTTGGATCCATTCGCTAAGTTAATCATTTTGTTTCACCGTAGTCGTTATGTTAGGATGATTAATTTTCAGAATTTGTTTCATATATTCAGATTCGTTTCACATATTCGTTATTTTCAAATAGATTCAAATTTCAAAATTTGAGTTTGGGAAGAAGGCTATATTCATTCTATTCTACTCTACTTTTTTATTCTATTCTGTTCTATTTTATTCCTTTATTTTCTATTCTATTTCATTCAATTCTGTTTTATTCTATTCTTTTATGTTTTAGTCTTTTCTATTATGTTTTATTCTATTCAATTCTATTCTATTGAATTCTATTCTGTTTTAGTATATTTTATTCTATAAGGCAGCCTAAGTAGGAATCATCATCTTATTTCACTTTTATACGTTACTGTATTTATTACAACATGTTTCCATTTCAAATTCGTTTTTGAACTCAAATTCAAGTTAATTTTTAAATTTGAATTCATTTTTTAACTCAAATTTGGATAATTAGTTTAAATGTATTGTTTAAATGTATTTTGTATTAGTTAAAATGTGTCGCTATTGTGATTTGAAAAATGTAGATACATCCGAATCTCTGAACAACGAATTTTGATTTGCAACAAATCGCACATGTCTAGAAAGGAGCAAGTCTGGAACAGAGAATAAAAGCTGCCATTGTTGATCTCTCCTTGAAATCCTGTTCGTCTGTATTTTGCAATTTTTGAGTTACTGAATTAAAAAGTGCAGTCATGGCCCCCATCACAGTCCTTCCTACAGTCATGGCCCCCCATTACAGTCCTCCTTGCAGTCATGCCCCCCATGACAGTCCTACCTTTAGTCATGGCCCCATCACAGTCCCCCCTGCAGCCATGGCCCCCATCACAGTCCCCCCTGCAGTCATGGCCCCCATCACAGTCCCCCCTGCAGTCATGCCCCCATCACAGTCCTCCCTTCAGTCATGCCTCCATCACAGTCCTCCCTTCAGTCATGCCTCCATCACAGTCCTCCCTTCAGTCATGCCTCCATCACAGTCCTCCCTTCAGTCATGCCCCCATCACAGTCCTCCCTGCAGTCATGCCCCATCACAGTCCTCCCTGCAGTCATGCCCCCATCACAGTCCTCCTTGCAGTCATGCCCCCATCATAGCCCTCCCAGTCCTCCTCTGCAGTCATGCCCCCCTTTCTTCTTTAAAAGCACAGTGCCCCTTTTTTTCCTTACCACCCCTGCAGTGTCTTATCTTTGGCAGGACAGAGGCAGTTAGCAGCCTGTGTCTATTTTCTCATGTCTCCCGACCAGCCGCCAATGTCAGCCTATTAGCAAGGCAGGGGGCGGGAGCAGCTGCAGATTGGGACAGAGAGCGGGAGCTGTCAAACTTATATTAACAAGCGGGTGATCACCTGCTTTGTTATTATGAAAAGCCTCCCGCTCTCCCGATGTGCAGCTGCTCCCGCCTCCTTCCTTGCTAATAGGCTGACATCGGCGGCTGGTCTGGAGACAGGAGAAAATAGATACTGGACCACAGCCCGGGGGTTGGGGACCCCTGCTCTTTATGGTTCCCATCGGGATAATCCCAAATGTATATCCAAAATTAAAACAAAAACAAAATGGGGACTTTAACTATGCCTTTGAGAATCGAATTCAGACTAATGTTTATAAACATTTTTCCATATTTTATTAATTCACATATTAAAAACATACATTAAAACCATTATGTATACCATACAGTACAGAGAATAACAGTTGTGGAATTTTAATTCTGTTGATCAATGATCCAATAAACTGTTGGTCTACGCATTTCACTGGGACTCCCACTTCATCAAGACCATTTATATGTCATCTAGATCATTTAACATACACAGCTCTGACTTAGATGACAAAAGTTGAGTATGTGTCAGCTAAAACAGGGCGATTCACCGCTCATTTCCTGTCCTGCTAAATACATTTTACCAGGGAGGAAGGGAGGGGAACTCTCCAACAGCAACACAGACATAAATATAAATGCTTTTCCTTAGTAGAGTGGGAGAAAAGTCTAGAACCCTTGTCAGCTTTTTTTCTGTCTGTTGCAGATTTTCTCTAACTTCCTGTCTACTGAAACTGTTGTTCAGAACATGAAGTGAGACAAAGAAGAATGGAAGAAGAGGACAGCTGGCCACACGCGAACTTTGCAGTGGGATCCCAGGGGCACCGAGTGGCAGAAATTGGTAATTATTCAGCTGAGAAGGGGCAGGTAGGTTACAGTGCATCTGGAAAGTATTCACAGATGCTTAACTTTTTCCACATTTTGTTATGTTACAGCCTTATTCCAAAATGGATTAAATTCATTATTTTCCGTAAAATTTTACAAACAATACCCCATAATGACAACGTGAAATAAGATTGTTTGAAATCTTTAGAAATGTAATAAAAATTAAAAATGAAAAAATCACATGTACATAAGTATTTGCCATGACACTCAAAATTGAGCTCAGGTGTATCCTGTTTCCACTGATCATCCTTAAAATGTTTCTACAACTTGATTGGAGGCCACCTGTGGTAAATTCAGGTGATTGGACCTGATTTGGAAAGGCACACACCTGTCTATATAAGGTCCCACAGTTAACAGTGTATATCAGAGCACAAACCAAGCCATGAAGTCCAAGGAATTTTCTGTAGACCTCCGAGACAGGATTGTATCGAGGCAGAGATCTCAAGGAGGGTACGGAAAAAATTCTGCCGCATTGAAAGTCCCAATTAGGGATGAGCTTTGAGTTCGAGTCGAACTCATGTTCGACTCGAACATTGGCTGTTCGCAAGTTCGCCGAACAGCGAACAATTTGGGGTGTTTGCTGCAAATTCGAATGCCGCAGAACACCCTTTAAAAGTCTATGGGAGAAATCAAAAGTGCTAATTTTAAAGGCTTATATGCAAGTTATTGTCATAAAAAGTGTTTGTTGACCTGGGTCCTGCCCCAGGAGACATGGATCAATGCAAAAAAAAGTTTTAAAAACAGCTGTTTTTTCAGGAGCAGTGATTTTAATAACGCTTAAAGTCAAACAATAAAAGTGTAATATCCCTTTAAATTTCGTAGCTGGGGGGTGTCTATAGTATGCCTGTAAAGGGGCGCATGTTTCCTGTGTTTAGAACAGTCTGACAGCAAAATGACATTTCGAAGGAAAAATTCCATTTAAAAATATACGCGGCTATTGCATTGCCGACAATACACATAGAAGTTCATTAATAAAAATGGCATGGGAATTCAACACAGGGAAACCCCGAACCAAATTTAAAAAAAAAAATGACATGGGAGTCCCCCTAAATTCCATACCAGGCCCTTCATGTCTGGTATGGATATTAAGGGGAACCCCGGCCAAAATTTTTTTTAAAAAATGACGTGGGGTTCCCCCTAAATTCCATACCAGACCCTTTAGGTCTGGTATGGATTTTAAGGGGAACCCCGCGCCAAAAAAAAACAAAAAACGGCGTGGGGTCCCCCCAAAAATCCATACCAGACCCTTATCCGAGCACGCAACCTGGCAGGCCGCAGGAAAAGAGGGGGGACGAGAGTGCACCCCCCCTCCTGAACCGTACCAGGCCACATGCCCTCAACATTGGGAGGGTGCTTTGGGGTAGCCCCCCAAAACACCTTGTCATTTAAATTTAAATAAAGGAATTGTCAAAAACTGTCTCTTGTCATTTTTAACATTTTTGACAGTTTTTTAGTGAAATGGTAGGGGTAAGTACTCCCTTACCATTTCACACAGGGGGGGGCCGGGATTTGGGGGTCCCCTTGTTAAAGGGGGCTTCCAGATTCCGATAAGCCCCCCGCCCGCAGACCCCCACAACCACCGGCCAGGGTTGTGGGGATGAGGCCCTTGTCCTCATCAACATGGGGACAAGGTGTTTTGGGGGGCTACCCCAAAGCACCCTCCCAATGTTGAGGGCATGTGGCCTGGTACGGTTCAGGAGGGGGGGCGCACTCTCGTCCCCCCTCTTTTCCTGCGGCCTGCCAGGTTGCGTGCTCGGATAAGGGTCTGGTATGGATTTTTGGGGGGACCCCACGCTGTTTTTTTTTTTTTTTGGCGCGGGGTTCCCCTTAAAATCCATACCAGACCTGAAGGGTCTGGTATGGAATTTAGGGGGAACTCCACGTCATTTTTTTAAAAAAATTTTGGCCGGGGTTCCCCTTTATATCCATACCAGACATGAAGGGCCTGGTATGGAATTTAGGGGGACTCCCACGTCATTTTTTTTTTAAATTTTGGTTCGGGGTTTCCCTGTGGAGAATTCCCATGCCGTTTTTATCAATGAACTTCTATGTGTATTGTCGGCAATGCAATAGCCGCAGGTAGTTTTAAATGGAATTTTTCCTTTGAAATGTCATTTTGCTGTCAGACTGTTCTAAACACGGGAAACATGCGCCCCTTTACAGGCATACTATAGACACCCCCCAGGTACGAAATTTAAAGGGATATTACACTTTTATTGTTTGATTTTAAGCATTATTAAAATTACTGCTCCTGAAAAAACGTCCATTTTTAAAACTTTTTTTGAATTGATTCATGTCCCCCGGGGCAGGACCCGGGTCCCCAAACACTTTTTATGACAATAACTTGCATATAAGCCTTTAAAATTAGCACTTTTGATTATTCATGTTCGTGTCCCATAGTCTTTAACGGTGTTCGCGTGTTCGAGCGAACTTTTTTCCTGTTCGCATGTTCTGGTGCGAACCGAACAGGGGGGTGTTCGACTCATCCCTAGTCCCAATGAGCACAGTGGCTTTCATCATCCATAGAGATAAGAAGAAGTTTGGAACCACCAGGACTCTTCCTAGAACAGGCCACCTGGCCAAACTGAGCAACAGTGGAAAAGGGAGGTGACCAAGAATTTGATGGTCACTCTGACAGAGCTCCAGCGTTTCTCTGTGGTGAGAGGAGAACCTTCCAGAAGAATAACCATCTCTGCAGCACTCCACCAACCAGGCCTGTATGGTAGAGCCACTCCTCAGTAAAAGGCACATAACAGCCCACCTTGAGTTTGCCAAAAGGCGCCTGAAGGACTTTCAGACCATGAGAAACAAAATTCTCTGGTCTGATGAAATAAAAATTGAAATCTTTGGCCTGAATGGCAAGCGTCATGTCTGAAGGAAACCAGGCACCGCTCATCACCTGGCCAATACCATCCCTACAGTGAAGTATGGTGGTGGCAGCATCATGCTTTGGGGATGTTTTTCAGTGGCTGGAACTGGGAGACTAGTCAGGATTGAGGGAAAGTTGAATGCAGCAATGTACAGAGACATAATTGATGAAAACCTGCTCCAGAGCACTCTGGACCTCAGACTGGGGTGAAGGTTCATCTTCCAACAGGTCAACGACCCTAAGCACAAAGCCAGGATAACGAAGGAGTGGCTACAGGACAACTCTGTGAATGTCCTTGAGTGGCCCAGCCAGAGCCCAGACTTGAACCCAATTGAACATCTCTGGAGAGGTCTGAAAATGGCTGTGCACCGACGCTCCCCATCCAATTTGATAGAGCTTGAGAGAAGATGGAGCTTGCAAAGAAGAATGGGAGAAACTTCCCACCTAGGTCTGCCAAGCTTGTAGCATCATACTCAAAAAGACTTGAGGCTGCAATTGGTGCCAAAGGTGCTTCAACAAAGTATTGAGCGAAGGCTGTGAATTCTTATGTACATGTGATTTTTTGGGGGGGATTTCTTTAATAAATTTGTAAAGATTTCAAATAAAATCTCCCCTGCTGAGACCAGGGGAGGTGGAGATGAGGGGGTGCTGCGGCTCCATTGAGACACACAGGATCTGGTGGAGGAATTCTGTGCTCCTCTCTGCTGCCGACTGCTGAGACAATGTGGGGGCGGAGATGAGGGAGGTTCCACAGCTGCAAAAGAAGTGCGAGGGAAACATGAAATTGCCTGGGGGGCCGGATTTGGCCTTTGGGCCTTGTGTTTGACACATGTGGTCTAGGGCAGTGGTTCTCAACCCAGTCTTCAAGTACCCCCAACAGGCCATGTTTGCAGGTTTTCCTTTATCTTGCACAGGTGCTTTAAATCAGAGTCAATGGCTTGGTATTTTGGACATCTATTTAATTTAAGAGAAATTCCCAAAACATGGCCTATTGGGGGTACTTGAGAACCACTGGTCTAGGGGATGTCTTTTTAGGGTTTATTGCTTGCAGCACCTAAGGGTGTATCCCATACAACCCCAAGAGAGGGGCCTGGGGAGATGAAATAAGGGTTTCCCAACCTCTCCAAGGGACTGTGGGTTCCACGGGCCCCCAACCCAAAGCGACTCCCATCACAACATTCAAAAAATTCTGTACATTTTTAAATCCCTAAATATCAAAAACAAAAGCTCTAAAGTTTAATTCAGTTTCTAAAAGATCAGGAACACAAGCTGTTTTAATTAGAAGGCTGGCAAGCTGCCAAGATTCTGCTTTCATTGGAAAAATAAGAGATGGCCAGGTGTGGTGCCTGTGCCTCTGTTGTTGTCAGGGCTGGGCTCAGCCCTTTCTTCTCTAAGCTACCCGCTCAGCTGTCTGCTAATTGCCAGCTGCTATCGCTCCACAGTTACTCAGCTGCTGATGATATCCTGCTCGTCAGTCCTGCCTACTTAAGCTGTTCAGTCCAGAGGATCTCTGCCTTTGCCTTGGTCAACATCACAGAAACTATCTCATGCGATCCTGTTCAAGACATACTTTGCTGACATTCCTTCTGGCTCCAGATCCTATTTGCTGCTCCACTACATTGATCCCTGACTTCTGGCTTGGCTGACTATCCGTTCCGGTTACTGAACTTAAATATGTTTAGACTAATGAGATAAGAAAGGCGGTAAATGGCTATTGTTTTGGGAACATTTAGAAACACTCTGACATGACATGGACATATGCCTGTCTCACGGAAAATTTGATGAAGTTGAATATTGTGTGGAAAAACCCATGTATTATTGGAGATAGTCATTTTTAATTCTGTAATCTCTGTAATCTCTGTAATCTCTGATTCTGTAAGCAAGCTTTGGAATATGTAACCCTTCCTACTTTTATTTCTTATAAAACCACGATCAGTAGACCATATTAAAGGTAGTAAAGTTTGATCTCATCTTGTGTGAGAGTCACTCCGTACTTCCGGAATATTGCTGTGGGAGCCATTGAGCGGTCTTCAGGGTCCCTTACATCTATAGCCACACAGGAATTAAGGGCTTGTTTTTAAAATGCTTTTACAGCCTGTTCAGTATATGTAAATGTGTTTAGTTGCATCTGCTTTCCTAAAACAATTTTTATCCTTGTACATTGAGTGAACTTAAATCCAGTGGCAGCTGATAAGAAAACCACTGATTACCTATTAGGGTTAACATGGAGATCACATAGCTTTGTTGATAAAAAAAGCCACGCGACTGCCTCGGTTACTGCCACATAGTGAGGGGAATTTTTTTAAGCTAATTTAGCCTAGCAATGTCACTTCCACCTAGTGGTTTTCTGGCAGGTGTCAGTTGCTACCATAAATATGAGCTTGTCACCTGTCCAGATTTGCCAAATTGAAGTCCTATGCATGACTATGCATACCCCCTTCCCGCCGAGTGTACGCAGATGTGCGTACTCGGCTTTCGGGGGTTATACCAGGATGATGCCCGCAGCTGCAGGCATCATCCCAGTACTGTTTTTTAGAGCCGGCAATCGCCTTTCCGGGGATAACAACTGATGCAGCTAAAAGCTGCTTGGCTGTTATACCAGAGGAGCGGGAGGGGACGCCCCCCCCCGCTGCCTCCCACCGCTCTTACCGGGCCTCCCGTTCCACCGGGAGGCCCGATCAACAATCCACCGCCTCCGACGGCTAGTGACAGTCTGGAACGAAGCCTAATTGCAAACACCGAAGCGACGTCACTTCCCGTTTACTCGGCTGCCATTAGCGCCGATTTAAAAAAATATAAAGTATTCAGAATCGCTGAAAACGGCGATCTGAATACTTTGAAGTGCAAAGGAGGGATTGGGGGTCTTTTAGACCCCTGTCCCTCCATAAAGAGTACTTGTCACCACCTATTACTGTCACAAGGGATGTTTCCCTTGTGACAGCAATAAAAGTGATCAAATTTTTTTTTTTTTTAAACACAATTTATGAATATAAAAATAAATAGAATAAATAAGGAAAAAATTTAAAGCACCCCCGTCGCCGCGAGCTTGCGCAGCAAAGAAAACGCATACGGAAATCACGCCCGCATATGTAATCGGTCTTCAAATCACACATGTGAGGTATCGCCGCGATCGTCAGAGTGAGAGCAATAATTCTAGCACTAGACCTCTTCTGTAAATCTAACCTGGTAACCGTAAAAAAAATTTAAAGCCTCGCCTATGGAGATTTTTAGGTACCGTAGTTTGTCGCCATTCCACAAGTGCGTGCAATTATAAAGCGTGACATGTTTGGTATCTATTTACTCGGCATAAAACCATTTTTGACATTATACAAAAAAATTTGGCTAACTTTACTGTTTTTTTTTTTAATTCATAAAAGTGTCCCTTTTCCCAAAAAGTTGCGTTTAAACAACCGCTGCACAAATACCATGTGACATAAAATATTGCAACAATCGACAATTTATTCTCTAGATTCTCTGCTAATATATATATATATATATATAAAATGTTTGGGGGCTCAAAGTAATTTTCTCGCAAAAAATACGGATTTTAACTTTTAAACACCAAATGTCAAAAATAGGCTTATGCTGCGTACACACGAGCGGACTTTACGGCGGACTTTGCCCGGCGGACTGGATTTCGTCGGACAATTCGATGTGTGTGGGCTCCAGCGGACTTTGTTTTCTCAAAAGTTGGACGGACTTAGATTTGAAACTTGTTTAAAATGTATCCGTTGAAATCGAGTCCGGTCGAAAAGTCCGCCGTCTGTATGCTAGTTCGACGGACAAAAAGCCACGCTAGGGCAGCTATTGGCTACTGGCTATGAACTTCCTTGTTTTAGTCCGGTCGTACGTCATCACGTACGAATTCGATGGACTTTGGTGGATTGTGTGTAGGCAAGTCCGTTCATTCACAAAGTCCGTCGGAAAGTACGTCGAAAAGTCCGCCGGGCAAAGTCCGCCGGGCAAAGTCCGCCGTAAAGTCCGCTCGTGTGTACGCGGCATTAGTCATGAAAGGGTTATTCTTTAATCAGTTCCTCCCTCACCTCCCATATTTACAGTTTGTAAAACATTTCCTCACATCCAAAGAAGACAAAGATGACGCACAGTTGACACATTTTTCCAGTTTTAGTATATGTCCTGCCAAAGTGAATACAACACGTGATGCAATGTTTCATTATACAGGCTTCATCAATCTTCTGACTATATTGTAACCTTCACTACTTGTGGCACAATGACTGAACTCTCTTAACCTTGGCCCAACAGGGGTGCCTGATATTTTTGATTATTAAAACATTTCCTCAACCTGTTAAGAAAAAAAAAAAAAGATTATAAAGTTTTAGTGTTGATTTCACAGACACCTCAAGCTGGATTAAAAAAAAAAAATCGAAAAGTTAGTCATTTGTAATAAAATTATGTTAGCTACTTTTTGACGAGATTGCTTTAGAACCAAAGCTTTGAAGCCTGTCACAGGTCTTAAAAATAAAATTGCATGAGTAGCTGAGGAGAACTGTATTAAAATGCAAATTTTCAGCTGTTAATATTTCTTCAAAAACCAATAATCCCTTAAGGCCACCGATATGTCAAAATACTTAATGGAAAAATATCCCTTAGGCAGAATGGCCTTTCTAAATTGACTTTTGATTAAACTTAGAATACTATGTAGCAAAAAAAAAAAAAGAGAAAAAAATCAAAATAGGATATAAATAAAATGTTGGTCCTAAAATGTCACCCCCACTGAAAGATGGGAAAAGAAAAATAGGATCACTAATTTTTAAGTAAATTTACATCATTTCTGTAAATTAGTTACAGGGGTAACAAGAAATGTAATTTTGTAATGGATTATTTAAATATCGCAGATGAAATTCAGAACATTTATCTTAATGAAAAATCTGTAGATATGGCTTGCTACAAGAAACATATTAATTAATTGTTTTCATCAGCTGCTCAGGCATTTTAATTTAATTTGGGAGGGGGGAACATAATCCAATCAAATATAAAATTAGCTGATATGCAGATTAGGCAGTGGTTGCAAAATGTCTTCAAGTTGCCAGGATCCTTGGCCAATCAGCACTTTGATAAAGTGGGCAGGACATGCTTATAATTACATTTTTAACACTAGGTTTGTTCACATTGAGCTAAAGGACTGCTTGAAGAGTGAAAAATATATATATATAAACAGTTGTGCTCATAAGTTTACATACCCTGGCAGAATTTATGATTTCTTGGCCATTTTTCAGAAAATATGAATGATAACACAAAAACATTTCTTTCACTCATGGTTAGTGTTTGGCTGAAGCCATTTATTATCAATCAACTTTGTTTACTCTTTTTAAATCATAATCACAACAGAAACTACCCAAATGACCCTGATCAAAAGTTTACATATCCTGGTGACTTTGGCCTGATAACATGCACACAAGTTGACACAAAGGGGTTTAAATGGCTATTAAAGGGAACCATCCTCACCTGTGATCTGTTTGCTTGTAATTAGTGTGTGTGTTTAAAGGGTCAATGCGTTTCTGGACTATAAAAAGATATCCAAAGAATTGAGAATGCCAATCAGCAGTGTTCAAACTCTAATCAAGAAGTGGAAAATGAGGGGTTCTGTTGAAACCAAACCACTGTCAGGTAGACCAAATAAGATTTCAGCCACAACTGCCAGGAAAATTGTTCGGGATGCAAAGAAAACCCACAAATAACTTCAGTCTCAAACGTGCAGTTCATGCAAGACAGCCCAAGAATTTACAGGAACTGGAGGCTTTTTGCCAGGAGGAATGGGCAGCTTTACTATCTGAGAAGATAAAGAGACTCATCCACAAATACCACAAAAGACTTTAGGGTTGTCATTGATGTTAAAGGGGGCAATACACGGTATTAAGAACTGGGGTATGTAAACTTTTGATCAGGGTCATTTGGGTAGTTTCTGTTACCATTATGATTTAAAAAGAGTAAACACAGTTGATTGATAATAAATGGCTTCAGCCAAACACTAACCGTGAGTGAAAGAAAGGTTTTTGTGTTATCATTCATATTCTCTGAAAAATGGTGAAGAAATCATAAATTCTGCCAGGGTATGTAAACTTATGAGCATAACTGATTTTATATATATATATATATATATATATATATATATATATATATATATGTTTAAGTGGAAGTCTAGCTAAAATGTTTTTATTTTTATTTTAATCCATGTGTCTTTTTTGGGGGAGATTTCCTGTTATGGGTGTGTTTGTACATATATTTAACTCAGGTGCTGTCCATATCTTCCGATCATCCTTGAGATGGTTCTACACCTTCATTTGAGTCCAGCTGTGTTTGATTATACTGATTGGACTTGATTAGGAAAGCCACACACCTGTCTATATAAGACCTTACAGCTCACAGTGCATCAATGACAATCACAATGACGATCATGAGGTCAAAAAAGGAACTGCCTGAAGAGCTCAGAGACAGAATTGTGGCAAGGCACAGATATGGCCAATGTTACAAAAAAATTTCAGCTGCACTTAAGGTTCCTAAGAGCACAGTGGCCTCCATAATCCTTAAATGGAAGACGTTTGGGACGACCAGAACCCTTCCTAGAGCTGGCCGTCCGGCCAAACTGAGCTATCAGGGAGAAGAGCCTTGGTGAGAGAGGTAAAGAAGAACCCAAAGATCACTGTGGCTGAGCTCCAGAGATGCAGTCGGGAGATGGGAGAAAGTTGTAGAAAGTCAACCATCACTGCAGCCCTCCACCAGTCGGGGCTTTATGGCAGAGTGGCCCGATGGAAGCCTCTCCTCAGTGCAAGACACATGAAAGCCCGCATGGAGTTTGCTAAAAAGCACCTGAAGGACTCCAAAATGGTGAGAAATAAGATTCTCTGGTCTGATGAGACCAAGATAGAACATTTTGGCCTTAATTCTAAGTGGTATGTGTGGAAAAAACCAGGCGCTGCTCATGACCTGTCCAATACAGTCCCAACAGTGAAGCATGGTGGTGGCAGCATCATGCTGTGGGGGTGTTTTTCAGCTGCAGGGACAGGATGACTGGTTGCAATCGAGGGAAAGATGAATGCGGCCAAGTACAGGGATATCCTGGATGAAAACCTTCTCCAGAGTGCTCAGGACCTCAGAATGGGCTGAAGGTTTACCTTCCAACAAGACAATGACCCTAAGCACACAGCTAAAATAACGAAGGAGTGGCTTCACAACAACTCCGTGACTGTTCTTGAATGGCCCAGCCAGAGCCCTGACTTAAACCCAATTGAGCATCTCTGGAGAGACCTAAAAATGGCTGTCCACCAACGTTTACCATCCAACCTGACAGAACTGGAGAGGATCTGCAAGGAGGAATGGCAGAGGATCCCCAAATCCAGGTGTGAAAAACTTGTTGCATCTTTCCCAAAAAGACTCATGGCTGTATTAGATCAAAAGGGGCTTCTACTAAATACTGAGCAAAGGGTCTGAATACTTAGGACCATGTGATATTTCAGTTGTTTTTCTTTTTTTAATAAATCTGCAAAAATGTCAACAATTCTGTGTTTTTCTGTCAATATGGGGTGCTGTGTGTACATTAATGAGGAAAAAAATGAACTTAAATGATTTTAGCAAATGGCTGCAATATAACAAAGAGTGAAAAATGTAAGGGGGTCTAAATACTTTCCGTCCCCACTGTGTGTATATATATATAAATATATATATATATATATATATATATACACTTGGACACTTGGACTCGGCACTTGGACACGGGCACGTCTTCTAACAAGACCACCTGTCATCTTCACCATCTCCTCACCATGCCTTCTCTGCTCTACTCTTTCAGGTAACTACTCTTCCCTGCAACACAAAAGTCGCTCCACCTGTCTGCGATTTCCCACCTGACTCTTCATACCCTCTGGTAACTACAAAGACTCCCCTCTTCTCTTAAACACTGGACTACATTGCCTAACTGAACTTTAATTCTGCCTTACTAAGAATTTGAAACTAGTGCCTATACTTGTTTGTTTTTGAAAGTGTCATTTATTTTGTATTCTGCTGCCCTGAACAAGACCAAACATTTAACCTTATTCGGTTGCCCCTCTTGCACTGCAATCTGTCCAGGCCAGTTGTAAAACCCCACCCCCCACAAGCTTAGTTTTATCAGCTTCTAATTGAATAATTTTGAATTCCCCCCCACACCTTGCCACTATAAATTTAGTTCATTTCTTGGGACGGCTGGCGAGGGTTTAGGCTGGTCACTCCTTGCACAAAGTGTCACGCCGGCAACAAGTGTTTGGCACTTGGACACGGGCACTTTGACTAAGGCACTGCTACAAAAAAAAAAGTAAGTACAGACATTATTGTTTCACAGCTATTTTGCAGGAAGTTCCACTTCATTCACTAAATTTCCTCAGCCTTCCTTCTATTAGCCTGTCCCCACCCTCTAAAATGCTCACACTAATCTTTGTTATAACGTCCTCTCTCCTCAAACTCTCATTACTTTACCCCCCCTCTCCAGCCCCCAACCTTTACATATCTCCCTCTCTTCTGCCCACTCAATATTACTCCACTTACCACCTCCTGATCATTCTAAACCCACACAGTATCACCACGTCCATTCCACCACAGCATCTGCCCTCCTATAAATCCCACTCCCGCCTTACCACCCTCACCCTCCTACTACTCCTAATGTCTGGGGACATCGCACCAAACCCCGGCCCTCCCACACCCAATTTCCAACGCCAAGATCGGCCATCTACCTCCTCCAACAGTAGTCTCAACTTCAACCTTCTCATCCCAATTCCCCTGATTCCACAAGTCAGCCCCCCTCTTTCATGTGCCCTCTGGAATGCCCGCTCAGTCTTCAACAAACTAGTTTCTGTCAATGACCTTTTCCTCTCCAAATCCCTTGATCTATTTGCTATAACTGAAACCTGGCTCCAGGAATTTGATACTACCTCTCCAGCTGCACTGTCCCACAGTGGCCTTCTCTGGACTCACTCCACCAGACCCAGTGGACGAAAAGGAGGTGGTGTCGGACTTCTCCTCTCCCCACAATGCACCTTCCAGGTACTGCCCACACCTCCCTCTCTTTCCACCTGCTCTTTCGAAATGCACTGCATTCGTCTTTTCTCTCCAGCTTGTCTGAGGGTCGCAGTCATTTATCGGCCTCCTGGACCAGTGTCACGCTTTCTGGATGACTTCTCTGCATGGCTACCCTATTTTCTCTCATCTGAAGTGCCTGCCATCATCCTAGGTGACTTTAACATTCCAATCAATGTTAATAATGCTACCACTTCTAAACTACTCAACTTAACCTCCTCTTTTAACCCCTTCCCGCCGACCGTACGCACATATGCGTACTCGGCTTTCCGGGGTTATACCGGGATGATGCCCGCAGCTGCAGGCATCATCCCAGTACCGTTGTTTTCAGCGGGCGATCGGCTACCCATATATAACAACCGATGCGGCTAAAAGCCGCTCGGTTGTTATACCGGAGGAGCGGGAGGGGACATCCCCCCCTCCCGCCGCCTCCCGCCGCTGTTACCGGGCCTCCCGTGCAATCGGGAGTCCCGGTGTCCGTTCGGCTGCCTTCGGCGGTTGGGGGCGGACTGGAACGAAGCTGCGAGCGGCTTCGTTCCAGCCTTCTTGTTGAAAACGCGGAAGCGACGTCATGACGGCACTTCCCGTTTACTCGGCTGCCAATGGCGCCGAATTTAAAAAAGTATACAGTATTCAGAATCGCAGTTTTCGGCGATCTGAATACTTTGAAGTGTAAAGGAGGGATGGGGGAACTTTTAGACCCCCGATCCCTCCATAAAGAGTACCTGTCACCACCTATTACTGTCACAAGGGATGTTTACATTGCTTGTGACAGCAATAAAAGTAAAAAAAAAAAAAAAAAAACACAATTTATAAAAGTACAAAAATAAATAAAATTAAAAAAAAAAAAAAAAAAAAAAATTTTAAAGTGCCCCTGTCCCCGCGAGCTCGCGCAGCGAAGAAAACGCATACGGAAGTCGCGCCCGCATATGTAAACGGTGTTCAAACCACACATGTGAGGTATCGCCGCGATCGTCAGAGCGAGAGCAATAATTCTAGCCCTAGACCTCCTCTGTAGCTCAAACCTGGTAACCGTAAAAAAAATTTAAAGCGTCGCCTATGGAAATTCATAGGTACCGTAGTTCGTCGCCATTCCACGAGTGCGTGCAATTATAAAGGGTGACATGTTTGGTATCTATTTACTCGGCGTAACATCATCTTTCACATTATACAAAAAATTGGGGTAACTTTACTGTTTGGATTTTTTAAAATTCATGAAAGTGTCACTTTTCCAAAAATTTGCGTTTAAAACACCGCTGCACAAATACCGTGTGCTAAAAAATATTGCAACAATTGCCATTTTATTCTCTAGATTCTCTTCTAAAAAAATATATATAATGTTTGGGGGTTCTAAGTAATTTTCTAGCAAAAAATACGGATTTTAACTTGTAAACACCAAATTTCAAAAATAGGCTTAGTCATGAAAGGGTTAACCTAACACAATGGACACAAACCACCACTCACTCCAACGGCAACACTCTTGACCTTGTATTCTCCCATCGCTGCACTCCCTGCAATCTCTCCAACGCACCCTTTCCTCTCTCTGATCACAACCTTATCCGTTTCACACTCTCCTTGTCTCCTATATCCCATGCTGCCAACCCACAAACCACTACCCGCAGGAACCTTCGCAACCTCAAACCTTCCCTTCTTCACTCTGCTACTGATGGCCTTTATGACAAAATCGCATCCCTGTCCTGCCCAGACCTAACCACTTCCATCTACAACACCACGTTGTCATCCTCCCTAGACGTACTTGCTCCTCTTTCTACACGCAGAACCAGGCCCCATCTGCCACAACCCTGGCAAACAGACGACACCAGAAGTCTCAAGAGACGCAGCCGTGCTCTTGAGCGAGCATGGCGTAAATCTAAATCCCTGCAAGACTTTACCCTCTACAAATCTGTCCTTCTCAAATACAACTCCTGCCTCCACACTGCTAAACAAACCTATTACAACACTCTCATCAAAACCCTCTCATCCAAACCTCGTCAACTCTTTTCTACCCTTAATTCCTTACTTCACCCCCCACTGCCCCCTCCCACCAACTTGCTTACCGCTCAACATATTGCCAACCACTTCAATAGCAAAATCAACACAATTCGCAAGGAGATATCCAGCATTAAAATTCCTCCCCTACCCAACATATCAGGTCCAACACCACACTCAATACTCTCCTCCTTTTGCCCAGTTACCACAGAAGAAGTTGATAAACTCCTCTCCATGGCACACCTCACTACATGTCCCCTGGACCCTGTCCCCTCTCAATTGCTGCGACCACCTTCCCACTCTATCCTCAACTCCCTAACCCACATCTTCAACCTCTCCCTCTCCTCCGGCACCTTTCCTTCCCCGTTCAAACATGCACTGGTTACCCCCATACTCAAAAAACCCTCACTAGATCCCACCTGTTTGAATAACTTAAGACCTATCTCCCTTCTCCCGTTTGCCTCCAAGCTCATCGAACGCCTTGTTCATGACCAAATGAGTCGCTACCTCACGGACAACAACCTTCTCGACCCCCTACAGTCTGGCTTCCGCCTACAACATTCGACTGAAACTGCCCTACTAAAAATCACCAATGACCTAATAACTGCCAAAACCAATGGCCACTACTCCATACTCATACTTTTAGACCTCTCTGCTGCCTTTGACACAGTTGACCACCTGCTGCTCCTCAGCAAATTACACTCCCTTGGCCTCCGTGATTCTGCATTATCCTGGTTCTCCTCCTACCTATCTCGGCGCACTTTCAGCGTCACTTACAACTCCACCTCCTCCGCTCCCCTTCCTCTTTCTGTTGGGGTACCCCAAGGCTCTGTCCTTGGGCCTCTCCTTTTCTCACTCTATACCTCTTCCCTGGGCCAGTTGATCACCTCCCATGGCTTCCAATACCATCTCTATGCTGATGACACACAGATCTATCTCTCCACTCCCCAACTCACCCCCACTATCTCCTCACGGATCTCAAACTTGCTGAATGACATATCGGTATGGATGTCACGCCACTTCCTCAAACTTAATCTTTCTAAAACTGAGCTTGTTATATTTCCTCCTTCACGGTCCCCCTCCTGTGACTTCACCATTAATATCAACAACACAACCATTGGTCCCTCCACACATGCCAGAGTCCTGGGTGTAATCCTTGACTCTGACCTCTCCTTCAGCCCCCATATCCAATCACTGGCTAAATCCTGCCGCCTTAACCTCCGCAACATCTCCAAAATTCGACCCTTTCTGACTAATGACACTACAAAACAACATATTCACTCTTTGATTATTTCCCGCCTCGACTATTGCAACTCTCTCCTTAATGGCCTACCCTTAAGCAGGCTATCCCCCCTTCAGTCTATTATGAATGCTGCTGCTAGACTAATACACCTCACTAATCGATCCGTGACTGCTGCTCCTCTCTGCCAATCCCTTCACTGGCTTCCCCTACCCCACCGTGTAAAATTCAAAATGCTAACCATAACATACAAGGCCATTCACAACATCGCCCCCATCTACATCACCAACCTCATCTGCAGATATCGCCCTAATCGCCCCCTCCGCTCCTCCCAGGACCTCCTGCTCTCTAGCTCCCTTGTTACCTCCTCCCATGCTCGCCTTCAGGACTTCTCCAGAGCCTCTCCCATCCTCTGGAACTCCCTGCCCCAGTATGTCCGATCAGCCCCTACCCTGTCCACCTTTAGGAGATCCTTGAAAACTAATTTATTCAGGGAAGCCTACCCCACACCCACATAACTGTCCCTGAGCCACCCCCATCAAATCATTCTTTGCAGCTATTACCTTTTGTACCACCACCCCCTCCCTTTTAGAATGTAAGCTCTACGAGCAGGGCCCTCCTGTACCTTTTGTATTGTACTGTAATTGTGTTGTCCCCCTTATACATTGTAAAGCGCTGAGTAAACTGTTGGCGCTATATAAATCTCATATAATATATATATATATATATATATATATATATATATATATATATATATATATATGCAACACCTGCGGTTAGTATGATTATTGCCACCAACTAGAGCCCTGCCCTACCAGGTTCAATGCATTGCACAAAAGTCCAAAACGAGTTGCAGCATAGATATCATTTATTCAAAAATCAAACAAAAAAGATAAATATATATGTATATTTCAGACAAGCTGCATGGGTGTGAAGAATATAATAAAGACCAATCAAATCCCCCATTCACAATTCCTTTGGACCCTCCACCTTCTGCATTTCTCAAAATGTATTTTAGAAATAGCTGCATTTCTTTCTAAGATCTGGTCTAGTGATGTGACATCATGGGTCCTTTTCTTTCTCCAGTAGTTGGAGCATAATGCACATTACGCTGCAAGAGAGTGGTGCAATGTCAGGGCTTTCCTGTGCAGACTTTGAGTCCAAGTAAGCCTGATTAGAAGAGGTCACTGATGCCCTTGGTTCACAGGAAGTGGTTTGCATGACATTGGTTGTCATTTGACTCAGAAAAGGGCTAACACTGGGCTACAAGGCAGTGAGTCCAAGGGGACAGAGATAGGATGAGCATTGCGGTGACAGATGTTTTTTTTTTTTTTAACCATTGCTTGCCTCATATATTTATTTTTTTTACTCTAGCTAGAGTTCGAATTTAACCCATGGTGGTCCCTTATGGTAATATCAGTAGCCATCACTCCAGCAGTCTCTTATGTTTGGGTCTTCTGATGGAGGAAACTGGGAAACTACAGCAAAAATCCTCATGCATCACTTTAGTTTTATAGTGTTTTGCCATTATGGTTTTCTTAAACTCTTGTGTTAATGTACCCCTATGGTACTGAGACACAAGATAAAAACTGCTTCCCTACACACACAAAAAATAAATAAAACAATAAAATAAATAAAACAATAAATAAAATAAAAATGCAATGTATATGTATCCTACAAATATATTACCATATCATTGTGTACAATTAACTCAATGTGAGCTTGACCCCAAGTCTAAAAATTGTAAGCAGCAAAATCCAAGAGTAAAAAAATCCAAGAAAAGACAAACCAACCCACTATAAACATAAATACACAACTCAATTATAGAATATAGCAATACAAAGGGAAAATAAACTATACACCCAATATTATACAGTATATATTGCACAAAGGAGAAATCTCTATGTTGTACATATTGGAGAATGTTGGAATCAAAGGTCATGCAGTAACAAAACAAGCCATGAAGGATGCCCAACTGTCCACCCTCTGGTCAGTGTCTCTGGTTCTTATCTTGGAAGGGTAAGTATCCTACTGGTGTCTCTTTGAGTTTTCACCTGTGTGATTTTCCTCCTGTAGATTCCAGTACTGTTCTAGAACAGGTTTCTCCAAACTTTTCAAGCAAAGGGCCAGTTTCCTGTCTTTCAGGCTTTAGGGGGGTCGGACTGTAGCATATAGTATTAGAAAATTTCTCAATGTTATTGGGAGTAAATCATTGGTGTTAGTGGAAGAAATGATGCCCTATTGTTGATGTCAGTTGGAGGATTAGTACTCCATGGGCCGGATAAAGGCAGGCAAAGGGCAACATCCAGCCCCTGGGCTGTAGATTGAAGATCACTGTTCTAGACCATCATGAAGTTCTGGGTAAAAGGCGAAAGATTTATTCGATCTGAAGAGAAACCAGTAGGAAGCCTGGAACCTCTAGTATGTACCATGGCAGATGTTTAGCACTGGAAACTCAGCAAGGAGATCCCAATAATTTTGTGACACCAGTGCCATATATGCACCCAGTAATATAGCCCAATCTTAGGCTCCAGGAGCCCCCCCCCCAAGGACCCTCTAGCCCACGCCCCCACACCCGTAAGCCCTCCCTAGCACTATGATCCTGGGTGATGGGTGTTCCTGGATGATGCAGAGAGTGGAGATGTGATGACATGATGCCCTGCACTCACAATCTTTCCTCAGTCATCTGGGTTAAAGCAAAACTAAACCCAACAGTTTAAAAAAAACTGTTATATTCTGGCATGTGGCCGGAATACAACTGTCACATGGGTTGCTCTCTCAACCAAACTGTCAAATCATCAATGGATGGTGTCATAACTGAACACATGCAGCATCATGGCAGTTGCAGATCAAACAGAGGCCAAGATGGCAGCTTTCTTGGCTGAAAACGACAGGAGGGTTGGTTCCACTTTAACCCCTTGGCCCTTTAAGTGATTCGGAATGCCGGCAGGCGTGGCTTGTGATCGCAAGCAGCGATGGGGAGCTTTTCGCTAGCCGCTGGTCACTGTGCCTGGAGCCCGCAGGGCGTGCTCTCTCGGCACAGCTTAATAGCCGCTATTGCGCGCAAAAATGCAGCCGCTCTGCGCCAAGGTGTTAGGTGATGTTGAAGGTCATTCAACCCAGAGGACTGAGGACATCTTGGGGTGAAGGAGAGGAACTGTAGAGGACAGCCTTGAATTAAAGGTGCTGTTTATTTTTTTAAACCTCCAGGGGGACATTTAAAAAAAATAGCCCAAATAAAAAAAATAAAATAAATAATAAAAAAGAGAAAACATCTGTCTAAAAGCATAAAAAATTAAAGCAAAATAAACCCTAAACATACTGCAAACACACCATAGCTTGTTACCTATTATTCTTAACTTTGCTTTTCCAAAAGATATAATGGAAATCATCAATGGAAATCAATAATTCATGTGTAGAAACCCTATATGGCTATCTAGATTTCAATAACCCGATAGATTAATGCATAATTTTATAAAAACCCATTTCTGTGAAGGCATTCTAATTAATTTTTAATTATAATCTCATTTTGAATTGTTAGTTATTGTGCTCTAATTTCTTCACTCGTATTCTATGAAGGCTTAGCCATAAACATAAATATGTTTCCTTAGGTTCTCGTGATACGTTATGCCAACTTAATTAGCATTCCTGTCTTGCCTGGTGGGTACAGCATGTACAGGAGCTCTCTGTCATAAGAACTCCCATTGTCAACCCTTTTACATTAGCTTATTGTGCCCACACAGAATTTAAACTACTAATTGTGTTTACGTCTTCTCAGAGTACTTAGCTTTGTGTACACCTCCGATTTTGAAGATGCTCATGTTTTTGTTGTCCAAATAAGCAACAGATATGTATTTGCAGGTCTTAAAGCTTTTGGAAATACAGTGCATGGAGAAAGTATTCACAGCGCTTCACTTTTTCCACATTTTGTTATATTATAGCCTTATACCAAAATGGATTCAATTCATTATTTTCCTCCAAATTCTACAAACAATACCCCATAATGACAACGTGAAAGAAGTTAGTTTCAAATCTTTGCACATGTATTACAAATAAAAAAACAAAAGGATCACATGTACATAAGTATTCAGAGCCTTTGCTTTGATACTCAAAATTGAGCTCATGTGAATCCTCCTGGGCTGCCATTGGACAACTGTTCTGTCTATCATAGGAGGCGGGACTTTGTATTAAAGAGGCCGCTGAGAAAACAGGAGATTCTCCTGTATGTAATCTGTTGGCGCTCGTCCTGGCCCCCTTCCCTGTCCCCTCTGAGGCTGCAGATGGGCATCGATCAGGCTGCACTGATGGCAATGGTGAGGCTGCATTAATGTCAATGGTGAGGCTGCATTCATGAAATGGTAAGGCTGCATTTGAGGCTGCATTCATGTCAATGGGGAGGCTGCATTCATGCAATGGTGAGGCTGCATTCATGTCAGTGGTGAGGCTGCATTCATGGCAATGGGGAGGCTGCATTCCTGGCAATGGTGAGGCTGCAGATGGGCACTGATTAGGTTACACTGATCCTTATTTTGCTTCACAGTTCTTTATTTAAAATTTAAGTTTTTTCCTGTAACTTCCCTCTTAACGTGAAGGTGAGTGTTATACGCCGATAAATACGGTATATCCAAATAACACGCCCAAGCTCATCCTTGGTCCTGAGTGGCGCTCAGGGATTCATTGCTGGCCACAAAAGATATATATATGCCCAAATAACAAGCTCATCTCTTCACCACGCACAGCCACAAAGGCAAGAGGATTCTTGTTAGGCAGTGTATTATTGCTCGTACGAACACACTTAGACCGAATTTAAATGGTTCAAAGAATGTCAGGCAAAATGGTCGGCCCTCATGCATGTTCACTCCATCAAATCTGGCCCTCTTTGGAAAAAGTTTGGAAACCCCTGGTTTACACAAACATTATAGCGTCTATAAACTATGGTATATATACTAGAAATTTTTTAATTTTTTTATTTTATACTAGTAATGGCAGTGATCAGCGACTTGTAGCAGGACCACAATATTGCGGCGGCCAATCTGATACTATTTGACACTTTTGATGCTTTGTGGGAATCGCTGACACTAATACAGTGATCAGTGCTAAAAAAATATGCACTGTTACTGTACTAATGACACTGGCTGGGAAGGAGTTAAACATCTACGGCAATCAAAGGGTTAAATGTGTGCCTACCATTTGTTTTGTTGTGTGTACAATGTGGTGCTTTCACTAAGGGATATGCTGTTTTTTATTCCCTGCTTTGCATGGAAACAAAATCCAGCACTTCCCCACTGACAGGACAGAGCTCTGCCTTGTTTACATATGTAGAGCTCTGTCCTGTCTTTCTCCTCGCCGATCAGCGGGTGCCAGCGGTCACCCCCTGGCCGGAACCCGCTGATCGGCTCGTACGTCTAATCACAGCACAGCTGGGTTGCCAATGGCATGCGTGTGCGGCCCCCTACCTGGAAGTGCTGGATCATGTACTAGGTACTTGATCCCGCACATGAGAGCCATTCTGCTGCCATATAACTAGGTTATGCAGTCAGCAAGTGGTTAATGTGCGTTGGTATATATAGCTCCAGCCCAGTTGAAAGTGAACCTGTGCCCAGACAATGCATGTTTTAATATTTACATTTTCTGAATGGGGATGAGCTTCATGATCAATTTGGAGTTGAATTAGGTCTGAATTTTGCCAGTTTGGTGAACAAAAGAACCAAGTGGTGTATTTACCCACCCACTAAACTGAACCTCCGGCTGCAACAGGAAGTGAAATATTTAGCAGTGTTACTACTGCTGCTAAATGTGACAGCTTCCTGGTAAGGCTAGCTGTTAGGCTTCCAAGCAACCAGTGATGACCACTCTACTGGCAGCCAGGGCTTCCTGGTTGATGGGTGAATGTAAACATTCAAAGGGGTGGAAATGGTGGCTGACATCACTAACCAAATATCACCATTACGCTATCTAGGCAATGCTTATGGGCTTACTGTAGTTAGTCAATTTTAAAAAAGCAAAGCCATGATAGGACTTTTGGGGTACCCAAGGATGACAACTGAAGGTCATATAAAAATATTACATTTTATTGATAATGCATAAATTATATGTATATACCGTAAAAAACTTATATGTAAGTAGATTATGTCCAAGAAATGTGTAGAGGCAACATGATCCCCGTCTCCATTGTGGTACCATTCATTTACAAACTTGTATAGGCACTAAGATTGATTGTATGGATTCTTATGATTTAATGTACCCATATCTCCATATCGCACAATAAGTTAGCATACACCTGAATTGAATTTGCACATGAAAGTATTTACATATACCAGTAAAAGCACTTTGAAAACATGCTCTCACTGATATCCGTAGCTGTAGGCATTGTGGAGAAATTTTCCTTTAGGCTCGGTTCACACAGGAACGCTGTGCATCCCCATTCTCCGTTTCAGGAACGAATCCGGGCCGAATCTTTGCCTGAATTCGGCCCTGAAACAGAGCTAAAGACGCACAGCATTTCTGTGCAGTGCGCTCCGCAGCCTTCCTGGAGATATGTGAACCAGTTCCATAGAGAGCCGGTCACATTCTCCTGCTATACGAATTGGATGCGGTGAAAGCCGCATCCAATTCGCATAGGTGTGAACACAGCCTTAGAGTTCCCAACAAAAGTGCTGAAATTGTAGCTTTGTATCCCTTATTTCCTCTGGCAACAGAGTCTTGCCAGCCTACCATCCTTCAACGCAAACAGAAGATGATGTTTATTTGATTTTAAATACACTAAACTTCATGTAAATGAACAAATTTAACTTTTTGGAAATAACAAACATAGTTACTGTACCTACTAGGTGAAATGTTTTGCACAAAGCAGCCCAATTCTCCTCTTCTCGGGTCCTCCACCTGTGTTCCTGGCTCCTCCCTTACACTGAGTGCCCACCATAGTAAACTGCTTGCTAAGGGGTCACTTTTGCAGGCTCACTCCTGAACAAGCTCTGTGTGTCTATAGACACACAGAGCACGATTTGGCCCGGTTCCCCTCTCCCTTGTCACTGGCTGTGATTGCCAATGGCTCATTCTGCTGTCTCTGAGCCTATGAGGAGGGAGAGTATCTCTGCTTTCATGCACATCGCTGGATTGAGATTGGACTCGCTTACGTATAGTGTGGGGGGGCCCTGGTGGGGGTTGCTGTATGCAGAAGATTATTAACTTAATGTACAGAATGCTTTAAGGCATGGGTCCCCAAACTTTTGAAAGAAATGGCCTGTTTACTGCCCTTCAAATTTTAGGGGGGCCAGCCAGTGGTCAGTGGGAGTAAAAAAATTGTATTACTGGTGTCAGTGGGAGGAATAGTGCCCCATCATTGGTGTGAGTGGGAGGAATAGTGCCCCATCATTGGTGTGAGTGGGAGGAATAGTGCCCCATAACTGATGTCAGTGGGAGAATTAGTTCCCCATCTCTGGTGTCAGTGAGAGAAATATTGCTCTATCATTTTTTTTATTATTTATTTTGCATTTTTTTTTTTTTATCATTTGTATTGTTAGCACAGGGAATGTATATAACCCCTATGATAGCAATAGGTAATGGCAGGTACTATTAATTGGGGTCTATTAGACTCTAGATCTCTCCCCCCCCCTTAAAGCATCTGACCACACCAAGATCGGTGTGATAGGATGCTTTCCCAATTTCCCAATGGCGCTGTTTATATCCGGCAAAACTGAAGTCATGAAATGCTCATAGCTTCATGTTTCTTAGGCCATATAAATAATTGGAGCCATTCTGGCCTTTGATCAGCTCTATGGTCAGCTGGCAGAACCACTGACTGCATTCTCAGGTTCCCCGGTGGGACAGGAGAGCCCGAGAAAACCATGGAAGATGGTGGGGGGGACATTCCCTCCCACTGCTTGTAAAAGCAGTCTAGCAGCTAATTAGCCGCTAGGATTGTTTTCACATGAAAGTCAACTGCTGGCTGAAAAGAACGATACCAAGATGATACCTAAACATGCAGGCATCATTGTGGTATAACCACTCAAAGTCCAGCAACATACCAGTACATCGCTCGTCCTTGTTGGGCATACATTGTAATGTTCTTTTTTTTTTTCATGCAGCCTGTGGGCTAAACGAAAAAAGAGATTGATCAGGGGATATGCCCACCATTAGAATACTGCCCTGCATCCACCCACTTCTAATAATGGGCATACATGCACCGCTTTTTTAAAATTTTAACTGTGGTGGTGAAATCACCACCTACAGAGCCAGAGTCGCTGATTTACGTATTTTGAGAGCAAAAGCTGTTGCTGTCAAGATGCATAAATCAGTGCTGCAGCTGAATGGCATACCTAAAAAGCAAACAATGGTAACAATAAAACATTAACTCAATAAAACAACAATCTGTGGCAAAAAAGAGTAAAATATATATGCCGAAGCATGAGGGCAATCCACCCCTAATGTTAGGGGCAAATCGCCCCTCCACCCCTGCCCCATGCTTCGGCAACTACAACTATTTTTGGCTTTTTTTAATTTTATATATATATTTTTTATTAACTTTTTTTTTTTTTTTTTTTTTACACTTTTTTCGGAACTGTAATGCCCCGTACACACGGTCGGACATTGATCGGACATTCCGACAACAAAATCCATGGATTTTTTCCTACGGATGTTGGCTCAAACTTGTTTTGCATACACACGGTCGCACAAAGTTGTTGGAAAATCCAATCGTTCCGAACGCAGTGACATAAAACATGTACGTCGGGACTATAAACGGGGCAATAGCCAATAGTTTTCGTCTCTTAATTTATTCTGAGCATGCGTGGCACTTTGTCCGTCGGATTTGTCTACACACAATCGGAATTTAAAGGATCGGAATTTGTTGTGGGAAAATTTTATAGCATGCTCTCAAACTTTGTGTGTCGGAAATTCCGATGGAAAAAGTCTGATGGAGCCCACACATAGTCGGAATTTCCGACAACAAGCTCCGATCGCACATATTCCGTCGGAAAGTCCAACCATGTGTACAGGGCATAACTGTAACGGTTCCAGGTTTGGGTTTCTCAAAATGCGATGTCATCTTTGGAGACCCTGTGAAAGTGTGTCCTAGTCTGGGCAGTGCTCTATCCTACGCTAATACTCTACTAGTGTGGGTAGCATTCAAAACATTAATCGATGCAAAGACCAGGTTGGCCAGGACAGGAGGGACAACAATAGCGGATGTCACGCCTGTATCTGCGCTTGCCACAGACACGATATCTTCTTTGGGGTGATCAATTGGAAGGGGCACCAGGGAAGGCATACGGAAAATGCCTCCCATGCAGTCGGCTCACTGCATTTGGATTGTAAAGTTGGGCCACAGCACCGTCTGGAAACAGCAGGGCTGTGATGATCTCTTCCTGGAATTTAAGGAAGGATCCAGTTCGTCCTGAAGCTTTGTATAGCACCTAAGCATTCAGCAGAGCCAATTGAAATAAGTATACAGACACTTTTTTGTACCAACGTCTGGCCTTATGAGCAATTAAGTACGGCACCAACAACTGGTCGTTGAGGTTCACCCCTCCTATATTAAGGTTGTATTCGTGGACATAGAGGGGTTTCTCCTCAACAGTAGTCACCATAGGAATTTGGACTGTCGTGTCTGCATGAATGGAGGACAGAACGAAAACATTCCAAAAATTCCCAACACTTCGCAGCGAGCAAACTATTACTTCTTAAGCAGGCTCTCTCCCCCAGCCTAAGACGGGAATCTACAAGCCACTGGGGTAAGCCCCGGCGATTAGATCGCACTCTAGAGTGTCAAACATTTGTCATCTTATGATGTAATATACATGGTAGCGTAAAAAAATCTACTGAATCAGCATGCAAACAGACAAAGCAATGCCGGCAAAATCACTGGAATCCAGACGGTCAGACATTAGTAAGTATGATTGGAACGTAATAATCTTCCATTTTTTGTAACTCACAATAGCCACTTAGCCGAAGCCTGGAAAACAGACAGGTTGATTGAAACACTTGACCCTCTGTTCTCCTTAGCTTCATCTCTAATGATTCTGACATTAAACCTCTCCTTTCATGACTTTGTTGCTTAATTATGGATAGGTGTCTTCACAATTTGGTGAATATTAATGCCTCTTCCCAAAGTAAAAAAAAAACTGCTAATAGAAAATAGAACAAATCAAACCAACTTAAACTTACACTCCAGTCTTAACGATAAATAAACCCCCTTAAAATGTATAGAATGTATAGAAGAAAAACAACCTACCTGCTCAGGAATTTAAGTCTTTATCCAAGCATTGGCTGGAGGTACCTGTCCACCCTCTGTATCTTTATTTAAGGTTTTGTTATTTTTTTATATTTTTAGTGCCCTTTCGGTTTCATGGTTTCTTTCTCACATGGAAAGCCTAATGAAAGGCCAATAATCCTCACAGCCACCAATCAAAAGCAAATCTGTCTTAGGCCATTTGAGTTTTGATTTTCAGTGAATTTCCAGAGATAATAGTAAGATGTCATCTTGGCAAAAAGCGTTTATGGTTAATGGGGAACACAGAACAAAGGTAGTTTTGGAGGTGTTTTTAAGGGCGCAATGTACTTTATTAGGCTCCTGAGGGTCACAGAACCTTCTTTCAAACAATGCCCCTAATAAGCATGATTATTATATTTTTAAAAGAAATAAACAAATGGACAATTAAATAAAATAAAACATTTAAAGCATCAGTACACAATAAAGAAGACAAATCATTCATTTAGAAAACCGATTTATGATCACTTGTGTACAACTAAGAGAGGCCGGATATTGATCTCTATTTGCAGGCATGTTTGTCTAAAACCCAATTTTCATCCATCAGTAATTAGATCATATTTGTCCCAACCCTAGGGGGGCAATATAGATAAAGTCCTGCTAAAAAGGGGCACTTTGTGGATATATACGTAAAATTGAAAAAATGCTCCCAAGGGCCTATAGGCAGCTGACATTGTTTTATTAAACTAGATCAAATATATCAAACACGTTCTCTTTATTGCGTACAGATATATATGGAACATGAATTAAAAACTACATGAGCTCTGGTATGCATGATATTAAAATAAATTAGATGTGAAAAGTTACATATGCAGATAGCAAGAAATGCAAAGTGTATTTCTCAACACTGGATGCTACCGCTTAGAAAGTCCCAGCGCGTTTCGATCATATTCTGTCCTGATCTTCCTCAGGGGGATGAAGACATCTTCAAATTGGAATATCGTGTGTAACCAGAGCCAACTAAAAACATAGGGACAGGGTGGTTTCCAGGTGGTGATCTATCCAGAAAGTGTGCAAAAGGTCCAAAGGGACCAACGTAAAATCACACCTGCGGGATGTAAGGAAATGGAGAAGAGCACACACAAGCCCACAAAAAAGCCCTTGATGGTAAAAAGCACTCAGTATACAGCTGACACCTTGATTGGAATTTCTTTCAAAATCATATATACAGTGCCTTGAAAAAGTATTCATACCCCTTGACATTTTCCACATTTTGTCATGTTAGAACCAAAAACGTAAATGTATTTTATTGTGATTTTATGTGATAGACCAACACAAAGTGACACATAATTGTGAAGTGGAAGAAAAATTATAAATGTTTTTCTTTTTTTTTTTACAAATAAATATGTGAAAAGTGTGGCGTGCATTTGTACTCAGCCCCCTTTACTCTGATACCCCTAACTAACTAAATCAATTGCCTTCAGAAGTCACCTAATTAGTAAATAGAGTCCACTTGTGTGTAATTTAATCTCAGTATAAATACAGCTGTTCTGTAAAGTCCTCAGAGGTTTGATAGAGAACCTTAGTGAACGAACAGCATCATGAAGGCCAATAAACACACCAGACAGTTCAGGGATAAAGTTGTGGAGAAGTTTAAAGCAGGGTTAGGTTATAAAGAATATCTCAAGCTTTGAGCATCTCACAGAGCACTGTTCAACCCATCATTCACAAATGGAAAGAGTATGGCAGAACTGCAAACCTACCAAGACATGGCCATCCACCTAAACTGACAGGCCGGGCAAGGTGACCATTCATCAGAGAAGCAGCCAAGAGACCCATGGTAACTCTGGAGGAGCTGCAGAGATCCACAGCTCAGGTGGGAGAATCTGTCCACAGGACTACTATAAGTCGTCCAAAAATCTGGCTTTTATGGAAGAGTGGCAAGATGAAAGCCATTGTTAAAAGAAAGCCATTAGAAGTTCAGTTTGCAGTTTGTGAGAAGCCATGTGGGGGACACAGCAAACATGTGGAAGAAGGTGCTCTGGTCAGATGAGACCAAAATTGAACTTTTTGGCCTAAAAGCAAAACACTATGTGTGGCGGAAAACTAACACTACACATCACCCGGATCACACCATCCCCACCGTGAAACATGGTGGTGGTAGCATCATATGGTGGGGATGGTTTTCTTCAGCAGGGAAAGGGAAGCTGGTCAGAGTTGATGGGAAGATGGATGGAGCCAAATACAGGGCAATCTCAGAAGAGAACCTGTTAGAATCTGCAAAAGACTTCCAGCAGGACAATGATCCTAAACATACAGCCAGAGCTACAATGGAATGGTTTAGATCAAAGCATATTCTTGTGTTAGAATGGCCCAATCAAAGTCCAGACCTGAATCCAATTGAGAATCTGTGGCAAGACTTGAAAATTTATGTTCATAGACACTCTCCATCCATTCTGACAGAGCTTGAGATATTTTGCAAAGAAGAATGGGCAAAAATGTCCCTCTCTAGATGTACAAAGCTGGTAGAGACATCCCCAAAAATACTTGCAGCTGTAATTGCAGTGAAAGGCGGTTCTACAAAATATTGACTCAGGGGGGCTGAATACAAATGTACCCCACACTTTTCACATATTTATTTGTAAAACATTTGGAAAACCATTTATCATTTTCCTTCCATTTCACAATTATGTGCCACTTTGTGTTGGTCTATCACATAAAATCCCAATAAAATACATTTACATTTTTGGTTGTAACATGACAAAATGTGGAAAATGTCAAGGGGTATGAATACTTTTTCAAGGCAATGTATACATATATGTGTGTATCCCACTTAATTCTGTAGTCAGTTCAAATCCAATGTAAGTTACCCCTATAGATCCATTGTTCACAGGGACACATGTGTAGTTTTCAAGTTTAAAGGATCAAGGATTCATGTAAGGAGATCATTTTGATCCCTCACATATTCGGGTAGGTAAGAGTATCAATGTCTAGCAGCCATTCCAATTCTGCAACTAATCACTCACTGCAGAGGATAAGGTGTGTCAGTGTAGAGAGGATAGATATACAACCTTGAATCAATCTAACAATAGCCCTAATGCTCTGTCATATAAATAATTCCTATAATATAATAATACACCTATATGTAATATACTGTGTATATATATATATATATATATATATATATATATATATGTGTGAAAAAAGACCAAACATTTTGAAAAAAAAAGAATAGTTTTTACTTTCTACTCTAAAACATATTTACCGGTAATAAAAAAATGTAAAAAATCGAATTTCTTCATAGATTTAGATCAAAATGTATTCTAGGACATGCCTTTGGTAAAAAAAATAAAAAAAAATCATAATAAGTCTATATTAATTTGTTTGCGTGAAAGTTATGGCATTTACAAACAATGGTATATACCAGAATTTTCATAAATAGTTTTTTTTTTTTATAGTAGTAATGGCAACGACCATTGACCTATAGTGGAACTGTGATAGTGTGGTGGTCAATCTGACACTGACACTTTGTGGGAACTGATGTACTGCAACTGACATCACCAGTGACACTAATAGAGTGATCAGTGATAATACTATACACTGTCACTGTACTAATGACACTGGCTGAGGGGGGTTAACATCTAGGGGCAATCAAGGGGTTAATTGTGCTGCCTAACAATGTGTAATGTGCTTAAAATGTGCTGTTTTTTTACTACAAATTGATCTTTTTCTTTTCCCTGCTTAGCAGGGCAAAGCAACAAAGTGATCATTCCCTCTGTATAGATTGCATGATTCGACACCGCTGATCTGCTGACAAACTCCCACTGTGTCAAATCACAGAGAAGTAGGTGGGCAGAGGCGCGTGCGCCCAAAACCCGGTAAGAGGCAGCGAAGTACGGGTATGTCACTGTGCCTGTAGGAGCCCCCCTGTTGCAGTATATGTACAGTATATATGTGACAACACTGAAGAAATGACACTTTGCTACAATGTAAAGTAGTGAGTGTACAGCTTGTATAACAGTGTAAATTTGCTGTCCCCTCAAAATAACTCAACACACAGCCGTTAATGTCTAAACCGCTGGCAACAAAAGTGAGTACACCCCTAAGTGAAAATGTCCAAATTGGGTCCAAAGTGTGAATATTTTGTGTGGCCACCATTATTTCCCAGTACTGCCTTAACCCTTTTGGACATGGAGTTCCCCAGAGCTTCACAGGTTGCCACTGGAGTCCTCTTCCACTCCTCCATGATGACATCACAGAGCTAGTGGATGTTAGAGACCTTGCACTCCTTAACCTGATGCCCCACAGATGCTCAGCAGGGTTTAGGTCTGGAGACATGCTTGACCAGTCCATCACCTTTACCCTCAGCTTCTTCAGCAAGGCAGTGATTATCTTGGAGGTGTGTTTGGGGTCGTTATCATGTTGGAATAATGCCCTGCGGCCCAGTCTCTGAAGGGAGGGGATCATGCTCTGCTTCAGTATGTTACAGTACATGTTGGCATTCATGGTTCCCTCAATGAACTGTAGCTCCCCAGTGCCAGCAGCCCTCATGCAGCCCTAGACCATGACACTCCCACCACCATGCTTGACTGTAGACAAGACACACTTGTCTTTGTACTCCTCACCTGGTTGCCGCCACACACGATTGACACCATCTGAACCAAATAAGTTTATCTTGGTCTCATCAGACCACAGGACATGGTTCCAGTAATCCATATCCTTAGTCGGCTTTCTTGTGCATCATCTTTAGAAGAGGCTTCCTTCTGGGACGACAGCCATGCAGACCAATTTGATGCAGTGTGCGGCATATGGTCTGAGCACTAACAGGCTGACACCTCACCCCTTAAGCCTCTGCAGCAATGCTGGCAGCACTCATACGTCTATTTCCCAAACACAACCTCTGGATATGATGCTGAGAACGTGCACTCCACTTCTTAGTCAACCATGGCGAGACCTGTTCTGAGTGGAACCTGTCCTGTTAAACCACTTCATGGTCTTGGCCACCGGTGTCAGGGTCTTGGCAATCTTCTTATGGCCTAGGTCATCTTTATGTAGAGCAACTATTTTTTTCCCCAGATCCTCAGAGAATTCTTTGCCATGAGGTACCATGTTGAACTTCCAGTGACCAGTAAGAGAGAGGGAGAGAGACAACACCAAACTTAACACACCTGCTCCCCATTCACACCTGAGACCTTGTAACACTATGTAGTCACATGACAACCGGGAGGGAAAAAAGGGTAATTTGGCCCAATTTAGACATTTTCACTTAGGGGTGTACTCACTTTTGTTGCCAGCGGTTTAGACATTAATGGCTGTGTGTTGAGTTATTTTGAGGGGACAGCAAATTTACACGGTTATACAAGCTGTACACTCACTACTTTACATTGTAGCAAAGTGTAATTCCTTCAGTGTTGTCACATGAAAGAATATAATAAAATATTTACAAAAATGTGAGTAGTGTACTCACTTTTGTGAGATACTGTATATCAGGGACGTGCAGTCAGGGGGAAAAACGATCGAGCTTCGAGGTTCATAGCTTGGCGAACTGGGGCCATAGAGACCCCAAATTTGGGGGGGGGGGGGGGGTAGGTAGCCGAAGTCCTACCCCACCATTGGCCAAAATGTTGGGCTCCTGGCACCTATAGTTCCAGAAATACGGGCTCCATGCACAGCCTTTTAGAAGCTACATACAGAGCGGCCAGTTTGCATACAAGTAAATTCTGTTTGAAGCAGACTGAAAGGATGAGCTCACAGTGCCTCTCACTTCTTGTCAGAGGCACTAAGCTCAATGGACAGCTTGGAGCCTTGGACCAATGGTAAAGCACCACTGGCCCAAGCTGTCCAATAAAAATGCTGCCATGGAGGCTCTCCTCTCCCTGCAGTGTCATAGAAGGGGCATGTGTCTAAAAGACACATGCCTCTTTGAGCCCAGCCCTCCTAACTTCAAGGAAAAAACATTGGTTTATGGGTATCAGGTTTACCCATAATCCCATGTTTTTCTTACACAGTTAAGAGGGGGAATAAGAATCTGCTGCTGCTGTTGAAAAGGTACGGTTTTAATCAAACTAAATAATATATTATTATGCTATATGTTATAACTTAATAATTTATTATTTATCTATTTACTGTGAAATTACTGGTTTGAAGTTATAAATTCAAAATTCAGTAGTTTGTCTGTTAAACCACCTGCTTGAGTACAGATTTTGTAAATATATTACCTTAAAAACAATACCTTAAAAACAATATATAATAATTATTTGTATATTATTTATGGTAATTACCACTTGCCACCCAGGTCAATTCTGACACTTCTCTCCTACATGTAAAAATCATAATTGTTTTGCTAGAAAATTACTCAGAACCCCCAAACATTATATATCTATATCTATATATCTATATATCTATATAGCTATAGATATATATATATATCTATATATATATGTATATATGTATATATATATATATATATATATATATATATATATATATATATATATATATATATATATATATATATATATATCTATATATATATATATATATATATATATATATATATATATATATATATATATGTCTATATATATATATATATATATATATATGTCTATATATATGTCTATATATATGTCTATATATATGTCTATATAGATAGATAGATAGATAGATAGATAGATAGATAGATAGATAGATAGATAGATAGATAGATAGATAGATAGATAGATAGATAGATAGATAGATAGATAGATAGATAGATAGATAGATAGATAGATAGATAGATAGATAGATAGATAGATAGATAGATAGATAGATAGATAGATAGATAGATATAGAGATATATATCTATATCTCTATAGATATATATATTTTTTTTTTTAAACAGACAACCTAGAGAATAAAATGGTGGTCATTTCGACTTTTTATGTCACACGCTATTTGTGCAGCAATTTTTCAAACACTTTAAAAAAAAAAAAAAAAACTTTCATGAGTAAAAAAAACTAAAAACTAAAGTTAGCCTGATTTTTCTGTATAATGTGCACTGATCATCAGTGCCCTGATTACAGTAACCCCCCCCCCCATGCACCAGTCAGTGCCCATCAGTGCTCATCAATGACACCAATCAGTGCCCGCCCATCTGTGCCCATTAGTGCTGCCAGTCACTGCTGCCTTTCAGTGTCCATCAGTGCTTGCTCATCAGTGCTGCCCATCAATGCCCACCTGTGCCTCCCATCAGTGGCAGCCATCAGTGCCCATCAGTGCCTCCCATCAGTGCCCATGAGTGCCACCTATCCATGCCCATCAGTGCTGCCTATCCATGCCACCTATCAGTGCTATCAGTGCCACCTATCAGTGCCCACCAGTGCTGCCCATCAGTCCTGCCTATCAGTGCTCATCAGTGCCGCATATCAGTGCCCATCAGTGTGACATATTAGTGCCTCCCGATCAGTGCCACCTAATCAGTGCCCATCAGTGCAGCCTATCAGTGCCCATCAGTGACACTTCATCAGCGCCCATCAGTGAAGGAGCAAAATTACTTATTTACAAAATTTACTGACAGAAACTAAGAAAATCCTTTTTTTTTCTTCAAATTTTTCGGTCTTTTTCTTTTTCTTTTTTTTTTTTTAATAAAATAACCCAGCAGTGATTAAATACCATCAAAAGAAAGCTCTATTTGTGTGAAATGATAAAAAATGAATTTGGGTACAGCGTTGCATGTTTACGCAATTGTCATTCAAAGTGTGTGAGCGCTAAAAGCTGAAAATTGGCCTGGGCAGGAAGGGGGTGAAAGTGCCCGGTATTGAAGTGGTTAAGGGACAGCGTTGGTAACTTTTTTTGTTAAATGAGTATAACTAGTAGAACTGCAATTGCCTACATAATGAGGATTAAATACATAACTTGTGAATATATAACCTGTGTGTATCTGGCTCTGATACTAGCCAGTGCCTCACCAGCCACTCACCTCACCGCACGTCCTGGATATATATATATATACACACAATATTCATATATACATTGCCTGCTTAATTACGAAAACTGGTTAGTGATTCTAAGCCCTTTTACAATCTCTACAAAACAAACAAACAAGGTTTGACACCTCCAGTGAATGTTTGGTGAATTGCACTCTCCTGGCTTTTTAATAATGCCCCTTAGAAAAGTAACCAGCCCTAAAGATGCCAAACTTTTATTCCGCAGTTGATGTTGTACCAAGTCTTCAAAAGTGTCAACAAAAATAAGAGGATTACTTTAACTTAATAATTAACGCCATTGTATTACTGTTTGATGGGTGGCTTTAAACAGCGTTGCACAAATTAATCTTTTTTTTTTTTTTTTTACCCAGGCTTCATTATAAAGATCTGCGTCAGAATCAAACACGAAGACTGATGTGCATTAAGAAGGGAAAAGAGCAAAGCAAAATTAGTGAAGAATGGATTATGAGACGGCGAGGTTATGACAAACAGGACTTTGCTGCGAAAGGTTATGGCTGATTATTGGATGAAATGTAAGCAAACAAAAACCCAGAAGAGAATATTGCTGCTGCCTCTCATTATAGGCTTGTAATGATAATGTCTAGGCACATAATCATTTTATTTCCTGCTAGTGTAAAGGTTTTTTTTTAATTTTTTAAAACAGCCACCCACAGTTCTTAAAGTGGAACTAAACCCTCGTATCCCTTACAGCCAAGGAAACTGCCATCTTAGTGTCTATATGATGTGCAGGTGATATGGTGCTGTACATGCGCCCAGTTATTACACCCGGGATTTGATGGCTTTATAGTTTGGTTGAAAACAGAAGCACCTGTGACAGTTTTGGGAAACTGTTACATCAATGGGTTTATTTCTGCTTTAAAGGGAAACTATACTATACTGTAAGGCATAGGTATGTGGACCCCCCCCAAATGATTATGTTTCCTGTAAAAGGTATTGCTATCATTACAGCATACAAAACACGTTAGACAATTTTGTGCTTCCAACGTTGTGGCAACAGTTTGGTACAGGTCCTTTTCTGTTCCAGCATGACTGTGCATCTGTATAAAAAGTCAGCTTCTTATAGATGTAATTATGGATAGCCTCTGCAAACAATATTAATGGGTAAAGATCAAATAAGGGTTGTACCGTCATCCAGAAATTTTTAGAAATAAAGGGGTTGGGGGCCTGGTCCCCAGCCAGGTCTCACCAAGGAAGCTTGGGGGCAAATGGACTATCTCTGTGCAATACAATGAGGATAGACAATTCAGATATATGAACAATTGTGTAAAATAGTACAAAAGTTCATCGGCTCTTACTGGTATCCCCCTTCAGTGGGACCTTTCCTCCTGGGAACCTTTATTCAATGTAACCTGGAAATTAGGTAGCTACCATGCTCACCTTTCTAGACATTTAATTGTATTCACCGTCACTTCACACCTTTGGTTCCACTTCCCCTTTCGTCTTCACTCTCTTTCTTCCTCTTCCCACCCTTCCATTGGATTTTCCTATTCCTTAAATTCCACATTTGTCCCCTCACTCTTTCCCCCCATTCCTTTTCCCCCTATCTTCCCTCCCCTCCCACCTCCTTCTTTCCCCCTCCTCCTTCCCCCACTTTAACTTTCCACTCCCTTTCCTCCCCTCCCCTTTTCCCTTACAGCCACCCCCCCCAACAACCGCCGTGTGACTTGTGTATACTTCTCTTTCTTCCCCTTCCCACCCTTCCATTTAATTTTCTTGTCTTCCTTAAATTCCACATTTTCCCCCTTACTCTCTCCCTCCCTTCCTTTTTCCCCTACCTTCCCTCCCCTTCCCCCTCCTTATTTCCCCCCTCACCTCCCCTTCCCCCACTTTCCCTTTCCACTCCCTTTCCCCCTCCCCTTTTCCCTCCCAGCCCCTGCCCCCTCCCCCCTTCCCCCCAACAACCCCCCAACCCCCCTTTCTCTCGTAAACAGTATTTCTCTGTTTTCTCTTATCTATACAGTGGCCTTTCTGTGCTTTTTTCTCCCTCATCATTCCAATTCCAATTTCACTCTTTATAGTGTTTCACCCATTCTTTAGCTTTACGTCTCACGGTTTTAGTCGCATATGTTATCCACAGTTTTTCCATCACTGCCCTTCACCATCAACACAGCTATTGTAAGCTCGACTCTTCACTTGTAACCCCCCACTTTTCCCATCCATTTCAGTCCCCATCTGTCACCACTTCACTCCCCTCCCCTTCCCTTTCCTCCCCCTCCTTCCCTCCCACATGCATCTTGTTCTAGTTCATGGTTTACCCATTCCATGCACTTTATTTTATCCAGACTCCAGCCCTTCGAATTGTTAGTCTCCCCCAGTCGCCGCGGGAGATCCACCTTACTGGTGACGCCGTGTGCCTTGTGTATACCTGGATCCGGGTAAGCGGTTCTTCATCTGCCCCCCACATAATAGTTGTACATTGATTAATTTATATATTGTTTTAAATATTGTTATTTTGCTGTATGTGATTAATTGCATTGTTATTGATCATGTGCTAATCAAACTGCAGATGAAGCGGCCCAGTCCGCGAAACTAGTTAAAATGCTGTCCGTGATCAACTATCCCACCTATCCCAACTATCCAACTGTGATCTTCCCCGTCAGGGGAGTATTATCTTGGTGATACACAACTGTCATCTCTTTTTTAACTTAATATTGGCATTTCTGTCATGTGTTATGAATCAATAGATTTTGTATTATTTTACACGATTGTACATATATCTGAATTTATCATCATTGTATTGTACAGAGATAGTCCATTAGTCCATTTGCCCTCTAGCTTCCTTGGTGAGACCTGGCTGGGGACCAGGCCCCCAACCCCTTTACTTCTTCTTATAGATGTGGTTTGGTGAGTTTGGTGTTGAGGAACTCGAGTGGCCGGACTCCGGACCTAAATCCTTCTGAACGCCTTTGAGATTAATTGGATTTCTGATTTTGAGCCAGGTCTTCTCACCCAGCATCTGACCTCATAAATGCTCTTTTAGCTTAGTGGGTACAAATTTCCAGCAGACACACTTCAAAACCCTGGTAAAAGTTTTCTCGGAAGCCTTTGGAAGGCCTTGTATGGGCCTAGCCCAGCTCCCACCCTGTCCAGAAAAAGTATGTCCCATCCTCTAATTAGCTCATCTTTTCGAGGGGCCAAATCCATCTTCATGACTACATCTCTTCCACTGCACCCCTTCTGACAATTCTCATCTCTGCTGTTTTCTCCCATAGCTCCACAGATTCACAATTTTGTAAGCTCTATACTATAAAGGAGTTTAGACTGTCATTTCTTCTTCCACAATAACCCTATGCTTCCTGTAAGCAGTCAAGTTTTGATTGGCTCAGACCTCTACTTCTTTTGTTGCTTTCGACTAGGTTCCTGTTTGAGATCCCTACCAATGGCATACCAAAATATCCATTTTTTAACACAGAGGATACAAAATTTGCGAGGAAGCAGTGCATATCAGACACACTTTTTTTGCAATCGTACTCTATGTTGGAAGCTGGTGAGCGCCAATGAAATCCGAGTTTCCTGAATAAATGGGAACAAGACCTAGGCATGATGTTCTCCCTCCACCCAAAAAGACAGAATTCTTCTTTTTTGCACACAAATTCTCATTGACAAATACATGTCTAGAAAATGGTTATAAAATACTCACCAGGTGGTACAAAAGGCCTCAACTCCTACATAAGATCAACCCCTCAAGTGTCATCCCAATTCTGGCATTGCTTAAAGGTGGAAGGCTCTCTGTTACACATTATCTGGGAATGCCGGGTACTCACCACCTTTTGGTCAGAAGTTATTACTATTTAAAGTTTGACCAGATGGTCCCTTGCAGATTTACCAGTCACTTATCTTCTATATAATACCCAAATGTCATATAAACGTTACATAAATACACTTCTGCAACACCTGAACGTTGCGAAAGCGTACACACTGGCACTATGGAAAAAAACTGATCTGCCAACCTTTGAGCCCTGGTAGGCCCGGGTCTCTGATATCCAACTTATGGATCAACTCACTGCTTTTCTCAAAAATCTGTCTGAGAAGCATTTCAAAATCTGGACACCCTGGTTGCTATACTGGGACTCTTCTTGAGTTGTTTTCCCTCCACTGTGGAATGTGTTGTTAGAAGGACAAATTGGATCCATTCCCCCCCCTTTTTCCCCTCTTCCCTCCCCCCTTTTCTTTTCTTCTTTACTCTCTCCCTTCTTACCTACCATAATTCTCCTGTTTGTTATCTGGGGCCCTTTTATCCATTTTCACCCCTCGGGTATAACCTGCACTTAAAATTTTTGGAAAATCTTATCTCTCTGGGATAAACTAAAAACCAAATATCAGTTACAATCTCCACACAATCCTCTCCTTTCTTTTATCAGAAATCCGGCCTTTTATCCGGCATGGATCTACCCAAATTCTTTTAAAGCTTGGACAACATCAGGCATTCAGACACTAAATGACTTCATAGCATCTAAATCATTCCTTTCATTCCCATCGCTTAGAGAAAAATATGATCTACCAAACTCTGAGATATTTAGATATCTCCAAATCAAAAATTTCTATACACCATTCCTAAAGGGGGATACACCATTATCCCAATTATCCATTTTTGAATCAATCTGTACAAAAGATCCATTTGCTAAAGGTACAATTTCATCACTTTATAATCAATTATATGGAGTAGCAAATCTTAATAGACCACGGACTAGTCTAACATATGGCTCACATCTAAGTCATCTTCACCCAACATCTTAGCACTGGAGACAAATTATAAAGTCCTAACTTGCTGGTACCTTGTACCCGCTAGAGTGGCAAAATATTCACCTAATACCTCAGCTCTTTGTTTTCGAGGATGCCCAGAAATAGGCACATATTTACACATATGGTGGACGTGCCCAGTAATCCAAACCTTCTGGAAGGAAGTCTTCGCGATTGCATCTAAAATATTTAAAAAAATAATACAACCAGATCCATATTTAACTTTACTTAATATAAAACCGGAATGGTTAACACTCTCTCAATTCAAACTTATGATCCAACTAATAACGGCTGCAAAACAAACAGTGGCCAAGGCATGGAAATCTCCTACATTGGTACTAGCAGAAACAATTCACAGAATGAATAATACAATGTCCCATGCTAAGATGGTAGCCATCGATCAAAATCAAATTCCAAAATTTGAAAAACTTTGGCATCCTTGGATAAAACAACAGTTCCTGTCAAACTTCAATGACTGTCCTGTTGCCATGGTAACAGATTAAATGACTTACAGAGACACCCATTCTAAGGCTTCAAAGAGAACTAAAAAGAATAATAATCTGACGAGCGGGACAACCTTGTGGACCATACCTCTACCTTTCAACCCTTTTTCTTCTTTCTCTTTCCTTTTCTCCACCTTACGATTAAAGCTCATTATCAGAATTTATTTGACCTATATACACTCTACATGTAAACAATATGTATAGTAGGTATAAATCATTTAAATACCTACAAAAGTAACTAAGGAAATGATATATATCTTTAATTTAGGTTTACGTGAACCCAATGTTTAATATTTGAAATTTCATGATATTTACCTATATAAACCCTACTGTAAAACAATGAGCTTACTTTATAGATCCTTGTAAACTTACTTTATGTATCTTTATAATATTGTATACTCAATAAACTTCTTTTGACAAGAAAAATATTTTGGAAAAAATGACCACGACAGGGTAAGGAGTCTTGCTGCCAGAGTAGTCTGTCTTTTGTCTTGATGGTATTGTATTTAGATGTTTCCATGTCCCCGTACCTGTTTTGGTGCTAGTTGGTACAGTCTTTAACTAAATACTCTCTGCTTCTCTCTGCTAAACAGTTTTCAGTTTCACTTTCCAGGGAAGACAGGGTTTCAGAATGTTCTTTTCATCGCATATATCAAAAGTGTGCAAAAATGTCCTCTTATTGCATTTATCTGAAGTAAAATTAGGATGGCTTCAATGTCTATGTCTTTTTATAGGTTTAAGCTGCCTGTGGATTGTGACAAGTCAGCAAGTGGCCATATTGTCCGCAAAGACTAGGTCTAGGAGATATGCCATTGCTAGACACGTGCACTGCCGAAAAATTTGTTTGTTTTGGTTTCATTCATTTTTTCTTTTTTTTTAGTTTTTGAGGAAATTCAAAAATGAGTAAATTCGAAAACTTGTAAATTCATAAATTCGTAAATTCAAAAATTCGTAAATTCAAATATTTAGAAATTCAAAAATCCGAAGATAAGAAAGAAAATCCGAAAATTCGAAAGAACAAAATTCCGAAAATTCTAAATAATAACTAACTATTAACTAACTAACTAATATTAAATAACTATTAAATTATAGGTATTGGAATTTCCTTTCAAATTTGGCTGTTAGTCGACCTAACGCATACGAATTTATCCGAAGTTGCGAATTATGCGAAATAATGAATGCCACATCTAAATGAATGGAACGGAACAAATTAATAATAATAAAACATTTTTATTATTATTATTGTTATTTATTATTATTACAGTGATTGTAAGATTTGTTTTTTTTTTTTTTTTTTAAATAACAAACATATCCTACTTACCTCCACTGTGCAACTCGTTTTGCACAGAGTGGCCCCGAACCTCGTCTTCTGGGGTCCCTCGGCGGCTCTCGCGGCTCCTCCCCACATCAGATAACCCCCTAGGAGAATCGCTCTCCCGGGGGTTTACCTTGCGGGCGCAAACCGAGTCCAGCATTCAGCGTCCATAGAGGCGGAATGCAGGACCCGGGCCCGCCCCTGGCACCCACATCATTGGATTTGATTGACAGCAGCGGGAGCCAATGGCTGCGCTGCTATCAATCTATCCAATCAAGAGCCGAGAACCCCGGGCAGAGAGACAGCGCGTCCCCGTGGGTCAAGTTCTTGGGCTCAGGTAAGTAAAACGGGGGGGGGGGGCTGGGGGGCCAGTCACTACCAGGCGTTTTTTCACCTTAATGCAAACACGTAGGTTTACAACCCCTTTGGTGCGTTACGTTCCATTCATTTAGATACGGCATTCGTTACTTCGGATAATTCGGAACTTTGGATAAATTCACATTCGTTATGTTCTCTTATGCAGCTTACACACGGTCAGACTTTTTGACCGGACTGGTCCGAAGGACGCCAACGGACCAAATCCAGTGGACAATCTGATCATGTGTGGGCTTCACCGGACCTTCAGCAGACTTTTCCAGTCTCAGATATGATGGACTTTAGATTTGTAACAGGCTTCAAATTTTTACATCGTAATTCCGCCGGACTCAGAAATCCGCTCGTCTGTATGCTAGTCCGATTGACAAAAACCAACGCTAGGGCAGCTATTGGCTACTGGCTATCAACTTCCTTATTTTAGTCCGGTGTAGGTCATCACGCACGAATCCGTCGGACTTTTGTGTGATCGTGTGTAGGCAAGTCTGTTCATTAGAAAGTCTGCCAAAAGTCAGTCGAAAGTCTGTCGGACGGGTCGTCGGACTTTTGTTGCTGAAAAGTCCGACCGTGTGTACACGGCATAACAGCCAAATTTGAAAGGAAATTCCAATACCTATAATTTAATAGTTAGTAATGTTAAGTTATTATTAGTTAGTTATTATTTCAGATTTTCAAATCTTCAGGTTTTCAAATCTTCGGATTTCCATTCTTATCTTCGAATTTTCGCCCCCCTTTTTCGGATTTTCGAATTTTCGGATTTTCGAATTTTGATTTTCCGAAATTCCGAATTTTCAAATATTTGAATTTACGAATTTGCAAATATTCAAATTTACAAATATTCAGAGAAATTTGTTAAATGGGTTTTCGTTAATTTGGATATTTCCGAATTAACGAATTTGTCTAAATTTGTTAAAAAATGAATGAATTTGGGAACAAAATGAATTGCACATGTCTAGTCATTGCATTTATTGGCATTTGAAGCAACTAGAATAAGATTACAGTCTCCCTTTGGAAGCGTGTGCATGTATTGGATTATTTCTTTGTATTGAATTGCTTGCGGATCTACAAGGACTGTTGTTACCAGAATTATCCCAGCTACTGTAATTGCTATGCTGTGATAGACTGTGTTGTCTGCTTTCTGCATAACCGGTTACTGCACACAAATAGCAAGCCATCTCTCATCAAGCATCTGTACATTTACTAGAAACAGGCCTTCAAAATGAATCCGATTTTCAACAGGCAGAGATATCACACACTTACATTTTCCTTCAGGCTTATAGAGAATTATCAAACAAGCAAGGCAGACATGACCAAAAATCTATTTGATCTGTGAAACAGGACAAGTCAATGCATTACTATTGCTGATAAAACAATGATGTTTTGTAAATAATGCAATTGGGACACCCCAAATACACACCAAACCCTCATCAAGTAGGTAGAGGGTCTGCTATGTATTTTGGAGGGGGGCGCTCCTCATTGATAATATACAAAATAAAGGAGGCTTTCAGGGAATATTAAAAATTAGGATTTTTCCCTATAGGCCACTTTTGTTGAAAAAAAAAAAAGTAAAAAATAAAAGAGAGACATAAAGTCATGAGGTTACCCCTCAAAATCAATACCAAGCCCTTCAGATCTCATATGAAATTTAGAGGGTCCTCATTCCCCCAAAAAACAAAACAAAGATAGCCCCCCCCCCCCAAAGTCAATACAAGACCCTTTGGATCTCATATGGATTTTTAGGGCGCACTCCATACACACAAAAAAAATGGCCTGAGGTCTCCCCACAATCCATATCAAGCCCTTAAAGTGGTAAACCTGTCAGAAGTGATTCGTGCAGATAGCAGAGGAAGGAAGCAGCAGACAGAAATAACACTTATGCCCCGTACACACGGTCGGATTTTCCGACGGAAAATGTGCGATCGGAGCGTGTTGTCGGAAATTCCGACCATGTGTGGGCTCCATCGGACTTTTTCCATCGAATTTTCCGACACACAAAGTTTGAGAGCAGGCTATAAAATTTTCCGACAACAAAATCCGTTGTCGGAATTTCCGATCGTGTGTACACAAATCCGACGCACAAAGTGCCACGCATGCTCAGAATAAATAAAGAGATGAAAGCTATTGGCTACTGCCCCGTTTATAGTCCCGGCGTACGTGTTTTACGTCACCACGTTCAGAACGATCGGATTTTCCGACAACTTTGTGTGAACGTGTGTATGCAGGACAAGTTTGAGCCAACATCCATCGGAAAAAATGATAGGATTTTGTTGTCAGAATGTCCGATCGTGTGTACGGGGCATTATTGCTCTGGATCGAGATAAGTACACACTATAGAGGGATATGCTTTGTTCAAATTTCAAGTCTGAGGTTTACAACCACTTTAACTGCTTGCAGACCCGTCGTTATACAGTGGCAGGTCGGCTCTCCTGCGCAAATCGCCGTAGCTATACATTGGGTCAGGCGGACTCGATGTCTGCCGGCGACCCGCGATCACCTATTACAGAGGAAGAACGGGGGAACTGCCTTTGTAAACAAGGCGATTCCCCGTTCTGACAGGTGACATGACAGAGATCTACTGTTAGCAGTGATCGGGAAAAGTGACCTCTGTCATGTCCCTGGCAGCCCATCCCCCCTACAGTTAGAACACACCTAGGGAACACATTTAACCTCTTGATCGCCCCCTAGTGTTAACCCCTTCCCTGCCAGTGACACTTACACAGTAATCAGTAGCTCTTTATATCACTGATCATTGTATGAATTTCAATGGTCCCAAAAAAGTGTCAAAAGTGTCCGATCTGGCCGCCGCAATGTCGCGGTCCCACAAAAAATTGCAGATCGCCGCCATTACTAGTGAAAAATAAAAATAATTTTAAAAAATGCCATAAATCTATCCCCTATTTTGTAGATGCTCCGTGAGATCCGTGAGAATAATCCTGACGATTTCAGGAACTTTCTCCGGATGACGGACTCCGTATTTCACCGTTTGTTGGCTTTGCTGACCCCCTATATCAGCAGGCAGGATACCTGCATGAGGCAAGCCATCACTCCGGAGCAGAGGCCAGTCGTCACCCTGCGGTACTTGGCGACGAGGAGAAGCCTGCAGGACCTCAAGTTCTTGACAGGCATCTCCCCCCAGGCTCTGGGGATCATTAGCACAGAGACCTGTTCTGCCATCATCCAGGTCCTGCAGAAGGAGTATTTTAAGGTAGGATTTTTATCCTTTAACATCACATTTTATTGTATTTAATGTTTGATAATATATTGTATTTCTTTCCTCAATCCCTAATTACCATGATTGTAATATGCTGAGAATGTCCCCTTTGTCCCCATGCATGCTGGATTTTTAGGTAATTTTTTTTTGTCCTTCATACATTTTTGGCTTTCACTTACCTCCCCAGCATGCTCTCCTGGCCTTATATTCACCTTGTGTAGTCAATTAACAATGTATTTTGTCAGCTCCATAGTGATGCTTTACCCTAAATACCCCCTAAAATGTGTAAAATTGTGATTTGTGCTTTAAATTCTGGCAGAGTGCCAAAGGTTTTTTATTTTTGGGTCACAAAATCATTTGGAACCCCCCCTCCCCCCAACTGCTAACTCAGCTGATACCAATGCTCTATCTGCTGACTTTGCCAAACACATACACACTATACCTACCTCTTTTGTGGTCAGATTTATGGATGAATTCCCCAAAGCATGTAGTGCAAGGGCCTGCCTGAATACTTTCAAATGGTACTGTTTGAAGTTTTTGGATCCTATTATTATCTTGATAGGTAATAGCAGAATGTAAAAAATGTGTACAGTGTGTATTTATATCTTTTGTATTATGACACTTCTTACCTGTCCAGTGGGCTGCCAATACTGTAAGTAAGGAAGGGCTGGCCAAAGTAATACAAATTATTTAGGCATTCATCCCTCAATGAAGTGGAGAGGGTTACCTGTCCAAAATATCTCCCCCCTGGCCAAATTCACAAAATGGCCCATGAGGGGGGGGGGGGGACTGATAGGTGGGCCTTATACCTTTGTCTTTAAATACTCCCTAAAATAAATGTAATACTGATGTTGGCCAAGAATGTTTGTGTCTAATCTGCTTTCCATGTCTATGTGAAAAATGATTAATTTTATTTTCTTGTTTGACTCCACAGTTTCCTTCCAACCCACAGGAATGGCAGACTGTGGCCTCCCACTTTGCCCAGCAGTGGGACTTTCCTAACTGCGGAGGGGCAATTGATGGGAAACACGTCCACATCGTCCCATCACCCAACTCGGGGTCATACTATTACAACTATAAGGGGTTCAATAGTATTGTGATGTTGACGGTGGTGTTGGCTACTTACGAGTTCCTGTATGTGGACGTGGGGAAGAATGGCCGTAAGTCAGATGGTGGAGTCATTGCACAGACGGAGTTCTACAGGCGTCTCCAGAATGGCAGCTTGGATTTGCCACCTCCAGAAGACAATGTGGAAGGACTCCCATTCGTCTTCGTTGCGGATGAAGCGTTTGCGCTGGGGGACCATCTTATGCGGCCATTCCCTATGAGGACCCTCACCCCGGACCAGAGGGTTTTTAATTACCGGCTGGCCAGAGCCAGAAGGGTGGTGGAGAACACGTTTGGAATAATGGCCAGCCGGTTCCGCCTATTTCTTACACCCATACATATGGCAGAGTATAAACTCAATCATATCATCCTGGCTTGCTGTGTTCTCCACAACTTTTTACGGAGAAATTCTGTGAACTATGCTGGCTCAGTTGGGCCTGAATCTGGAATTCAAGTAAATGAACAAACCCTGAGGGTGCTTGAAGCTGGCCATCCTGGCTTGCCCCCCCAAGTGCCCGCGAGGTCCGTCTAAGATACCTTGAATACTTTGCGGGTAGGGGGGCCATCAATATGCCAGACAATGTCTGAGACATTTTTTAAATAAAAAAAAAAATTGAACAACTAAAATATTTGCTGACATTTACTGCTTGTCTTTCTTTTAGCTGACCCTGACATACATTTGGGGATTCATGAAAATGGCGTGATTGTGTAACATTAGAAAGCACTGTTGGGTGTTATTTACTAAAGGCAAAGACACTTTGCACTACAAGTGCACTTGAGACTGCACTGAAACGGCACTTGTAGTACAAAGTGGAATTGCCCTTAGGAAATAACCCCCATTGTCCCAGAAACCAACAATTTTACCAAACAACAATTTGGGGAGCATTGAAAGAAGAATGGACACATTCTTGATTATCAATCTTTTTTTTTAATACAAGCACAATCACATGTACATTTATCAAAGGTTTTTAAAACAAACCAACATGTTTGTTGTATAACAATTTTTGGGGTCACATTAATAAAAGTAGAAATGTCCTTTTAAGGTAAAATAGGCATGTTTAAAACCAACAAGAAATACACAAATCTGGAACTTACAAAGTTCAACTTTGTTAGAAATTGAAGGCAAAATCAGACATGAGTATTTATAAACTGTGTTTGATATAGCGTTCAGATGGGGTGAAGTCACCCCTGGAAAAGCCAAATTTTGAAGATGCACACAAATTGCTGAATGTCAACATGTGCTAGCTGCCATCACGGGGAACCAAAGGGACGTGTTTTGGGGGTACAACCTCTTCCTCTCAGCTACTTTATTATTGAGGAAGGGGTTGCATCCACAAGACGCATACATTGATCTCCCGTGATGGCAGATAGCACATGTTGACACACTGTGTGCATCTTCAAAATTTGGCTTTTCGAGACTATGTTAAAAAAGGTGCAACAATCTTTTGTGGCAAAAATGCAAACTACATTAGGGATTTCAAGGGGTTTTAAACGCTCCCTAAAACATCAATGATGTTCTTCATTTTGTTTTTAACATCATTGATGTTTTTCTGGATGTTTTCCAAGTCCCTATTACACCCCATGATCTCCCCGATCAGGATCTGGGCACTCTCACTGGTGAAATGTCCTTCATCCACAACATCACGATCACCTAAAAATATAGAAAAAAAACCCACCATGTATTATAAATCTGCCGGCATCCATCTCTTACCTCAGGCTGTAGTCGCAGACACTCACCTGTTGTGGTGACTATTTCCACCACGTCTCCCTCCTCCTCCTCCTGTTGGCTTTGGTGGATTTCCACTTCCTCATGAGGTGGGGGGTCTGTGGTCTCCTCGGATGAGTGGTGTCCTCCAAGTCTTGTCTCCCCTGTAAACAAAAAATAGGTATACTTAGCACACAGATATTTTATGATAGAAATAGGAATATGAAACATTGCTTGGAAGTGGGGTACAATTGTCTATTTTGGCAGAGATCCAAGATGAAGAAATATTGTTTTCCTTTGTCAAGCTTGAATACTTACCTGTTTTGTACAAGCTTCACAGATGGAGACACCCCTATAGTATCCACTGGAGCACCTGTGTGGGCCCCCTAATAAAAAGGGTGTTCTGGTGTCCCACACTAGTGCTCCAGCATCCAGATGTGTAAACAGCAGTGTTGCCAACCGCCCGTAGATTTACGGGCAGCCCGTAAAAAGAACGCATTTTCCCGGCGCCCGTGAAAGCCCGTAGTACGGGAAAAGTGCCCGTAAAAATGGCGGTGATCGGATCGGGTCAGAACTGCGCATGCGCAAATCCGAAAATATCCGAGAAAATCCGATTCCGAGTCGCCTAGTCTGACTCCTGCAGCCTCTGCTCAGCCCACCTGACGCAGCGCAGCCAATGATGTCAGCCTATTTTCCCGCCAGCCTATAAACAGGCAGGAGCCGAGCGGGTGGACGGAGGAGCCAGCGGCCAGGCTGAGCCTCGTGTGGAGTGGAAATGGAGATGCAGCGGCGGACTATGGAGTGCACACACTGGACCACACACACAGCACACCGTGACCTCACAACCTGCCCTGCTGCCCAGTGTGTCAACAGTTTCTGCCTGGTGAGTGTAGCAGTAAGCAGCTGCAGTTCCAAACTTACCAGCCAAGCTATAAAGGACGAGTCAGGGACACAGGAGTTAGTGGACTGGAGCCTCTCGCTTGGCAGACTAGTCGGACTCGGACAGATGGTGTCTCTCTCTCTCTGATGATGACTGTGAGAGACAGACAGGCCAGCCCAGTGCCCGCACCGCAGGAGTCTCAGGCCCAGTCTCCAGTTCACCCAGTGAGAGAGTGTCTGTCAGTCAGTCAGTCTTAAATGGGTAGGCTGCGGCAGGACCATTATGAATGATTCATGTGTTGTGGGGGGGAGTCTCAGGTGGACCTGTGGTGCGCAGCAATGAATGATGTATTGTGTTAATACATGCATTGCTGCCCTGGGCCTGGCCCCTGCTGCTGGGAGATTCTAAAATTAATAATTGTGGTGTGTGTGGGGCTGCAACTTGCAGGAGTGGGACCCAAAGATCAAGCATTTCTGAATTCAGTCAGTGGTGCTGATGTTATCATTCATCATTGTTGTGCAGAGGCTCAGGGCGGGCCCAGACAAAGCCCCTCAGTGGTTGCCCCTGACCTTTGAGTGCTGTGCTCCCTCCACAGTCCACTCAGTGGAAGATGCATGCTTGCTGCAGTTAGCATTGCTAGTAAGTTTGGTTGCTTGCTGGGGCACCTGGGAACTGTCCACATGACCATCTCCTGTACCATGTCCGCAGTCTCTGACCATCTCCTGTATTTTGTCCGCAGTCTCTGACCATCTCCTGTATTATGTCCGCAGTCTCTGACCATCTCCTGTATTATGTCCGCAGTCTCTGACCATCTCCTGTATTATGTCCGCAGTCTCTGACCATCTCCTGTATTATGTCTGCAGTCTCTGACCATCTCCTGTACCATGTCCGCAGTCTCTGACCATCTCCTGTATTTTGTCCGCAGTCTCTGACCATCTCCTGTATTATGTCCGCAGTCTCTGACCATCTCCTGTATTATGTCCGCAGTCTCTGACCATCTCCTGTATTATGTCCGCAGTCTCTGACCATCTCCTGTATTATGTCCGCAGTCTCTGACCATCTCCTGTATTATGTCCGCAGTCTCTGACCATCTCCTGTATTATGTCTGCAGTCTCTGACCATCTCCTGTACCATGTCTGCAGTCTCTGACCATCTCCTGTACCATGTCTGCAGTCTCTGACCATCTCCTGTACCATGTCTGCAGTCTCTGACCATCTCATGTACCATGTCTGCAGTCTCTGACCATCTCATGTACCATGTCTGCAGTCTCTGACCATCTCCTGTACCATGTCTGCAGTCTCTGACCATCTCCTGTACCATGTCTGCAGTCTCTGACCATCTCCTGTACCATGTCTGCAGTCTCTGACCATCTCCTGTACCATGTCTGCAGTCTCTGACCATCTCCTGTACCATGTCTGCAGTCTCTGACCATCTCCTGTACCATGCCTGCAGTCTCTGACCATCTCCTGTACCATGTCTGCAGTCTCTGACCATCTCCTGTACCATGTCTGCAGTCTCTGACCATCTCCTGTACCATGTCTGCAGTCTCTGACCATCTCCTGTACCATGTCTGCAGTCTCTGACCATCTCCTGTACCATGTCTGCAGTCTCTGACCATCTCCTGTACCATGTCTGCACTTTCTGACCATCTCCTGTACCATGTCTGCACTTTCTGACCATCTCCTGTACCATGTCTGCAGTCTCTGACCATCTCCTGTACCATGTCTGCAGTCTCTGACAATTTCATCTTTTATCATGTCTGCAGTCTCTGAGGGGGAGCCTGGAGAGGAGTCAAGAGTGGGAGTGCTGCTAGATTGGGGATCACGAGAGAAGTCAGACATGTGTGGACTGTGTAGCGGAGACTATCGGATAAAACCGCCGCCAAGCTGGAGTTGCCTGACTGAGCCCTGCTGCCCTGCACGGTGCACCTGAGAGGTCAGTCTGAGGAAGGGGCACTGATGTAAGGGGGGGGAATGAACACAATAATGTAAGGGGGCACTGAAATAAAGGTGAACTCTTGTATCAGTAACCACCCCTTACCTTAGTGTATTCACTCTGCGGAAGGTAATCTCTGGTCACCAGAGTCCCCCCCTCTCATTAGAGTTCCCAATGTTCCCCTTTACATCAGAGTCTGCAGGATTTCCTCTTATAGTGCAAGGGAGAACTCTGCGGACCCTGATGTAAAGGACAATGCTGCAGACCCTGATGTAAGTGGGAATTCTGATGTAAAGGGGAGCGCAGAGCCCCCCCCCCCTACATCAGAGTTCCCCCTTAGATCATGATCTGTGGCATTGTCCTTTACATGAAGGTTCGCAGAGTTCTCCCTTGCACTGTAATGGGGAAGTCTGTGCTGGCTGTGTTATATTAACATGACCTTCATATAAATATAGAGAAATTCGGTTTTTGACTTTTGTTTAACTTAAACACATTGCTAATAGCACTAGCTACATGTTTATAGTTTAAATACTAAAAGTTGCACAGTTTAGCACCGAAAACAGCCATTTTAGGTACTTTTTTGAAGTGCCAGTAAAAAATTGGTGTTGTTTGTAATTTTTAGGCATCTTGCCAGTAAATTTCACTTGTGGGGGTTGGCAACACTGGTAAACAGCTGCTGAGTGTCCTCTTCTTACACAGAATCTAGTTTGCATTTCATTCTAGTTACCAGCCCATCTAGACAACAAAATTATTTGAAGAGAAGTAGGCTAGCAAAAATGTATTCAAATGCATATGTCCAAAACATGGTGTTTGCTATGCCAAACGAACAATGTTTCATATGAATGAATAATGTGCCCATGAACATGAAAGTTGCCATTTTAAACTGTACAACAGTTAAGAAAAGCACATGGAGCAGCACGAACGTTAGAAAAATAAAGAATAGGAACACAGGACAACTACTTACTTTTTTGCAGTACTCTCCTGATCCTTCTGTACTGCTCGTGCTCCCTTAATTTGAGGTTCGACCACCGCTTCCTGAGTTGATCCTTGGATCGACGTACCCCAAAATTCTTCTGCAGACTCTTGACTACTCTCACCATGATCTTGGCCTTTCTGACATTGGGGTTGGGGTAAGGTCCATACTTCCCATCATAGTCGGTCCTCTTCAGTATGTCGACCATCTCCAACATCTCCCCAAAGCACATATTTGATGCCTTAAATCGTCTCTTCCGGGATCGGGACGTTTCTGGCTCCGGGCTTTCCTCCTTCTCCTCCTCCTGGTTGCTGTAATTAGCACGCACCTGCTGTGTTTCCGCCATGTGCTCTTCCCCCACTGTGCCGAACGAGAAAGGGGCAGGGAATAGACTAGAAAGAACGTCAGGGGCGGGCGGAGTTTCACGTATGCGCAGTTTATATAAAGCATAACACGCGTGCATAGTACGTACGATCTGTGAGCGCAGGAAGGAGGCACCGATCATGATAACGAAGGTAAGATTAAAAATTGGGCCTATACTGCTTCTAGATTGAGGCCTATATTGGGACAAAATTAAGAGACTTTAGCCTGACATTAGGGTTTGTCTTGTGTTGTGTCTTGCAGAGAAAATGGATATCTTGAAGAATCAGGAGTTTATCAGCATATTCATAGATATGTTCAGGGAGCTGCCCTGTCTGTGGCAGGTAAACCACCCTGATTATAAGAACCAAACAAAGAGGAAGGCAGCGCTGGATAATTTGCTGCAATTTGTGAAGCCGGTGATCCCCATGGCAGACATCCCCTATTTGAAGGTCCTAATTGGTGGCATGAGGAGTACTTATCTAAGGGAGCCCAAGAAGGTCCAGGATTCACAGAGATCAGGATCTTCAGATGACATTTATCTCCCCAGGCTGTGGTACTATGACAGGCTGCATTTTCTGGCAGGTCAGACTGAACCCAGGCCAGCACTCTCCACTCTTCCTTCCACGCTTCCTTCCGCCTCAGCTGAGGCTTCAGACGTCCAACTTGGGCCTTCCAGGCAGCAACATGTGGAGGAGCCCAGCTTGAGTCAGGTATAGCATTCTTCTAAATATTTCTGGTTGTCAAATTAATGATGTTAAATCTATGTTAGGTTGGAGTACTAATTTATGATTGTGATTGATGAAGCAAAAACTGAAACGATGTCCCTTTTTCATACACAGGGAAGTCTCAGCCAGGAGGTGGCCGGGCCAAGTAGGCTGCCCGATACCCAGGTCCCTCCCCTCCACCTTCAAAGAAAAAGTGGCAGGAAGAGGAGGAACCTGGAGGAGGCTCCAATAGGCCTATTTTGGAAGGCTACTGAGGTCCTCAAAATGCCGCACAGTGTGGAAGAGGATTTTGCTGCCATAACAGCCTGCAAAATTCTGCAAATGGAGGAGGGCCAACGCCTCTTATGTGAGTGTGTCATTTTAGAAGCTCTACAGAAGGGGTTGAGGGGCCAACTCACATGCAAAAGCCACATTTGTCAGCTCACCCACGGTCCTCCTGCTCCTCCTCCAGGTCCTCCTCCTCCTCATCCTCCTCCAGATCCTACTTCTCCTCCTGCCACACCTCCAACACCAGAGTCACAGCCGGGAAGGAAGCATGTAAGGAAGACCAGAGAGTGATGACCCTGGGTTCAGTCTGGTCTGACAAAAGATGCAGGCTCTTGTATGACCACAGCCTGGGGACATACATGTCATCTGCTGCTGTTCATGATCTCTTGGACTTCTGGACCAGATTGTACTCCCTTATATATGGACTCCTCAGGCCACCAATTTTGCAGTTAAATAATTGATGTCTGCCCTGGGGGCCAAAGGCTTCGCCAATTTCTGCTGTTTCTCCCTCTTTGTTTGGTTATGAGCCCTTAATAAAGGAATTTTTGTTTCAATTATACTCGCCTACGTGTGTTTTCCTTCAAAAAGGACAGTTTGTTTGTGAGGAGGCAGGTACATTTCAAAAATACAATGTGAAATTAACAAGAGACACCAAACAATCTCCTTGAGATTAAATAATACAAGATAATAATGGTGTTGTGGTAACTTGACACACAAAACACATCCAAAAAATATTCTGGTAAAAAAAAAAAAAAAAAAGATCAGGCTTGAAAAAAATACAAACCAAAAATAAAAAATTGATAATTTTTTCGTCAGATGTGACAAATCAAAATATTATATTGATGAAATCACGATAAATACTAAAGAAAGAAGTTTGTGAGAAGTCTGTGTGAATATAAGCAGCAAAACAACTTCAACCTTCTAGCATTATAAAGAAGAAGAGAGTGCGCTGCATTAAACAATTTCAAACATTGCAGCGTGACGAAAGTGCTATATCCATTCCGAATGCTAATTTTACCAGACCGTGCTGTTCCGTCTCAGAATTTCTTCTGAGCATGCGTGGCACTTTGAATTGTCCACACACGGTCAGAATTGACGCGATCGGATTTTGTTGTCGGAAAATTTTATAGCTTGCTCTCAAACTTTGTGTGTCGGAAAATCCGATGGAAAAAGTCAGATGGAGCCCACACACGGTCGGAATTTCCGACAACAAGCTCCGATCGCACATTTTCTGTCGAAAATTCCGACCGTGTGTACAGGGCATAACAGAGCTCTCAGTAAAACAACATCTGGCAGTTGCCTCTCTCCTCCCAGCAGTGGCCTGCATTTTGGTTGCTAAATTTGTCAAAATTCGTTAAAAAACTAATTTGGAATAAAACAAATTGCACATGTCTAATTAGTAGAGTTGCTCACTAAGGACCAGCTGCAACCACAAGATAGTTATGTCATCTATGAAACTACACATGACAACTGCAAAACAATAATGTCACTTCACTTAGAGAATCTTAGCAAGAGTTCCAAACATTTTGAACATCTACCTATGAAAAATGCTTTTTTGATCTTCTGGTTAAAAGCCCTTTTTTGGCTGACCATGACTTAATGGACACATATATGTATGTGTGGGTGTTAAAGCCAACACGCTTTGCCACTGCACATATGTGTTGTGTGTGTGTAAGAATTTAAAGCAGATCTAAAAAGAAGTTTCCGCTGCTCAAACCCTTTTTTTAGTCCTGAAACCTTCTTGCCTAGGCGAATGACATGCAGCATTCCCAGTGACTCCTGAAATATGCACGTCACCTATCCAAGGAGGCATAGCCTATTACTCATAAATCGAGGAAGGGGAAGTCCTAGAGCATCATCAGGAGGAGTTGGACTGAACCTGCTAGATGATGTCACACAAGAGCATGGCAGCATGGGACCTGAGCGGTGGAAGAAGAGAAGTGGATCTCAGTGGGACAGTGCTGGATCTGCTGGGTGGGTGAGTATCCTAATTGTGTACAACCCATTATCTGATAAGCAGAGATTAAAAAGAAAAAAAAATAGGGGAGAGGGTGAAGTTCCTCTTTAAAGAACCTACTGCAGAGGCTTGAAAAGTCGGTTAGCCCAGTTAGTCCATGTTGGGCAAAGTGACAGTGTCTCTGCATAGGTCCCCACAGACCCCCATATACTTACCTTACCATGGCTCCCTTGATCCTTCTTCCTAAAGTCCACATATAAGCACAAAAACAACTGGTGTTGGCAACCCAGGGCACTGGTGACCTCACTCCTCCAGTCATGTGAAAGTTCATGGGATCAGCAATTAGCTGCTTGACCCAAGTGCTGTCACAGGGGAGGAGGTATTTGCATTGGCTCTAGAGGTGGAAAAAGCAGCTGGGGGGCACAGAAAAAATTGAGTATATGGGTGGAGGATGCCCTTTGTAGATACAATTTTACTATGCTTTGCATGGGCAGTGCCACTTTAAGCTGGCAAAACCCAGAATTGTGTTCTTTCAAGACTTTTGCAACTGCCTTTTACAAATTCTTTTCCATATTTCTCATCTATTCAAGGCAAAGTAGAGAGAGAGAGAGAAAACAAAACGATTGTACAAACACAACAGACTTCATTAATCTAGTTAATTACAGTGGAAATAATATTATATCTTTAACCTTCTGATGGCGTATGAAGGCACAAATGGAAATGAGTTGATAAGAAGCTTCCAAGTGAAAAAGAAGACAAGATTGTATCACTGTTAATTTAATAGAAAGATGTCAACAGAGGCAAAAAATGGAATTAAAATCCATAAACAATTCTTAAATCTTTAAACAGCAACTTCAGGCAACGAGAAAAATCAACCATTAAATCGACCAGTGAACAGGGAACGCCGTTCAGAACACATTTCACCCAAGCTAATCACAAAATCCATTTCATTTTGCACCAATTGTTCTCCTGCATTGTCACCATATCACACAAGCATCTGATGGGGACAAGCAGACTTTTCAACACATGTTACACAGGCACGGGCCTCTGTTGTCCCCATCAGGAAACCCCTGAGGAAAGCCATGCAGCCATGCCAGGCTGTACATAAATTGATAAAAGCTAATCATGTGTAAGCACCCCTGTCCGTGGCAAATGTTTTGTTCCAACCCTCTAACTACTGTAGCACTACTAGTGGTAGTACAGGAAAATTCATCTGGCCCAGGTATAAACCTGAGGCATGGAATCTGGGTCAGGGTTATTAGAGGTCAGGACTGGATGACTCATCCTAGCAGCTCTCTGGTACCTCCCCCTGTTTATAGAATGTTGGAGAACATTCTAGAAGATAGTTGGCGAAAGCTAGGAAGGGTTGCCTTGAATATGCTTAGGAGCCCTTAGCCAATTCCTAGGTGTAGGCTTGGCAGGGGACAAATGAGCCCTTAAATAGGAATGAGCCCTTAAATAGGAATGAGCCATGCCAGTCAGGGAGTCAGCTGGAAGATGGAGAAGCAGTGCTGAGGAGAGTCTGTCGGCGGCCCTTGAGGGACCCCTGTCGGGGAGGGGTTTTACCTTGGGCTGGAACTCGGGAGGCTGGCCTGGAAGGATCCCACCACAGGAGGCAGTTGGAGGGAGCCTAACCAGAGAGGCAGTGGAGATAGCAAGGAGAGACAGTGGGTAGATCAGCACAGTGCAAGGAAAGACAAGTAAAGAGACTGCCAGCTGTAGCAATGCTCTGTTGACGACAGCGTGTGTGCCAAGTCATCACCCATCCTTGCCCTGGGGAGTCTCCATGTGTATGTTAGTCGGAAGGACTGGGAAGAGAAAGCAGCCAGGTGGGCTGGTGGCAGCCAGGTGGGCTAGCATTTCTGCAAGCAGTATAACTGGGATCACTCCACATACGCTACTTTGCCAAGGGACTGTGAGTTCATAGCCTGTAATAGGCTGTTGCTGAACTAGCAAGAGACTGTTAGCTCCTCCAGGAGTGATCCAGCAGAAGCTGTACAAGGGAACCAAGTTTGTGCAGGTGGAAGGAAGAAGAGGAATCTATAAATAGGAAGGAAAGTGTCCCGATTTAGATTGTTGGACATTTTCAAGTTGGGCATCCCGTAATCCTTTACCCCTTTCAAGTTATCACCCCCTATTAAAATAGCAAAAAAGCAAGTTATAGCACTGATCGCTGTATAAATGACAATGAACCCAAAATAGTGTCAAAAGTGTCCGATGTCTCCGCCATAATGTCGCAGTCACGAGAAAAATTGCCACCATTACTAATAAAAAAAAAAAATAATAATAAAAATGTCATAAAACTATCCCCTATTTTGTAGACACTATAACTTTTGCACAAACCAATCATTATACGCTTATTGCGATTTTTTTTAACAAAAATATGTAGAAGAATATGTATCGGCCTAAACTGAGGAAAAAAATTAGTTTTTTATATATTTTTTGGTGATATTTATTATAGCAAAAAAAGTAAAAAATATTGCTTTTTTCAAAATTGTCCCTCTTTATTTGTTTATAGCGCAAAAAATAAAAAGCACAGAGGTGATCAAATACCACCAAAAGAAAGCTCTATTTGTGGAAAAAAAAAGACGTCAATTTTGTTTGGGTACAACGTCGCACGACCGCGCAATTGTCAGTTAAAGCGATGCAGTGCCGAATCACAAAAAGTGCTCTGGTCAGGAAGGGGGTAAAATCTTCCGGGGCTGAAGCGGTTAAAGGGGAAGCACCATCTTTTGGAATCGTGGCTTGTGACAAGTGGAGGTCCCTATAATTCAAGGAACTTGGAGGACTATTATCTGTCCTATAAAGGACACAAGCTTGTTTCACCGTTATATGTAGGGTCCAATTCTTCAGGGGAGGGCACATCAGATGGTGGTGGTTGCATAAACAAGGAGATTCGCATTGCATGTTTATAGATTGTGAACTAATTCAGTAAGACAGCGTCATATTGCATTAAGGACGCTGAAACTGATTGCGCAGTTTTGGGTGGAGAGTCCTAACCCTCTAGCTGCTACATCTGCAGGATAGCTTGGTGTATTCAAAGAAGTTGCAAAATAACAGACTTACTGGCAGGATCACTAGGTGAAAATAAAAAGGAAAAAAAAAAGCCTGACAATCTAAAACTAATACAAACACCACACTGAAGGATTGGTAAGCTGCAATATATTACATTTTTGTTTTTGGGTTCGGATGCACTTTAAGTGAAGTTTAATGTTTAATAAGAGGGCCGATCTTGGGGTGACAGTAGGAATTACTGCATAGGAGACTTTGGGTCATGTGATCTAGGTTTCCGGGTTTAAAAACACCCCTGGGGGGGGGGGTGAAGGCTCAGACCAAGAGAAGAGGGCACACCAGCCTTGTGCATTACCAAAGTGGTATCTTTAATAAATTAATAAGGAATGTACTCACAAACAATTCAATGATAAAAGTATATCAGGGTCCATAAAAAAAACAAAGCAACCAGGCCACTGAGACTGTTCCCAGCAAGCCGGAGGACCTTCCAGATGGCTGACGTGTTTCGAGGGGGGGAATCCCCTCTTCCTCAGAGCCAGGAACGAAGAGGGAGAAGAGGGGATCCCCCCTCGAAACACGTCAGCCATCTGGAAGGATCCTCCGGTTTGCTGGGAACAGTCTCAGTGACCTGGTTGCTTTGTGTTTATTATGGACCCGAAAGAAAAGAGAAACAGGGGCGCACCAGCCTTGTGCATTAACTTTTAAAACATTTATTGAATAAAAATAGTAAAAAGAGACAACTCACAAGCAATTGGTGGAGGAGGCACAGCATAAAGTGCACCGGCAAACAGCATGCGACTTAGGATGAGCGATACCTTCCAAAGATCATGGAGGGACGCACAGGCATCACAATCAGCTAACGCGTTTCGAAGGGAGCGTCCCTTCTTCGTCAGAGCTATGCAGTTATCCCTCCTTCAGCAGTCCCCTTTTTTTCTAAGTGCCTGAGTGTCTATGAAACAAGGGTGTTTATTATGGACCCTGATATGCTTATATCATAGAATTGTTTGTGTGTATATTTCTTATTAATTTATTATAAAAGATTAGACATGCGCACTGCCAAAAAATGTGTTTGTTTTCGTTTCATTCGTTTTTGTTTTGTTTTTTTTCGTTTTTGGGTCATTCGTTATGATCGCAATTTTTAAATTTAAAAATCCGAAAATAGAAAAGAAAATCTGAAAATTGGAAAGAATAACTAACGAATAATAACTAACTATTAAATTATAGGTATTGGAATTTCCTTTCAGATTTGGCTGTTAGTGAACGTAACGCATACAAATTTATAGAAGTTACAAATTATCCAAATCAATGAATGCCGCACCTAAACAAATAAAATGGAATGAATTAATAATAAATAATAATAATAATAAGTTTTTATTATTATTATTGTTATTTATAATTTATTAATTTGTTACGTTCCATCCGTTTAGATGCGGCATTCATTATTTTGGGTAATTTGTAAATTTTAATAAATTCGTATTCGTTACGTGTTCTCTAACAGCCAAATTTGAAAGGAAACTCCAATACCTATAATTTAATAGTTAATAATAGTTAAGATATTATTAGTTAGTTATTATTTCAGATTTTCGGGTTTTCAGTTTTTCGAATTTCGATTTTCCAAATTTTCGTATATACGGAATTATGAATTTTCTAATTTACGAATTTTCATATTGACGAATATTCTGAAAAATTTGTTAACCTGTTCCCATCCCGCCTATAGTCAAATGACGGCCGCAAGGTGTCTCTCTTATCCTGGGCGGCCGTCATATGATGTCCTCGGCTTCCCGGCCGCTAGGGGGCGCACGCGCGCCGGCGCGTAGCTTGGGAGCCGATGCACATACCCACATCCTGTCAGGGGAGAGGAGAACCATCGTGTGTTCCCAGTACAGAGGAACACCGATCGGTCACCTCCCCCAGTCAGTCCCCCTTCCCCACAGTTAGGATCACTCCCTAAGTAACACATTTAACCCCTTGATCGCCCCCTAGTGTTAACCGCTTCCCTGCTAGTGACATTTATATAGTAATCAGTGCATTTTTATATCACCGTTCGCTGTATAAATGTGAATGGTCCCAAAATAGTGTCAAAACTGTCTGATCTGTCCGTCGCAATATCGCAGTCCTAACAAAAATCGCAGATCGCTGCCATTACTAGCAAAAAAAATGTAAAAAATTAAAATGCCATAAATCTATCCCCTATTTTGTATATGCTTTAACTTTTGCGCAAACCAATCAATATATGCTTAATGAGATTTTTTAACCAAAAATATGTAGAAGAATACATATCGGCCTAAACTGAGAACATTTTTTTTTTTTTTTTAAATTGGGATATTTATTATAGCAAAAAGTAAAAAATATTGTGTTTTTTTTTCAAAATTGTCGGTCTTTTTTTGTTTATAGCGAAAAAAATAAAAACCGCAGAGGTGATCAAATACCACCAAAAGAAAGCTCTATTTGTTGGGGAAAAAATGATCATATGGGTACAGTGTTGCATGACCGCGCAATTGTCATTCAAAGTGTGACATCGCTGAAAGCTGAAAATTGGCCTGGGCAGGAAGGGGGTGAAAGTGGCCTGTTATTGAAGTGGTTAAATGGGTTTTCGTTAATTCGGATATTTCCAAGTGAACAGATTTGTCGAAATTCATTAAAAAACTAATTTGGAACAAAACAAATTGCACATGTCTATCACTTGCAATGTGCTTTTCCCCCAACCTGTAGAGGGCAGCAATGCCTGTGCTCCCATTGGAACTAACAAGAACTTGTGATTCACCCACCACCATTATATCACCCTTGAGCACAGAAGATTGTTGTGTTTTAAAGCTTCAGACCTGTGTTACAAGCCTCGTGCCTAAACAGAACTGCGTACATAGAAGCCAAGCGGTGTTCATGTAAGGAGCAAGCGGCAACGATATTAAAAACAAAATCCACCCCGGTGGGCTGGCATTGCCAGGCTTTGCGCTTTAATAATATTAATGATAACACATAATTAAGGGTTCATGGACAAACTGTGAGATGATCCTGAGATGAAAAGTTCAACACATGGGAAGAAAACAGCGGCAGCAAATAATGAGCTGAGTGACAGATGGCGAGCCTTAAATGTAGGCAATGAAGGATCCGCGGTACATGTAATGAGCCGCCAGGCCTCGTCACCCCGCTTCTCTCTCTCTGCTTTCAGGTCCGAGGTGGTGAATGGATTGCACATGGTTGTGCCAGGGCAACAAAAGAGATGGGTTCCATCTTTAATTCAGTGGCAAAAGGTTAATGCAGGCAGGAATCATGGGGAGAGGTGCATTCGCTACATTTGCAATTAAATAATTAGTTCCAACACACATTATGGCAAAAGCTGCATTAAAAAAATAAAAATAAAAAATTGCTAGAAAATTGCTACAATATTGATGAGGCAAAATAAGCAAACACCATTGAATTTCCTTTACCTTCACCTGACAGAAATACTACAGTGCCAATATACAGTCTATCTATCTATCTATCTATCTATCTATCTATCTATCTATCTATCTATCTATCTATCTATCTATCTATCTATCTATCTATATATCTATATATAGATATATATGTATATAGATATAGATATATATGTGTAGCGCTGGTAGATTTATGATCTACCAACTGATAGGTAAATTTAGTAAATTGCTCGCTAGGGGAGTTAGATTTGCCTCTGTTCCAGCTTGGCTGACGTTGCATGTGTTTCCACACTGAGCCTAAGGGTGTCGCTGTTACCATTGGCTAGTGTTGGAAAGGCAACGTGACGAAGCATATGGGTGCTCCTCTGTCCCGGTGGAGGTGGTCCACCGAGTTGCATTCTGGGAGAGGGTATTTATGGGACAGACGCCATGTTTTGGGGTTCGTTTTGGGGTTCGTTTTTCAGCCACCTGCTGGCCCTCCTGGCCGACAGGTATGCGTTAGAGTGCTACCTCGTGGTCCTCCGTTCCGGAGGCCCGCGCCACTGCGACGTGTGGGTGGGCCCAGAAGCATGTCTGGGGCCTACCACAGCAGCCGAGGAATAGTTCCTGGGCTGTCTATCCAGAGTGAAGAAGCTGGACAACTGAGAAGATCCCAGGGGAGGACCCGTCATGGAAGGATCACGCAGAGTGCTGGTCTAGAAAGGGGCCTGGTGACTCGGTTGGAGGACGTATCCTAAAGTAGTTCTACAGCATAGTACTGCCGGGTTGGCTTAGAGGTCCAAGTACTGTGTCTGACATTCACCGCAAAGCTTAATACATCCTGTGGCAAAGGATTGTAAGGATTTATTTCAAGCAAGTCTGTGGCAGAGACTTTTGTTCGTGCTGCGTACTGGCTGCTAGGCAAGTGAGAGAGGCCTATCCAGGCGGGCAAAGATTGTGTCCCACAAGGGGATCCGATTACAATATTCAACTTCAAAGGACGTTCTCAAGAATCCTAAAGAAGGGTATTTGAGCTTCCCTGTAGCTTCCCTCCTGCCTCTTTCATGCTACTTCCTTCGTTACTTGGTTCAATAAAGCATTGAAAACGTATTCAAGTGTTGGTGCTTTTATCGTCCAGAGGTAAACTCAACGGAACCCTAGACCCGGTGCCGGTGAAGCAGGGGTGTCGAGAGTGAAGGTAACAAGCCCGCTTAAACCAGCAGCTCCACTGAGAGTTATTGCTACATATATATATCTATATCTATAGATATATATATATACTGTATACAGGTTATATATTATATTATATTCCAATATGATTGACAGGCACAGTGAATATATGTTGATCCTGGCAGAAATGCTGTGCCCTTGTCACTTCCTTTGCAACTATTTTTTTTTTCTTAAATGGTGTGGGTCCCCCGAAAAATTCATACCAGACGCCTATCTGAGCATACAGCCCAGCAACCTGGCACTCCAGGAAAGGGTTCTGGGTGAGAAAGCACCCCCGAACCATACCAGCCCACATGCCCTCAGCATGGAACAAGGTGCTTTGGGGCAGGGGGCATGTTGAGGGCACGTGGCACGTGCTCGCTCGTCCCCCCCCCCCTTTCATGGATGCACATGGCACTCCTCTCTTTCCTGGATGCTCCGTTAAGCATCTGTTATGAATTTTGGAGGGACCCCTCGTCATTTTTATTTTTTTCAAATTTTTGGCATGGGTTTTCCCTTAAAATCCATACCAGACCTGAAGGGCCTGGTATGAATGGGGGGGACCCCCATGCTGTCTTTTTTCCTATATTTTTTTATTGCCAGCGTTCTTTTGTTTACATTTCAGCTGTCAGCGGGGGAAACCGGCTGAGGTCAAAAATATGTTACAAACTATGAATACAAACAGGGTTTTTTGGTTTTTTTTGCATGTATAGCAAGATAAAATAGTTGAAAAGACAAAACACTCCCTTTAAATGTGGTTCCCAGGAAAGAAGTGCCTTGAACATGCTTGGCTGTGAACTGGCCCTCAGAAGTCACAGCAAATGGTATTCCAAGACTTGATTCATACACGGCACACACAATCACATTTTCTGCCAGTATCTATCAGAGGAAAAAGGTAGAGAGGAACTCTCACCCTCTCATTATATTTTGGCTCTCCTTTCTTCGCCGGTAAGAGCCACAATGTGTTAAAGTCACAGAGGAAGGAGAGCAAGGCTGTTATATATTACAGGTTGCTGACCCAGAACATGAAAGATGAGCTTCTGGCAAATAAAAGGAGAACGTTTTTATGATTCACAAGTATTGCCCGAGCTCTGATGTATAACACTGCACCCGTAATAAGTAGTAAACTATACAAAGCAAGGTCAAGGTTTTACTGGAAGACTCGATTCTTTGGGATGCACGGTTCAGTTTTTTGAGTAGAGCCTTTTATCTCCATCTAATGTCTCCTCTATAGGCTATGCAATAAATGCACCATTTTAATAAGACCGAGCTGTTAAATTGGATCTATCGTTAAAATTCATAGTTCACGCAAGTCAGTAAGGCGTGCATCAGCTCAACCAAATAACATTATATTGTATTATAAAGGTATGGAATTCTCTCACATGACCTAAAGTCTAGGCAAAGGTCCCATCAGGCTATCAGGAGCACTGTGGTTGTTTCATTTCATTAAAAAAGATTTAAAGTATAACTAGCGGCAAAACTTGTTTTTTTTTCTTCTAGTTTTGTATAGAGTGTGTCCCCGTTAAGAAGAATCAACCTCTCCATGTGTCCTGTTTACCATTATTATCAAACGTGTACAAAAATCCCAAGTTTTGGGTTGTCCCCAGAATAGAAATAGAAGGAAACTCTTCCAAAGGGGACACTAGTTCTGGTGACTCTGGTGACAATCAGCAATTCCCTCACTTCTGGAGACCCTAGCGACCAGCCGGCATGTCCACCAGCTGGCCGGAGTGCCGAACAAAGCCATAAACGGCTTAGATAGGGTCTCTGATGTAGTAACCCGGAAGCAACGTCACTGTGTCACTTCCGGTTTGCTCGACTGCCAATGGAATGGCGCCGTTTAAAAAAAAAGCGCCGAAGACCCCAAATCCCTCCGAAGTGCAAAGGAGGGATTTGGGGTATTTATGGAAAGCGATACTAGAAGTGAGATCAAAGTCGCTGCACACCCGAATATAGATAAATTGGAAAGGTTTCCCCAAGGGGTTTTGAGGCAGCAAAAAGTCAAACAGTTTTTCCTTTGAAATATATACATTTTATTAGGTAAAATTACACAGAGGGGACATTTATTTGTATTAAAATATGAGCTCTGAACATGAGGCTAAAACATATACATCATCATACAACCGTGTGGGTACTCATAGAAAAACATTGCCTGATATAAATATTGTAATCAAACTAGATATACTGACGCGTTTCGACCTTATCAGTGGAGGTCTTCTGGGGAGGAGAAGAAGACCCAGAAGAAGACCTCCACTGATAAGGTTGAAACACGTCAGTTTCTAGTATGATTACAATTATTATATCAGACTATGTTTTTCTATGTGTACCTACTGTATGATGATGTATATGTTTTAGCTTCGTGTTCAGCCTCATGTTCATGCTTTTAACACCTGCTAGCGGCCGAAAAAGGATTAAAAGAGCCCGCAAAGCACTGCTGCCTTACAGATGCTGCTTGCAGGACTTTTTTTCCCGTCCTGCAAGCGCACCTCCCCAGTGTGAAAGCACTCGGACTTTCACACTGGGTCTGCAGAAGAGTCAGTTTACAGGCGCTTTTCAGGCGCTATTTTTAGCGCATAAATGCCTGTAAAACGCCTTAGTGTGAAATTAGTCTAGGGCGTCAGCGGTAAAGTGGCACTGTTTTTAGCGCCGCTTTACCGTTGTTTTAGGGGCGCTGTTCAGCCGCTACCGGGACGGTTTTAAAGGGTTTTTAAAGGGTTAAAACCGATGGCAAAGCGCCGCCGCAGCGGCACTTTGCCAGCAATTTGGCGGCGCTACCACATTGTTTTCAATGAGCAGGGGCGCTTTAGGATCGGTGTATACACCGCTCCTACAGTGCTGCAAAAATGCGGCTTGCAGGACTTTTTTTACCGTCCTGCAAGCGCACCGTTCCAGACAGGAGACAGGAGAGGCTTTTTACAGGCAGGAGCTATTTTTAGTGCTGTAGCACCTGTAAAGTGCCTCAGTGTAATAGTAGCCCTAGAGTTACGCTGGGGGTCTGGTAATAGAATTATTGCGCTTGATCTGGCATTAGCAGGGATATCTCACATGTGTGTTGCAAACACTGTTTACATATGCTTTCGAAACGTATGTATGCTTTTGCCTCTGCACACATGCACAGAAGGGTGCGGGCACTTTATATACTATATATATATATATATATATATATATATATATTTTTTTTTTTTTTTCTATTTTATTTTTACACTATCTTTCTTTTATTTTTAATCACTTTTATAGCTATCACAAGGCAAGGGATGAACAACATCCCTTGTGATAGCATGGGCAGTGGCAGGTCCAATTTACTGAGACCCCAGATCTCTCATCTGCCCTTAAAAGCACCTGATCAAACCAAGATCGGTTTGATTAGATGGTTTCACAAGCCAGCAATGGCTTGTTTGCATCTTGGCAAAACCATAAGTGACAAAATCTTCGTTGCTTCCTGTTTCTTATACCATAGAGATGGCTGGGGATGTTCTGGTCAACAATCATCTCTATGGTAAGCTAATGGAATTGCCGGCTTCAGTCCCTGGCTACCTGATGGAACGCAAGAGCCTGGAAAGGTGGAGAAAGGCGTTGGGGGCCTTCCGCCACATATAAAAGCAATCCAGTGACTATTTAGCTGCTAGGATCACTTTTACATAAGCATGCATCGCTTGCAGAAAAAAAAAGATACCAGGATGATGCCTGTAACTGCAAGCCTGGTATCACCACCACCACAAAGTCCAGAATGTCATATGACTTCCTACAGGCGGGTAGTGGTTAAAGCTGCTTTCTAGACAGATATTGAAGACACAAATTAAAGAAAATCTAAAGTCAAAACTTTTTATTTTTCTTTTGGGTAAAGTAGAGGAGGATTAAAAGCACGGTCAGTTTTTTTTTTCCTTTTTTTTTTGTCATTTGTGTCTCATTAGGATCATTTTACTTCACTTCCTGTCCTGTTAATGTAGCTCTGTAATCTGTAATCATGAATACGTCATTACATTTAATTTTTAATACAAGCAGTTCCAGAATTTGACTTGGTATCAGTTGCTACACAACAGAGCTCAGAACTGTAGAAAAAAAAAGCAGCACAAGCAGCCAATTAATTCATGTGATGATAAACAACATACTAAAGGAGGAGAAAGCAGAGTGACATGGAGATGAGCTTTTCTACTATTCAATAAATAAGAAAAGTTGCTGCAACCTGGAATGTAGTCATTTATTTCCTTTCCTGAATTGTTTGCCAGATTATCAAATGGAAGAAAAGCTTGCCGCTTCCAAACCCATTATACTGGTGTCTGGGTGCAGACATTCAATGGAGCTCATGTACTCTCCCCATACATCATCCACAGCAAAAAAATGCAGCACATCAGTAATAATAGTTCAAGAAACAGGGTTCTGTTGAAGTTGCACATAAAATGACCTCTCCAGCTGACGCGTTTCACAAGCTTATAGCCTTATAGCTTTGACTCACAAGAATAACTTAAAGGACAAGCTTAAAGAAGAATTATCACTTTGATTTTTATTAGTGTGTTTTGTACCCCAGGGGACAAATTACAAGTAGAACTTTGCTCCATCTTCCTAGGTGCTGCCAGAAGGGTGGGAAATAGCACCCCTCCATTGCCCACAGCCATCCAAACACACTGCTAGCAAGGAGATGGCTGTCTTGACAGATGGCACTTTTCTGCATCTCCAAGCACTTGTATGCTTGCCTAGAACATTGTACATTTGGGGTGTTCGCGACGAATTCGAAAGCCACGGAACACCCTTTAAAAGTCTATGGGAGAAATCAAAAGTGCTAATTTTAAAGGCTTATATGCATGGTATTGTCATAAAAAGTGTTTGGGGACCTGAGTCCTGCCCCAGGGGACATGTATCAATGCAAAAAAAAGTTTTAAAAATGGCCATTTTTTCGGGAGAAGTGATTTTATTAATGCTTAAAGTTAAAACAATAAAAGTGTAATATTCCTTTAAATTTCGTACCTGGGGGGTGTCTATAGTATGCCTGTAAAGGGGCGCATGTTTCCCGTGTTTAGAACAGTCTGAGAGCAAAATGACATTTCAAAGGAAAAAAGTCATTTAAAACTACTCGCGGCTATAATGAATTGTCACTGAAGTTCACTGATAAAAACGGCATTGGATTTCCCCACAGGGGAACCCCAAACCAAAATTTAAAAAAAATGCGTGGGGGTCCCCCTAAATTCCATACCAGGCCCTTCAGGTCTGGTATGGATATTAAGGGGAACCCTGTGCCAATTTTTATTTTTTTAAATGGCGTGGGGGTCCCCCTAAATTCCATACCAGGCCCTTCAGGTCTGGTATGGATATTAAGGGGAACCCCGCGCCAAATTTTTTTTAAAAAATGGCGTGGGGGTCCCCCTCAAAATCCATACCAGACCCTTCAGTTCTGATATGGATTTTAAGGGGAACCCCGTGCCAAATTTTTTTTAAAAATAGCATGGGGTCCTCCCAAAAATCCATACCAGACCCTTATCTGAGCACGCAACCTGGCAGGCCGCAGGAAAAGAGGGGGGACGAAAGAGAGCCCCCCTCTCCTGAACCGTACCAGGCCACATGCCCTCAACATTGGGAGGGTGCTTTGCGATAGCCTCCCAAAGCACCTTGTCCCCATGTTGATGAGGAGAAGGGCCTCATCCCCACAACCCTTGCCCGGTGGTTGTGGGGGTCTGCAGGCGGGGGGCTTATCGTAATCTGGAAGCCTCCTTTAACAAGGGGACCCCCAGATCCCGCCCCCCCCGTGTGAATTGGTAATGGGGTACAAATGTACCCCTACCATTTCACAAAAAAAGTGTCAAAAAAATTAAAAAACACAAGAGACGGTTTTTGACAAGTCCTTTATTAATTTCTTATTCATTTTATCTTCTTCTGCCATCTTCTTTCTTCTGGTGTTCTTTTGGTGTTCTTCCTCCATCTTCTTCTTCATCTTCTTCTTCTTCATCTTCTTGTTCCTCTGCTCTTCTCATCCCGCATCTTCCTCCAGGCTTCTTCTCCGCTCTGTCTGCACGATCGGCCTCAGTGGGAGTCTTCAGCCGTGTGACGCTTCGCTTCTTCTGATATTTCTTATATAACAGAGGGCGGGGCCACCCGGTGACCCTGCCCTCCTCTGACACACAGGGAATACACAGGGAATTCACGGGAAAAGATCTTCATTCTTACTGACGCATAGTAAACTATGTTTCCTGCAGGCTGCAGAGAAAGGTATTGGGGAATCTCTGTCCTCAGTTTCTTTTTCTGCCTCAAAAATGAGACATCAGGGGTCTGTTTAGACCCTGGGTATTTTACCAAAGCCCCATAATGGGGCTCCTTAAAAAAAACTGTAAAGAAATTATTAAAAAACAATATTGTAAAAAATTGCTCAAAAACATAAAATTGTAAAACGTAATTAACCACTTAAGGACCCGAAGGATTTGCCCCCTTAATGACCAGGCCATTTTTTGCGATAAGTTGCGTTATTTTAACTGACAATTGCGCGGTCGTGCGACACTGTACACAAATAAAATCGATGTCCTTTTTTTTACACAAATAGAGCTTTCTTTTCGTGGTATTTGATCACCGCGCTATAAACAAAAAATTTAGAAAAAAAAAAACAATACTTTTTACTTTTTGCTATAATAAATATCCCAAAATTTAAATAAAACAAATTTCTTCATCAGTTTAGGCCAATATATATTCTTCTACATATTTTCAGTAAAATAATCGCAATAAGCGCATATTAAATGGTTTGCACCAAAAAGTTATAGCGTCTATAAAATAGGGGATAGATTTATGTCTTTTTTATGGTGTTTTTATTATTTATTTATCTTTTACTAGTAATGGCGGTGATCTGCTATTACTAGCGGGACTGCGACATTGCAGCGGACACATCGGACATTTTTGATACTTTTTGGGACCATTGACATTTATACAGCGATCAGAGCTAAAAAATAGCCACTGATTACTGTATAAATGTCACTGGCAGGGAAGGGGTTAACACTAGGGGGCAATCAAGGGGTTAACTGTGTTCCCTGGGAGGTGTTACTAACTGTATGGGGGCTGGGCTGACTGGAGGAGGAGAGAGATTGCTGTTCCTAATCACTAGGAACAGACGATCACTCTCTGCTCCCCTGACAGTACGGGGATTTGTTTGTTTACACTGACAGACCCCCGTTCTGCCTGTCTCTGGAGTGATCGCGGGTGGCCGGCGGACATTGCATCCACCGGACCTGCTGGTCGGCTCCCCACTGCTCGTGAGTGGGCGTGCGCGCGTCCAAAAAGTGCTGTGTACACCCCCCGAACGTACAATGACAGCGACTGGCGCAGGGAAGTCAACCTGCTGCAGTGCAGCTGTGGCGGGTGGTCCGTAACTAGTTAAAAAAATAATAAAAACAAAAAACTACTGACACCGTCCACTGCCCTACAGACACCAATCTCTTCTATACTGACACCGTCCACTGCTCTGCTGATATACACGCATATGTGTTTGTGCTCATTTGTGCCATAGGCTTCACACACCAATTGAAGGGAGAACAGTGGCGGTGCGTCCATAAGGGCGCATGGGCGCCACCCCCTCTCTCCTGCCACCCCCTAGCTCCAATGCATTGCATGAATCCATCTATAGCCGCCGCTGCCACCCCCTATTCAGACGTCCAGCCCCTTTTCTGGTGCAGGGCGCCTGAACTACAGCGGAGGGGGGTGGTTTTGAAGCACCTGATTAGAGCCATAGGCTCTAATAGGCGTCAAAAAAGGTGACCTGCGAGCGATATGATGGGCGCTCGCAGGTCACTCATCTGTGTGTTAGAAAAGCAAATGAATATTTGCTTTCCTAACACCAAACTGCCTCTCCGCCATTCAGGTGCTCGGATCTGTTACCCGTTACCTGATTGGCTGAAACGACAGGCACTGTGATTGGACGCCAGGCATCCAATCATAGCAGAGGACAGGAAGAGAAGACGGGAGAAGACATCGAGGAGCTGTCCCACCAAGACAGGTAAGTGCAGACGGCGGGCCGGCGGGGGACACACTGGCAGCATTTCATATGGCACCGTGGTTGCGTTTGATGGGGCACAGTGGGAGCAATTGATGGGCACAGTGGGGGCAATTGATTTGCACAGTGGTGGCAATTGATGGACACAGTGGCTGTGTTTGATGGCACAGTGCCTGTGATTGATGGCACAGTGGCGGCAATTGATGGGCACAGTGGCTGCGTTTGATGGCACAGTGGCGGCAATTGATGGGCACAGTGGCTGCATTTGATGGCACAGTGGCTGCATTTGATGGGCACAGTTGCAGTAATTGATGGGCACAGTGGCTGCATTTGATGGCACAGTGGCGGCAATAGATGGGCACAGTGGCTGCATTTTATGGGGCACAGTGGCTGCATTTTATGGGGTACAGTGGCTGCATTTGATGGCACAGTGGCTACATTTGATGGCACAGTGGCAGCAATTGATGGGCACAGTGGTGGTAATTGATGGGCACAGTGGCTGCGTTTGATAGCACAGTGGTGGCAATTGATGGGCACAGTGGCTGTGTTTGATGGCACAGTGGCTGCTTTTGATGGCACAGTGGTGGCAATTGATGGGCACAGTGGCTGCGTTTGATGGCACAGTGGCTGTGTTTGATGGCACAGTGGCTGTGTTTGATGGCATAGTGGCAGCGATTGATGGGCACAGTGGCTGCGTTTGTTGGCACAGTGGCTGTGTTTGATGGCATAGTGGCAGCGATTGATGGGCACAGTGGTTACAATTGATGGCACAGTGGCGGCAATTGATGGGTACAGTGGCTGCGATTGATGGCACAGTGGCTGCGATTGATGGTACAGGGAGGCTAAAATTGATGGATTTTTTTCAGAATTTTTCAGTTTGTTTGCGCCCCCCAACCCCAAAAAGAAAAAAATTGGGGCACCAGCCGCCACTGAGGGAGAATAATGTCAGTGCAGAGCTTGTCAGCCTGTACATCAAACCCACATCTTGTTTGCTTCCCCAGTGATTAATCTGCCAAGCCACACAAGAAGGGGGGTTGTCTATAAAGATCCGACAGAAAGTTTTGACAGCAGACAGATTCGGTCGAGCGTTTGAAATCTTTATTTTTTTTTTCGTTCGGCTGGCAGAAAATTCTAAACTCCGTGAAGCCTAAATGAGCGTATTTGGCGATGTACGCACTTGCCTATTGCGATTTCTAAATATGCTTGTTGGCCCCGGAGGTGGAATATCACTTGCAATCAGCCCCGGCTCAAATACATTTTCTCCAAGTGTTAAAATACATCAAATTCCACAAGTGCGGCTTTTTCCACGCGTATAAATAAAACCGAATAACTAGAAGAGTCATCCGTCAAATGTTATGTGATGGAATGAAAGGCAGCCAAGATAAATTTCAAAATGAATGTAATGGCGTTTGTAAATATAATTCAGAGGGTGTCTGGCCTTACAGCTTTGGCTGGAGAGAAGATGTTTGATAACATCAAGACAAGGATATCAGCCGATCTCATCTGGGAATCAAAGGATCTTTATATTAAATGCATTATGCATGGACTAACCCTAACCTGCGCTGCATTTTAATAAAATATGTAAAGCAGATTAAACAAGCCAATATTGTTTGCCATTTTTCACTGTGAGCGATGATATAACAAAGAACCTTTTCTTTGGCTTTGCAGCCGAAGACAGTTTAGGACTTCAGAGAGAGTGACAGCGCAGTTTGTTAAATCCCAACTCAAGGAAAAAACTGTCTACTATTTAGGATGGAGTTGGAAACGTTTAGAGACTCTGTCAGGTTTTATCAGTTTTAGGAAAGAGTTGGGAATGTTTAGAGACTCTGTCAAGTTTTATCAAGTTAGGAAAGAGTTGGGAACGTTTAGAGACTCTGTCAAGTTTTATCAAGCTAGGAAAGAGTTGGGAACGTTTAGAGACTCTGTCAAGTTTTATCAAGTTAGGAAAGAGTTGGGAACGTTTAGAGACTCTGTCAAGTTTTATCAAGTTAGGAAAGAGTTGGGAACGTTTAGAGACTCTGTCAAGTTTTATCAAGTTAGGAAAGAGTTGGGAACGTTTAGAGACTCTGTCAAGTTTTATCAACTTAGGAAAGAGTTGGGAACGTTTAGAGACCCTGTCAAGTTTTACCAATGTAGGATAGAGTTGGGAACGTTTAGAGATTCTGTCAAGTTTTATCATTTTTAGGATAGAGTTGGGAACGGTTAGAGACTCTGTCAAGTTTTATCATTTTTAGGATAGAGTTAGGAATGTTTAGAGACTCTTGAGCTGATTTCCGAAGCATTTGCGCCATGAGTTGCGGCGCACGCTGATGCGCAAATGACATTTTCGCATTTACAAAACATATGCGCCGGTAACACAGCGCAATTCCCCATTTACTATTCTCTTCCCGGCGCACGGGAAGAGGCGATCGGTACGCCACTATAGACATTGGGCACGGCATCTTTAACTGAAAATTTAAACAAGCTGGAAGTGCGAATATTATGGGGGTGATGTGAGGAAGTATAGTACTAACTGCCCAAGTCACAAATATGCCCAAAATAGAATGAGAAACTAACTTTCTCAGAACAAGCCGGCGGTGCCAGCAAATACATTTCGAACTGCGGGAGGTCAATTTATGCACTGCGCATGCTCAAACGGCATTTGCGCTTGTTTAAATGCGTTGGTTCAGTGCGCCAGCAAAATCTTAGTAAATGTCAAGCAATGTAAATGCATTTGCATGGGTTGAACGGGCGCACCTCTTTTTTTTTAACGCTGGTTCACTTCGCGGCTATAATGGACTGCATTGGTGTGAACTGGCCCTTAAGCAATTTGGCATATTTAAAGGCATTTTCCCTTGTTTCGTTTTTGGGGTTGTCCAATTGGTGACATTGATATATGTCCCTTAGGGTCGGACCTGGGTCCCCATACCATATTTAAGGCCAATAACTAGAAGATAAGCCAGCCAAGTGGGGACTAGTAAAATTACCAAGTCAGTTCCCTTAGACTGCAATGGTATTTGTTGTTTAACTTTTGCACATGTTAGGCTCTTTAGTTGCCCTCCTGGACTGGGGGGTGTTTTGTCCCATCTGTAATTTTGGTGCATGCTGGATGATGTGCTTAATTTTGGACAGGGGGGTGGCTTATTTTGTGCTAGCTGCATTTGGGTTGTTCTGGGCATGCTCAGGGACTTTGTTTTTTTTTTTGGTGGTGCTTTTTATGTGTGAACAGCACTTGGATGTTTCTGGGCATGCTCAGAGTGTGTTTTTTTGGGTTAGTAATTTAAGGACATCCTTAACAGGTGTACCCATTTTGAAGTTCTCTACATTGGGTGAACTTGCATTTTGTGTGTTTCATGGACTGTTCATGTGTTTGCAATTTCCTCATTAGCACACAAACCTATGTTATATAAAGCTTGCAGATAGCATTCTTTACTTTGCCCTGAAAAGAGCCAAGATTGTGTGTACATTTGGGTGTCCTTATCAAGTTTCTAACACATGTGTTTTCTATTTGTATTTTCTTTGTTATGTTGTTGCAAAACAAATATGTTTTTATGCAATTTATTTGTTACTTTGGTTTGTTGTATTTTTTTGGGTGGTGCTTATTTTACCATGAAATCTTTTTTATGTTGGCAATGTTTGTTGTTTTTACGTTGTTCACTTTCGAGGTTACTGCTAATGGTGCTGAATTTTAACCCCGAGCCACACTCGGGAAAACCGCCAGGGAGGCTACTAGATGTCCATTTGTGGGTGCACGTCTTTTAACTCCTGTTAATTTACACTGCAAAAGGGTCAAATTTCAAATATATTCTGTTAGTGTCTCAAATTAACATATATGTGTGTATTTTGCTTTCCTTGCTTTATTCCAAGTCCTGTGGTTTTTTTTTTGGTTTTTTTTGGGACCAATAAAATTGTTTTAATTTTTTTATGTTTTGTGTGTTCTTTTCATGCAACGGATTTGTCAGCTCCAGCTTAACTAGGCTGATTGGCATGTCTTAGACAAATCCCCCTTTTTTTTTTAGTTTTAAGTTACTTTCCTGGTGCCTTCATGGTAGCACATGCATGGATTGTGCGTTTGCTGCCATGGATAGTGACCAGGAAGGTAACATTTCAGAGTGGTAAGTATTCAATTTTCTTTTTGAGCAGTGGTTTTCAGCCTCAGTCCTCAAGTACCCCCCCCCCCCCCCCCCCCCCGACAGGACATGTTTAGGAAATTTATCTTATCTAAAATAGCTGTCCAAAATACAAAACCATTGACTTTGATTTAAAGCACCTGTGCAAGATGAAGGAAAACCTGCAAACATGACCTGTTGGGGAGTACTTGAGGACAGGGTTGAGAAGCACTGATTTAGAGCACTGAACCAAAATCAATCTCAATCCTATTCTAATTGTGGACATTTTGAGGGAAATCGATTTTTTTATTTTCTTTATTTTTAGGTTGGGCTTTGTGTCCCTTTTCTTAAAATTGGCTTCGCTTCCTGTCACATAGCCAAACAGGAAGTGAGAGTAAAACCCTAACAATATTTTTCCTTGGGGACACACAGGTCAATCCAATCTAATTATGCAAATTGCACTCTAGCACTTTGTTGTGTACACCCCAAATTATTAGGTATTTTGGGGTTTATTAAAGGCAAATCCTTTCTGCAATACAAGTGTAGTTGATGAAAATCAGAAGGGAAGCACTGGTGATTTTATCATCCAATCATGTAAAGGCAAAGATGCTTTTTTTTTTTTTTCTTTTCCTTGCATGTCCCCATCGGATCTCCAGCAACTGCACTTTCAAATGCACTTGTAGTGCAAAGTGGATTTACCTTTTAGTAAATAAACCCCAAGACACATAATAATTTGGGATGTACATGGCAAAATGCTAGAGTGCAATTTCCCGAATGGGGAAACTATTTAGATTGACCTGTGTGTCCCCAAGGACATACATTGGTAGGGTTTTACCCTCACTTCCTGTTTGGCTATGTGACAGGAAGTGAATAATTTTGACATCCCCCGAAACTTATAATCCCTCTGCAGTCTATCCCCAAGCAAAAATAAGAAATGATTTTAATTAGTTTAACTTTGCAAAGACACATTCCTAAGTCCAATTGTGATGCATGTTAATGGCCCATTTAGACCTTTAATAGAAAGTCATCAGTTGCCTCTGACTCGAAACATTATTTTTGTCCAGTCCTAGAAATCTGCATCTGTTTTTCTTTTAACCACTTGGTGTCTGTGCTATAGCCAAACGACAGCCACAGAGTGGACCTGAATTTCTGGGAGGCTGTCATAGGACGGACTCCCCGTGTGCTCCCTGCAGCGTGCACTGAGTCACTGAGACTCGGGTGATCACAGATCGAAGTAAGGGCCGATCCCAGCCCCTTACCACGCGATGAGCTGTCAGCCAATGACAGCTGATCACATGATGTAAACTAAAGCTCGGTAATTGTTTATTTTTTCTCCTCACGCTGACAGCATGAGGATAAAAATTAAAGCTGATCACCGGCTTAGGTGCAAGGGACATTGGTCCCGAAGAGGCAATTCTGCCTCATCTGTGCCCACCAGTACCACCTGCCAGTGCCACCCATCAATGTTTTTTCCTTTCCCATGAGCGACAAGCACGGGGAACCGACTTGGATCCCCGCCAATGCCAGGCACTGTTTGGTATGAATCTTGAGGGGGAACTCCACGCAAAATTTTAAATAAAAAACCGCCATGGGTTCCCCTCCAAGAGCATACCAGGCCCTTGGGTCTGGTATGGATTTTAAGGGGAACCCCCTACGACGAAAAAACACTGTGTGAGCGGTGCGCGATGACTTATATAGACATGGGGTGTGGTCACCGGGTGGCTACCCTGCCCTTATGACGTCACAGTCCCATCATGCCCTGGGACTGTGACATCATAAGGGGCGGGGTCACCGGGTGAGGAGCCTGGCAGAAGATCCGGAGAGTGGGACAAAAGGCCGGACACCGGGAGAAGAGGCCGGAGAGCTGGAGAAGAGGCCGGAGAGAGCAGAGAAGTCGGAAGAAGACCCCCGAAGACGGAAGAAGACCCCCGGAGCTGACTAATAAATTACTTTAAAAACCTGTTTAGTGTGTTTTTTTATTGACACTTTTCCCCCCAGGTGAATGGGTAGGGGTACGATGTACCCCATACTCATTCAGATAGGGTGGGGGCCCCCTTATTAAAGGGGGCTCCCGAAATCCGATAAGCCCTCCGCCCGCAGACCCCGACAACCAACGGCCAGGGTTGTCGGGAAGAGGCCCTTGTCCTCATCAACATGGGGACAAGGTGCTTTGGGGTGGGGGGGCCGCAGCGCGCCCCCCTTCCCCAAAGCACCCATCCCCCATGTTGAGGACATGCGGCCTGGTACAGTTTAAGGGGGGGGGCGCTTGCTCGTCCCCACCCCATTTCCTGACTGGCTGGGCTGTGTGCTCGGATAAGGGTCTGGTATGGATTTTGGGGTGACCCCCACGCCATTTTTTTGGCATAGGGGGTTCCCCTTAAAATCCATATCAGACCTAAGGGCCTGGTATGCCCCTGGAGGGGAAACCCATGCTGGTTTTTCTTGCGCTGTGTTTTTCCTATTGCAGCGAGCGCGAGATGTACCTCGCCGAGAACCAGCGCGATGGGATTGCGCTGGAAACATTCTCGCGGGCAGGTACTGCTGTGCATGCGCCGGTGCACACACTCAATTAAGGATTTATCTGGTGCACCAATTAAGTTCTGAACCGGCGCAGCGCATTCATCTTAGTAAATGACCCCCCATAACTCAAAAATTCACATTATTGCTCTTTACAGATAACTCCCCACCCCCCTTACAGTTCAGCTAGGTGAATTTACCTCTGCATTAATATTTCACATCTCTTTATTATATATTGGTAATCGCGTACATGGCAGGGGTTGTGTTTCCACCACCACTAATTTCTGTTCCGTCCATCTTGGTAATTGTTATTAATAGCTTGTAATTTGCTATTCTATTAAACATTAATACATATCACTTTCATGCATGTCAAGAGCAAGACAAATGCAACCTCATGTTATGTTTAATTATGTTAGCACACAATGTTCAAGACTTTTCCCCAGTCAAGTTCAAGTGCAATATTTATGTGTACCCGAGCGATAGACAGGAATTGGGTTGCGGATAATAGACCCGCGGAATAAACTGAAAAGACATGTTTCACAATGTGAATGTTTAGCAGCCAGCAAGTCATAGGGCTGAAAAGTCTACTGAGTGAAATCTGAACTTATACATGGGATAAGGTTAGTTCAATTCCACAAAAACAGAAATCCGTTCTGTAAAATGAAATGAATAAATTAATTAATTAATAAATAAATAGTAAATAAGTAAATGCATTGAGAATTATTATGAATGATGGGAGTAGTACATAATTACGCAACAGATATAAACACATTAGAAATGAAAGCCTCTTGAGCCCCCTCCCTAGGGAAAGAGAGCCTTGACTGAAGGGGGCATGGCTAGGTGCCGGACAAGGGGAAAGATTGGTTGAAAAATGGGGGATGGGATGGGCCTGAGCTCAGGGAACGTGTGCCCCAGGGAATTCTGGGCCTTTCGGAGGAGTCTGTTGGAAGAGCTGCCCACCCTCCTGCCCCTTTTTTCCTCTGTTATGGTATGTCACAGCTTGCTGTGGTTTTCTTGACCTTGCCAGCAGTTAAAGTTGCTGTAATGGGCTATGCCTAGGGTTGCCACCTCATCCCTTTAGACCCAAACACATATTAATTACACGGGTTCTGGGGCTAATTTAATGCATATAAGGCACCAAGTGAGTTTAATTACCACCTTATTCAGCCACCGTACCTGTGATTAATACGTGTTCGGTTTTAAAGGGACGAGGTGGCAACTCTAGCTATGCCCTTGATGGAAAATTGGAAGTAGGCTGTCCAGCACTTATGGTGAGGACAGGCCCCACTTCCCTCTTTGGTTGAGTGCTCACAGTACGACTGTGACTGGCACTGGTTAAATATGTTCACATGTTATGTGTTGGAATTTAATAAAGCTGTGGCCTTGCCCTTTCCAACCTAATGGTTGTAAGTGTCTTATTTAATGGGGAAAAGGGCAAGGGTGGTGGGGGATTTGATCCCATTGTGTTACGTTAATTGGGACCTAGGCCCATTGCGCCTCGCAAGTCATGAATTATAAGCTATTGGTTAGATGGTATCTGACGTCTGATAAAATCCATAAATATCAACCGGATAAATCCCCACAGTGTTGGAGGAGATGTGGACAGAGGGCCACAATGACACATACTTGGTGGGAATGCCCAAAAATTAAAGAATATTGACAGGAAATACTGAAATATATAGAAGAAATAACTGGAAAAAAGACAACAAACAACCTGCAGACATGTCTATTTCATGAATCAAAAGTTTCAAATAAGCAATATGGAAAAACATTAACTCCAATATTGTTGAATGCTGCAAAAGGAGTAATCCCAAAGAAGTGATTAAGTATAGAAAAACCGGATGTAAGGGAATGGTTCGAGCAAAACAAATACTACATCAGAACAGAATTCCTATGCAGCAGCGAAAAAGGGCAACCAGGAAGATATAACAGTATTTGGGGAAAATGGAAAATGTTTAAAATCAGGTGAGTACCTGTGTATTGTCTTGTTGAGTACCTGTGTATTGTCTTTAGTGTTAGTGTCAGGAAGCTAGTTGTTAGGTAATTTGGACAAGATATAATCCCCAATCCTCATTCAATTTAATAAGTACGATGCCCAGAGGCTCTTGTACATCTTGTACATACATACGCATGTATGCGTTCCTTGATCATCCGATCGAGGGTGAATACTGCTGTGCAAAATGTAAGCGCATTGTTTCCCTGGAAGCCCAGGTTCTGAATCTGGGAAAGCAACTGTCAGCAGTGAGAAGTCCCTCCATACTAAAGGAGAGCCAGGAACGTACATGGCAGGTGGCGGCAGGGGCCAGCACAGAGGCGGGTGGAAACAAAGAGGTGCAGGCACTAGCAAAGAGTAGATGGGTAACAGTTAGGAAGGGTAGAGGGGGAAGTGCCAGGGAGGCCGATCCATCCCAATAAGTACGCTCCATTGAGTGACATTGGTGAAACCAGTCAGGGACCAGCACTGCTGGAGCTGAGGGCTTCTCCTAGCTGCCAGGGGAAGAACTCCTCCAGTGAGAGTGGGGGGGAAGCGAAGGGAAAGGAAAGACAGATTCTGGTGATAGGGGACTCAATTCTTAGAAGGACAGAGAGGGAAATCTGTAACAAAGACCTGAAGCGCCGAACAGTATGTCGTCTACCGGGCGCTCGGGTTCGGCACATCACGGATCTGGTGGACAGATTACTGGGAGGGGCTGGGAAAGATCCAGCTGTCATGGTGCACGTTGGCACCAATGACAAAGTCAGAGGCAGATGGAGTGTCCTAAAGAACGAAGGCAGAAAGGCAGAGGGAGATTAGGGAAGTACACAAGTGGCTGAAGAGCTGGTGTAGTAAGGATGGGTTTGGGCTCCTGGAGGACTGGGCTAACTTCTTAGTCGATAACCGGTACTATAGAAGGGACGGACTGCACCTAAATGAGGTGGGTGCAGATCAGCTGGGAATGAAGATGGCCAAAAAGTTAGAGAGGTTTTTAACCTAGGTGATGGGGGGGAGGGTCCAGAGGTAGAGATAGTCAGCGCAGAACATATTCAAGAGGGCAGTATTGGGGGCAATAGTGGTAGGTTGACCAAAGCACAAAAACCCAAGGTAAGTATAGTAAGTATAGTAGCAAGTCCTAGTTGCAATCTCGGAGGCTATATATCAAGAATAATGTACAAGTGAATGTGAGAGATGACATCACTAAGGGAGCTAGGGAGGAGGTGGAATCCCTATGGGTAGAGCTCCAAAGGGATGAAGCTAAGGGGAAAATAATACTGGGAGTAAGCTATAGGCCCCCTAACCTGAGGGAGGAAGTGGAGACAGATCTCCTATCACAATCTGGATTAGCAGCAAGGATGGAAAGTGTTATCATAATGGGGGATTTTAATTATCCAGACATAGACTGGGCGGAGGGAACCGCGCATTCATCTAAGGCTCGCCAGTTCCTTAATGTCTTGCAGGACAATTTTATGGGTCAGATGGTAGATGCACCAACTAGAAATAAAGCGATACTGGATCTATTGATTACCAACAATACAGACCTGATCACGGATGTGGAAATACGGGGCAATTTAGGTAACAGCGATCACAGCTCAATTCGTTTCAGTATAAATCACACAAATAGGAAACATAAAGGGAATACAAAGACACTGAATTTCAAAAGAGCCAACTTCCCTAAACTACAAACCTTGCTAGAAGGCATAAATTGGGATAAAATCTTAGGAACAAAGAATACGGAGGAGAGATGGGTTTGCTTTAAGAGCATATTAAATAAGGGCATTAGCCAATGCATCCCATTGGGTAATAAATTTAAAAGAGCGAACAAAAGTCCTGGATGGCTTAACTCCAATGTAAAAATGCATATAAAAGCAAAGGAGAAGGCCTTCAAAAAATACAAGGTTGAGGGATCATCATCAGCATTCAGACTTTATAAAGAATGCAACAAGAAATGTAAGGGTGCAATAAGGACGGCTAAGATAGAACATGAAAGACATATAGTGGAGGAGAGCAAAAAAAAATCCCAAGAAATTCTTTAAGTATGTAAACAGTAAAAAAGGAAGACAGACCATATTGGCCACATAAAGAATGAGGAAGGACATCTGGTTACAAAGGATGGGGAGATCGCGAAGGTATTGAAATTATTCTTCCCAGTCTTCACGAGGGAATCGGGGGCTTCAGTAACCAAAACTGCAGTTTTTATCCTCATGACACATCACAGGAAGCACCTCTATGGTTAACAGAGGACAGAATTAAAATTAGACTTGAGGAACTTAACATTAATAAATCACCGGGACCAGATGGCTTGCGCCCGAGGGTACTTGGGGAACTCAGTCAAGTGATTGCCAGACCGTTGTTCCTAATTTTTACAGACAGTCTACTGACTGGAATGGTACCAGCTAATTGGAGAAAAGCCAATGTAGCACCAATATTTAAAAAGATCCCATAATACATCCCTGGGAATTACAGACCAGTTAGCCTAACATCAATAGTATGTAAACTCTTGGAGGGGATGGTAGGGGACTATATACAAGATTTTAGTAATGAGAACGGTATCATTAGCAGTAATCAGCATGGATTCACAAAGAATCGCTCTTGCCAAACCAATCTACTAACCTTCTATGAGGAGGTGAGTTGCCAGCTAGATAAAGGAAGGCCCGTAGACGTGGTGTATCTGGATTTTGCAAAAGCATTTGACACATTTCCCCATAAACGTCTACTGTACAAAATAAGGTCCGTTGGCTTGGACCATAGGGTGAGTACATGGATTGAAAACTGGCTACAAGGGCACGTTCAGAGGGTGGTGATAAATGGGGAGTACTTGGAATGGTCAGGGATGGGGTCCCCCAGGGTTCTGTGCTGGGACCAATCCTATTTAATTTGGAGGATGGGATAAACAGTTCAATCTCTGTATTTGCAGACGATATTAAGCTAAGCAGGGCAATAACTTCTCCGCAGGATGTGGAAACCTTGCAAAAAGGTTACACTACATGGCAAATGAGGTTCAATGTAGAAAAATGTAAAATAATGCATTTGGGTGGCAAAAATATGAATGTCATCTATACACTGGGGAAGAACCTCTGGGGGAATCTAGGATGGAAAAGGACCTGGGGGGTCCTAGTAGATGATAGGCTCAGCAATGGCATGCAATGCCAAGCTGCTGCTAACAAAGCAAATAGAATATTGGCATTAAAAAGGTGATCAACTCCAGAGATAAAACGATAATTCTCCAGCTTTAAAAGACTCTGGGCCGGCCGCACCTGGAGTATGCTGTCCAGTTCTGGGCACCAGTCCTCAGGAAGGATGTACTGGAATTGGAGCAAGTACAAAGACGGGCAACAAAGCTAATAAAGGGTCTGGAGGATATTAGTTATGAGGAAAGGTTGCGAGCACTGAACTTATTCTTTCTGGAGAAGAGGAGCTTGAGAGGGGATATGATTTCAATAATAAAAATACCGTACTGGTGACCCCACAATAAGAATAAAACTTTTTCTCAGAAGAGAGTTTAACAAGACTCGTGGCCACTCATTAAAATTAGAAGAAAAGAGGTTTAACCTTAAACTACGTAGAGGGTTCTTTACTGTAAGAGCGGCAAGGATGTGGAATTCCCTTCCACAGGCTGTGGTCTCAGCGGGGGGGTATCGATAGTTTCAAGAAACTATTAGATAAGCACCTGACTGACCACAACATACAGGGATATAAAATGTTATACTGACACATAATCACACACATAGGTTGGACTTGATGGACTTGTGTCTATTTTCAACCTCACCTACTATGTAACTATGTAAGTAGGTCTTGTTCACAATGTCCCAGGACTGCTGACTGTCCTAGTTCCTCTGTTTTTAAACAAATCCAGGGATGGAGGAATGCAATTATGGACAGCATATTCTGATACACGATACTACTGTATGTGTCAGGGTTTTTTTACTTGTTCATATGAGGTTTTTAATGGGATTACTTATTGGTAACATTCCAGGCACTTTTCCAGTGTTTTCAAATAATTACTTACATTCACTTACATAATGTACACCTACTACCTGGTTAATGCTGTGTTACTGTGTGGTTTGGTTGGTCACGTGGGTTGTAGTGTGGCTTTTTTGTCCTGGGAGCTGTGATGTGTACTGTGGGTCCTCCCCTCCTCCCCCCATGGTGTCTGGGAGGCTCAGGGGAATGTCCCGCTGCGCATCAACGCCACTCCCCCTGCGCTATGCGTGTGACGTCAGCTCTTGACGTCATTGTGCTGACGCCTAGTGTAGCACATCAGCGTTCACCATGAGGGAGTTTTGGCGCCAGCTGCAGAGTGGTTATACCGCTCAGGTGTTGACGCCTCCCCTCTATTTGTTTGTCATCGTGACGTTGGGGGTATATATACTGGCTGTCTACCTGGCTGGTTCATTCTGGTGTTTCTGCGCACTAGCTGGACCTATGTCTAGCTGGTGTTGCATCCACGCAAAATTGTGGTAAGCTCTTTCTAGTTTGAGGATTCTATTTTGGTGGTTTGTCCACCCTAATCTTTCGCACTGTTGTTTGGGGTATACTTTTATTACTTTGGTATCTTTTCACATCTAGATTTTCCAATTCACTTTTCAGATAGAGGCTTATCAACATCACTTTTTTTATTTTCCACTGCTCTCATCACTTTTTCAGGAGTTACACTGGGTATATTATTATGTATTTATTATTATATACAACTTATCATTGTCATATTTATACACATACTTATTATTTGTTTCCAGATGTCCCTGTTGATGAGCTTACACCATCACCGTTTGTTATCTAGGGATTTTATTCCCAGACTCACTCACCCTTCAATAATGTCCGGTGTTGCGTCATGTTATATTGTGACCTCAGCTTCAGTGACAGACGATGTCCCCTGTCCACCTTATGCCCACCACCACGTGCCACATTCATTATCCCTGTTTGTAAGTATCGGTGGATAAATATTCACTTTCTTATCCCTCTTCCTCTACACTCCCCTTTTTTTAGTTGGACTGTAGTTTACTATACTCATATATATTCTATAGATACTTCTGTCGCATCTTCTCCTTATGAGTGGACACATCCACGAAATGCGTCGAGCTCTGTTGATGCCACAGCTACATTATATCATGGATTGTTATTTACTGATTACTAATTATGTTTAAGGATGTTGTAACTTTACAAATCATTTTTGGTTTCATACATCATGTGAATGCGGTTAGTTTTGGGCATGTTGCTATTTGTACCTCTATGTCATGGTACCATATGTATGTATGTATGTGTGTGTGTGTGTGTGTGTGTGTGTGCATATATATATATATATATATGTATGTGTGTGTGTATATATATATATATATATATATATATATATATATATATATATATATACAGTATTTATTAACATTTTTGTGCTTGCATTGTGTATTTACCCCATTTGGATTGTTATACGAATAAACACTTTACAGACACACAGTGCTTATTTGCATGCTTTATATAAAGTCTGAAACTCGTCTTATTCTAGTTCCTTAGTGAGGGAGATAAAGAGATCCTTCTCCACAACAGGACCTCCAGCAAGAATCCATTAGTAATCTTCTCCAGGCCCTCACTATAGCTCCTGCCTAGGCCCAAACTGCAATTCTTTTCTAAATACAGTTGCCCAGGCTTTCCTGAACCCAGCAGTGTGTAGGCTGGTGTCTGTTTTGCCGGGAGGGTGCACAGCACTGTTTCCATTTGTTTAAAACTTTATTGAGGGTGTACAAATGTACACTCCATTCAAGTCTCAGCACAGTGCTGTGGTGTCATTCGATGCGCCACATTCAAATGCAGCACGTCTGTATTTTTCCACACCATGGATCATCTCAGTGTTGTAGCGTAGTGCCAATTGTTTGCTATGTGTCCTAGTGGTGACCTGTGCTGATCTATGCAAAAAAAATGCAAGCCACTGCATATGCAAGCCACTGCATATAGATAGCCCTTTCCCTTATTATTCTACAAGGTGTGTCTAAAAAGTTTGGTGAATGGTATCAGAAAACAAGCAAAACAGAAGATACAAACACATTCCCTTTATTTGCTTTCAAAATAATCACCATCCTTCACAACATACTTTTGGCCACGATCATAAAGCTTCTGGAACGTGTCCTCTTTAGGAATCGATTGCAGAACAGCTGCCACACATTCCTGGATTGCCAACACATCCACAAAACGTGCACCTTTGATGACCCTCTTCAGAGAGAGAAACAGAAAGAAGTGAACGCTTTTCCATCGATTGCCGCTTGGATTTTGGATCAAACTGGTAGCACCAGGTCTCATTCCCTGGTTTGCAGAAAGGATGGATCCTGGCCACACATGGTAATGGAATCTCCAGAGGTTTCCATCTGTTTTGCTTTCTGTTTGTCAGTCAGCTTGTGCGGCACAAACTGGGAACAGATCTTCTGCTTACCCAAATCTTTGTGGACAACAGCTAATGCCCAATTCCTATGCCATCAATCATAGAGTGAGTCGCCAATCTCGTGCCAGCCTATGTCACACTCGCTCGATCATGTCTAGGGTTCTGCTTGTCGATGGCCGACCCAAACGTGGCTCATTCTCACCTGTTTCCTTCCCAAAATACATTTTTTTGCTCACGGCTTCCATCCCGTACACTTGCACCAACATTTCATGCGTCTCCATCACCATTTTCCCCAATTTGTAGAAGAGCTTGATGCTCACTCGTTGCTCCATTGGACTGTGACCCTACCTCTCACACTGACTATGTTTGACTGCCGACAACAGGTTTACCCTGATGGTCACGTGTACTGCATGCTAGGTGGTACTTCTCAATGTGTCTCTGGATAGCCATGTGCAAGCGCACACACCCAGCCCATGTTGCTGTTGAGATATCGGACCACTCATCAAACTTTTTAGACACATCACACATACTGACCAGTAGTACTTAACTCAGCTCAGTGGATGTTATGGCCCTAATGCCTTGTACACACGATCGAACTTTCCGACAACAAAACCGTGGATTTTTGTTAGAAGGATATTGGCTCCAACTTGTCTTGCATACACACGGTCACACAAATGTTGGCCAACAGTTACGAACGTGAGAACGTGGTGATGTACAAGATGTACGACGAGTCAATAAAAAGGAAGTTCAATAGTCATGTGATATCTCCATTACGAACGCTAGTTTTACAAGACCGAGCTCTTCCGGCTTGTACTTGAGCATGCATCAACTTTTGTGCGACGGACTTGTGTACACACAATCGGAAAGTCGACAACAAAGTTTTGTTGGTGGAAAATTTGAGAACCTGCTAGCCAACATATGTTGGAGGAAAGTCCACCAACAAATATTCGACGGTCGGACTTTCCGCCAACAAGCTCACATCCAACAATTTCCCATCGGAAAGTGTGACCGTGTGTACGCGGCATTAGTCTTTAAGTGGAGTGCTCTAAATTCCCAAAATGGGAAAGGAAAATAAAAATTATTACATTCGTAGAATACCCAACACTTTCATGCCGTCTCCCTCTAAAATTCATGGATTTGTCTCAGCGCAAGGCAGTTTTATAAGTCGTTAACAAAAATAATCTTTCTGTGTTCAAAGGGCTATTTTTACTTTGTAATGTCTCCTATTATGAAACATTAACTGCCCAGTTTTTTAAGATTAAAACTTTTCAGCATTGACGATATTCCCCCTCGCACCAAAGCTCCATAATCTCACAGCTATTCACACATCGGAAGAAAGTGGAGGGATATTATTATCTTCTAATTTTTCTACGTCGGATAAGAAAAGCTATTGATCATCTTGTAGATTCTCCACTCTGGGGAGATGTATATAAGCCAGCTGCTACAGAAGAACATTCATCTAAAACTAATGATTTCTTCAAACAAAGACTTGGAAAAACAACGGCACTACTCCATGCTACTTTATGAAATGGAACTCACCACACTTTTTTCTTTTATATATATATATACGTATATGCTTAGAATTTCCATTATACGATATTGCAAAATGACTTTAGGTTGTGATCCAATCACATTAAAATAAAAGCTCAGTAGATTAATTAATTTGACCAATTGGTGGGGGAGCACCTGCAAGCTAAAAATAATGGAAATCCCTAAAGATGTCATAGAATGACATAGGAAGACTTAAGGTCAAGTTCAAGTAGATGAATGTTTCCTTATAATAACTTTCCTTTGTGTGCACTCTTTGGACTGTAAGCAGATGAAGGAGTCAAAGTATTTTTTTTATAGTTATATAGTTAGGTTACTAAACACACACACGTTCATGGAATTCAACCAAAAGACAAATAAATACATTTAAATCCTGTACCCACAGAACCCTTAAAATGTATCTAAACCAAAAAACAAACATTTTAGCTTTCTTTTAGGCATTTTTTTGCCTTTTTCTCGTTGTCATTTTTCATCTTCCTTTAACAGCGTAAGCTGCCCAGCAAAAGTCATAGTTAGAGGGTTAAGACAAACCATTTACCACTGACAGGGGTACTCAGCTTTTATTCATTTATGTAAAACCTTTTTCCCAAAAGGAAAAAAAAAAAGATGTTGATGTAACAGCTTATAAAGTGTTATCTAAAATTTGGCTTTAATTTGTTAGTTAAGTTCTACAGTATATATAGAAAAGAGTCATCGCCCTTTAAAATAATCACATTTTGTCGATTTGCAGCCTGAAATGAAGACAGACACAGTTTTTGTTTTATCCAGCTGTATTTACTCAGTGCAACTTATATCATCCAAGTGAAAGATAGAACACCAACATAGCAGAAAAAAAAAAACAGAATGACTGAGTTGGAAAAAGGATCACACCCTTATGTCAGTTTTTTGTTGAACTACCCTTTGCTTTAATTGCAGCCTTTAGTCTGTTGGGATTTGTCTCTACTAACTTTGCACATCTAGACTTTGCAATATTTGCCCACTCTTCTTTGCAGAACTGCTCAAGTTCAGTTACATTTGATGATGACCGTTTGTGACCGATTTTTGTGGACTGCAGTCTTCAAGTCATTCCACAGATTTTCAATGGGGTTTAAATCTGGGCTCTGACTAGGCCATGCAAGGACATTCACCTTTTTCTCCTTCAACCACTGTGTGCTTTGGGTCATTGTCATGTTGGGAGGTAAACCTTCTTCCCATTGATTACTTTCTGGCAAAGGGCAGAAGATTTTCCTCCAGAATGTGACGGTATTTTGCCCCATCCATTTTCCTTCTATACTGACAAGTTCTCCAGTCCCTGCTGCAGAGAAGCACCCTCATAATAAGATATTACCACCCCCCATAACAGGATATTATCAACCCCCCCCCCCCCCCATAACAGGATATTACCACCCCCATGCTTTACTGTAGGGATGGTGTTATTTGGACGTGAGCTGTATTGGATTTCCAGACATATCGTTTGGGTTTGAGGCCAAATAATTCAATTTTAGTCTCATCTGTCCAGACCACCTTTTTCCATGTGGCTCCAGAATCTTCAAGCTGCATTTTGGCAAAGCTCAGTCGTCACTCCATGTAGCCTTTTTTGAGGAGCGGCTTTTTTTCTTGCAACCCTCCCATACAGGCCACATTTGTGGAGAATTTGTGATATCGTTGTCACATGTACACAATGACCACTCTTTGTCATAAATTCCTGCAACTGCTTCAGAGTTGCTGTAGGTTCTTGGTAGCCTCTCTGACCAGTTTCCTCCTGACTCTTTCATCCAGTTGGGAGCAGCGTCCTGATCCAGGGAGGGTCTGTGTTGTACCAAATACCTTCCACTTCTTAATAATAGACTTCACGGTGCTTCTAGGCATTGATAAAGCCTTTGTATCCATCTCCTGACTTGTGCCTGACCACAATTTTATCCCGGAAATCCCGGTGACAGTGCCTTGCCACCCATAGTTGATTGTTTGCTTACATCCTTACATTACTTTTTAGAGGCCCTGAGGTAGGTTATGCCATAATGTATCAATATGCACAGCATATTAGCACATTAGGGCACACTTACCTGTCAGGCTTAGCCCTCCAGCATTGTAGTGTGATCAGTCCGGCAAGTCCCGGGAGCTTCCATCTTCACCCGGTCTTCCTTCCAGGTTCTGTGCCTTCAGTCACTTGCCTTGGCCGGGTTGTGTTGATGTCAGTCCCACGCATGCTCATGGGCACCTCCTCTTTCTTTCTCACCCCCCCTCTCTCTCATCCTCCCTCCCTTACACCTCACCCCTCTCTCATTCTCCCTCTCTCTAATTTCATTTGTTATAACAAAAAATTATTTGCCTGTTTAATTTATTTATCTAAAAAAGTCCCACCAAAATCCTCAGCACCAGGCCCATGATGTTCTGAATCCAGCCCTGGGTAAGGGACACACACACACACACACACACACACACACACAGCCATCTACATGATGTAAAGGAATAGACATGATTCATCAGACCAGGCCACTTTCTTCCATTGCTCCGTGATCCAGATCTGATGCTTATTTGTCCATTATAGGCACTTTTGGCTGTGGACATGAGGGCACCCTGACGGGTCTGAAGCTATGCAGCCCCATGCACAACAAACTGCAATGCACTGTGAATTCTGACACCTTTCTATCAGAACCAGCAATATTTTTTTCAGCTACAGTATCTCTTCTATTGGGTCGGACTACACAGGCCAGCCTTCGTTCCCCACATGCATTAGTGAGCCTTGGCTGCCCTTGACCCTGTTGCTGGTTTTCCTTCCTTAGACCACTTTTGGTTCGGTCCTGAACAGTAAAGACTGAGAAAATCCCCACAAGAGCTGCAGTTTTGGAGTTGCTCTGACCAAGTTATTCAGCCATTACAGTTTGGCCCTTGTCAAAGTCCCTCAAACCCTTAAACCATTTTTTCTGCTTTTTTTAAACACATCAAACTTAGGGACAACTTGTTGCCTAATATATCCCACCCACTTTCAAATGCCATTTTAACGAGATAATCAATGTTGTTGACTTTACCTGTCAGTGGTCAGATGTACTGGCTGATTGGTGTATGTCTTCACACAAGATAATCCGTTAAAGCAGACCTTTACCCATAAAAATATATTTTTTTCTGGGCCCTACAACCCCCCCCCCCCCCTTAAACAACTGTATAATATAACCTCCCACTCGGAACAGTTTAGTACCTATATAAAGTATAGAGATTTCCCTAGGGGGTTTTGTATTGCAGCAAAAAAATGATATCAAAAGTATTATATGAAAGAAGTTTATTACAAAAATTAATATGTACAAACACAGATGTCCGTCAAGACAAGAGCTCTAAAATCAATTGCTAGAAGGCATGAATTGCATAGTTGCACAGTGGTACAATGGACATACAAGTGATAAAATAACTGTAAAAAGTCATACAGAAAGACCCCAATGTGTGTCGACCATAATACAGTAGCGGTCTTCTTCAGGGGGAAGAGATATGAGCTTCTAGAAGATACAATGCATCAATCAGTACAATGAGAACCAAGCAAAAACATCAATTGGTTAACAAGGTTACAGGATAAGTAATGAGATTTATATTTACCAAAGAACAGCTTTATTTTCAGCCTTCCAGCAGTTCTGCTTCAGATTGCCTCCCCAAGGATCCAGACAGCGCAGTGGAACCAAGATGGTGCCCATCCTTCAAAAAAGCTGCATGCCCGACAGGCCACAAAGAGAACTTACAAGAGGTTGCATTTGCTACATTAAATGGGGGGGGGGGGGGGGGCAGGGATGGCACAAAAAGAAGGGGAAGGGGAAGGAAGGGGGGAAAAAGTGGAAAGGGAACGGGAGATGAGGGTGCCAAACAAGCGCGAGAGGGGGGCCCTAATAGATCTGACAAGGAGGTCACCAAGCACCAAATAGTAACTATAATGGTAAATTGCTATGTGCAAGTGAAAACATAAAAGAAAAAGGAAATGCGAGGAGGGTGCAAAAAGGTGCTAGAGTGGAAGATAAGCACCCGGAGGACAACAGAAAGTACTGTTGATCTGGATAGCAACAACAGGGGTGCCAGAGCACCAAGTGAAAAAGTGCAGTGTGAAAAGTATTGAGAATGAAGGGAAGAGGCACTTAAAAAAGAAAAGAAGAAGAAAAATGACAACGTGATAAAAAAACTATTAGGACGGCCCCAGCAACAGGACCGTAGGTGAAAAGTGCCCAAAAAAAAAGAGACAAAACCGTGTAGTAGTGGGAAAGATGAGAAAAAAAAGTAATAATTATACTCCATCTTGAAAATACCTTCAAAGGGTAAGTAGTTCAAACTCAGTAAAGAAATTAACCGGTCCACAGATAACACTCCTCTAAATTGGAGGGTATCAACAGATAAATGTGGAAAGTCTAAAAATTAAAGATTAATTAAAAGTAAGTCATGCATACTCAGTTTACCTACTTCATATGTCTCACTACTAGGATCTTTTTCTTAATGGCTTACTTTTAATTAATTTTTAATTTTTAGACTTTAGACTTTTTTTAGTACACCCTTCACATTTTTGTAAATATTTTATTATATCTTTTCATGTGACAACACTGAAGAAATGACACTTTGCTACAATGTAAAGTAGTGAGTGTACAGCTTGTATAACAGTGTAAGTTTGCTGTCCCCTCAAAATAACTCAACACACAGCCATTAATGTCTAAACCACTGGCAACAAAAGTGAGTACACCCCTAAGTGAAAATGTCCAAATTGGGCCCAAAGTGTCAATTTTTTGTGTGGTCACCATTATTTTCAAACACTGCCTAAACCTTCTTGGGCATGGAGTTCACCAGAGCTTCACAGGTTGCCACTGGAGCCCTCTTCCACTCCTCCATGACGACATCACAGAACTGGTGGATATTAGAGACCTTGTGCTCCTCCACCTTCGGGTTGAAGAAGCCCCACAGATTCTCAATAGGAGTTAGGTCTGGAAACATACTTGGCCAGTCCATCACCTTTACCATCAGCTCCTTTAGCAAGGCAGTGGTCGTCTTGAAGGTGTGTTTGGGGTCGTTATATTGTAATACTGCCCTGCGGCTCAGTCGCTGAAAAGAGGGGATCATGCTCTGCTTCAGTATGTCACAGTACATGTTGGCATTCATGGTTCCCTCAATGAACTGTAGCTCCCCAGTGCCGGCAGCACTCATGCAGCCCTAGACCATGACTCTCCCACCACCATGCTTGACTGTAGGCATAGACACATATGTCTATTTCCCAAAGACATCCTCTGGATATGATGCTGAGCATGTGCACTCAACTTCTTTGGTCAACCATTGTGAGGCCTAATCTGAGTGGAACCTGTCCAGTTAAACCGCTGTTTGGTCTTGGCCATCGTGCTGCAGCTCAGTTTCAGGGTCTTGGCAATCTTCTTATAGCCTAGGCCATCTTTATGTAGAGCAACTATTCTTTTTTTCAGATCCTCAAAGATTTCTTTGCCATGAGGTGCCATGTTGAACTTCCAGTGACCAGTATGAGAGAGTGAGAGCGATAACTCCAAATTTAACCTACCTGCTCCCCCATTCACACCTGAGACCTTGTAACACTAAAGAGTCACATGACACCGGGGAGGGAAAATGGCTAATTGGGCCCAATTTGGCCATTTTCACTTAGGGGTGCACTCACTTTTTTTGCCAGTGGTTTAGACAATAATGGCTGTATGTTGAGCTATTTTGAGGCGACAGCACATTTAAACTGTTATACAAGCTGTATACTCACTACTTTACATTGTAGCAAAATGTCATTTCTTCAGTATTGTCACATGAAAAGATATAATAAAATATTTACAAAAATGTGAGGGAGTGTACTCACTTTTGTGAGATACTGTATGGGTTGGGTTTTTCTTTATAGATAATCTCAGAGTTAAAAAAAGGAAGCAAGAGAAGTTTTCCCCAAAGTAGTAGGAAATCCCTCTTAGTTGTCTTCTAAACAGCTGTCACGATTGGAAGATTTCCCCTCCATTCCTGTCCTAGTAACAACTGTCAAATTTTGGATACGTTATCATTTTCTGTTCTGGTGTCAATGATAAACAGGACAAATCATGACTAGTCATGATTAAGCCTAGTCCAAAATACGCCTCTTTCTAACCAATGACACAACAAAGCTCTTAATTCACTTGCTGGTCATCTCTCGCCTCGACTACTGTAACTCCCTTCTCATTGGCTTACCTCTACATAGTCTATCCCCCCTTCAACCCATCATGAATACTGCTGCCAGACTTATCCACCTTACCAATTGCTCTGTGTCTGCTACTCCTCTCTGCCGATCCCTCCACTGGCTTCTGCTCACCCAACAAATTAAATACAAAATACTAACACTTCTTACAAAGCCATCCTCAATTTAGCCCCCTGCTACATCACCAGCCTAGTCTCAAAATATCAACCTAATCGTTCTCTTCGCTCCTCTCAAGACCTCCTGCTCTCTAGCTCCCTTGTCACCTCCTTCCATGCTCGCCTCCAGGACTTTTCGAGAGCCTCTCCAATCCTATGGAACGCCTTACCCCATCCCTTCTAGATTGTAAGCTCTAACGAGCAGGGTCCTCTGATTCCTCCTGTATTGATTTGTATTGTAACTGTACTGTCTGCCCCCATGTTGTAAAGCGCTGCATAAACTGTTGGCGCTTAAAAAATCCTGAATAATAATAATAATAGAACACACGAGATGAGATAAGCTGAGTACACAATGAGATTATTGGATGAATGATCTTCTGGTTTTTTTTTCAGATGAAAATTGTACTGATTGAACAAAAATCGCATGATCTGGTATCATATGAGAAAAGTTTTCAAGTTTGTTCCTTCGGAAAATTTCAAACAAAAGCTGTGTACTAACAATCAGATTATCGTAAGATCGCTTGGAAATCTGTATTTTTTTGTACAATTTTCTGATTGTGTGTATGGGCCTTTACGGCTGTAATGGCTGAAGCGTGTTGACTTTCACTGGCTGTATCTCCCTGTATAGCATAAATAAAGGTGGTATTTGCTGATCCTTACTGTTGTGCCTCCTTTCCTAGTAGAATGTGCATATTTGAGGCTTCAGACACCTACAACCTGAGCACCGGTTCCAATTATTTACACTTTCTGTGGGAGGTAGAAGCACAGCTACTGTCTGTTCTGACAACCGGAACACAATCAAGAATTGCACAGACACCAGGATTTACATGACAGTGTCCCTGCAAGTAGATGCTGACCCTGGATTAGGTGCCATGTTGAACTTCCAGTGACCAGTATGACAGAGTGAGAGCGATAACACCAAATTTAACACACCTGCTCCCCATTCACACCTGAGAAGTTGTAACCCTAATAAGTCACATGACACCGGGGAGGCAAAATGGCTAGTTGGGCCCAATTTGGATATTTCCACTTAGGGGTGTACTCACTTTTGTTGCCAGTGGTTTAGACATTAATGGCTGTATGTTGAGTTATTTTAAGGGGAACAGCAAATTGACACTGTTATACAAGCTGTACACTCACTACTTTTCATTGTAGCAAAGTGTCATTTCTTCAGTGTTGTCACATGAAAAGATATAATAAAATATTTAGGGGTGAGGGGTGTACTCACTTTTGAGAGAAACTTTAAATACCTGCAAGTGTTATGAGGACATATTACTTAGCATGCATGTATTTACCATGGAAAAAATATCCAATGCTAAGTGCACTTTAAGGAGAGTTTTTCCAAAATAGAGATATAATTACTGTCGTGCCCATGCTTGGGTACGCACTTTGAGGAATCCTTGATTTACCTTCTAGACCAGTCTTTCTCAACCAAGTTTCAGTGGAACCCTAGGGTTCCTCCAAAGGTTTCTAAGGGTTCCATGAACTTTGGCTGATTGACCTCCCAGCTGATAGTGCCTGCATAATTCCAGGACCAATGCTACTTGGCAAAACCAGCAGAATGACCCAATTATAATTTTAGCAATCTGTAGGTGTAGCATTCTAACTATCAATATAAGGGTTGCATCCTTCCCATTGACCACCAACGTAAGGGACATTTTCCCCATTGCCCTCTGATTAATTAGTTTTAGTTAGGGTTTGCCGAGATCTGAAATAGTTTTTAGGGGTTCTTCTGGGGTAAAAAAGGTTGTGAAAGGCTGTTCTAGACAGTAATTGACCCAAAATTTTTATGCATGTATGTATCTTCTCTGTTCTATTAATGTCAGGGGTCAGACTTGAAGACCAGTGGCTATAGCAGTAGAAAGGTTCCCACCCACCAGCAGGATGAGTACATGAGCAGGTCTTCCTGGGCTCACACAAAATGTGAGGTCTAAGCACTAACTGGTCTTCACTAGAGCTCCTGATGGTTGAGATGGGTTTTGCTGCTGGCTAGTGGCTTAGTGCCAGGTTGTGGTCCTCAGGATTGCCCCACCAGGAGGTGAGCAAGCTGGGGTCTTGTGGGAGATGTAGCAGGTAGGAGTAAGGAGTTCAAGGTTCACCAGGAATACTGTAAGGCACAAGGCAAGACTGTCCAAAGGATCAGACAGAGTGCTGTCCAGCATCCCAGGTAGCTCAGCAAGAAGAGCCACTGCTGGAAGGATTCAGATCTCAGTTCTGACAATCTAATACTTGCTGATTCTATTGGCCAGATTCCAGAGTGAGCACCATATTTGATGCACCTGAGAGCCTTTTCTGTGTAGAATTTTCTTGGCAAATTTTTACAAGGTAGGTCACCAGGTTTTGCTCAATCTTCTTCAATTGCTTGGCTTGGGGCCACATGTGCATAGCAAACTTACCGCATGTACAATAGCAGGAGCCAATTAACCTTCCAGTATGTCTTTGAAGTGCTGGACGAAACTAGAGTACCGTGAAGAAACCCACACAAGCACAACAAGAACATGCAAACTCCATGTAAAGAATAATTATACAGCCAATGAATATGAGCTCCGAGTCTCTATAAGAACAGTAACTCAAAGCAATGAGGCAAGAATGTAGAAGACACTTAGCATCTTTAAAAGAAAAGTAGTCAGAGCCTCATTTGTATTATCATAGCAGGCTCCCTTTAAGTAATAAATATCATCTAAATACATTTATCACGTGTATTCTTCCTCGAATCTTGGTGTGCTTTGTGTCTTTCTTCCAGATCTGTGCAGTAATGCAATGCAAAACTTTCCCTCACTGCTCACTGCTGATCTTTCTTCTTGTGCAGGGTGACTGGTCTTGTCTCCAGCACAGTGATGATGTCACTACTACATAATATTACAATATCTAGGTTTGTAAAGACTTTAATGCACACAAAGCAGATTTATGTATATTGAGAAATATATTTAAATGAAAATTTGTGTGCCCTGAGTTCAGATTTTAATCAAATTACTTAAACGGACGCTGAATATTAAAATTTAATCAACATATAATCTTTTCATCCTAAGCCCATTTACGCTGTGCATTAATCATTGTCTTTAGTGATATGAACAAAGAGTTATACTGTATAAATCTTATATGTTATTATTAATCACGCAATAGAAGGATGTCAGGCAAACTAATTCTGTGCTCTACTAATATAGATAAACTGAATCTATGGATGCAGAATTACAGTGAGATAGATTCTGTAATTTTCCTAAGCTTTTATGGATGCACAGTTTCAGCTTCATTGGAAAGATAAAGCACAACTCCAGCTGCAATAAGTATTTTTTTTCTTTCAATAAGTTTTTATTGAGCATTAGATCAAACAGAGCAAACAAAAATTTCTGTACATAGAAATTTGCAGAATTACGACAAAGGTGATACTGTCGAACACGGTTGAACTGTAGAGGTTACCTGCATGCCTCCAGGACAATAAAGAGAGTCAGGACATACAAAAATTTTCAATCGACATTTCTTATGCCAATTACCGCAGGTAACCAACTGAGCCTAGATGTAGTAGGCAGTAAGTATCTCCTTGCTTGATAATAAAAACGAGTAATAAAAAAGGAAAAATTAATGAACATAACCTGTATGGTGAAAGGGCTAAATTAGAGATGCCGCTGTAAGATTGAGCCTTGATCTTGCAGGTAAAAATATAAAAAAGATTAAGTCCCTTGTAGCTCTATTGGTGTCGGGTAAATGGGCATTGAGCAGGGTTATAGCGGGGTTCTTGGGGATCTGATATCCTGTTACCTTGCGGATCATGTGGAAGATTCTGTTCCAAAATCCCCTCAGCTTTGGGCATTCCCACCAGATGTGGAGCATTGATCCTGGTGATGCACAATCTCTAAAGCAGAGAGGTGAGGAGGAAGGGAACACTTTCGCTAATCTGGTTGGGACTAGGTACCATCTGGTAATCACTTTGAGGTGTACCTCAATAAGAGCGATATTGCGTATGTCTCCATAGGCTCGGAAAAAGTTTCTATTCCAGGTTTCGTTATTCCAGCTAACCTGGATTTCGTTATCGCATGCGTGCATGTAAGGTAGCTTGGTGCTATCTGAGGCCTGTGACAGGTAAATAGTTTGAAATAGCCCCCCCCCCCCCTCTGCTCTGTAGCTTGGCCACACCATTGTTCATAAACCGTAAATCCTGGGGGTTCTGATTTGTTCTTCCATAGAGAATTTAAAAAAGAGGGAGATTTGTAGAAATCTATACCGCTCCAATTCTGGCAATATACCACTCCAATTATTTTTGCAATCGCTAAGTGAGAGCGGACCCCTAGGAGTTTGGTAGTGGCCAATATGATATAACCCCTTACCCAACAACCAGCTGAAGGCTGTTATGTTTATACCTGGAGTGAATTTGGAGTTATGAAAAATATGTGCTAGCGATTGCTATCTGAAGTTAGGGAGGGGAGGTTTTTCAGGCTATCCCAAAGGGCTATTGAGTTAGAAAGTACCGGAGACATGATTGGCGGGCGGTCTCTTGGAGGGCACCGAAGAAGAAAGTCCAATCAGGTTTTTCCAGGCGCACGTAGATGACTGATTGTGATGCCAAGCGTGCCGCACGGTAGTACCAAAGTAGGTTATGGACTCCCAACCCTCCCTGTGTTCTTGGTCTACATAGAGTTCTCTTTGCAAAACAGTGACCTAAGGTTCCCCAAATAAATCTCAAAATTTTGCCTTGGAACTTTCGTAGGTGATCTGTCCTCAGTGGAATCAGGAGGGATCTGAAAAGATATAGTAGTTTGGGAAGGAGCGTCATCTTGATCGCATTTATCTTCCCTAGAGCCAGGATAATTTGTGGAGGGCCCAACCTTTGAGTTCCACTTCAATCTTGTTATACAGCGGGGGGGAAGATAACCTGATAAAGTTGTTCTACTTTCTGGGAGAGTTCTACTCCCAGGTAACAAATAGTAGTCACTCTATTCAAATTGGAAGGAGTTTTTAAGGTTCTGAGCAATTTGGTGTGGGATTGTTATATTTAGAATTTGGTATTTAGTGAAGTTGACCCTTAACCTCGAGGCCTTAGTAAAGTCTTCCAGTAATTTCCAGATGTTTCCACTTCAAGCTTGTTATACAGCAGGAGAAGTTAACCTTTTAAAGTTGTTCTACTTTCGGGGAAAGTTCTACTCCCAGGTAACGAATGGTAGAGTCACTCCATTCAAATTGGAAAGAGTTTTTAAGGTTCTGAGCAATTTGGTGTGGGTTTGTTATATTTAGAATTTGGGAGTTACAGAAGTTGACCCTTAACCCCCCGAGGCCTTAGTAAAGTCTTCCAGTAATTTGCAGATGTTTGGGAGTGAGATTGTCGGTGATGTGACAAAGAGTAATAGGTCGTCTGCAAACAGGGCGCATTTATGTCCCGCTGTCCGCAGTCGACCCCCCCCCGTATATCAGGATGGGTACGAATAGCTATCGCCAGGGTTTCTATCGCCACTGCAAATACAAGGGGGGAAAGGGGGCATCCCTGACTCCTCCCTCTAGCTATTTGAATAGGTTCAGAGTAATATCCCTGTAGTCAGACTCGTGCTTCTGGTATGGAGGAGAGGGCCCCATAAGGCCCATGAATTTCAGACAAAAACCCCAGCGGTGCAAAATGTTGAAAACGTAGGGCCAAGAGACTGAATCAAAGGCTTTTTTATAGGTCAAGCGAAAGTAGCAAACTCTCTCGGCTGCCCTTCCTGGCCCATTTGGATTGTAGTATTGATATGACTATTGCCCTCCTAATTTGGTCTGGACCCTGTTGACTGGGTATGAATCCCACTTGGTCTTTATGAATATACAGACCAATGAAGGATGCCATGCGATTGTTGATTAAGGAAATGGCCCTATAGTTCCACACTTCCCCCGGGTCTTTGTTTGGTTTGGGTATAACAGAGATAAAAAGCTGCATTAGGCTGTCTCTCTAATGGGGCCCCTGAAGTTTTGGAATTAAAAAAGTTTGCTATATGTGGAGCTAAGGTCCCTGCAAACATTTTATAATATGGCGTGGAAAAGCCACCCGGTCCAGGGGCAGAGCCGTGTTTGAGGTTCTTAATAACCTGGATAATTTCTTCTGCTGATATCGGGGCCTCCAGTTTTTCATGGTGTCAGGGTTCTAATTTTGTGATTGGGAGCAAATCCAGGAATGAATTCCTATGGGCCTCATTATCTTTGTTCCCTTGTTGAATAATTTCTCGTAGCATGCATGGAAAGTTTCAATGATGCGTTGCGGATTCAAAGTGCATGTCCCGTCTGAGATGTGTATTTTAGGAAGGGTGCATTGTCTAGACTGGGGAGTCAGTTTGGCTACTAACATGGAGCCTATTTTATGTCTGTGGTGATAAAATTTTGCTCCGCTCCATCTGATGCTCTTTTCGGCCTTGGCTGTGAGAGCCAGATTTAGAGAGAGACGGGCTGCATCCAGTTTATCTGTGTGCACCCGTTTGGGTTTTTTTCATGGAGGCTTTGAAATCTTTTTCTAGTCTTTCAATGTCTGCCATTTGTTATTTTTTAACTTGTGAGGAGATTTGGATTATTTTGCCCCAAATGGTGGTCTTGTGGTCTCAACCCTGTTTAGAAGGTAATATTCTTTTATGGCTTTTTCTATTTTCATAGCCCTGACCGGATCACTGAGTATGGATTCATTAAGTCTCCATTGAAGGAGATTAGAGCGAATGTAGCCTCTCTTTAGGGTAAGTGTGACTGTAGAGGGGTCCGACCACATTGTGTCCTGAATGGCTGATTTAACTAGGGCAGGGATGTTGGCAGTGGAAATGAAAATGTGGCCGGTCCTAGCGAAGGACTGGTGCGGGCACGAGAAGTGTGTGTAATCCCTCCTAGTTGGATTCATCGCTCTTCATGCATCGACTAAACCGTGTGTGTGAATTAACTTAGCTATTTTAGCTAATTTAGGCTCCGTTTGGGGGGTCTGATAAGTATAAATCCAGGGGGTCTGGATTTATCTAGACCTTGGTCCAGGGCAGTATTTGAGTCACCCCCATATATCACAGTTCCTCCCACCATGGGGTCTATCGTTTTAAACATCGCCTGGAAAAATGCGGGCTGTCCCTGATTGGGTGTATAGTATGAAATAAAGGAGTATAATTGGTCATCTATGGTGCCTTTTATGAGAATAAATCTGCCCTCCAAGTCTTTGTGTTCCAGTTGAGGTGTAAATTTACAGTTATTAGATATTAGGATTGCCACTCCCTGGGACTTTCCTTCCCCATTTGAAAGAAAGAACGTGGGGTATTTGGCATGCAAGAAAGAGGGATTATACCACCATGGCAAGTGTGTCTCCTGAAGTAGGAAAACGTCTGTTTTTTGTGAATGCATAGATTGTAAAATTTTCCATCGTTTTATCAGTGAATTCACCCCCTGCACATTGTGTGACGCAATACGCAGTGAAGAGGGGAATAGAGTCCTTAGCCATCGAGCAGAGGGGAAGGAATCTTACCTGATATTCTGTCACTCACCTCAGAGGATCGCCTAGACTGCACGTGGAACCCCGACCCGTGTGATTTGTGGACCTTGGTTGATGTTGCACAGATAAAGAGCTCACGGAGACCGACTGAAAGAGAAAATAAGTAAGAACAGGCAAGGAGAAACAAAAGAGAAAAGTGTAGAGGGACGCCCACTTGGAGCCCCAATGGGCAGAAGAGAAGTGTTCTCTCTGCCCCTAGTATCATCTATCATCTCAACCTCAACAAGTGAGGTTAAAGCGGAGTTCCACACAAAAATGGAACTTCCGCTTTTCGGAACCCTACCCCCCTCCGGTGTCACATTTGGCACCTTTCAGGGGGGAGGGGGGTGCAGATACCTGTCTAAGACAGGTATTTGCACCCACTTCCGGCATAGACTCCCATGGGAGTCTACGCCTCTTCCCGTCCCCACCGCGCTGACTCCTGGGAACACACAGCTTCCAGGAGAGAGCGGGGACCACTTGGGACGCGCAGCGCGACTCGCGCATGCGCAGTAGGGAACCGGGAAGTGAAGCCGCAACGCTTCACTTCCTGATTCCCTCACCTAGGATGGCGGCTGCAGCTGCCGAGAACCGAGCGGGTTCTCGGCGTCCCCTGCCGACATCGCTGGACCCTGGGACAGGTAAGTGGCCATGTATTAAAAGTCAGCAGCTGCAGTATTTGTAGCTGCTGGCTTTTAATATTTTTTTTTTTTTCGGCGGTGTGGGTGAACCCCCGTTTTAAGTTTCCACCAGGTGGGTATGGAGAATCCATAACCATAAGGTAGGGGGAGGCGCAAAAACATGCCACCCCTGCTTAGACACACCAAAACATATGTTCATATATAAAAAACAGAAACATCTCACTACAACTAGTCCATAGATAGATCCAACCCAGTCAGGATTGGGTAGGAGCTTAAAAGGAGATGCTGGAGGTCCAGTGTGGTAAGGGGTAGATGAGGTGGGTGGGAGGGTAAAAATCAGAGCTTGGTTCCAGGTAGTAAAGTGTAAAGGTTGTCTTCCTGGGCCTCGGGAATCTGGTCTGGATAGTGTAGGAAATTTGGTGGCCAACTGGCCAGAAAGTTATGAATTTTGAAAAAAGATCAATCATAAAACAACTTGTGAGTGTCTCGGAGAAGGATTTTTATAAACGGTGTAACTCCTGGAGACTGGGTAAATCCAGTAAGGGAGGTCTGTCTTCCTTAGGACGCTTGAATGTGTTCTTGTTCAATGGAGATATAGGGCTGGACAGTGTCTAACATTTAATGGCTCCCAGTAGGGGGGTAGGGGGGTGCGAGGTGGGCCAAGCGTGATAAGCCTCAGGCTCAGGAACAGCTTCTCTCTCTTCTTGTAGGCAGGAGAAGGAGTAGGGTTTGGACTTGAAGGAGAATTTGAGCTTGAACGTAAATGCCCACCGGTATTTAATATCTTTCTGTATGAGGACATTCAGCAGTGGTTTCAGGGCCGGCTGTCTTTGTATGGTTGATGGGGAGATGTCCGCAAAAATCTGCACTGGATGGTTTCGGCAAAGTAGAGGAGCTTGCGTGCTAGATTTTTTCATGATCTCCTTCACAG